>OY728147.1:687409756-688640400 GCA_963277665.1 Viscum album
AGTTTGTCGTACACACGAAAGATGATTGTGTATCCCATTTGATGGAAGTGTGTGTAAGTGCATGTATTACCCTTATCATAAAAAAATATCAGTATATTTATTATACTGAGGTTATTATATAATCTTGTAATAAGAATAATTGATGGGGTAGAGAAAGAAATGAAACAAAAGTGCTTATTGAAGGATGTTACCTCTTCTTTGGGCAACTCCTTTTGGTTTTCACCAAAGGGATTCCTTGGTTGGATTTATTCTAAAATTTAGGAATCTAGAATGAATTTAGGGAAGTTTTTATGAGATTTGGGTAGGTTTTTTCAAATAAAATGTCACGACCCGACCCAGCGGGGCTCGAGCCGCGACTCCCCAAGCTCGCCTCTAATAGGCCAGGGGCTGGCGACCAGCGCCGAGTAGGCTGTCACAGACATGGGAGGAATTATCCTAAGGTACCTATACACACGCACCCACAAACACCTCTATGTAATAGTGCAGAGATAAAGAAAACTGAAAAGTAAATGCATGCATACATTCTATCCCAACAAGTGTACAGTAAAAGTACAAAAGGGAAAAACAGGGCCCACTAAAAGAAAACTACTCAACGCGTGGTTTTGGTAGGGTTGTGGCATCATCGGTTCGATCCCCTACATCGCGAGTTATACCAGATAGGGTTCTGGTATCTTCGTGACCACCTTTATATGGGAGATGATCCTCTATCTGAGTGGAGTGCTTCTGTCGAGCACCAGATCGGGTTGTGGTATCCCCCAGCGGATCCTGGGTGTGATCCCCTATCTGTGAGAACTATGTATGCCAGATCGGCTCGTGGTATCCCCCAGCGGACCCTGGGAGTGATCCCTTATCTGTGAGCTTCGTCTATCAGAGTGGGTTCTGGTATCCCCTAGCGGACCCTAGGAGCGATCCCCTATCTGAGGAGTTTGGTGGTTATGTTGTTTCAGCGAGGTTTCCTCAGTGAAGCTATCCGACGAGCATGATCTCTCAGGTGGGTGTCTGAGATGTTTGTATGAAACCCGATGGAGTGTATCTCTCAGACGAGTGTCATCTGAGATGATAGTGATCGTGGAGGGTGCTCTCCTAGTTGTGGACAGTTGCTAGCGATGAGTTCTGTACCTCTTGTGGCTTTGTGGCGTGAACTGAGTGTATCTGGATTGTCCAAGGTGTATGTATGGGCATACACCTGAGCTGAGCTGACTAGTTGTGTTTAGCCGAGGATGGTCACGAGATGGAGTTTCTCTCTCATCTGGGTTCCCTCTGGCTGGGACGAGTGTACTGTTGACTTTCAGTTGCTCCCTTTGGTTTTGGGTTTTTGGGGTGCCTACTGAGTATGTTTATACTCACCCCTTCACGGGCTTTGCCTGCACATGTTTGTGTCTTGTGCAGACCACAGGCCTTTCGACGGAGTCCCAAGAGGACCCGAAGTAGGCAGAGCTTAGTGAGCGAGACTGACCGGGGTGTTTATCGGAGCGGTGCTGAGGGAGCTTTCTGGCGGGTGTGTGGCAGTGTTCCCCTTCTTCAGAGCAGGTTGGACGCGCTTTGTAGTTTTCTTTTAGTGGGCCATGTTTTTCCCTTTTGTACTTTTGTTGTACACTAGTTGGGATAGAATGTATGCATGAATTTACTTTTCAGTTTTCTTTATCTCTACATTGTTGCATGGAGGTGTTTGTGGGTGCGTGTGTATAGGTACCATAGGCTAATGCCTCCCATGTGTGTGATAGCCTACTCGGCGCTGGTCGCCAGCCCCTGGCCTATTGGAGGCGGGCTTGGGGAGTCACGGCTCGAGCCCCGTTGAGTTGGGTCGTGACATAAAAATATATTGAGAGTTCTGAACAAAAGAGAAGAATAGATTCCCTTTTATAAGAGAGGGGATGGGCACTTTTATAATTTCTCAAAATATTAATTTATAATAAATTCAATATAAATCCAAATACTTAAAAAATTTCATATGTTTGAAGATAATGTTATATAAATCTTTAATCTTAGAAACCAATATATTTTATACAATTTTTGGTATTATTTTAAACCTTATCGTTTTGATGAACCCTTAGTTAACCTATATTAATTTTACCTATGATAAAAAATTATTTGATATTGAAAGGTTATAATTTTTACTTATGTGATGTCAATTGGACCATAAATGACCAATTTATAAATTGTATACCATATCATAATTTTTTTGTGTTTTTAAATATGTTTTATTATTTTTAAATAATTTAATAAAATATTATTTTGATAAAAATATCATTATTTTCGATTTTGACACTATTCATTACTTAGACTTTTCAAAATATCAAGATAAAAAGTTAACTTCAAAAAAAAATTTATTATATCCCTAATATATAAATTTAATCTATAAAAATCTTTTATCATATTATTTATCTCAAATTATATTTATTTTAATATTTTTATTAACATTTATTTTATATTTCCATAAGTAAAATAATTACCGCATCAGCGTTGTGTAATTATTTAGTATACACATTTCTTCACTAAAATTTAAAAAAATACCAATAAGAAGTTAAATATTATATATTTCATAATAATAAGTATAGTCAAATATATCCTTTGGGTAACCCTATATTAAAAATGATATAGTATTTAAAATATGAATGTGAAATCTTTAAATTTTTATTAAATAATATATTATAAATATCATAATCTCATCTAAGTGGACCAAAAAGTAAAAAATAAATTTTTATTATGAAAATATGTTCATTAATTTAAAATTTTACAATTATATTCATTCATAACATACCTTTTACTCATGTGAACACATAAAGGATATTTAAGACAAAGTGACATTTTGTGACTTTCTTTTATTTAAAAATTATATAACTCATTTTCATGTAAAATTGTATAATAAACAACTTAATTTTGATCCTTAGTTTCTAATATTATAAATATATTCATCTAATAAAATCTTTACATGTTTTATGGTCATTTTATAGTCCTTATCATTTTATTTTTAACCTAAATTACCCAGTTTACACTTTACCGTGGTAACAAAATTTACCAAGGTTATTATTCATATTGGCCAAAAAAGGGGACCTATTCGCTAAATTTGGACCTTATGAATACAAATTTTACATCCATTTTTTTAAATTCAAAATACATAATTTTCAAATTTTAATTTAAAATAAAAGCGGTAAAACTCCAGGAAAAATAGTTTTTCATAAAAATTCCCTTTTAAAACATAAAATGTTTTCACAATAAATTCATGCATAAAATATTTTTTAAAAACAATAATTGGATTATTTTAAATTAAAATTAACTAATTAAAATTTAAAACTAATACAAAACATTATTTTATATTGTAAAGACTTTAAATGAAAATACAGTTTTCAATAAAAATCAATTTTTCCACTATTCATCAAAAGATGAAACTTTTCAGAAAAAAAAATAACACTGAGATAAATTTTAACATTAAACATTAAAAAATAAGTTTATTTTATCAAATAAAATTTATAAAATTTTCAAAATTTAGTTTTAAAATATGTCTATCATTAAAAGGTGGAAAAACTGACTTTTAGAAAAATACAGCTTTTTATGCTTAAAAAATGGGTTTGTTCTTATTTTACACCTATAAAACATATTAGATGAATTACAAAAAAATCAAAAAATCAAAAATATATAAATTTCATTAATATCATTTTATAATAGTGATTAATTTAATTTATTATGATAAAAGTCCTTTATGGGAATAAAAATGGTTTTTTATGAAAGAAACGCATCCTTTATTTTCAATTGGTTTTTATCTTTATTTATAATTAATCAGACACCAAAATATTAATATTATCATAATTAATTTATTATTATTTATACCCCAATTCTAATAGTTAGGTTATAATTTTCTTGTTAAAATAATTTCAATAATAAAATGAGGTTTCGTAGAAACCTAGTATTGTGTGTAACGCAAGCTAAGTAGGTGTTGCGTGTAACAAAATACATCAAATAAATCCAATTATTATTATTTTTTAAGAAAATATTTCATAAAAATATTGGGATGTTATAGTAAGGTAATTATCATACTTTATAAGGTTAAATTTTTTTCATCGCACTAATAGTCACATCATGAGATGCAAATGATAGTAATTCAGTTAAGTTTTTAAGAATACGTAAGATGGTGTTGTAGTAAATTTATGAATTTTTACATTGTTATATTTGGAGGTATATGGTTTCCATAATGACATAGTGGTTCATTCTATTAATTATTTTCAGGAGGATTTAAATAATTCTGAATTTTGGAGGTTTGCGCTATGAATAGGTGAGTTATGACATGATGGTTTATAGGTAGATTTTGGTGGTTCTGTCCAAGTGAGGCTCGAATCGTGAAGGATATAGATAAGAGATATTTTGATAATGTTTATGAATAAGTAGATAATAAATAATTTGATGCTGATATGAAGGTGAGAAATTCTTTATTCGGATCCTTATCTAACTATATGTAAATTAAAGTTGTATATTTCAGATCAAAAAAGTTATTTGGAAAAGGTTGACCAATATTTATGAAGAAGATAGCAAGGTGAAGGGGATTAAATTGAAAGTGCTTCATAAGAAATTTGATGATATAAAGATGATCCCAAAGGATAAATTGATGTTTTATTCAATAAACTCATAGAATCAGTGGGAACCATTTTTTGACTTTGATATTAGATAAAAGATATTGATATCATAAAAAATATTCTCATAATAATTCCACCCCCATATAATGAAATTTTGTCAGACCTCAAAGAATAAGAATTCAGTAAAAATGTACCTAGATGATCTCCACAGTGAACTAGTGGCTTGTGATATTAGAGTGAAACTAGAGAGAACATTGAGGAAATCATCAAAATATATTAATTTCAAATCCTTGTAAAATCTTCAAATTCAGGAAACTTGAAAGAATGAGGAAGATTTAAGTTAATAATTTCTCTCACTCATAGAAAGAATATTCAAAAAAGGAAAATGAAGTTAAAAAAGTAAAATTTTAATCACCTTTTCTAATTTTTTAAAAGTTGTTCATATCTCAATGATATTGACAAGGAATAAAGTTAATGAAGATAAATATGATGGGGAATAAACACCATAGAGAAGGTTCCATCTAAGATAAAATTTTAAATCTATAGGTTCAATTGAAAAGATATTTTAGAAGAAAAAATCTATTGAGTAAAGAAGAATATAATGATGAAATACTCATCAAAGATAATGAAGTTTAGTTCATTTTTGATGTGCAAGATGTTATGATGGAAATGGTTGAATGAAATGGGTATAAATGTGAGAAAGAGGTTCAAACTAATGAAATTTTTAACTTAAAATTCAAACTCAAAGGTTATCTTGAATATTTAAACATTAAACTCAAAAAAACCAAAAGATGGGTGTTTTTATAAAATAATAAACAATATATACTGATCAACTTGAAGATAAAATTACTCTATTGGTGAATCTTATAGAAGATCCTGGGGATTCTAAATATAAATCTGACTAAGTGACTAATTTCGGGATGAAAATTGAATAGAAATAAAAAATTATTGAATATCTAAATTTCCAATTGAAATAAAGAAATAATATAGTTGGATATCTCAAAGAAGATTTTTTTTATTTGCATAAGAAGCTTGACATTGAAGAAAATATGAATGATGACAAGAAGAAGATTTAATTCAATAAATTTTTTAATAATTATATAATAGATATAACAAGAAGAAAAATAAGGGTTGTTGAGAAAGTCATAAATAAACATAGGCCTAGACCTATGTGAAAGTTTACGCTCATATGTAAAGTTGAGACATACAAATCTCATGAAGTTTCTACCTAGAATAAGGGAAAATAGAAAGATAGAGAAAAGAATCAACAACCAAGGTCATCCAAATCATAAAGAAACTACCCAAAATCTAGAAACATGTGGAGATGAAGTGATGGAATGATGTTTCCAATGATGAAATTAAAATTATATAGATTTCTTAGACACACTATGACCTGGTATATAGAGGTAGAGATCTATTTGAGAGGTGAAGCTCCCAAGAGTCAGCAATGAAAGAATAATTCCATATCCTACATCTCAAAGACAGAATTATTTTTATTTTTATTGTTATAATTGTACTATTTTTGGTCTCAATGTGATAAATTATAGTCAAAGGAGGAATAAAATTTACTACAACAAAATTTAAAGGTGAAATGTAGCTAAACAACCACATGATATTCCTATGAAAAGTAGTTTATATCCTTAAGAGGAAGAGGGATATGATATTTTATCATATGATGAATAAATTGATGAGGGACCACCTTATTCCTAAACTCAACTAGGCATCTCTTCAAAGGATAATAAGAAGCATGAGAAGGCCATCGTGGCAGAGATTTTACTCTAAGAAACCAAAAACACCAGCACTTAGATCTTTGATGGTGGGTGTTCATCCCACATGATTCTAAATGTAAATATACTAAAAATGTAAAGATTCTTGTTGATCACATGGTAAAATTAAACAAATATGGAGCATTAAAAATCAAAGTAAGCATAAAGATAATGCTGAGTGGAAACAAAATCAATAATACCAAAGTTCACTATATGGAAAACCTCTAACACAATCTTCTCAGTGTGAGTCAACTTTGTGAATATGGACTGAAAATCACATTCCATTTTAAAGGATTATTTTTTAAAGAAAGAATTATAGAATATTTGTTGAAGGTATGTAAAACCAATGGTAATTTATATCAAGTCTATTTCAATGAAAAGATACTTGTTTATTATAACTGAGGAAGAAAATAAGATTTGGCATCGAAGGATTAGGTATATGAATCAAAAAATCATGGAAAATATCTTCAAACTAAAGGAAAAAACTAATATTGAAAATATTAAATGAGATCAATAGAAGACCTGGGATGCTTGTGTAATATGGATACTGGTGAGAAATCTCAACCAACTAAAGAAAAATAGGGCCTCAAATCTATTTGATCTTATCCACATTGATGTGTGTGGTCCTATGTAGGTTCCTGAAATATACTGTGAGATGTATTTCATATTATTAATTAATGATTAATTTATAATGGGTTATATCATGTTTATACAGACCAAGATAGATGTGATTGAGTGCATTAAGAAAATTCAAAGGATATATACGAATGAAACTGGATGTGACATCAAGGTTCTTTCATTTGAGAATGGCATGGAGCGTACCTATCATGAGGTGGACATTTGAAATTTAATGTTGAACACTAACATTACTCATTGAAAGTTTCATCTCATGTCACTACTAAAATTAATACATACAAGTAGATTTTTACACACAAAATAGTGATATATTAATTCCTAGATAAAAGAAGACTTTTTATGAGATGTATCATGGAAGAAATCCAACATCTAATCACTATAGAGTCTTAAAAACCTCAATTATATCTCCATGAAACACTCAATCTAGGCCAATAACTGAGGTTACAACCCTCACTCAGGATTTGTAGCTCACAAACCAACCCCTATAAGGATTTTGAGTCTAAACCTAGAAGAAATTATCCTGCTAGCCTCTCTCAGTCTAAAACACCATCCAGACCACCTCTAAATATCGAAAGGATTCCACCATCATGATCTATGTATAAAAATGCGCAGAATGTACTACTGACAAGTCTAATTCTGACTCTAGGGTGAAAACAGGAAAAATATACCAAGGGAGAAAATGTACATGGAGTGTACTTATGGGTATAAAGCATGTAACCTCCAAGATACTTTTTGGTAATGTCCCCTAGTCTAATTGGTGTGTAATTTCCCAAAGTACACATCATGTGAACCTTGTACGCGATGTGTACTCCAACATGGGTACCTTCCTATGTACCTCAGATTTACTTGATGTATACAAATCCTAACTAAATGGTGTGTACTACCCCATAAATGGAGTGCACCCCACATGGGGTCATGAACCATGTACCCCCACATGAGGTTTTTCCAAGCACAATACATGACCACTGGTTGTGTACCTTGCACGGGTTATGATCGTATACCCAACATGGGCATGTGCCCCCGGTACACCCCAAGTCTCCACTACATGATGTATACACCTGTTAAATGTAATTTAGTCTTGAAAAATAATCTTCTTCAATTAGGAATAACACACAACTTGTTTTCTCTGAACTATACATCATGTACATGGGTATTCCCAAATAAAAAATCCCAAAAAATGGCCTAAAACCTATGTTTCTCTATGATTAAGCCTAGATCAACCCTAAAGGGATCCCTAAAACCCAAAAAAGGCTTAAAATTTAACAAAAACTAAGTTGTGGAGATTTATGGAAAAATTTAAAAATGGGATTATCTTCAGGTGAAAACCAATGATGTTTCGCAACAAATCCTCCACTCCCAGCCATTGTACTCTGATTTGGGCCACAAAAGAACCCCCAATGGTACCTCCTCCTCCTCTTCGTCTCCCTATTATCTCCTACTACCTCTCTCTCTTTTTGAGATGAAAATTCCCCCAATGGTTTTAATAGAAATAAAAATGGGTTAGAGATAAAAATAAATTAATAAAGGAATAAAAAAAGAAAATGAAAAATAAAACAAAAGGGGACCAAGCTCGGCACTAGCACCTACGATTGGTTCATGTCTAGCCTAGAAAAAAACCCCATTCCAGACTCAACCATAGAGATGGAATATAAATATGATGTTCTATTTAAAATATTTCACCAAATGAACATGCATGAATAAATTAATGTTTAATTAATTAAATATTAAATATTATGTGAAAATTAAAATGGCTCAAATTTCCACCAAACTCATGTCCTAGGGTAAATACTCTATTATAAGAACTACATAGTGGTTGGAAAAATTATCTGAGATCAACTTATAGTAAAATTTACCATTTATATCTTGAAACACTTTTGAGAACAAAAAATAAAATTTCCCCTAATTTTCACAAACCATGATGATGTGAGGCATCACATGGTTTCTTAAATGATAGCCTATATGGATTAGTTTAGCTTCCCAAGTCATCAAATCCAATATCATGGGTATTCCATGAACATGATACATCCATGCATCATATGCAGGTTGTGGATTTATGTCATAAATCTCCTTCAATATCCCACTTTCACTAAAAGATAAATATTTTGTGTCATTTCACCTTATATTGTATCATATAGAATAACTTGTGAAACTATATTCAAAATTCATTTTTGATACCATCCAAAAAACTTTTGAAAATATATCATTAACATCACCCAGTATCACATCATATGAAATACCATGTGAATACCCATCCAAAACTCCTTTTGGATTAACTCTAAAACACTTTTAGAGTAACTCTCTAAGTCAAACTTAGTCTCTATTAATTCAACCACAAATTATGACCCCATTAGCCTTTATAGAATTGAAAATAAATATGAATCCTATAATCCATAAATTTAAGAAAATAAAATCCCATAGCAAAGTTTCAATACTACTCAAGCTATAAAGGGGTCCAACGTGATTTCCATAAAACACATATATCTCTATACCTGTCTCCACCAGCATCATATACAGATGTGTATTCTCATATTTTCTATTTTTTCAAGAAATAAATTTACCATGGGATGGGTAGTATGTCAATCCCATATAGCCTATTCATTAATTCTTGATTCTCAAAGTATAAAGTGGTCTAGTTGATGAATACACCATATTTATTTCATCTGCATGGATGAGAATATCACATGTCACTTATCTGAATAGATAAGAACATAAAATATACTTTCTAGGTTTGGATTAACAATTCATATTATATCTAAATCTAGGTCCCATATATCATACATATCATATGATAGGATAGATTCCATCTTGGTTAACCTCCAAACAATGACTTATTCAGAAACATTCCCAACCACCCCTAATTAGTTAAGTCAATATATAGAATTATGCAAGTAGCATATCAAAGTATGATGGTTCCTATGATAGGTATATCACCATACTTAGGTAGTTAGGAATTAAATATAATCCATGAACCCATAGTATACCAAATACATATATGTGAAACTCTATGTGGTGTACCTAGTTGGTCATCCAGTGCACAAAAAACCCATTTTTGTCTCTCATGAGCATATTTTGTATCTATATACCATAATCCTACTCATGATAACCTTAATATTTCTTCATAAACTATAATAATATATTATGAACATTGGTTAGGGATAATTCAAAGTCATACTTTTATAGGTAAACAATCATTACACTTCAAGAAATGTATATCTATATATACATTTATACATCCAATGATAAATAATGACAAAGTGGAGATAGAAACAAATAAAATACATTTTATATCCTTAAAACTCTTTTAAGAATATTTAATAAACCCAATATAAACATATCTCTATCATATAATATATTTTAAACTACCATATCAATCTTATGTATTCTGCACTTTCAGGGGGGTTTTTAACTCATTTCATCATATGTGATTCCTATAACATCTCTATGTGACCATTTAATAAAACCCTCATACTAAATATTTAGTGAAAAACATATATTAATTAAGAAAATTTTTTAATAATGGTGAGATTTAGGAATTATAGTTTTAACTTTTCATCTCTTTGAACAAATTCAGACTTATTAATTTAATAAAATCAAATTTTATGATGTCAACTTATGTTGTCAACTTAGAACTCTTTCTAAGTGAACCATCATAATCCTTGGAACTCTTTCCATCAAAATATTCCATTGATTTTTTTTAAATAAGGTAACTATTTATATTATTATTTTACTAGTATATCCTAAACCCTTTTAAGATAAAGTGTCATTTACTTTGTTACGGTAACTAATGTAACTGTTCACATTTTTTTACCTATGTACCCTAAACTTTGTTAGGATAAATTTTATTGTAATTTATAATCTTGACAGGCATAAACCTTTTCAAAAATAGTGACATTCACTTTATCATGGTAACAAAATGTAAAACTTTATATGTTTTCTTTACTATAACATGTGAAAAAACACTTTTAGGATATTAAGTGGAAACCCATTTAATCTTAGATAGGTATTATCTGTAATTTATTAACTTTGAACTTATCTAAGTTCAAACATGATCTAACTAGACACTTAATCACTACATTCATTTTAGAATATCTTACTAAGATAAAAAACCTTCTTTGTATTTAGAAAATAACATTTATTTACTTTTATCAGAAACATTTAACAAATAAACTATTGTTTCTATATCATATATGGTATTCAATGAGTTTAGAGAATTTTTCTTGAAAAGAAGAATTTATTAAAATATACCACTTATGGGAAGGAAACAAATTCCATCATATTTTAAAAAATAGATAGATATACATTTTACCCTTCTTCTATTTTAAAGTATGTTATAGAATTTAATGAATCTTAAACTGTATTTTTTTAATTAATCGTCTAAATTTTTATTCAGAACAACTCTTTATTATTGAGACACTTATATTGTCATATAAGATAATGAAGATACAAATCCTTTAAATAGATTTATTTGAGATTGATAAAATTATTTTACAATCAAATATTTTTAATAGAAAATCTTTACTATATAATTTCAATGAAAACTACAAGATATATAAATTATTCCGTTGTTTTTTGAACTTCTATATATTTACAACACTTTGAAAAATATACATTTGGTATCACATACCTTTCAAAATTAAATAATTTATTTATATAACACTCATACCTGACATAGAAATTACATGAATTTTTCTAAAATCCTTCAAGTATCTTGATAATATTTCATGAGAACTATTAATTTTTCTTCCTAGAAACCTAGGTTTCAATGATATTGATTGGATTATTGAATAAACATTATTGAACTTATCAAACCAATTTTCATCTATCAAATTTAATTTTTACCCACATATATGGTCTATATAGTAATTTAGAACCTATACATCATATTCCTAGTTCGTATATATTCTTAATAGTTTGATAATATCATGTAAACATTCTTGAATTAAATCATATTGTCAGAACATTTCCATAAATGAAAATATGATGCATTTCCTATCCAAAATAATCCATTTTTGTCTCCTTTATAGTATGTTTTTAATTGAACAAATCTTAAAATATGTGTATATAAACATCCATCATGTTTTATTAAACAAAAAAATTACATGCTCTTATCAATAGAAAAAGGAGATAAAATACACATATTATGAAAAAAAATCCATGCTCAAAGAATCTGAGTTATCAATGCATCAACTCCTTTGTTCCATTACTGGAAAGACAACTTCAAGCTTAAAACTTCAATTTTGTCTCATTTTATGACCTCTTGTATATTTGAAACACTTTTTAAATTATACTATCAATATAATATATCTATGATAATAATATAAATGAATTATATAAAATTTATACCTGGTGTGGACACTTTAATAGGATTCTTGAAAACTTACAGGTAATTTATGATGCTCTACCTTGGGGAACTCAACAGTGCCTAAGAAGAGGATGCCATGTGGCTTTAGGTGCATCTCCCTCATATGTTAGAGGCTTCCGACTAGTGATGAGGGCCTAAAAATGTAGTTGGTATACTATTCCCTTGATATCATAGTATCCAATAATAATAAATAACTAACTATATTCACATCTGAGTACCCAGAATCAATAAATAACTAATCATATATAATAGCAATATGATGTTTTTATACAAACATATAAATGATCGCCCACTAGTTTGATCCTATATACAAGATAAAACAAAAATAAAATATAATAGGCATAAATACATACTCAGTACTTAACCTAATCTCAATACCTAATACATGTTAAGCTCCCACAGCCCAATCCACTGCACATCTCATACTCAACCTGAAATGTAGACATAAGGTCTGCACTCGCACTAAGATACTCTTCTAGGGTGTCGTCATATAACTCAGTAGGGTCTCACTAATCACACCTAATATACACTATAATATTTGTGTATACACAAGATGAAATTAAATATAGAAATAAACATGCTTGTCTATTCATCACACACTAAATAGGCTGCTATGATACTCGACGAGGTACACATGCTCGCCAAGCCATCAGGTGCTAACCAAGACACCCTGAACCTAACCATACCTACTGAGTGCCATGATGGAACCCATCCAATTACCCTTCCACAATAACCAATGATAATCTCATACCCAAATACTTGGGATAGGGTGGTGTCTAAACCTCCACCCACTACCCATAGACACTGAGAATAGTCATATATACATATCTCGACCCAGTACCTTATCGCTCAAGGTAGGGTCCATTGGTCTCATATCACATCATACCTCAACCTAGCCCCTAGGTACATCCTTCAACTAAGACTACTCAAGGAAAGGTCTAATTCATTCACACTGGCCCAATTCACTCATAGAGAGGTCCTCAACCCAATGCCTTAAGGAACAAGGAACAATCATCACACCAACCAGTCCACACGAACTTTGGTGAGGTTTAATCACATAAAACCATCTCCATAAAATATACGGAGGACTAATCACACCAACCCATCCATGAATACTCTAGGGAGATCTAAAATTCTTACTAACCTATCCTCACAGACTCTAGGGAGGTCTAACAAGTGCATACAATATAAGCAGGTCACGCAACCCATCACATAGATCATTAGCTCAACATATCTAAGCCTATCCCCTAGCAACCTCCCATGAAATAGATCATAAAATATCACTCATCATGTCACCCAAGAGGGTCCTCCATAGTCTTTAATATCTCTCCTCACTGATATCATCTCAATCTCATCACTCATTGGTGACATCAATTTATGAAGGCTCCCACAATCTAGACCCCAAGGTCCGGTCCAACCTCCCTAAAACCCCTCGTCACTCCTAATACCATTACCCAAGGACCATCCCAAGATTTTATGCTCTAAAAAACCCTATCCTAAATATTTGGGGTCCAAATACTAACTAAAAACCCATTTGGAATCCTAATGTCAAGTACCGAACAACTCCTACAACCCACACCTATGTCTTGTCTCTCATCTCCCACAAGAGATATCTCAACTCACCAACCATAGGAAATCCCATCTGTCATCCTTTTCTAAGTCCCTAAGGACACATCTCACTCCAAGTGTACATCAAGACTTTACTCTATCCTCATGAGGGAGATCCTCATCACTTGTGAGACCTTCAGACATCTCACTCATCAACTCTCAGCCACATGACTCTTATACAATCCCACTACTTCCAGGAACCTAACCTAGGATATTCTATATATCATATCACAACCCAATACCTTCTATAGGTATCTTTTTGACACAACCCAATACCTCACACTTGTAGATGTATTCATTAGGTGATACTATTTCACCTAAGTGAGAAATAGTGCTTATTTCATTCATAGGAGTCCTAGAACCATCCTATCCCATCTTCCCAGGGAACCCTTGGTCCTTAAACCCTATGATTACACCCAATACATTATGAAATAATTCATACTCATAAATATAATTAATATGATTTTGTATTATGGTTTCCACCTACCTCAATACTAGAGTTAACCCCTCATTAGACTCTAATTATCCTCATCTAATCCAACCAAACCTCATCCATGCTCTTAGAAAACTGTCTCATGATACACGACATAAAAAATATACTATAAAAAAATATAATTAATTATTCAAAATTAATTAAATAGTAACAATTTCCTAAAAAATCATCTGGCATTATCTAATCACCGAAACCTCTAGCTATGTGGTGCAGTCCACTCTCGACGCACACCCAAACCTAAGTTATAATAAACCCCCAATTTTTACACCCAATTAAATTTTCATTTCTACAAAAATCACCAAAAAAACATATAAGAAAATTCATGTAGATTTACCTTCACTGAAAAATATTTTTATGGAATTTTAATAACATTTCATGCCCTCCTCTATGCAAGCCAAGAAAAAACCCATCCATATTGATCGATTCCACCATGATCTGGTGGAATTGAAACTGAATCCTTATGAAAATAAAACTAAAATTAGATTTGGAAAATGAAAAAAAAAAGATAAATAGAGGGAGGTACTTACATGAATTCACTACTATATACCACTAAAATCATCCCCTCTCAAGGGAGAACCAAAGGGAGGGGAGAGATAGTCGTCTAACCCTTCTAAACCTACCCCTCCATCAAGAACAAATGTGATCAAACTACCTTTGAAAAAAATCCTAAACCTTTCATGGTGTGAACCTATGGTTTACTTAGTGAACCACCTAGAAATAGGGCCTTTCCCTCTACCCTTGATACTTCACAATGTGAACACCATGTTCACACCATTAATGTATGTTGATACTATTTTTTTAGTAAAACCAACATCCCATCCTTCCTATAATACTCTCCCAAACCACTGAGTAACTCCCAATCCTTGAACCCCATCCAAATAAACTTTTTAGAACATCCAGACCCTCAGGATTTAAACCCAATACCTAGTTCTCAAAACAAACCATCCAACATATGAAAAATTCAAATTTCATCTCAAAATAATGACCCATAAATCCACTTATCATTACAAACTCCCCATTATAATTATTCTTGTCCCTACTAATTCATATTAATCCTTAAACCATGTCTCCTAGACTATATTGTTTTTCAACTCACCAAGAACCCACTACATTCTATCTTTGAGCACCAAATGATATTCTGCTATGCAAACCCAAACACAAATCCTAGATTCACAAATTTTTCTTCAAAAGATCTAGTTTGATCCCAAAACCACCAAAATTTCCTGAATGGAGCTCCCAACACATCTCTGACCTCACTACATCCAAATCTATACTAAAATCTCCAATTGGACGTCCTCTGTATGACTTTCCAAAATGATCATTCATATCTACCAACACATTATAAAAAGAAACAACTACATCCAACTCATAATTTTTACCAACAACAACTACACACAAGGTCCCACTCATACCTCAATCCATGACACCAACTTCACTTGCTTCCCCACGTGTTTCCATCCCAATGGATATCACTCTTATGTTTCACCACATGATCCACCCCTAAATCATTTGAAAAATCAGGTTCACAACCTAAACCACAAAAAAAAAATAGGTTCACCCCCTGAACTATGTCATGAAAAATGATTCTCCCCATGAATCAGGTGATGAACTAATGTTTCACCCCATAAAACATGTGATGAATCATGGATTACCCCATGAATCTCTATTATATCATGTCAAAACTAACCCAAGTCCGATATTAACACTCCAACTCTAACCATAACACTATCTAAATTTCAATACTATTATTACCCAGACAACTATATATCATCAAATCTTATCACACATTGGTACCCTGGTGTAATATATAGCATATCCCAACCAATCTTACCACACCCATCCATGATTCTTCCAACATGAGTTTCATTCACCCGTGACTAGCCCATTGTTCCCCATCATATGGTTATCATTATCATCTCCCACTGAACTAAAATATAAAATTTCTATGTCCCAGGCTTCATCCATCACTTCATGCAATGATAGAACATAGTCATCCTCCTCAAACCTAAGCTCCAACACCAAACACCAACTATTGCTTATTCCTGACTCACTGAGAAAATTGTGCTCTAGGATCCAATGGTGTGGTCTGTACTATATGGATTCCCTTACACTACTCCTTGATCACTAACCTCAATGGGTCCCAACACCACATGCATGTCACTCCTTCCAATCTATTCTCACCTCTCTCTAACATATGACACCATTCCTACCTGACAATCCATGTCAAGGCACAACCTTGAATCGGTCGTATCACAGTACCTCAATCCTTCATCGGTGTCACCTCCCACCACCAAGGGACATCTTCTATCTCACTAAACCACTATCCATATTTCCCATTATAATCTCACTAAAAAAAATGGTAACCTCACTATGAGGTTTACTTTGAAATGAAACCACCACAATAAAACCTCCACTACACTACTTGGGTTTCTCTACAAACTGAATAATTTTTAATGGCCCTCTTATGACCCATTCACTAAAATTTTTCTCAAAAACTTTTAATTATTCCCATTGTCCTCCTTGAGGAATATTGACCCACCAATAACCCTCTCGTAGGTTCTTTCCCACAATCTAACCCAATATCTACCAAACCTAATGGTCATGCGCTCTCATGGAACCCAATCATACAACCAAAATCATAGTCCCATGAGTCATGTATGTAAGGACCTGACTCCAATTACTCAGAGCCAGTGCCTTATTAATTACATTGGCATAAAAATAAGGAATAATCATCCCAAAGGACTGAGTAGTTTAGTATTATTGGAAACAAGATACATACATAAGTTCATCATTACAACTTGACATGAAAAACAACATAGAAACTCCTTAGACAACTTCCATAACTCCTAGGTTATTTCAGAATGTCATTCATAATAAAATTCTTCTTGCCCTGTGGAAATGAAACATAAGAAAGTGGTGAGATAAAATTCTCAGTAAGGGTAAGAAATACATCAGAAGATAACATAAACATTATACATGGTGAATAATTGAAAACACATGCCTTTAAAAATAAACTTGAACATAATATGCAAGAAATATGCTCTTAGTAAATATTTCCATAACATAACATAATCATGGGTATTATACTAGTTAGATAACCACATGAACCATCAATACTATATTCATAATGAGGGAATGCATAACGCAGGACAACATAACCATACCGTCAAGGCCTCATTCCAAAACCATAAATAATCATTTTGTCAAGGTCTTGTGCCAAGACCGTAGTTTGTCACATGAGACCTACCGATGAACTTAGGGGATATAGAAGGCCCCATCCGACACTTACTATGTCAAATGAATTCATAATATGAATGGGTATAAACATAAACAACATGTACATTCATATTGAAATTAATATATGAAATGAAAATAACTTTCCCTGAACATTAAGCATAAACACTAACCATTCAGGGTAAATTGGTGAATGCTTTAAAGATAGCATATCCACAACCAAAATAATCATAAACCATTAAATTTAATATTGTATATAATACCATGAAGTATTAATCCCAATAATACATAAGAATCAGCAAGAGTGTTGAAATAGAAGAAGATACTCTTATAAAATCTTCAAGTAATTCTTGAAATAAATACTCTTTTACTTTGAAAAGAAGAGTTCTTTTGGAAAAATATTTGTATAAAACTAGAAGTGAAGTGAGATATTATTTTTATAATAAAATTATTTATTTTATAAATATAATGGTTTCCAAAAATAGATTAGATATTTCCCTTGAAAATAGGTAAGAAGTTGAATATTCCCTTGAATCGAGCTTGTATTTCGGAAACAATTTTGAAATCTCCTTTTAAAACATGTAACTATACATAAAATAAAGAAGTATTCTGGTTGGTGTACATATATAGAACACTAAAACAGAATTTATGATGATTATATAATAATACATAAGAATTTCATTGAGTTAATTAGACAATGAAAATAACCCGAATGGAAATGGAAGTTCGGGTGGAAAAACACTTACCACTTTGTAATCAATTGATTCGTATGCCCAAAAATTAATAATATTAAAATGATACATTGAATAACATTAAAATAAATATATTAATTATATTTTACATCAATTGGAATTATACATACACCATACACAAGTATTATTAGTGAATACAGGAAACCTCACAAAAATGGAAGTGAGATAAAGAAACCCCTTACAAACATTTCGGTATGGTAACGAGTGTTCTTGCGAGGGCTTAATGAGAGGTAAAGGGGTATCCCATTATATATATATATATATATATTATAAGGTAATTATGGGGGAGGTGTGAAAACATACCCCATCATTAGATATTAAAAATAAAAGAGCACAACATAGGGGAGATTCTTGAACAAAAGTGAGAGAGAGGATCTCTTACCTTAACTACGAACATGTTCCGCTCTTGAACTTAAGCTTCTGGAAGATGAAATTAAACTTATTGATGAATTATTTCAGAAAATATTAGACAATTATTTAGTTTTTCATAATTCTTTTTAGTTCATTTATTCCCTTATTGATAATTTATTATATTGAATTTTGTCATTACGTAGCGTTCATTTCCTTTATTTTCATAATCGGTTCACTTGTTCTTAAGTAATGGAGTTCACGTAAATCTCAATAATTGAATTAAAATATTATTTAGGATCATAAATCGGTGTTATTGGTAATTTATATATCTTGGTTACATGGCATGAGGATGAATTATAATATCGAACTTTAATGATAACTATTTCGGTTAATTTTCTGGGTTTTGATTATAACGAACTTATTTTTCTTTATAACTTAATACCATTTGTAAAAAGGGATTAAAAAATATTATATAGGGTATATTAAATATATAATAATATGTTTCAACCATAACAATAATGGTATCATGACCATAATTGATAATGATAATTGAAATTGAAAGTCCATCGTCCTTGAATGTGGTAAATTGACACGTCTCAGATGGTGTTCTTGCTACTAGTGTAAAAGAAGGTAAAAGGGAGAGATGATGATAACTTATTACACTATCATGAAAGAATTATAGTACATATAAGGTATTGGAGTCATAACAAAATTTTTATAAGGATAGGTAATATAAAAATAAAACAAATAAACTTGAAAGGAAAGACAAAGAATTGAAAAGAGGAATTTACCTCTTGAACCAAACTTCCTTGAGAGCCTCTTTAAGGGAGAGGTTTTGGTATTTTTATGATACCAAGGATTTTTAAACGTGTTATATGAGGTTGGGAGGATATTTGGACAGAATTTGGAGAAGTTTCAAGGCTTCATAGGAGTGAAGAGAAGGGGGAGTGAGAGGGTGTTTTATAGTGGAGGAGAGAGGAGATTTCTTAATATAAAAATTCATTAATTTATTATTTCCCCACAAGACAAGAAATAGTGAGTATTACTTGAACAAGAATAGTAATTTTATCATGTGAGTTCAAACCAAGTGGGCTTACATCACTTGTTATGTCATGAATAGTGTATTTAACTGGTATACGGTATTTTACTATATTTCACTATTCATCAAAAATTCATGTATTTCAGAAAAATCCCAAAAATTCACCCCAACCATTTTTCAATGTTTAGAATCCAAAAATGAATTCCATTTTTCAAAAATAATTTTCTAAATATGATTAATTTAATATTTAATTAAAATCATAATTTATTCTAAAAACAACAGTTTTAAAAATTTCTTTTACTTATTCCAAAGCATATGTATATCGTACTTTCACTTGAATATTATTTATATACTATCACAGGTAATGTTACTATTCATTAGGGTATATTAATATTTATAAGGGTATGTTACTATTCATAAGGGTAGGTTACTATTCACCAAAAATTAATTTTTTCCTTATTGGACTCCAAATAACTTACTAATCGCAACCATATATGTTAGATTTTATAAATTCACATCACAAAAGTGAAAAATTTATGTTTTAAGGGTCACATAGCACTTAGTAGTTAATTATGTTGTTATTTCATGTGATTATGAAATATTTATAAGAAATTAATTTCCATTGAAAATATTGGGTCGTTACAATGTGTCATTTAACCTGGGCTCACATGTCTAACTCACTAAATATGCCCCACTACATGGAAGGCTTGCCCAATATCTCAAGTCACCTCCATGATAAGGATAACCATGTAATCACCCACCACATGAGCATCGTCTCAAATCTAAGATCTTTCACCGGCTCTCTCATCGCACTACCCAAAAGAACATCCCAAAATTACTAGGTCTGGAACCAAACTAGTCCTTACCTTAAAACTAGCCTCGATAATAGAAACACTCCAAGCACTTCACATCCTAAAATCCCAATGAATTTTTTATTTCTTTTCTCAACTACCTAGTTTTGTTAAATAGAGTGAAACTAAGAATATTTATGGGAAAATCATATAGGTTGTTATTGATACTTTAAATAACCAAACCAACATCCCAACAACCCAAAAGGGTCCATAATTTCTAGGGTAACCCTTAACCATCCTCAAATCACCTCTCTGGTATACCATTCCTTCATTGATCAACCATAAGGGAATAAAATTCTCATACTGACCCTCTAATGGTCTTCATACATCCCTTGAATAAGGTACTATATTTCAACCTCTTAATAAAATCTCATTGTATGATCCACATGAACTTTCATCAAAAGAAAATACATATGGTCCAACTGAGTAGAATTCCACCAACAAGTTATATAGTAAAATGTCATATAAGTTATTGTTGAAACTTTAAACAATTGTACCTCTCATCAGAAAAAACAATAGGTAAGAAAAAGTATATCATGTGAATATTATGTGTCTTCCATGATACATGAACATAGCCTATTTCTAATGGAAGAAGAGCTGCAAACCATAATAAATTATATCCCTTAAAAATTTATATGTTTCACCCAAGGAAAAATCATACAATCATAATATCAAATACCATGAATAGTAACCCCATGCCCCTGGTAATCTGGACTTCCTATCAAAAATGGTGTTCTTGATGTACCAATCTCATATCCATCATGTAATCTAACACATTACTAGACCAACTATCTACCATTTCCCCCAAATTATAAAACAGAACAAGGCATTGATACCAATTTGTGATGCCCTGCCCGAGACACTCGATAGTTCTCAGGATAAGGATTCCACATAGCCTTAGGAATGCCTCCCTATATTCTAGAGGATTATGACTAGCATCCAGGGCCTAAAACATATAGTGTGGATACTATGAAATTGATATCATATAACTCAATAACAATAAGTAAACAATCACATCCACATTAAAGTTATAATAATCAATAAACAACTAATCACATATAATAACAATATGATTTTATCATAAAAACATAACTGATATCCCACTAGGTTGATCCCATATACAATATAAAGAAAAAATAAAATGAAAGGGGGTCTACTACATCCTAGAAACTTAACTCGATCCCAACATCTGACAACCATCGAGTTTCTATAGGGAAATACATTATACATCCTACACTCAACCTAAAATATAGACATAAGGTCTTCACATGTACCAAGATGCCTACAAAGTGTGTGAGAATATAATAAGGTATGATCACATCAATAAACTCTAATATAAATCATCATATGCATGTTTATTCATGAAGAAATGAAATACAAAAATAAAAATTCTTGTTTAGTCATCGTGTGCTAATCGGGGTGTCGCGACACTCGATGAGGTACACACACCTGTCATGCCATCAGATGTTAACCATGCCACCCTGACCCTAAACATATCTTCTTTGGAACCATTTCATAACCCATTTTCTACCCCATTCCACTATAACTGATGCCCATAATATACCCAAAGACTCAAGCTAGGGTGGGATCCAAACCTTGACTCACTGCTTACAGACACTGGTCATGGTTATTTTTCCATATCTAATCTCACTGCCTTATATCTCAAGGTAGAGTCCATTGGTCTCATGTCACATCATACCCTGAACCAGACCCTAGGGTGGTCCTCAACCCAATCCTACTCAAGTAAATTTCTAATTCATACACACCAAATCAAGCCTCTCGTGGTAAGGTCTCCAACCCAATACTCAAAGAAACGGGTCATGATCATCACACTGACCCATCCCTGTGGACTTTGGGGAGGTTTAATCACACTAAACCATTAAAAAAGAATAAAATTAGATCCAATCACATTGAACCATACCCAAAAAATCTATTGGGTTCCAATAATAACACTTACCCATCCCCAAAAACTATGTGGAGGTCCAATAAGAACATGCAATACAAGCAGGGCCTATAACCCATTACACAGCTCACCAGCTCAACACATATAGATCTATCCCTAAAATATCCTCCCATGATATATAACATCACATATAACACATAAAGTAATCCTTAAGTTACTTCTAGTCCTATAAATATATCTCTTCATTGATACCATCTCAAGCATGTCACCTGCGGGTGACATCGCTGCCCAAAGGCTCTCATGACCCAGACACTGAGGTCCGATCTAACCTCATTGAAATGCATCATCACTCTTGGCCCCAATACACAAGGACCCTCCCAATATATTATGATCTAATTAACCCTAGTTTCAATAGGTGGGGTCCAAATCCTAACCAAAAACCCCATTTTCATGCTAATTCCAAGTCCTGAACAACTCCCATGACCCACATCTAGGTCCCCCCTTGCATCTCTCGAAGGATATCTCTCTGCTCACCACCCAGAGGAAACCCTTACTATCATTATACACCAATTCCCAAAGGAAAACTATATAAAAAATTCACATAAAGACTCACCTTCATCCTCAAGAGGGAGCTCCTCATCACTTTCAAGATGTATGCCCATCTCGCTCGTCTACTCCTAGCCAAAATCCTTTGATGACTACCCACTAGCCCTATGATCCCAAACTTGATTATTCCATATTCATATCACAATACAAGACATCCTAAAGGAATATTATCAACTCAACCCAATACCTCTCCCCTTGGATACATAGTTGGTAGGTTATCCCAGTTCACCCAAGTGCTAGAGAGAATTTATTCTATACATAGGAGGCCTAGATCCATCTTATCTCATCTATCCAGGGAACCCTTAGTCTCTAATATCTATGCCCAAACCCCATGAAGTATGAATTCATTTAGTCTCATAAATATATATATGCATATTATTTTGTATTATAGATAAAACCTATCAAGATATCAGAGTTAACCCCTCACCGAGCTCCATCGAGCCTCTTTCAAAAAATCAAGCCTCGTCTATACTCTCTAGCACATGTATCACACCACAAAACACCAAAAAATAATTATAACAAATTATAATTATTTATTTAAAATTAATTAAATAGGAATAATCACTTAAAAACTCATCAGGTTTTATTCGATCACCGAAACTTAGAGCAATGGGGTGGTCCACTCCCGACGCACACCCAAACCTAAGACATAATAAAGACCCAATTATGACACCTGACTCAACAGTGAATTTCTCCCATAATCATAAAAAACCTTATAAAACACACAGTAATATCCATTATATGAAACATATTATAGTGATATGTAGATAGTATCTCAGGTGGTCCTCTACTCAATTAAATAAAAATCCACATCCATCTCGATTGATTCCACTATGGTCTGATGGAATTGATATTGAATCCCAATGAAAATTGGACCAAAAATAGGTAAAGCTAACTAAAACCAAAACAAAGGTAAAAAAAGGGAGGTAATTACTTAGATTCACTATCAGATGCACCAAAATCATCCCCTCTCAAATGGGGGGCATAGGGAGGGGAGAGATGGTCATCTATCTTTCTTGTGCTTTCCCCTATATCAAAAACATAGGGGGATAGACCTCCTTTAAAAAAATTAAGTTTGTCCCTTTTATGGCATGAACTAAAACTTCAAATTGTAAACCACCTAGGTATGGGAGCTTACCCTCTTCCCCCAAATCATCATAGTGTGATCACCATGTTCATGTAATGAATGGATACTACTGGTATTTTTTAGAAGCCATGGCCTCTCATCCTTCATCTTATACTCTCTTAAACCTATGAGTCACCACTCAATCCTTAAAACCTATCCAAATGGACTTTTGGAATTTAAAACCCCTCATAATTTCAACCTAAGCCCCGATTCTCAAAACTAACCATCCACAGGATGAAAAATTCAAATTCCATCTCAAAATAATGACCCAAAAATACATAGTTCATTAAATAATTCAAATAATTTCTTCTCCAATGGATAAATTTTATATAATAAAAACATTTTCCTTCTTCTTATTCATCTTAGCTGATGGTGTGGACTCTCCAGAACCTCTTTTCTTCACCTTTTAGCCAAACTATTAACCTTTTCATTATATACCATCAACATGGTACTAAATCCTAGACCACCCATTTCCTTCTCAATTATCCTCAATATATTGAGGAGAATTATAAAATGTTTAAAGTGTTCATTCATGTTATAATTCACAAAAAAAACTACTAAAACCATTCTGGTAGTGCTTGTTGAATAAAATCTTTAAAAAAATCAAACTTAATAGGTGAACCTAACCTCTCCAAATCATTGACGTACCCAATAATATTGATTAAAAGAGTAGAGAATCAGGTCCATTCTATCATATTACATTAAAAAATATTTTTGACACTTCATACCATTCATACCTACCTTTATCTTAATAGATCCTTTTTAGGTTAACTATCATTTTATAGGCATCTAGGTTCTTATGTTACTTTTGTAACTTTGACTCTATGGTAACAATCATGAGTGTGGATAATTATTGTGTATATTTTAGATGTTTATCAAAATCATTTAAATGATTTTTCTATATATCTTCAACCGTTGGTTTCTTAGGAAGAGTTTTTTCTAACACATAGAACTTTCCTTTTTATTTTAGAACAATTCTCAAATTTTAGTACAAGTCGAGATAGTTTCTTCCATTTATCCTTTCTTTATCAAGGATTGATCTCAAGGCCAAGTTTAATGATGATGGAATTTATCAATAAAAAAATATTTTATCTAATTAGTATCATATATTACTAACTATTTAATAAGTAATTTTATTAAATGGGACCCCACTAAAATGATGACCCCTTTTTAAAACTCATTATATCCATTAGCGGGCCAAGATAAATATTTAATTAAGTAATGAGTCAATTATAGTGTTTCTCCCGCCACTTAGATATTTAGTTAAGTGATCATCCCAATGATAATAATTATGATTCTAGTATATTTGAGTAGATAACTATTTATACAATCTATCACATGGATATACTCAACTCTATCCCTATGGTATCCTTACCAGCTAAGTGTAACCTAAATAAAACATCAAGAATAGGAAAACAAAATACAATCCATGGGAACCCCTCTATGGAATAACCTTCCCAAGGATGATTCAGTGCCACCCATTACTTTTTTTCCTTACACAAGATAATCTAAGAGCACCATGTTATAGTAGAACCTACCCATTTGGGTGATCAGGGACTTGATAAGTGTTACTTTCTAAGGAATATAACACTTATTATTTTAAGAGTATTTAATCTCACCATCTTATCTTGAGTTATTACCTTAATGTATGCATGCTTATACAGATTTAGTTTTGAATCTTGTTCCCTCCACTAATCAAATATGTTCAAGCAATATTGATTTATAATCCTTTACACAGCCCACAGGTTGTGTTACTCACCCAAAATTAGAAGTCAAACACATTTATACATATCCAAATACATTATATGCATAAGGTAGATAAAATTTTCAAGTAAATATATAGAGTTATATGAGATTGAAAAAATCTATATGAGTAATACTAGAGTTATAGATAAACAAACCCAATCACCTTTCTAGGCAAGGAATAAGACTTTAGGCCGATAGATAGTCTGACCCCAATTCCCTCTACCTGGGGATAATTTTCACAATAGAAAATAAAATTCATTATAAATTTAAAAACTAATATGAATAAAATTTATTCAATGGATAAATTTAAGTTCATAACTTCTTTTACAAACCAAGTTTAAGGTATATGAAAAACTAAATTCATCTTGGATCAATTACTATCATGAAAATGTAAGGATCTATCCTAGAAGAAATTTATTTCTCAATCAAAATTAAATATTTTTGTTAAGAAGGATACACACCCCCTAGATAATCAAGGTGGTCTGAAATGGTTGATCCCTAATGAATTAACTTTTATAATGTTCTTGAAATCATGGGAAAGAGTCCCAATATATGAATAAACAATAATAGGTTTTTATGGGGTCCCCTTGGAAGCAAACTTGTCCATAGATTTGTTCCCCTATTTCTTGGTGTGGGAAATTTTCATCTTGTTATTAAGTAAAATATTTAATGCCATGATCTAGTAAATAATAGGCCTATGGGAAAATGTAGGACCCAGTAGATATCTATAAACTAGATAAGAATCCATTTTCACTATATCTAAATGAATTTTATACAACCAACGAAGTAAGATCCCAGTGATAAATTCCTTAACCTTGGCTAAAAGTTAGTTACTAAGACCATAAATTAAATTATAAACCATCTCCACAACCCTCCATCTATTTCTATCCAAACTAACTCCTCTCATGACTCCTATTTTTTATGAACAATTACAATTAAGCTTCATCCCATTTTTATGGGTGTGTCTACACACCCAATGTCCCTAAAAACCCCAATCCTCTAACCCCTACTCTATATGATAAGAAAGAGTCCTTATGGAATGAGACATGTCCTTTAAATTGACCATCCATTTATGAAATCAATGCATGCACTCTAACATTCAAGATAATCAAATAGATCTTTCATCCATGTATCATAGCTTCATTCTAGGCCTACCATAAAATCTAGAAACCCACAAACAGGATCAAGAACCAACCAATAGCTTCAATTTTCAAGACTTTAGATTTGGGTGGAAATTTTTCATGTGACCTAAAATACCCATACATATCCTAATCATATCACACATGAACAATTCCCATTATCCTTTAATAAAAAATAGGACATGAATTCCACTTTGGGGTCCTGACAGTAAATATATTAAGAGGCCAGATGAATACCTTATTTTGAATCTCACATTTGATAGGGATGGAAATTTTATATATAAACTAGACTAATAAGTTTTATTTCATTGAAATTTCATTTCACTAAATCCTTCCCATTTATTCTCTATAACCTTGTTTCTTATGAAAGTTATTTCAAAAGTCCCTCACTCTGAAAGATCTAGATCCTAAATCAGTGTAAAAAATCATTTATCCTATTCATTAAGATGAATATTATCAAAAAACTTCTTTTGGATATTATTTATAACATACTAAATGAAATGAGTGCACCTATTGGCTTCCCTAAAAGATAATTCTAGGACTGGGCATCCAAAAAAATAACAATATCACGTTCTAATTGGTTGTGTATAAATTAGCATTGCCTTACTCAATTATCCACATCATTAAACCCTAGAAAAGATTAGATGGCCATTTTCATGAATTAAAACTTAATAAATGAACCAAAATGGTTTATTCATCACACCCCAGTTTAGATTGGTTAGTAATTTTACAATCATTATCACTTCATTTATGAACTGAAATAACCGACTCTACAGTGTGGTGGCAAGATGGGTAAGCTATTTTGGCTACAATGTGATACTCTATTCATTACTATTAGTTTATTTAATAAACATGATTTCATAAAATAATTTCATTTTCTACTTTTATACCATTATAGGGTTTATTTTGGGTTGATTAATACTTAATAAAAGTAGAAAAATCAAAAGAACCGACAATTTTTGGTTCGCCATGGAAGAAATATGAAATCGCATATAAAATGGAAATAAAGAACTATTGTAGACATGTGTTTCATTCACAAAATAATCCTATGAATACATATTTATCTTCATATAATGTGTTTTATAGTGACAACCAAAGTGGAAGATAAAGGCCTCCCACCTCTGTAGGTATCCACAAGCTGACTAGATCATTTGTTGCGTGAACGGGATTCTCCTTCACCCATTTTGTGTTATCACCTCATTATGATAAGGATGAAGAATAAGAGAGAATTGGGTATCTAAGTTTTTTTTCCAAGAATAAATACACTCCATTTACATCATATTTAAATGTATTTATAAAGTCCCAAGGATTCTCCTCGGTGATTCTAGAATTAACTAATGTGATTATAATGCATGAATTAATTATACTTCTAGTTCATGTGTCACATACATGAATGTAAAAAAATCCCACGCATTTTATATTATGAAATGGTTCCTTAAATTATATCCTGTTTTTAATATTTTATCCACCCAAGTCATCAAATCCAGTATCATGGGTATGTCATGTTGCAAAAACTCTAGGAGAAACAATAATGAATGTAACGACCCAAACTTTTGTTAATGAAAATCCATATTGATCTAATTAAATGTCTTAATATGTGAAATGGTTATACAACATATGCACTTATTTTGTTTTATGTTTTTGTATTTTAAAATACCGTTAAGAATTGTGACTGTTGTTAATATAGTCGTTGAACATTGATCACATGATTAGTAAAAATATACGGCTTTAACAAATTTTTTTTACTCAAACAAAGAAAGCGATGGCCTCATCCATTAGACTTTCCCCATATGAATCTCATTTAACAAAGCTCATAAAGGAGATTGCGTCTTTGGGTTTTTCTCTTGACCAAGCCCAAGCTGAGCTTGAATACGTTAAGCTCGAGCGGAACCACCTACGGGAGAAGTGGAAGTTGATAGAGATTACCACTCGAGCGATGTTATCCGAGCCACCCCAAGAGTCTGTCACCATTGCACACCTTAACCTAAGGTCTTATGTGGGTATTTTAAGGGTTATGTAACAATACCCTAGTACTATGATTATTTAAATTATTTTTTTATATAATAATGAATGTACTTTCATTTTATTATTGTTACTTTGTAAATAGTTTTTAAACCACAAATAGTATTTTTAGTTAAATATTAAACTAAGAAATCTATTTTGATGAATTAATGTATTTTTGAATTAAAAAATATTTTAATAAAATATTATTATTATTAAATTAATTTTTATTAAAAATAAATGATCATATAATTTTATGAATGCAATTGTAATTTTTATTAAGGTTTGAAAGCCTTTTTTTGTCAAAAACCATGAATTTTCGATAAATGTCGGTTTTTATTTTAAAAGTGATAATTAACATAGTTAGAAATTTATTTAGATAAAATGAATATTATTTCTAGAATCGAGATGTTGAAATTATCCAACAGTTAATTTTTTATAATTTCCTGAGACAGTCAAATTTTTGGGTAAAAATTAAATACCGTATAAATATATAATGTGTTTTATGACATCATAATGACCCAATAGTGATGTAATAAAATACTATAAACTGTATTTTCTACCAATATATGTTTTAACATTAAAATAATGTGATTTTGGATTTTTTTTATTTATTTTACAAAGCTTTATTGGACCCTCCAAGACTTATATAACATTTTTTCTTTTTAAATTGTTTTCCTTGAGAGTGTGACTCACCTCCACATAAGAAACCCTATTATTTTAAGAAGTTCGGCCATTGAACTTATAAAACATTATTTTACACTCTCCTTTGGTAGAAAACATGGGAAAAACCATGGGCTGGTTTGTGGTTTTGTTTAGTTTAATGTGAGGTGTCCCAAACCTAAATAATAAACAATTCCCTCTCCTTTCCTATATAAACCCACCCAAGCTCCCACTTCCTCTTCACTCAAAGCCCTTGAAGTTCATCCAAACTCTGCCATCCTCTCTCTATAATCCTCCCAAGGTTCCCTCAATCCTCCCAAGGTCTTTACTTTCAAGCTTTCAATGTTACTCTTCAAGGTAAGGGATCCTTTCACCCACCTCTTTTAAGTTATGACTTCCTTTATACTATGTCTTCTAGTTTCCATTTTATTATATGGGGGTATATTCTCCTATATAAATATTACATTCCATTTAATTTAAAAATGATTATATACCCTTTCTTCTCTCTTCAATTTATTTTCTGAATTTTTAACCGACATCGTTAGGCTGCCGAATTTTGGTAAACTAAATTGCATATTCTCTCTTCCCTCAAGTTTCATTTTCATATGGTATTTCCTTAAAATAACCATAAAATGATCTTATTTATTTTATTATGTACCCATACTATATAATAAGTTATTTATTAGTGTGTTAACCTTTTCCCCTCTCTTTTTATTTTTTTCTAAAACCAAGTTATATAGTCGTTATGCTGCAGAAATTTCATCTCAAATTTCTATCTCTTTCTCTCAAGAAATTATCTTATTTTATTTATGTGAATACCCAGACCTATTTATTTTTTATGGGTGATAATAAATATAAAAAAATTATATATTTGATTCTGGAATTGACATACATATAACCCTCACTCTCTTTTCAAGGGTTATAAATGACATAACAAGATTATTTTTAAAGCACATTTAAAACGTCACGATTTTTAAATGAAACCCATTTATTTTATTCTATATGGGTTATTTATGAAATGTTTGATTATGATATATGTGCATCACATGGAAATAAATACATATTAAGGTTTTGCCCTTATAGTGATCCAATTTATTGGGTAAATAATTTTATCTCTAGATATGACAAGTTTCACGATACCTTGGTGAATAACCTTGGTAATTTTTATGACACCTCAGGGTTGTACCTTGGTGATATGTTCATGAATGTATAACCAAAATTTTGTAGCCACATATGCAAGTTATGTTTCAAGTTCTTTTCATTATGGTATTCCTATACGTCTATTTCTCATGTATTTATTTTTTTAAGTTCTTATTGATATAACAAGTAAACTAATTCCCTTGCTTCCCTTATTGGGCCTTCTGCTCACCCTTTCCTTTGATGTATGTCTACAGGTTATAAGATGTAGTAATTGTAGTTAAGATGAATATATGATGAATCCTTACAAGTGGATTATAAGAATGTTTTATGTTATTTTCATGTATTATGTTCCTTATTTCCAAGACACTAAACTTTAAAGATCCTATGTTTGTAAAATGTAATAAAAAGTTATGTGATAAAAAGGCAGGATGCTATAGTTGGTATCAAAGGATAGTTTAGTTATTTATAAAAATTAGGCTATGAAAACTTTAGGAAGAACCCTATAGAAAATTTTAAATATAAGAAAACTTCCTGGTATTTTGGTGAGTAATGAGTAAGTGGTTTATCAAACAAATACATCCCTGTCTGGATACGAGCAGGTAGAGGTGGCTCTAGCATAGATATACATAGGGGTAAAACTCGAAAACCCCACTTTGAGCTAGACTCGAATGGGAAATGGTGCACAACAATGGGCCTTACTGCACTCTTGGTTACAATACTCCTAGGGGATTTGTTTGGTTAATCTCAAGATTTTTATGAATCATTATGAAGGAATTATAGAGAAATGTAATTGTTTAAGCATGATGTTTTAAGACATCAATTACTTGATAGTTAAAATATTTTTAAATGAAATAAGTTTCTCACTAAGGTTTTATTCTTTTAGAAAATGGCGGGCAATAGGAGTAACCATGAAAATGGTGACCACAATAGACCATGCACTGACGGCCCTTCGATGGAAGCTGGAATGGAAACATTCATGTGAATGATAAACCAACAGACTCAAGTTACGGGAAATAACTTGAATCAAGCTGAGAGACAAATCTCACCGAAAAGGGAACAAAATTTCTATTGAATCCTTTATGCATAAATGACCACCAACCTTCAGTGGATCGACTGACCCATTGATTTCCAAACAGTGGATCAGATCTATCGAGAAGTTATTTTCTATGCTTCGATGTTCTGAACAAGAGAATGTTACCTTGGTTGTTTATCACTTAGAAGGAGAAGTTGATCAGTGGTAGGAACTGATTAAAAACACAAGTCCAAGAGTGGAAGTTGAAGCTATGGAGTGGGAAGAGTTCAGAAGGATATTCTTCAAATATTATTTACCTCGATTGATGAGAACAAGAATGGATAAGGAGTTTCTCAAGCATAAGAGGAAGGAGAATGAATCTGTGGGAAGCTACAAGATAAACATCATAAGGATTTGAAATTACACATCTAGATTTGTCATGGATCCGAATGGAAAGGCTGATAGATTATTCGACAGACTGAGACCTCATCTACGGAAGAATCTATCCAAACAATACTATGATTTCTATGAGGAGATTGTGCGGAGTGCAATGAAAGTCGAGATGGAGTTTGGTGAGACACAGTGGCCTCATAAATCAAATGACAAGAAGATATCAATGGAGCCTAGCTTAGTTAGGACCTTTGATCAAGGAAGAGGAGGCAAGTAAGTGAAACTTCCCATGTGTAATAAATGTGGAAAGAAGCATTCAAGGAATTTCCTTCTCGGGAGCAGGAAATACTACAAGTGTGGAAGAGATGGCCATATTACAAGGAATTTTCATAGTGAGGCGAAACCTCAACTTCCAAACACTAACAACAAGGGGAAGATAGTGCAGGCCCTACCTAATTCCCAGTGCTTTAAGTGTGGACAACATGGTCACTTTGCCAATCACTGTCCAAATTCAAGGGAAGTATAAGGGAACCACCATCAGCCTCAACAAAGGCTAAGGGAGCAAGGTCATGCTTTTTCTATCAGCTGAAGTTAAAGCTCTGAATGATTTGGTATCATGTACTCTTATTTTTCTCATAAATATAGCAAGTTCTTTGTTTAATTTTAGTTTTACGCATTCCTCTATTTCCTCCATTTTTGCAAGGAATTTAGAATCAACTCCCAATTTTCTAAAAGTAGAGTTATCATTCAAGACTTCTGGTGGGATTATCCAAGCATCATCAGTATTTAGAAACTCTAGTATTTACTTTAGTGAGCACAATCTTATCACAAATCTAGTAGTTATTCCCATGCTGGAATTCGACATTATACTAGGGATGGACTGGCTCTCAAAGTATAATGCTAATATCAAATGCAGAAGCAAGGAAATATCAGTACTTTTGAATAGACAACCTACAGTTATCTTCCAAGGTGAGATATCTCAACCAAATCCTTGTCTAGAAGAACCCCCTATATCCTTCTTTGTGGAGTTGATTGGTGAATAAGAAGAAGGAGATGAGAGTTTAAGGATAGAAAATATCCCCATCGTCCAGAAATACATTGATGTATTTCCTGAAGAGTTACCCGGACCTCCCCCAGAAAGATAGGTAGAGTTATCTATTGATTTCATACCTAGATCTCATCCGATATCAAAGACCCTGTATAGGATGGAAAATGTGGAGTTTGAGGAATTAAAGAAACAACTCCAAGATCTTTTGGAGAAGGGGTTTATCTGACCGAGCGTTTATCCTTGGGGATAACCAGTTCTCTTTGTGAAGAAGATGGATGGATCGATGTGGCTATACATTGATTATAAAGAACTGAATGGGATTACAGTAAACAACAAACACTATTTTCCAAGAATTAATGAATTATTTAACCAACTTCATGGGGCTCAATTATTCCCTAATATTGATCTTCATTCTGGTTATCATCAATTAAGGGTGAAGAAAGAAGATATTCCAAAAATTGCCTTCCAATCAAGATATGGGCATTATAAGTTTGTTGTTATGCCCTTCGGACTGACTAATGCACCTACAATTTTATGGATTTTATGAATATAGTTGTTAAGGACTACCTTGATAACTTTGTGGTAATTTTTATTGATGATATTCTGATATATTCCAAAAGTCATGAGGAACATGAAGATCATATAAGGGTTATTTTGCAAACTCTATGGAAGGAGAGGATTTTTGGAAAGTTCAGCAAATGTGATTTTTCGTTTCAACAAGTTTCTTTCTTGGGGCACATTGTTACCAATGAAGGAATCACAGTTGACCCTGCAAAGAAAAAAGTTGTAGAGGAATGGCCTCAGCCTACAACAATAATCTAGATTCTTAGTTTCCTTGTTTTAGCGGGATATTATAGGAGGTTTGTGAAAAGATTTTCACAAATTTCTAATCCATTAACCAAGTTAACTCAAAAAGGGTCAAGTTCATATGGGAAAAGGAATGTGAGAAAATTTTCCAAGAGATGAAGAATAAATTAGTTACTTCACCCGTGTTAACACATCCCTCAAGTGGATAAGGATTTGTTATTTTTAGTGATGTATCTCTGAAAGGGCTTGGGTTCATCCTCATGAAAAATTACAAAGTCATTTCTTATTCATCTTGACAGTTGAAGACTCATGAGTAGAACTATCATACGCATGACTTGTATCTAGTTGCAGTCGTTTAGGCTCTGAAGATATGGAGGCACTATCTTTATGGAAAGAAATGTGATATATACACAGACTATCAAAGTTTGAAGTATATTTTCACACAAAAGGAATTGAACATGAGACAAAGGAGATGGTTGGAACTTCTTAAATACTATGATTGTTCAATTCATTATCATCTCGGAAGAGAAAGTTGTTGATGCATTAAGAAGGAAATATCCAGTTTTTCTTTCCATGATGAGGATTCAAATAGATCCTTTGATCAATGACCTAGAAAAACTGGACATGATAATTATAAAGGAAGGGACATCATCAACCCTAACCCAGATGATTTCTCAAACTTCATTACTAGAGAAGATCAAGAAAGATCAGAAAAAATATCCTTTCTTATAGAAGAAGTTTGAGGTTGTGAAGGATGAGAAGTTTACTAAGTTCAATATTGATCAAGAAGGTGTACTAAAATTTCGTTCAAGACTAAGTGTTTAATCTATTTCGAAAATAAATAAGGAGCTGATGGATGAAGCTCATAGATCTACTTTCTTTATACATCCTAGAAGCACAAAAATGTATAGGGACCTTTGTGGTCATTATTGGTGGGATAATATTAAAAGGGATATTTTTTACTACACTTCAAGGTGCCTGGTATGTCAACAAGTGAAGACAGATTGAAAACTTCCTAAAGGGGTATTGCAACCACTACCCATACCAGCATGGAAGTGGGAAAATATCACTATGGAATTTATCACTGGTCTCCCAAGAACTTACAAAGGAAACAATGTGATATGGTTTATTGTGGACCATCTCACCAAGACTGGCCAATTTATCTTCATTCGGGAAGATTTCTCTCTTGATCAACATGCCATGATTTATGTGAAGGAAGTGATAAGGTTGCATGGAGTTCCACTTTCTATCGTATCTGATCGCGATCCAAGTTCCCATCAAAATTCTAGAGAAGTCTTCAACAATCTCTAATCACTGAATTGAATTTCAGTATGGCCTATCACCCCCAAACTAATGGCCAATCTGAAAGGACTATTCAAACACTTGAGGACATGCTCAGAACATTCTCAATGGAATTTAAAGGTGGATGGGATCAACATCTCTCTTTAGTTGAGTTCTCTTACAACAAAAGCTTCCACTCGATTATTCAAATAGAACCCTATGAATCTCTATATGGGAAGTGATTTAGAACTCCTACTTGTTGGGATGAAGCTAGTGAGAGAAAGCTTCTTGGTCCGGATCTTGTATAAGAGATGACAGAAAAAGTCCACGTTATCGAACAACACATTAAGGGTGCTCGGAGTCGGAAAAAGAAATATGCCAACAACCATCGAAGGGACTTAGAGTTTGATGTTGGTGATAGATTCTTTCTTCAAATTTCACCTTGGAAGAGATTCATGAGGTTTGGGAAGAAATGAAAGCTCATCCATAGGTACATTTGCCCCTATGAAATCCTTGATCGTGTGGGATCAGTGGCCTATCAGCTTGCACTTCCTCCAAATATTCAAAACGTTCATGATTTTTTCCATTTATCCCTATTGATGAAGTATATACCTGGCCCTTCACATGTACTAAACCCAAATTTGGTAAAACTGGAACATAACCTCTCTTATGAAGAGCAGTCAGTGAAGATCTTGGATCGTGGAGACAAGGTTCTACGCAACAAGACTACCAACCTTGTTAAGGTGTTGTAGAGGAACCACAAATGTGAAGAAGCCACGTGGGAACTAGAGGAGTCTATAAATAAGAAGTACCCATGCCTTTTCTCTTTTTAGGGTATGAATTAAAATTTCAGGGATGAAATTTCTTAAGGGGGAATATTGTAACGACCCAAACTTTTGTTAATGAAAATCCCTATTGATCTAATTAAATGTCTTAATATGTGAAATGGTTATAAAAAAATATGCACTTATTTTGTTTTGTGTTTCTAGATTTTAAAATACCATTAAGAAATTTGATGGTTGCTAATATAGCCTTTGAACAGTGATCACATTATTAGTATAAATATAGGGATTTAACAATTTTTTTTACTCAGATAAAGGAAGTGATAGAATCATCCAGTAGACTTGCCTCATATGAATCCAATTTAACAGAGCTCAGAAAGGAGGTTGTGTCTTTGGGATTTTCTCCTGACCAATCCCAATCCAATCTTGAATACGATAAGCTCGAGCGGAACCGTCTACGAGAGAAGTGGAAGTTTATAGAGATTACCACTCGAGCGATTTTATCTGAGCCACCCCAAGAGTCTGTCACCATCACGCACCTTACCCTAAGGTCTTATGCAGGTGTTTTAAGGGGTTATGTAACAAGACCCTAGTACTATGATTATGTACATTATTTTTGTATATAATAATGAATGTGCTTTCATTTTATTATAGTTACTTTGTAAATAGTTTTTAAAGCACAAATAGTATTTTTAGTTAAATATTCAACTAAGAAATATATTTTGATGAATTAATGGATTTTTTAATTAAATAATATTTTAATAAAATATTATTATTATTATTAAATTAATTTTTATTAAAAATAAATGATCGTATAATTTTATGAATGCAATTGTAATTTTTATTAAGGTTTGAAAGCCTTTTCTTGTCAAAACCTATGAATTTTTTATAAATGTCAGTTTTTATTTTAAAAGTGAAAATTAACATAATTATAAAATTATTTAGATAAAATGAATATTATTTTTGGAATCGGGACATCAAAATTATCTAATGGTGAATTTTTTATAATTTTTTGAGTCAGTCAAATTTTTGGGTAGAAATTAAATACCGTATAAATATATAATGTGTTTTATGACATCATAATGACCCAATAGTGATGTAATAAAATACTATAAACTGTATTTTCAGAGAATATATATTTTACCATTAAAATAATGTTATTTTGGTTTTGTTTTATTTATTTTACAAACCTTTAGTGGACCCTCCAAGACTTATATAACATTTTGTCTTTTTAAATTGTTTTCCTTGAGAGTGTGACTCACCTCCACATAAGCAACCCTATTATTTTAAGAATTTAGGCCATTGAACTTATAAAATATTGTTTTCCAATCCCCTTTGGCAGAAACTATGGGAAAAACCCATGGGTTGGTTTGTGGTTTTGTTTAGTTTAATGTGAGGTGTCCCAAACCTAAATAATAAACAATTCCTTATCCTTTCCTATATAAACCCACCCAAGATCCCACTTACTCTTCACTCAAAGCCCTTGAAGTTCGTCCAAACTCTGACTTCATCTCTCTAGAATTCTCCCAAGGTTCCCTCAAGCCTCTCAGGGTCTCAACCTTCAATCTTTTAAAGTTACTCTTCAAGGTAAGGGATGCTTTCACCCACCACTTTTAAGTTATGACTTCCTTTATGATATGCCTTCTAGTTTCCATTTTATTATATGGGGGTATGTTATCCAATATAATTATTACTTTCCATTTAATTTCCAAATTATTATAGACCCTTTTTTCTCTCATCAATTTATTTTCTGAATTGTTAAGTGACGTCGTTAGGCTGCCAAATTTTCGTAAAAGAAATCGCATATTCTCTCTTCCTTCGAGTTTCATATTCATATGGTATTTTCTTAAAATAACCATACAATGATCTTATTTCTTTTATTATATACACCTAATATATAATGATTTATTTATGAGTGGGTTTCCATTTCCCCACTCTTTTTATTGTTTTCTAAAACCAATTTATATAGTCGTTATACTGTAGAAATTTCATCTCAAATTTCTCTCTTTCTCTCAAGAAATTCTCTTGTTTCATTTATGTGAATACCCAGACCTATTTAGTTTTCATGGGTGAACATAAATATAAAAAAATTATATATTTGATTCTGGAATTGAAATACATATAACCCTCACTCCCTTTCCATGGGTTATAAATGACATAACGAGCTTATTTTTAAAGCACATTTAAAACGTCAAGATTTTGAAATGAAATGCATTTCTTTTATTCTATATGGGTTATTTATGAAATGTTTGGTTAGGATCTATGTGGATCGCATGAAAATAAATTCATATTAAGGGTGTGCCCTGATAGCTCTCCAATGCATTGGGTAAAGAATTTAATCTCTAGAGATGACAAGTTTCACGATACCTTGGTGAATAACCTTGGTAATTTTTATGACACCTCGGGGTTGTACCTTGGTGATATGTTCATGAATGTCTAAAAAAAATGTTGTAGCCACATATGCAAGTTATGTTTCAAGTTTTTTTTATTATTATATTCCTATAATTCCATTGCTCGTGTCTTTATGTTTTTAAGTTCTTATTGATATCACAAGTAAACTAATTCCCTTACTTCCATTACTGGGCCTTCTGTTCACCCTTTCCTTTGATGTATGTCTCCAATTTATAAGATGTAGTAATTGTACTTAATATGAATCTATGATGAAGCCTTATAAGTGGATTAGAATCATTTTTTATCTTATTTTCATGTATTATGTTCCTAATTTCCAAGACACTAGATTTTAAAGATCCTCTTTTTGTAAAATGTAATGAAAAGTTATGTAATAAAAAGGCGGGATGCTATAATGAACGATGTCAAAAACTAGAGTAAAGGGAGAAAAAAAGATAAAATGAAGAAAAATAATAAGAATATGGGACATGAAGATTTACATGGTTTTTCAATAATACCTACATCCATGGATAGTTATGATCACATCACTTTGTTTGGGAACAAGATTACATGGTAAATTTTCTGAGTATGAAAAAATCCTAGATCAAATGAGCTCTTAAAGCAATATGGTGAATATTAAGCCATATTGTAATAGTTTTATAGCTACCCAAGTCCAAGATACAATAGTATCATTGATAAAAATTCTATGGAGTTACATTACTACTATTACATGCTTCTATAGTAATTTTTCACTACTACAATGCCTTGTTGGTGTTTTCGGTTAGCTCTACTACAGTTTGGTCAAAGTTGTGGTCTAGTGTGTAGTATGGGACACCATAGATTGGACAAACTTCATCCAAGGATAAAGCTACACCAGTTCAAAATTTCATTCATACTATACATTCATGTACCATATGCATTTTTTGGATTTAGGGTATACGTCTTCTTTAGTTAAAACCAATACTTATTCCTTATTTTGACCATCAATATTTTATCCTTTTTACAAACCAAAATTCTGGTAAATTCCCAATATCTTCCTCTTCACTCTAGAATTATTTATATACTTTTTTGAATTAATATTTTTATCAGTTTTTACTTTCAAATTAGTATTCCAAAATTTTCAAAAAATTTAAGAATCATTTAGTTTTACAATAATCATGATCTTCTTCACTTATGGATTGGAATGAGACTTTCCATCAAAATTTCCAAGATATTTATTATCCTTTGGATGTAGTATTTCATGGTTTTTTTTAGTCTCATATTTCTTCAAAACCTTAAATCTTTCCAAATTCTTTTCCTTTGATCTTTTTATAACTTCCTGAATAGAATTCTAAAAATTAGATTTGTACATGTTCAATTATTTCTTAGAATTAGTAAAATTTATTTGGATAGTATCAATATACCTATCCTCTATTTTAACTTTCTTTTCCATATAATCTTTTAGATTCTTCTCTTTTGTAATAAATTTTTTCAATTTATCAATCCATTTCAACAACTTTGATTCTTATTCAGCATGAATATATTATTTATTTCTTGAGACTTGATTACCATTATTTAAATTTACAAACTTCTATACTAATCTTGATATATTTAAAAGGCACTCTTGAGTTATTCCTTCAAAAAAATCATTTTTAGTCTTCACAATAGAAATCCATACTTTTTTCACTAGTGAATTATTCCTCATCCACTTTATTAATTAGTAATTTTTTATCAACATCACTAAAAGTATCATCTTACTCATCTTTTTCACTATTATCACTATCTTCTAAATTTGATAATTAAATAAATTCCTATATTTCCATTTTTATGAAAAAGATTGATTTATTATATTTTCTCACTTTATTATTAGATATTATTTTTGGTCTATCATCCTCGTAACTAATACTTCTTCTTTCAACTTTGGATAGTTTATTGGAAAATGTTTAATAGATCCACACTTAAAACACCTTAATATAAGCTTCCCATTAAACTTAAATTTTATGCTTCTCCCACTTCTATATATGAGTTATATAAGTTTTTAAAACTTATCTTTGACATATTATTATTCATTTTAATATTATTATTTAAAAACTATTCCATTCTTATACTTCTCTTATTTTGAATCTTTAAGAAAAATTTCATTTTCATATTTACCCTTACTTTTTAAGATTCTACCCTTCCATATCTCATATTCAATATGAAATTTGTGTAAATAATCTAAATTAAGTGTACTCGGATCATGGTATTCAAGTGTTAATACTTTATCATCAAACATATCTGTAAAAATTCATAGTATCTTCTTGAAAATCTGTTATCCAATAATTTTTCACCAAAACCACTAACAGTGATTACTATTTCATTAACTCGAGTGAAGAAGTCATCTACAATTTCATATTCAATAATATTGAGGTCTTAATACTTTGACCTCCAAAATTGTAACTTTTCTTGACTCTCCATTATATTACCTTAATATATGTTTTCAATTTTACCCCATATTTTCTTAGCTATCTTGTTTCTTTAGCCTTCAAAAATTCCTTCTCCAAAAGATACGATGGAAAGGAATTCTGATAATGGACATCATTCTCTAGGTTATTTTTATCAATTTCTTTCATAGAATCACCTTCAACACAGGGAGTAAATCCATCAATGGAAATGTCCAATATATATAAACTAATAGATCATGGTTAAAGTGTAATCCAATCTTTAAAAATTTAATAATTCTTCCTATTGGAAGTGGGAATCCCCTTGTTATTGAAATTTCCATTATAATAACCAAATACTAAACCCAACTCTTCTTACATATAGGAATGAAAATACTTCAAAAATTTGAGCATATTTTAAGGGAAACAAAATTATCTTAATAGGATATCAATGGGATGTGTCCAACACTGATATTGGGGTAAAATTAGTGTTGGTGTGTTTTTATCCAATTTAAAATTTTTCTCTTGTTACCTCTTCACTTGTTTAGTTAATGGATTTCTCTCTCTCTATATCTCTCTCTCTCTCTATATATATATATATATATATCATCATTGGTTAGTATGTATATAATGTAAGAAGAAAATAACACCATAGTTTGTTAACAAGGTTCACCTCCCTACGTATGACTATGTCCCTAATGTATTGAGGTTTTTATCCCACTCACACACAACTTTATATTTATTATCAAGAGAATATTGGGAAAGGGTTTTTCCATTGAACCCATAAACACGGGCACTAAATAGTTCCACAAAAAGATTTTACATGCTTCTCTAGATACAATAATAGGCTTGTATCACCTTTAAGTAGAGAAGCAATGTAAGTGAGAGTATATCAAGGAAAAATATGATCTACTTCCTAAGTTGTAGCACTTTAATGGGATGCCTTAATGTTATTCATAATTTTATAATATATTTTTGTATTGTAGACTATATAATTAGTACTTCATCCTATGCATGATCAATTTTTGTATGCCACTGGTAATATATTCTTCCCTCTTATTATTCTTTAACATATAGTAAGTTCCATCACAGTAACATTAGGGTCTTTTTTTCTTCAACACATAGGAAATATATTCTTTAACTTGGTATCGAGATTCTCACATCCTTCATTTGTTTTAACTACAATATTTATATGTTCATGCAGAATATAAAAGTGTTAGTTACCTCTATAATTCTCATATATTTAGACTCTCATAAATCCCTCCATTTAAAATCTTAGAATCTTTAATCTTCACACTTATTTAAATCATTGTTGATATTCAATAAATTCTCTAGAAGTATTAGCTTTTACTAACCCATGATAACCAAATTCATCATGTATTATTTCTCATATATATTAATCAAAAATCATGTGAATATATTTCTCATAATAATCAGTATTATTTCCATAAATATTGGGAAATAAAACTTACTCATATTCCATCCTCTTATAGATATTATATTATTTAATTTTCCTAATTATTCAGTCTAAAACTCTTCATGATATTTGAGAAATTTGTGGTGTTCCTTCTCTCATTCAATGCTTCCACAATTTCCACTTATCATTCCATGATTTCATGAAACATGTAGTGTAAACACCATAACCCACAACATAAATGGGTCATCATTTCTCATAGGTGAAAACCTCATATGACATGATCACCACCAATTTTATAGCCGTTTTTCAACCACAATACCCACCACATTCTCTACTATAGTGTGGTATTCATTCTCTCGTTATTTCAAAAAAAGTGTATCATTATTCCTTATAATGCAATAACTCATCTAAATGATCAATACCATAGCATAGTCACAATTTTGTTCCCATTTTGTAGACACGACATTGCAGTCTTCATCTCCTTAACATGGTTACACCTCAAGATTCAATTCCATTCACTACTGGTATTTATTTCATCTTAATTCTCTACAACTGAATTCATCTCAGCTAGAATAACTACCAATTTTCATCATGATATTTCAGTCTTGGTAGCACAATAATGCATCATCATGATTTAATTATATTCTTCTTCTTTTATATTAACAATAGCTATAATCATAGAACACACCAATGAATTTTTATATTTATTGTAGTGATAATCAACTTATAAGGTATCATCTAAATTACCTTTACATAGCTCAAAAATATATTTGCACAAATTTTTTATACCCTTATTTAGCTCTGAATACATCTAAATTCCTCTATGAAAATAGATTTCACATTTATGTAGATCTCAAACTACCTTTACACAGGTAATGAAAAACTAAAATGATATTTATGTAATAGGTCGGGTGACCTTTATGTAGCCATTTTGATCTTGGGTTACCTTTATGCATGATGAGTTTTACCCTTATATAGGTATTTAAATTATTAGATTTCTTTTATGTAGCTCTGAAATACCTTTACTCATATTGGATAAAGTTTCCTTTATGTAGAAGGTATAATATTTGAACTACCCTTACGTATCTCATGGTTACCTTTACTCAAGTAGTGGAAATTTCAAGTGACCTTTACATAGAAAATAAAATGAAATAAAAATTTATCTAATATATGTGGATAGATCTTCTCAATTCTACAAACACATTTTAATTTGATAATAAATATATTTTTATAACAAATTTCAAAGGTAAGATCTTCCTCAAATTTCATATAAATCACTACAAGAGACTTTAAAAAACTTTATGGATTAATCATTTAATATGTGCCATCCAAACATGAAGAACTCAATATAAATTAACACAATTATTGGGAACTTATAATATCTCCAATCTTGGGTTCTCTAACCAAAATTCTAATTTTTCTAACTTATCGTCTTCTTTACCTATGATATAAGGGTATCCTTCACTTTATACATTGGGGGGATACTAACTTAATCACCCATCACTTATTCCAAGTACCAAGGTAGTTCTTAAATCCTCATATATAATTCACAACTCAAAACATAATAATGATACCTTTATTAGGAACTCTATACTTCTTCTTCATTAACATGCTTGGGTATTCCAATCATTTTCTGATAATATCTTCATTACATATTGGTATCATGATAATAATTTATTTTCATTGAAAATAAATACAACATAATCCACAAAATGGGCTCAACAATATCTCCCTTTGTGTTTTTTATCAATACCACTTGTTTGAAAATGCTATATCAATGGGTTAATTCATTTTTCTTTTCTTTCCTCCTTTAGGTTTTCTCTTCCCCTTTCTCAATAGCTTCTATCATTTTCTTCTCTCCCCCTGATTGATAACAAATACAAGGAATTCTAGAGGGTGGGTGGTATCACTTCATTATCAAGAAATTTGTCATTAATCATTACACTATAAGTATACTTGATCCATTCTTAGTGTAAAAAATAGTATGGTTTTATTTAGAAAATAAGGTTTTCCATTAGTCAATAGGAAGTGATACCAACTAATAAAAATTACCTTAACTCATTTTGTGGTTTTTAATATGCCTTCAGGTTGAAACCAAATGATGTTAATTGATAATATTATTTTCCTTGGTATATCAACCTGAGTTCCTACACTCATCTCAACACATATATTGAAAACATTCCAGTACGTGTAGCAAGTTTTAAAATCATACCTAAAATATGCTAAAAAAATTCTTCATCTTGAATTCCATTGAATAAAATAATTTCTACCCCCTTAATGTTAGGATAAATTTTTGAATACCAAGAATGAGATAATGTACAACCATACCTTTTCAATGTAAAATGTTAAGAACCTTCTATAAATTCTATATTTATATTATTTTCATGAATCTGGAATCTTCTCAAGGTTATCTCTCCATCAAGGAGTAATCTCCATCTCAACTTCATCAAGGTATACCTTTCCTTCAAGTGTTATTAGGAAAACGAATTGATAAATCATAACAATATGGTTCCTTTTTAGATCTGTAATTGTTATTCTAACTTGATTACCTTCATTTATTCTTCTCTTGAGAACAAACATCACCTTTAATTTCCTATAATTAAAGCATGAAAATAATACAGAAATTGTATGGGAATAATTTGGAACCTCTTTGTGTCCCTAATATGAGAAATAAGGCTTAGAATCTATTCTCAACCATGAAACCATTTCCTATTCAACTTTAGTATTCATGATAACTTTTCTATATTTCATAAAATTATTGTATATAATTGATTATTTTATACTCCCATTGTATGGAATAATTATTTTTTTATGATCCAATAAGGAACATGCATTATATATTTCAGTTCTCATTTTCTTCAGAATCCCTTATTATGTCGGTATAATTATTAGACAATCCTTTGAATTATTTCCACCTTTCTTGAACCTCCCACACTGCTCATATGAAATTCTAATGTTTCCATTTTTTTACAATCATTCATGAAATTATATATCTTAATTTGGGTTTTCTTCTTTTCCTTTGGAACTAAATTTTGATCATACTTCATCCATCTCCTTAACTCTTTCCAAATCATTTTAACAAATAACCAAATAATTTTTAGGAACATTGAAACCTTCTTTGGAGTTTCCAAATGGTTTATTTTGAGTAAATTTCTTCATATCATACCTTCTTAATGTTTAACTTATATTAAACTTCTTGGGTACATTACCCAGGGAAAGACCATCAGCCTCCGTTCAAATTTTCTTAGAAGTGTCTTGTTTTTCAATTTTCATCAGTTTATTTCCTAAGGATGGATTTCCTTACTTCATTATTATTTGGGGTCTTCTCTATACATTTTATTTTGATACACACTTTATTTATAATGCTCCATTCATATGACCATGAACATTGTGATCATCAAAGATATTTTCAAGTTCTTCAAATATATTTGTAGAATTCATATTCTTCATTTTCTATAAATGTTTCTTCATCATAGTATTTCTACCCCTTGGAATGGGATTTATTTTTGTCTCTAAAATTGATGGATTAAACCACTGATCAAAATCACTATTCCCAAACCTGTTAAAGCACAAAAAATTCCAAGAAAACCTTGTTATTTTTACTTTAATTGGTTGTTGTCTAGAAATGACATCTTGTTGTTTTTAGGCTTTCTCAATAACTAGTTTCGATCTACTTGGTGAATTATCACTCATACTCCTTCATTTAACCACCATAGATATAGTGGTAGGATTATCTCAAATTTTCTGATCCATTTTGGCATATTTTTTACACTATAACATGAAATAATTTTAGAAACAAATTTCACATGAATATTATTATTTGATATGGATAATACCTATTTCATTGATGATACTAAGTTTAGATAATTAGATAATTTTATATAATTATTTCCATTTTATAGAGGTATTTTGACATCAAAATCATTCTTATATAAGTCTATGGAAAAAAATTATTTCCCGGGTTTATGTGAAAACTTAGCATGATAACTTTCTAGATTTTCTAATTTGACTTCGAATTCATGATACTTAATATTTATGATGTTTTTCTCATCCATTACTAATATTATTTTCTCCTCACACTCTCTTATAATCTTTTAAATAAATTTATCATGATATTCATGCATCTCATTCTTATTCTATAGTAAATTGTCAAGATCCTTGGTCTTATTTTTTTTAATCTCAAGTTGATCATTATTGATATCAATGATCTCTTTTTGATTTTTATCCAATACATGGAACTTATCCTCAAGAATTTAAATGACTTTATCTTTACATATAATTTATTCAAACTAGTTTTTTATAACTTTTTAAAATGTTTCTTTATACTCCTTAACTCTAGTACTTTTGGCATTGCATTGATTGGTGAGATCTACATCCATCATCACCATTTATGCTATTACTTTCTCTTTTTTATCAGAATAATTTTCAAGATGGTTAATGTTATATTAAAAGTATTTGAATGATCCATATATATAAATGAAACTTTATTTAGGAACATCCAGTATTATGTTCCTCAAAGTAGTATAAGAATAATCATCAGATGTATAAACTTACCCATTTATGTTTGGTTCTTATTTAGGACAATTTTTACAATAGTTTTTCATTAAATCTTCTTCAAGTAAAGTTTTTGTAATGATTGAGGTTGAAAAGCTGACCATATTTTCAATAGTGTATCTAACCAATCTTTCTTCTTCTTCTAATAAATATCTACCTTCATCACTATTAGAGTATGGTAAAATTTTCTCAAATTCATCTTTACATAAAATGGATTCCTTCTTCTTATTCTTTAATTCTTTCTTCCTTCTATTACATAGAGTCTTAGAAGTGATAAAAATATGATCATTAGTTGAGCCTTCTTCTCCAAGTCTGTACTTCATTATTTTTTTTGGAAGAGAACCTCAAAAACAATTCCAACTCAAAAAACATAGATAATCCAATATAGGTGAAACCTAATGCTCTGATACTAATTGATATGATCTTAATGGGATGTGTCCAACATTGAATGGGGGTGAATCAATTTTGGTGTATTTTTATATAATTTAAAATTTATATCTTATTACCTCCTCACTTTTTCAGTGATTATATTTCTCTCTATCTCTTATTTATCTCATCCTTGGTTGTTATACATATGATGTAAGTAGGAAATCATGCAAAAAAACACTAGAGTTTGTTAATGAGGTTCTCCTCTATAAGGAAGAATACATCCAGATGTTTCATGTTTTGTATCCCACTTTCACATAGTTTCCTATTTATTATCACAAGAATCTTGGGAAAGGGTATGAGCTTTGAACCTGTGAAACACTAGTAACAACCAGTTCCACAATAATCTTTGGCCTACTTTTCTGAATACAAGAATAGTCTTATAGCACCTTAAATTATATCAGAAATGTAAGTGAGTGTATCTCCTAGAAAAAATATGATTTTTTTCCTCAGTTTTAAAACTTATATGGGCTTCCTCGATGTTCTTAAGACTTTTAAAATATATATTGATATTATAGTCTAGATACTTAGGACTTTGGATTATACATCATCAATTATTGTATTCCACTCACAATATTTATTCTCTTTTATTCTTATTTAATGTGCAGTATATTTTTTTAGAGAAATGTTGGGGTCTTTCTTTTCTTCAACACACAGGATATATATTCTTGAACATGGTATCGAGACTCAAACATCCTTCATTTATTATAACTATAGTATTTATATGTGTATGTAGAATATCACATTATCAGCTACCTCTATAATTCTCATGAATTTAAACTTCCATAAATACCTTCATTAAAAATCTCATAATCATCTAGATTCAAACTTATTTGAATCACTACTAATAACTTGTAAATTCTTCTAAAGACACAACTTTTATTAACCCATGATATGCAAATTCATCATGGATTATTTATCATATATATATATATATATTCATAGAAAATCATGTTAATATATTTCTCATAATAATCATCATTATTTACATCAAACTCAGACATTAAAACTTCTTTATATTTCAGCCTCATGTTATATCAAATATATTTTTCTTGTTTAATTATTTTATATATTCATCCAAAAACTCTCTATGATATTTTAGCAAGTCATGGTATTCATTTTCCCATTCACTACTTCCATAATTTCCTCTTATCATTCCAAATGTTCATGCAACATTAAATGAACACATAGTTCCCCAAGACATAAATGAGTCATATGTTCTCACAGGTAGAAAATTATTATGAAATTATCTCCACCATTTCATAGTGGTCGTTATTTTTATGTTTTTCAACAACAATACTCACTATAGTCTCTAATATTACATTGTCTTTATTTTATAACTATTTCGAAAAAAATAGTATCATTATTCATCATCATGTAGAAACTCATCTGATATTCTTAATACCATACATTGGTCACAATTCTATTCTCATTTTTCAGACACCACAATTTGATCTTCATCTCATTGGCACAGTCACACCTCAAGTTTCAATTCCAAACACTGTTGGTATTTTTTCATCTTCATTCTCCAACACTAAATTCATATCATATAGAATCACTGCTAAATAAAATAATTATATTTTAGTATTGGTAACATAGAAAATAATCTTCATGATTTAAGTATCTTCTTTATCATTCATCTAAACATTATATAGAATCATGGAACACACCAAGGATTTGTGATATATTTCGCAATGAGAATCATCTTATAAAGAATCATTTGAATTAACTTTATATAAAGAGTATATTACCTTTACATAGCTTAAAAATACCATTAAACAACTTTTTTATACCCTTGTATAGCTCTAAACACATTTGAATTAACTTTACATAAATGGATTTTACCTTTACATAGATTTTGGACTACATTTACATAGGTAGTGAAAAACTCAAATGACCTTTACATAATAAGTCAAGTGACCTTTACATAGCTAGTTAGATCTCTATGTTACCATTACATGTGGTGAATTTTACCCTTATGTAGGTATTTAAATTCTTATATTATTATTATGTAACTCTTAAATACATTTATGTAGTGTGGATAAATTTTACCTTATATAGATGGTGTAATCTTTGAATTATCTTTACACATATCATGGTTACCTTTGTACAAGGGGTGGAACTTCCAAGTAACCTTTATGAAATAAATAAAATGACTCAAAATTTCATCCAAAACATATGGATGGATCTTCTCAATTAATTAAACATTTTTTCCTTCAATAATAAATATATCATCAAAGAAACTTTAAAGACAAGATCTTCCTCCTTTTTTATATAAATTATGACAAGAAAATTCAGAAAAAAACTTCAAAGATTAATCTTCAAAGATGTGTCTTATAAACATAAATCACTCAATATAAAGTAACACGATTCTTGGGAACTTCTCCTATCTTTAATCTTGGTTTCTCTAACCAAAATTTCATGTTTTCCAACTTCTCATATTTTTAACCCATAATACATGGGAAAACTTCACTCTATACATTTGGTGCATACTAAATTCATCACCCATTACTTCTTCTAATTCTTGAGTAATTTCTTAAATCCTCATATAGAATTCATAATTCAGAACATAATAATGATACCTTGTTTGGGAAATCTAGTATTCTTCATCATTAACATATTTAGGTGCTCAAAGAAATTTATGAGAATATCTTCATTACATATTTAAATAATGATAATAATTTATTTCCATTGACAAAAAACACAACATAATCCATAAGGTGGTCTTAACAGTTATGATACCACATGAAAAGAACCTGTAAGATCAGTGAAAATTCACTGAGAGGGGGGTGAATAAATAAATTCATTTCATTTAAGTTTCCTTTATAAAACAACCTATATTACCTATTAAATTGAAACACTTGATTTTTATCACACAAATAAATACACAATCATAATAGGAACATAATATTTTTACAAGGCTCACCACTCAAAATGAGTAGAATAATCCTCCAAATGATCTAGATTCACCCAAGATTATGTATCCTCCTAGTATCATCATGTGGAATAAAAATGAACAGGTTTTATCTTGGAACTCATGATACACATATGTCTACTAACTGGGTAAATTTATCCCCCATAAATACAAAATACAAATTTTTTGTTAACAATAGGATTGTCTTACACCAAATAATACTTCCATTAAGTTCTTTTTGTTCTACTTATTTTCTTATTATTCTACCAAAACAGATGCAAGTCTCATCCTCTGGTGCACACTTCACTGCCCAATATTCTTCTTCTCTCATGAATAATATTATAAATATGTTTTCTTAGAGATTTATATATTCTTTTCATGAAATACCCTATACATATATCTCATACAGAAGTAGGTTTTTCTTAATTTTTAAATATAACTTTTAAATTCAAATTAAAATAGATAACTACATTTATCTACTTAAAAAATCTACTTTTAATCTTCATTATTTTCCCCTAAACTATTATTTTAAAATAATAAAATATATTTCTTTAACAGTAGTCAATTCAGATCCAAATTCAAATTTTAGATAGATAACTTCTTTTAACTATTTCTCACATTTTTCTCATTCAAATATGAGCCCTTGGATAATTTCAACATTTTAAATCACTATAAATTATCTTAAGTTATTATCACATGGTAGTGGTTTCCAATAGTTATTTTTAAAACTTCTTTAATTCTAATCTAATTTCAAAAATATCCTAAGTCTGGAATTTCCTTTATCTTAGATATTACCCTTAATTAATCATATATTGACCTTATAAAATGTTAAATGACCCTTAAACAATGTGTAATGACACTTTTGTAATGTTAATGATTCTTATACAATGGTAAATGACCCTTACACAATGGTAAATGACCCTTATGCAATGCGTGTTTACCCTTATGAATACAGGGTGTCACTTTTCGTCACCGAATTTCACTCAAAATAGTAGTGAATATTAAAAAATTGGAAATGACCCTTATGAAATTTTCCATTGATTATTTTCCATTCCATTATAAAATAATATAGATTATTAATTTGATAGTGACTCTTATGAATCCTGACATAACCAATTTTATATCTAATTATGCTTAATTCAAAAGTCTTCTAAATCACTCAAAATTTCTCCAAAACTCTTAAAATAACCTTTAAATACTCCATAACCATAGAATATACTTCATAGAAAACAAAGAACCATATATCACTTGATTTTTAATATGATTTATGTATTGATAAAAATATCCAATGCAATAAACAAATCCAATTCCTTTTTTACAAAATTATCCATCCCTAAAAAAACACCACAATGATAGGGAAAACTTCTTCAATTAAATATCATAGAAATTTCCCCTTGAAATTAAAAATATATCCAAGGTCTCAACATCACCCAAAAAAATATATTGGTCTCAAAATACATAACAAAATAACTTTATATTAGTTCATCATGCTCTTAACTCCCCCTCAATGTATGCACTCAATCAGAATTCATCATGGATGGTCTTCTACAACTTAAACTCCTAGCATATTTTGATATCTCTTAAAATGTTTCATTTGGTTATAAAACACTTAATTATGGATGAATTTCCCTAATTTATAGATATCATAGGATTTATATCTCCCCTACATGCATCACTTTTAATTTCCTACATTGAAACACAAACAAATTATCCTCCTTTCTTTCCAGCTCTAACTTTGGGTGATCTATTCATACTTGATTTTATAATTTCTATGAAATGAGTATCAGTAGGAACCTGGTTATATTTATTTTATAAACTATCTTCTAGTGTGTAATATCCTTATTAAAATGATCCAAAATACCACATGCACCTATTGATTCCTATTTTCACCCTCTACACAGCATCTCATGAGTTATGGTATTATCATTTTTAGATAAACTCTCATAAAATTCATCTTTATTATGTGTATTTTCTTTTTGTCCTTTATCACATAAACTATATTATTCTTTTACCATTTTTAAAATATTCATAATTATCCTATCTTCCTTTATTTAATTTAGATAAATTTCTTACTGCATCATCTCTTAAAATCTTTCCCAAACTCCATTGGCTAGAATTATTGAGTATCCTTTCACTTATGTGAATCATCTTATCTACTACTAGTAGTAGAGATTGTCTCAGAAGTATTTTTAAAGATTATTTACTACAGTGGACTTGTTTTTCATATATTATATAAATTTATTCTATATAATCAAAACTATTTTGGGTAGACTAGCTAGATATCTCTTTTTAATGACAATTTGTCTCCCCTTCATATAGTTTCTTCTTATCTTTATAGAGTTACCCCTACCCCATGATTAATGATAGTTCCAAGGGATTGACATGTTGTATAAGAAATCATAGGCATTTTTTTTAAAGGTTTCACATCACCAACAACAACCTTTGAATATTTTTCTTCCATAATATTGATTAGTATGTTGGTGTAAAAAAATTTGTTGTCTTGGTATATTTCAACATTATTTTCCCTTTTTCTTGGGAATATCTCACTTCTAAACTCACCCTTAACTTCCCTTTATATATGATTTAAGTTTTTATCACTTTATTTATCCCATGAAAATATATTTTTGGTCTTATAACCTATGTTATATGATGAAAAATATTTAGTACAACTGAAATCAGTTGAAATAGATTGTACCTTCTTCTTTGGGATGGATTTTATAGTAGCTTGGGATGACTCGACCTAAACATATATAGCTTTTTCATAATTTTATTTCATTATCTTCATGTTATTTTCATCTTTAAGACACTTATATTTTTGTCTAAATCAACTCTTCTTATTTTGTGGAAAATTGTACATTAAGATCTTTTAACAATTTATCATGATCTATAACTTTCACCTTGAGAATCTTGATTTCTTAAACATAGTAATTTTTTCTTTATCATCTTAATATCCTATCTATTTTTAAAGTAGTTTTATTCTTTTCTTTATTCTTTTGTTATAATCTATACATACTAAGTGATCATATTTTAACATGTGACAAACATAGCTTTCTTTTTTCTCCTCAGCACTACTAGAGGTGAATTCATGATTTTTAATAAAATCTATAATGGTTATATGTTTTTTAGTGATTTAACTATCTTTCTAATCACTAATTTATGATAATTATTCATATTCTTATTTTTTCTCATCATATTCCTCCTAGAAAACTTCTTCTTTACAGAAACACCCATTCTAGTTTTCTCAAAATCTCATCTTCTTCGTCATGTTTAGTTACAAAATTATTCTTATTTAGATAGTAAAATAAAAAATCTATAATTATACCACAACTAAAGTGATTTATAGTAAGAATAACTTAGTGTTTTCCTCTTTATCTTCTGAATTTTTTTTAAATTAGAGGCACAATTCTGTCATGCTCTTTATTTCTATCGTTATTATCTTATAAATCTGAAGTTGAATAATCATTATTTTATTTGATCATGAGACCTTTAATTTATTTAAATATCATATATTACTTGATTTTCTTTTTAAAAACTTTATATTTCCTCATCTCTTAAGTAAAAATCATATTATTTGATTCGTCAAGAGATAAATTATCTATCTTATTAAGTGTATAAACTTTAGTATCAAACCTGTCTGAAAGGTTTTTTATAAATTTCTTGAAAATTTTTGTGTCTTATAAAGTTTCTCTAAATAATATAATATTTATAATAGTTTAATACACCCTTATTAGGTCATCATCAAGTTTCTCATCATATTACAGTCTCATATATTTTAATTTTTCTATCCAATTTTGTATCTTGTATTCTTACACCATTACATTCCCTTTAAAAGTGCTCTCCATATTGTCTTGTTTCTCCTTGGTTGTTTTAATTCCTATCACTTTAGTTTATACTCTCTCATATAAGTACATAATAATAGAATTCATTACTTTTCCATCATTCTCTATATTCCTTTTATCTACAAATTTCAATATTACATCTTTCTCGTCTAGAGAAAATCTTACCAGAGTAGTATCCTTAACATCTAGGACTTAAGAGAGAATAAAATTTATCATAATAATCCTACAACCATTATAATTATTTCTATAAAATGTTGGGTCACCTTAGATATTTACAAAATTAAAACTATCCATTTTTAACTTTAAACATGATTGGATCTTTATAGGGAACCTGGTTATATTTGATACAAGTTAAATTTCCCAAGTATTTTTATAATAACACTGATAGGGGTGAATCGGTGATACTACTTTTTATAGTTTCTTATTCTTAAAAATTAACCTCTACAACTAGTTAAAGTATTAATCCACTATTTCTTGAATTCTCATCCTTACTTGTATGCAACCAAATGAAATTACTACAAATCACATAGGTATTTTTACAAGGTTTTGTATCAATGTGGGTACATACTCTATGTTGTGTTCATTTCCAAATGATACTTAGATATTAATTATATGATGAAAGTGAATATAATGGGTTATATCCCAAAAATCCCTTAATGTATCCTGACATATTATTTATATTTTATCTCTCTACTTTACAGTATCTCAACTTTTTTTTATACTAGCTCTTTCCATTGTACAAAAAGATCCTTCCACTAATTATTGAATAAGATCAGCCTTATCCACCCAAAAAAATTGTCTAAGTTTTTAAGGTGTACTGAGATTTGTAATATTCATTCATATCATACATAAATTCTATTAGTGGATAAAAATATAAATATTCCAGTTTTATAATATAATATCACTATATCGTACTATGAAAGTTTTGGAAGTTAATAAGATGTTCTGAAAATTAAACCTAATATTGTTGAAGTTTTAATTTAATGAAATAAACATCACAATTGTTTAAAGGGTATTTTTGATTCAATATGAGACAATGGTTTCCATTCCATGAATAATAATACAACATCATTTGAGAATGAAGAACAAGTATAATTTAGTACTATGAAATGATATATTTCCACATCGTGATGATAATTTCATGTTGTGGTGATTGATAAAGAAATATAATGGGAGAGTTTAATGTTATAATTTCAAGTTATGGATATTAGGATTAGTGATATAGTGAGATGGTAAATAGTGGCATGCAGTTACTGGAGATTCCATGATGCAACCTTACAAAATCCTAGAGACGATAAATCATGAAGGGATTTTTTTTTAAACTATGATAGGTTCATTGTATGTTTCTTTATGAAAATATAGAGTTCAAGGTGAAAGAAATTATTTAGTAATTTTTAAGTAAATTTTCCATCATTATTAAGGGATTTCATGAGAAATAAAATATTGGGATTTGATGATGATAATAAAAGGTAGAAATATTGTTGACCAGTTTTAATGAGGAGATAATATTTCCACAAATAAAGGTATATTTCCATATTAAAATATAGAAAATGTATTCATGTTTTATAGGATATAAAAAGTGTAATAATAAAGAGATATTTGAATATATAGATTTTATTTGATACTTAAATTCTTTAGAATAATTTATATGTAATGAATAGAGAAGGATTTGATGACATCTAGGAAGAAAAGAACATGTGTGTTGAAGAAGAATGAGAGGAAGAATTAAAATCATGTTCAAATATCTATACCACAATTCCCTAATATCATGGATACTAAATAATAAGTTTGAGGTTGAATATCTTCTATAATTGAAGAGTATGGTAAAATAGATTTAAAGGATAATTCCAATGTTCATGTTTTACTAGAAGATAGAATCAGTCAAAGACCTATTAATTCAAGAAGAAGATAGGAATATTGTGATATATATAAATCTTTAACTGAAGGATGATCTTGTTCTGTAGTTGGTGGAAGAAGATTGTATACACTTTTAGTATCCAATATAAATAAACAAGTCATGAGACTGTTAATAATTAGTAGCCAGTATAAAAAACATATTAGGATATGGTAAATTATTTTCAATAGATATACAATTGTATTTATTTTTTTCATACATTGAATATTTGTGATGAGAACTAAACAAAAAAAGTAGTAGGTACCCACATTGGGACTGAACTTTGTAAAAAACCATATTTACTTTTTAGTTATTTCATTTGGTTGTTTCCAGAACAAAATTAATTGTAATTTATTATTTAAATTATGATGATTTATTCATAATTTTCAATGATAAAACCCATTTTTTATTTTTATTTTTATTAAAATAATGGGTAATTTGAATTGTAGAATGAAAATGGGCTAAAATATGAAAATTGCTTAAGTTCAGAATCTTGAAATATTTTAATCACTTTGGTATTTTGATAATAAAATTTAAATTATATATTCAATTGATTTTATTCTATTTTTTTAGAATTCCTTTCATTTTTTGGTATAACTTTCCCTTCTGGACCCAAAGCTAGATCCACCATTTGGAAGCCCAAAACTATCTCATAAATTAGAACTTAAAAATAGTTCATGGATCTAGAAATTTTTTATGTTGGGACCATATATCCTTATTGGACAAACCAAATACACTAAAATTTGTAGGTGATATGTGAAATAAATTTATGAACAACTTTCATTAAGGCTTTCATTCATTAATTGGTCTTTTTCAAGACCATTAATTCGTTGGAAACCGGAGATATAAAATATGGAGTCTGCCTAGGCAGAATAAATTATCCCAGTAAAATGGTGATAACTCTCTCTAAGAATGGCCAAATATGATGAAATTTGGATAGGATATGAGAAATATATTTTTGAAAAACTTTCATGAATGATTACATGTGTTAATTGGCCATTTAATGGTGCTAACACGTAGAAACTTTTGAATGAAAATTGTATCCTATAAAAGGAGGTAAGAACCTCCTTTCAAAATCATCTCATACCATTATTCAACCACCGAGGAGGTGATATTCACCAAGGATCCATGCTAAACCATATTCTTCCTCCCCCATTTCTTCTTATTAATTTTTTTCTCTTTTTATTTATTTATTTTTAATTGTATATTTCATTTTAAATTATAATTTGAATTTTTTTAGTTTTAATAAAATAATTCGTGCATTTTTTTAAATTTTTTTCTCCATTAATCCATCAAAATATTCTTATTTAATTATAATAATTATAATTATTAAAAAATATATTATTATTATTATTATATCATATTCTTATTTTTTATTTATTTTATTATTTTCTTCTCTCCTTTTTCAAAAATTATTCTCTTAATTATAATAATAATAATAATTAATTTTATTATTATTATTATTATTATTATTATCTTGAAATTATTTAAAAATTATATTTTTTATTTATTTTATTCTCTTATTTTATTTTATTTCTCTCTCTCTCATCCAAATTATTTAATTTTTTTTATTTTATTTGTCTCTCAGCCCTATTCATTTTAAATTACCCTTTCTTTTATTATATCTCTCTTATTATTATCTTCTTCCCACTTCCACCATTGTGATTTATTACTCTCAAAAATGAGAGACTCACCCCGAGGCTTGGCTTGGGGGGAGCTCACGGTGTTCTTGAATTTTCCTTAAATTTTATTTTTAAGTTTGTGGTAAATTGAGTAGCATGCATAGTGAGGAAAATGTCTCTGAATTGATGATTTTCCACTAATGGTATGCAACTCAATTTATTTCTATTTTTTGCTTAAATCATTTTTCCATATCTTCATTGGTTAATTCGTCATACGATAGGATTTGATCTGTTTAATGGATGAAATAGCATCAATTGAGCTAAGCCCTGGAAGATGACACCTCCCAGACCAAGGAGTGTCATCAAACTTGATTAAATGAGGATGTTTAATTAAGGATGATTAGTAATTCATTTATATTCCACAATTTCTAAATAAATAATAGTAATTCAAACATGATATTTCATGTTTGGATTATCAAACTGAAATCAAACACATAAAGGAGAATAATGATTGAATCTAAGGCTAAACCCAAGACCCAATGATTTCTTTCCTTAACTCATTCTGTCTAGTTTACATGTTAGTATAAATTATAATTTTTATTATTTCATGTCATTAATCAAAGATATTATAATTTTTTTCTTAAATCAATCAAAATGAAAAAAAATAGCATAGGTGATTTAGAAGAAGTAAGTGAATAAATTGAAATACTCCTCAATTGAGACAATCTGGGTCAGCCACTATATTGCACTAGGAAAATAATATTACTTTTTCCATGCCCCATGATATTCATGCATCAAAATTGGCATCGTTTCTAGGGATTTAAAAAGTTATTTCGATCACTTTTTCTAAATTCACATTTTTTATAAATATTTTTTTTATTTAAAAAATCTAAAAAATCATCTTTATACAATGTATTCAAATTGATATTATTATGTATGGGTAGATTACTCATAGGTTCAATAGAAGAAACAATAACAACAAGAAGAATGAGATTATAATTGATCTCAATTGAAAGAACTTAGAGAAAGCATAGAAAAATTGATAAGAAAAGTTAAAAGTGTGTTTGAATATGTTCGTGTGTTAATGGAGAAACCTAACCCTGATCTGGAGTAATAATATGAGGAAGTGGAGGAATAAATTTCACCACTTGTCTTGGAAATTTAAGAACCTAGGGAGGTAAAGGTAGAGGTACCTGAAGATTCATTCCACCTCACTCAACCATTTCTAGAGGAGATAGATGAAATGTTATTTTCTACTGATTTACAAGATGGAGATCGTGTAAATTTGGATAAATTTTGGAGCAATTGGGCAGAAATTGAAATATAACATGATATCATTATCCCTTACAAAGAAGAAGAATCGGTACCATTGTACCTCTCTCTAGCCTTGGAAGAAAAAGAAACCACCCAAATTGTATAATTCGAAGAAAGACTGAAGGAGCCTCACTACCTACCTCCATCCAATGAAGATCGACTCCAAGAGGTACTTTCAATTGAAGAGGAGATTAAAGTCAAACTGAATCAGGGATATGAAACATTATTAAACTCAATCACTTTTAAATTTTTTTGAAACTAATTTGATTATCACTCCAAATAGTTTTGAATTTTTAGATTCAGCCAACTCATATTATGCCCTGGAGGAAGATGGTGAAAAAGAAGATGCGCCTCTTGAGGAACACCTAGATCTACCTAAAGAAATTTAACATTTACTATAAGGAGTACAAGAAGAGACCCCAATGGATTTTCTTGAATAACAAGTGACACAATCTTCCTATATTAAAATGTAATATTTTGAAATTAATACTTCAAATTTAAATTTGAATATCCCTTTGATTATTATTTTCATGTATCACATCTAGAGAAACCACTTGAAGAAGAATAATACATTTCACAAGTAGAAATAAAGGAAGAGGAGGTTCCATAATTCATCCTACACCCACCATGAAATCTATACCACATTAATAAGGGGGGATATCAAGTGTACTCTATATATTGATTTATCCTCAATAAGAACAAATAAGTGGATGCTGGGAAAATCCACATGTGGTGGTTCAAGTCAAAAAATCCCTAACTACCATCAGAATTTATATAAAAGCTGGTACTACCCTCTAGAGGCAGTAAATATTCATGGCCCACTTGGTGGATTTTACTAAGATTTATCTTTACAATATTTTTAGAAATTTAGATTTCAATTTTATTTTTAGAATTAGTCCATCATGTAGATCACTCCCTCATATATTTTTAAGTTTAAATGAAATGATCCTTATTCTTAATTAGGTAGTTATATTTTATAGGTACATAATGGTATAAGTCGTCCTCAGATAGTGAAGGGGAAGAAACAAGATTTATGGGAAAGGGAGTTCACTTTTTATTATATTATAAACTCCCTACATTTTTTCCAAATCATGTTTTGAGATTTAAAAAGAAAATTGCATAACCACACTTGAATTATGATTTACTTGAATTGTCTAGAAGACATGAGTTTCTTAGGAATCCTGTGATTCCATGTTTTAGATTTCAATGTTAATTAAATTGAATTAGTAAAATGGAAAATTTAATGATTAAATTGAACCATGAATATTAAAATGAGGACTCATGATTTAAGGAAATTGATTGATTCAAGTAAATTAAATTTTCCAACCACTCTCCATTATTTGAATTTATGATATTCATATGAATTGATTTTTTATTATTATCCATGCCTTTAATGGTTGTACAATATTATATTTCCCATTCTCAAGAGGATTTCTAAACTAAGTATTTCCTATTTTATTACTGAGCATTTTTCTTGAGTGATCTTGGGACATGTCACCGACCAGAACTTTCATTTGAACTTCTCAAAGATATGACTATGCAAAAACATATTTAAAATGATTGAGTCAACTTTTGATAAACCATTTATCATTAAAATACCACATTTACATCAATCCTTATTTATCACATAGAGACTATGAATGACCTTTATCAGAATGAGCCATGTTTCATGCAATTTTTATCCATTCCTAACCTACTCTTGGTATTTTCATGATATTTTAAAGTTGAAGTGTGGGGGTGAAGGGAATCATAATGGATGGGATGAAATAAATTATAAGGAAGAATTATGGGTGTGATATTGTGGGAATAAAGAAAGTTTTTTGATTCATTCAATGTACTTAATTGTTTACCCTTCTTAAAAAAATAAATAAATAAATAAAATGAATGGGTTGTGACTTAAAATAATCAAAAATCATTATAACTAGATCGATTATTTTTATCATATGTGGTTAGGTGGTGGATGTGAGGTCTGTTATAAGAAAAACTTTCTAAAAATAAAAAAATGTATAAAAGTAGAGAAAATTTCAAGAAGGTGCACATCACTCATTATGCTTTCATTATTCATGACCTTTGCCTTGAAAGTTTCTGGGGAAGTGGGATATACTATGTAACATCCTGACCCAGCTCACCTATAAGATGGTGGTCAGACCGGTGTGTCACATAACCTCAAGCACATATCCCCGAACGCCAGAGGCTGCCGACTAGCAGTGAGGTCCCATTTTGTGTCTGTGGGGGAGACTATGCCCTCATAGGTAATAGATAATATCACAGCGGAGGTAAACAACAACAAATAATAAGTAGCGGAAGCATGTGAATAAATAAAATGCAGCAGAACCAATGTAAATAATCCAAATGAATAATAAAAACCAAGTTCGGAACTCACAAAAGAGTGTCATGCCATGATATGAGTCTAAACTGAAAGTATGAAAAACAGAATTCAAACACACAGTCAACTAAAAGAAAAGACACAAGAAGCAACTGCATCACAAGAAAGGCCTGATCCTCTTCCCCAGTCTCCATCCTAAGCAGTAATGAACAGTCAAGCATTGGAAGCAACACGCTTCCCCTTGTCAATGCCTGCGATCATGTAATCTACTCGGGTGTCGACGACGCCCGAGCAGGGTGTGAGATAAAATCTCAGTAGGTCAGCACCCACAGTGTCTAAACCTTTCCATTTCGAGGAAAAATAAAAATACAGTGTTCCATTACATAACCATTTAAAATAAATTAATTATAGTGTAATGAAATAAATAATTCGGCCCAATCCCAAACGGCACCTGTGCCTGGTCATCTGCTTCAGCCTAAGCTGGTAGTCTGAAAGGGTACCTGTCAGAAAAAATGCATGAACACACATATAGATATATATATAACCCAGAAATCAAGGTAAAACCAGGAAAAGTATACCCCAAGATTGTGTTATAACTTGGGGTTCAAGACCAGTGTCAACCAGGAACACTTCCACATATCAGGGGAAATATCTCAATTATCAATAGACTCAATTAGAAATAACATAAACCTTAAGTGCATCATTATTTAATGTTCAAGTTGATAGTTGGATTCTGAGCCCGTCATGAAGGTATTGCTACAGAACATCTGTCAATTTATCCAATGCCACTGAGCCCGTCCAAGGAAATCTTTCGAAAGACCAAGTATCACCTGAGGCATGGATTTACCCTAAGTCCATCCCGATCTCACAAAAAGGGGTTGAGTGTCATCTGAGGCTGGCGTAGCCACATTGCCAATGGATCTGTCCCAATGGGCCCTTTTGGAACCGGTATCACTCAATAGTATTAGAAATTCCAGAGAAGTCTCGGTCCGGAAAAGCCAATGACACTGTCCCTCGGCACATAGAGGTAACCTGTCAGGAACAGAGGATCTAAGCGTGGCTCTTAATATGGGACCCACCTCCTTTCCCCGCCCTGAATTTAATTAAAGTTTTCACAGTAGTAGATATGACATAATCAGCATATAAAGTTACAACTTGAAAACTAACTAGATACACTCGTGCATTATAAGGAATAAATTTAACAGTACAATACAACAACTTGCAAAGAAATATACATATCATATCAACCTCAGTGGATAATTCATATTTAAATAATAAACAGTTTAGAAAAACAAGTGCCAATGATCCAATAATTGAAGTTCATGTTCAAGCAACTATTTATTTAATTTAATTATAATAAAAAGTTGCTTCGCAACACATGCAATTAATCAAACAATAAACTCGGCTAATGGAAGAATACACCTATCATGTCGGAATTCCCAAAGGGGCATCCAACTTTGTTGCAATAATTAAAACAACTATTCATTTAATTTAAAAACAATAAAAGGGGGTTGCGCAGTACCCGCAGCTAATTAAATTAATAACCCAGATAACGGAAAAATACGCTGACTGTGTCGATACACCCAAAGGGGTATTTTATCTTGTTGTAACTATTCAAAAAATTAATTTAATATGATTAAGGCTTAAATAATTAAACAGAACCATTAAAGTAATTAAAATGGGTAAAATTGCACAAAGCTGGTAGGCACCGACTGACGGCACAACGGTGTGTTTTTTACAAATCACAACGAAACAGAGGAAAAGTGAGTAAGAACCCTACCTTGTAGTCATAGATGATTCTAATATCCACGGTATGCTTTTATTTGACCTAAAATGGATGAAAACGAAGGATTTTAGAAAAAACCCAAAATTGGGTAAGAATCTTCTGTGACGAACTGCACGCAGAATACTCAACTGAATTGAATGATTCCACTTGATTAACGTTAGTATTTCCCTAAGGTTTACTGCACACCTAAAGGATAAGGAATCGGATGTCAGACGGAGGAGCAGCGGCCTTCTGAAGGGGCTATTGGTTGGTGCGATGGGAATGAGGGGTGCGACGTGATGAGTGGGAGAGGGACATAGGAGAGGAAAAAGAAAAGAGAGAAAAGAAAGAAAAATAAAATAAAAGAAAAATAAGAAAAAGATAAAAGAAAAAGATAAAATAAAACAAAATAATGGAAAGTAAAATAATAAAAATAATTAAAAATGGGAATCCCAAATTTTAATTATTTTCATTTTTTTCCCATAACCCCCTCTTTATTTTATTTCAGAATTTATTTTTATCCTTTCTTTCTTTATTTTAAATCTTCTTTAAATCTCGTATTACTCTTTTCCAATCCTTAATAAATTATTTAAAACCTGAACATTGTGCCAAAGTATGATGTAACATCTTTCATGAAATGTCTGCAATTATTTAAATTAAATAAAAATCTGCATGGGACTCGCAGCGAGGTGTGCAGGCGCGTGCACCGGGTCACTTAATTAATTAGACTACAATAAAGTAAAAATGGTCCATACCTTATTAAGGTTGGGACGTTACAACCTCCCCTCCTTAAGACAACTCATCCCCGAGTTTCCCTTTTGAGGGTAGTGGAATTTCGCTAGAGAAGAGTTATTTCCACTACGCACGTACATCTATCTCTCGCTCCTAGGTCTCATCCTGAACACGTCCATGTTTCCACAACACTCGGACCAGTGGGACTGACTTTCCTTGGATGAGTTTCATGCTATGGTCGACGATACAGATCGGATGCTCCGCAAAGGATGCATCAGCGTCATGCTCGATGTCATCAGGGTCAAAAGAATGAGATGGGCCTAGATGATATTGTTGAAGTTGAGATACATGGAAAACATCATGCATGGCACAGTACCTCTAAGGTAGAAGTAACTAATAGGCTACCGGCCCAACTCTCTCCACTATCTCGAACAGCCCGATGTATCTTGATGATAACTTACCCTGTCTCCTGATCCGCCTGTGAATCAACCTCAGAGAAACACGCAGAAAGACTCGATGTCCCACCTCAAACTCCAGAGGTCTATGGTGAAGATTGGTATAAGAATTTTGCCTAGACTTAGTTGTATTCATACACTTCGGAATCAGCTGAACTTGCTCAGAAGTCTCCTGAATGAGATGAGGACCCAACAGAGCTGCCTCACCTGCTTCGAGCCAGTATAAAGGCGAACGGCACAGTCTACCATAGGGAGCCTCGTACGGAGCCATTTTGATTGTCACCTGGAAGCTGTTATTATAGGTAAACTCAACAAGAGGTAAATTATTCTCCCAGGAACCTCCAAAATCAAGGAAACAAGCCCGTATCATATCCTCTAACACTCGTATAGCTCTCTCAGATTGCCCATCAGTCTGGGGGTGATATGAAGTACTTAGTAGTACCTGTGAGACCAGTTCCTTTTACAACCCTTTCCAGAACCATGAAGCAAAATGAACATCCCTGTCCGAGAAAATATAATGAGGTACACCATGAAGTCTCACAATTTATTGGATATACAGCCTTCCCAACTCATCAATCGTAAAGGTCTCTCGGATAGGCAAGAAGTGTGCAAACTTGGTCAACCTATCGATAACAACCCATAACGCATCGCTACCTTGAGGAGATCATGGCAATCCTGTAATGAAATCCATGGTGATATAATTCTATTTCTATTCAGGAATGGATAGAGGTTGTAGGAGTCCAGCAGGTCGCTGGTGCTTTGCCTTCACCTGTTGGTAGGTGGAACACCGAGTGATGAAACCTACTATCTTCTTTTTCATACCAGGACACCAATACTGTCGACACATGTCTATATACATCTTGGTCAGCCTAGGATGAAATTCCAAAATAGAGGTGTGAGATTCCTTCATCAGATCTTCCTGTATACATAAAGGTACCCATACACGGCCATGATAAAGGTGAGTTTCACTATCATCAATAACCCAACCAGGAGGTGGGTTATCTCCTGTAACACTTTACTTAAAAATGATACCATCAGGGTCAATCAACTATTGCATGTGGACTTTCTCTAGAAGAGAGTATGTCACTGTAAGAGCTACTAGAAACGGTTGTCCACTCTGCTCCTGAACCTCTAGATACATCTCTGAAAACAAGGCCATCATCTTCCACTCACTGTTGTCTACCTGCAAGGCCTGAGTCTGTGTCTTGCGGCTTAAAGCATCTTCCACAGCATTACCCTTACCAAGGGTATAAGCAAGCTCAAAATCGAATGAATGCAAGTATTCGACCCAACTGTGTTTCCTTAAGTTCAAGTCTCATTGAGTGGAGATATATTTCAAGTTTTTTATGATCCGTGTAAACAACTAATATCTCACCCAAAAAATAGTGTCTCTAACAACGTATAGAATGAACCAAATCTACCAACTCAAGGTAGTTTGTAGTATAGTTCTGTTCGTGAGGTCTCATCTGGCGGGATCCATAAGCCACGACTCGATCACCCTACAACAAAACTGCACCCAGTCCAATTCCTGAAGCATCACAATAAACTGTATAGCTCTTACCAGGTTCAGAAAGAATCAAGATCGGGATTGAGATCAGTCTTCCTTTCAACTCCTAAAAATAATTTTCATAAGCTTCTGACCAGATGAACTGTACACCTTTCTTAGTCAAGGTCGTGAGAGGTGCTGCTAAGCGGGAGAAATCCTGGATGAATCACCGATAATAGCCAGCAATCCCCAAGAAACTGCGGATGTTGAAGACACTCTTAGGCTGCTCCCATGAAACCACAGTTCTCACCTTTTCTGGGTCAACTGATACCCCTACTTCAGATATAATATGACCCAAGAAGTTCACTTTATCAATCCATAAGTGGCATTTACTGAGCTTAGCATATAGCTGGTACTCTCTCAGTGTGCTCATCACGATCTCAAGATGGGTTGCATGGTCGTGTCTGGAATGTGAATACACTAAGATGTCTTCCATGAAGAACACCACAAAGGAATCAAGATACGGATGAAAAACTCAGTTCATCAGGTCCATGAAGACTGTCGGTGCATTCGTGAGGCCGAATGGAATAACCAGATACTCATACAAGACATACCTGCTTCAGAATGTTGTACGTGGTATGTTAGATGGTCACACACACACCTGGTGATATCCAGACCTCAGATCAATCTTGGAGAAAACAATTTCTCCCTAGAGCTGGTCAAAGAGATCATCTATACGAGGAAATGGCTATCGATTCTTTACTGTGAGCTGGTTGAGTCGACGATAATCCACGCATAACCTTAGGGTACCGTCTGCATTCTTGTCAAAAAGGACAGGTGAACCCCACAGCGATGTGCTAGGTCTGATGAAACCCTTAGCCTCAAGGTCTTCAAGCTGTTTTTTGAGTTCTTGTAGCTCTGTTGGAACCATCCTATAAGGAGGAATAGACACTGATTCCATGCCTGGCATGAGCTCAATAGTGAACTCCACGTCTCTCATAGGAGGTAAGCCTAATAAATCATCAGGGAATACGTCCCTGAAAAGATCCACCACTGGAGGGAATTCAACTAGTTGGGTTCCCTAATCGCTCATGAAGAGACTTGCCAACTGATTTGTCACTCTACCAGACCCTGCATAGTTAGGCTTATCTTGGTCTACCTGTAGATCCCATTCTCCTTTGTGAAGATATGTGTCACCCTCAGGGGATGTAAAAGACACCTGACGGTGATATAAATCCACTTGGGCACGGTAATGAGAAATCTAGTTCATACCAAGAATGACTTCAATGCCAGATATATCGAGGATATAGAAATTCAAAACAAAGCGGTACCCACCTATCTCGAGGGGGCACTCTTGGAACTGGCGTATTCCCACTGTCCTGACCCCAAGTGGGGTTTCGAGAGACATGACACCACAAATGTACTCAATTAGAAAACCAAGACTTTCAATAACAGCAGCAAATATAAAAGAGTGTGGTGTGTCGGTATCAAAAAGAGCAGAAACTAAAGTAGAGGCTGCTAGAATAGTTCCTCTAATTGTAGATAGACCTGCACTCTGCTCCTCTGGTACTGATTGCATTGCATACATGAGACCTAAGCCAAAACCCTGATATGCTTCCCGGTTAGTCTAAACAGGTCCACTCTGCTGACGCTGATAGTATGGAACTTGATTTCTTCGACCATGACCTCCACCATTTCCTCACCTAATCGACTGGTGGAAAAAGAACTTCTAGCCTGTTGTGGAGTCATATATCTCATACCTGACGGAGGTGCAGGTGCAGATCCTCTACCATTAGATGCTGAAGATAAGGAATAGAAGAAATGTTGAAGGTGACCCATCATGTCATAATCTCATCACTCCTTCGGATCTCTCATGCATTGTGACTTCTTATGACCATCCCTACCGCACTGATAACATGTGACATAGCTATCAAGATGTACTGCTTGGCTAGTATTTCCCCCATGTGCACTTTCAAAATGACATTTCCTACTGCCAGAAGAGCCATCACCCTATCTCAGAACTGAACCGCCCTGGCTCACTGGTTTAGCTTCCCTGACATTTTGCTCTGAGATCATATCCCGATTCGTGATATCTGTAATAGTGGTCAAACGGAATACATTTTCCTATGAGTGGATAGTGTACTCAAGTCCGTCCTCAAAAAACCTCACAGTAGTCTATGTGTTGCCAGTCTGAGATGGGTAAAAACACTGAAGTTCTATGAAATTAGTAGAATACTCTAACACAGTCATAGATCCCTGCTAAAGATGTAGGAACTCCCATGCACGATCATCTCTCACAGTTTGTGGAAAAAAAAGTGATTGTAGAAGGCTGCATGGAAATCAGCCCAAGCCATGTCACTGGCCTTATCATCCTCAGAAACAATGTCCCACTAGCATTTGAAGGTGTCACAAAGCATGTAGACTGCAAGATTGACCCTTCACTCTGGATGTGTCTCAAGGTGGTCTAAGATACACCGTACAGCTTCTATCCATGATTTTGCAGCATGAGGGGAGCCACTCCCTGAGAAGGTGGGAGGGTACTGCTGCAAAAGTCTCACGTAAGGTCTGCCATAGACGAGGCAGGTCTAAGAATATTCTGAATTGACTACATAAACCTGAGGAGACTATCCCTAAACTGAGCATTAGGGTCCCTCGGAAGATCGACATGAGGTAGCGCCACACGAGGCTCTACGAGAGGAACCACTGGTGGTTCAGGACCCACCATCTCTGGAATGCGCTCATTTCCACTCTCTTGAGACACAAAATGAATACATCACAGTGGAATTTTTCTACAACAGCCAAACACACCCTTAGACAAGGAGTAAAGAAGGTGAGAAAACAAGTAGGGTGCAAAATAGGTTAGGTACATAGCCTACCTCTGAGCACTAAACAACATACAACCTGCCTCAAGATCTGGGTTTCGATATAGAAGAGACAACTAAAAAGGATTACTAAATAGTTCTACAGACCACTCCTAGGTTGAGTCAGGATAACATATAATAGACTAACACAACCTTATATTTAATAAACCAACAATTCAAAATTCTACCACTAGTTATAATAGCACTCACATGCAACAGGAAAATACACACTGAAAGTAGATATGGCATAGAAATATGCATGGAATTTAAATCATGTAGTGTCTATCATGATGCATGGGATGTTTTTCCCTCGTATCATCGGGCTGTAATGATAAACCCATTATTTCAACAATGCAAGCACAATAACAACGCAATACAAGTGAGTCACCCAAGGTGAAATCATATCAACAATAACTCGCATAATCAATAACTGCAATCCCAACCCGGGAATTTGAGTTTTCCCCTGTACATGGGTTAGCTACGTCCAAGCATAAAGTACATCCCCAATCCCTATATCATAGTTTATTGTTTAACCCAAACAGTAAGCCAAAAGGAAAAACCACCTATGATACCACATTGTAACGTCCCAACCCGGCTCACCTCTAAGACGGTGGCCGGAACGGTGTGTCACATAACCTCAAGTGCATCTCCCCGAATACCAGAGGCTGCTGACTAGCAGCGAGGGCCATTTTTGTGTTCATGGGGGAGGCTATTCCCTCATAGGTAACAGATAATATCATAACAGAAGTAAAAAAACAAAAAATAATAAGTAGTGGAAGCATGTGAATAAATAAATTGCAGCATAATCAATGTAAATAATCCAACTAAATAATAAAAACCAAGTGCAGAACTCATAAAAGAGTGCCATTCCATGATATGAGTCTAAACTAAAAGTATGGAAAACAGAACTCAAACACATAGTCAACTAAAAGAAAATACACAAGAAGCAACAGCATCGCGAGCAAGGCCCGGTCCTCTACCCCAGTCTTCATCCTAAGCAGTAATAAACAGTCAAGCATCGGAAGCAGCATGCTTCCCCTTGTCAATACCTGTGAGCATTTAATCTACTCGAGTGTCGACAACGCCCGAGCAGGGTGTGAGATAAAATCACAGTAGGCCGGCACCCACGGTGTCTAAACCTTTCTGTTTCATGCAAAAATAAAAATGAAGTGTGTCATTACATAACCATTTTAAATAAATAAATTGCAATGCAATGAAATAAATAAGTCGGCCCGGGTCCCAAACGGCACCCGTGCCTGGTCACCTACTTCAGCCTAAGCTGGTAGTCTGAAAGGGTACCTGTCAGCAAAAATGCACGAAAAAACACACACACACACACATATATATATATATATAACCCAAAAAGCAAGATAAAACTAGGAAAAGTATACCCCAAGCTTGTGTTGTAACTTGGTATTCAATTCCAGTGTCAACCAGGCACACTTCCACATATCAGAAGAAATATCTCAATTATCAAAAGACTCAATTAGAAATAACATAAACCTTAAGTGCATCATTATTTAAGGTTCAAGTTGAGAGTTGGAGTCTGAGCCCGTCCTGAAGGTATCGCTATGGAAAATCTTTCAATTTATTCAATGCCACTGAGCCCATCCAAGGTAATTTTTCAAAAGACCAAGTATCGCCCGAGGCATGGATTTACCCTGAGTCTGTCCCATATCACAAAAAGGGGTTGAGTGTCATCTGAGGCTAGCTTAGCCACATTGCCAATGGATCCATCCTGATGGGCCCTTTTGGAATCGGTATCGCTCAAAAGTATTAGAAAGTCTGGGGAAGTCTCAGTCCGAAAAATCCAATGACACCACCCCCTGGCACATAGAGGTAACCCGTCAAGAATGGAGGATCTAAGCATGGCCCTTAATACGGTACCTTCCTCCTTTCCCCACCCTGAATTTAATTGAAGTTTTCATAGCAGTAGATATGACATAATCAGCATATTAAGTCGCAGCTTGAAAACTAATCAGATACACCCGTGCATCACAAGGCATAAATTTAACAGTAAAACACAACAACTTGAAAGGAAATATACATATCATATTAACCTCAGTAGATAATGCATATTTAAATAATAAACAGTTCAGAAAAACTAGTGTCAATGATCCAACAATTGAAGTTCATGTTCAAGCAACTATTTATTTAATTTAATTACAAAAAAAAAAGTTTCTTCACAACACATGTAATTAATCAAAAAATAAACACGGCTAATGGTGGAATACACTGATTATGTCGTCATGCCCAAAGGGGTTTCCATATTTATTTAAATAATTCAAACAACTATTCATTTAATTAAAAAACAATAAAAAGGGGTTGTACAATACCCGCAACTAATTAAATTAATAACCTGGTTAACAGAAAAAATACACCGACTATGTCGGCACACCCAAAGGGGTGCCTGATCTTGTTACAACCATTAAAACAAATTAATTTAATATGATTAAGACTGGAACAATTAAATAGAACCATTAAAGTAATTAAAACGGGTAAAATTGCACAAAGTCGGTAGGCACCGACTAACGGCACAACAGTACGTTTTTTATAAATTGCAATGAAACAGAGGGAAAGTGAGTAGGAACCCTACCTTGTAGTCATAGATGACTCTAAGATTTGTGGTAGGCTTTGATTTGACCTAAAACAGATTAAAACGTAGGATTTTAGAAAAAACCCAAAATAGGGTAAGAATCTTCCACGACGAACTGCGCGCAGAATACTCAATGGAATCGAATGATTCTACTTGCGCAGTATTATTCTTTCCCTAAGGTTTACTGTGCACCTAATGGTGAAGGAATCGGACATCGGTGGAGGAGCAGCAGCCTTCAGAAGGGGCTGCTAGTTGGTGCGACGGGAATGAGGGGTGCGACGTGATGAGTGGGAGAGGGAGAGAGGAGAGGAAAAAAGAAAAGAGAGAAAAGAAAGAAAAATAAAAGAAAAGAAAAACAAATAAAAAATAAAAGATAAGGAAAAAATTAAATAAAATAAAAAGATAAAATAAAACAAAAGAATGGAAAGAAAAATAATAAAAATAATTAAAAACGAGAATCCCCCTTTTTAATTATTTTCATTTTTTTCCCGTAACCCCCTCTTTATTTTATTTCAGAATTTCTTTTTATCCTTTATTTATTTATTTTAAATCTTCTTTAAATCTCTTATTACTCTTTTCAAATCCTTAATTAATTATTTAAAACCCGAACACCGTGCTAAAGCGTGATGTGACATTTTTCATGAAAAATCTGCAATTATCTAAATTAAATAAAAAACAGCCCGGGACCTGTATAAAGGTGTGTAGGCGTGCACCCCGGGTCGCTTAATTAATTAGACTGCAATAAAGTAAAAATGGATCATACCTAATTAAGGTCGGTACATTACATACTACTTTGAAGGGGAGAATTCCATTGAAATTTTATTTTGAATATCATGTTTTATACTTTAAGGGATAAACATCCTCCTTGATCTTTAATTTTTAACATCAAGTCCTACAAACCTTAATCCTTGAAGACATTTGAACCTTGATTACAATCCCTCATGATTTTATGTTCTTTTTTTCTTTACAAAGTGGAGAAAGTAGTTCATTTACAAGCCTATGGATAAGGAGCATGTTTTCATGATATGAGTATAACTCTAATTGAATTGTATCATGATTTATGAGAGAAAAGAATCAAAATTGAGGTAAATCATAACATGAAATGTTTGATAATAATGAATTGAGGAGCTTGAATGAATGAAATGAGAAGATCCATAATTTTTTAAAAGGGGAAAAAGTAAAATACATAGATTGGTTCTTTTAATGAAAAATGAGAAATTGAACCGATATTTTATAGGTAATTTGAAATTTTGATTTGAATTTGATAATTTTTTTATTATATTTCATTGAAATTTTAATATTGGTAACATTGGTGCCCTTTTTAACTCTTTATTGAGATTTCATGCTTGAAGACAAGAATGGTTTAAGTGTGGGGGTATTTGAAAGACCAAAATTAAGTGAAATGTTTTATTAAAATTGTGATAATTTATTCATAATTTTCAATTATAAAACCCATTTATTTCAATTTTATATTAAAATAATGGGTAATTTGAAATATAGAATAAAAAATGGACTAAAATATGAAAATTTCTTAAGTATGGAATTTTGATAAATTTTAATCACTTTAGTATTTTGATAATAATATTTAAATTATCAATAAAATTGATGTGATTCATTTTTTTAGTATTACTTTCCTTTTTGTCTACAACTTTCACTTCTGGAACCAAAGTTAAATCCACCATTTGGAAGGCCAAAACCAGCTCACAAGTTGGGACTTGAAAACTATTGAAAGGTCCGGAAATTTTTTATGTTTGGATCATATATTTGGATTAGACAAATTAAATACTCTTAAATTTTTATGTTAGACTCAAAATAAATTTATGAACAACTTTCATGAAGGATTCCATTCGTTAATTGGTCGTTTTCAAGGCTATCAATGCATGTGAAACTGAAGAAATTAAATATGGAGAGTCTGCCTAGATAGAATAAATTCTCCAAGTAAAATGAAGATAACTCTCTCTACAAATGGAAAAATATGCTTAAATTTGGAGGTGAGACGAGAAATACATATGTGAATAACTTTCATAAGGATTTAAAGCGTTAATCACTCATTTAATGGGCCTAACACGTGGAAACTTTCGAAGGAAATTTTTTCCCTATAATAGGAGGCAAGCACCTCATTTCAAAATCATCTCATACCATCAATTGACCTCCAAGGAGGCAATCTCCACTAGGGAGCCACACTGCACCATCTTCGTCCTCCAAAATTTGTTCTTCTTAATTTTTATTCTCTTTTTATTTATTTTTTTAGTTGTAGATTTATTTTTAAATTGCAATTTGAATTTTTTTTAATTTTAATAAAATAATCCTTACATTGTTTTAAATTTTATTCTCCATTAATCTATCCAAATATTCTTATTTAATTATAATAATAATAATAATTAAAAAAAATATTATTATTATATCATATTATTATTTTAAATTTATTTTATTATTTTCTTCTCTCTTTTTTCAAAAATTATTCTCTTAATTATAATAATAATTATTATTTTTTATTATTATTTTTGTTATTATTATTTTTATTATTATTATTATTGTTGTCGTAAGATTATTTAAAATTTATATTTTTTATTTATTTTATTATTTTCTTTTATCTCTCTCTCTCTCATCCCAATTCTTCTATTTTTATTTTATTCTTTTTATCTCAAGCCCCCATTCATTTTAAATTACTATTTATTTTATTCTACCTCTCTTCTTATATTCTTATAAATTCCACCATCGTGATATCGTACTCTCGAAAATAAGAGGTTGACCCTAAGGCTTGGCCTGAGGGGTGGTCCTGGTGTTCTTGAATTTTTTTTAATGTTTATTTTTAAGTTTGTGGTAAATTGAGTAGCATGCATGGTGAAGCGAATGTATTTAATTTAGTGATTTCCCATCAATTACATGCAAATTAATTTATTTCTATTATTTTATTTAAATTGTTTTTCCTCTCTCCAATGGTTAATTCTTCATAAGATAGTAGTTAATCTAATCAATGGATGAAACAACATTGATTGAGCCTGGAAGATGACACCTCCTAGACCAAGGAGTATCATCAAACTTTATTAAAGGAGGAGGTGAAATTAAGGGTGATTAGTAATTCATTGATATTCCACAATTTCTAAATAAATAATAGTAATTCAAACATGATATTTCATGTTTGTATTATCAAAATGCAATCCAACACATAAAGAAGAATAATGATTGAATCCAAGTATAAACCCAAGACCAAGCGATTTCTTTCCTTAACTCATTCTATCTAGTTTTCATGTTAGTATAAATTAAAATTTATATTATTGCATGTAATTAATCAAAAATATTTTAATTGTTTTCTTAAATCAATTAAAACAAAAAAAATATTCGATTTAGAAGAAGTAAGCGAAAAAACTGAAAGGCTCCTCAAGTGAGACAACCTTGGTCAACCACTATAATATACTAGGAAAATAATATTTCTTTTTTTCACACCCCACAATAGTTATGAGTCATTTTTATATAGGTAATGGTGAGAATTCAAGAAAGATTTGATCAATACTCACTAGTACAAAAACCTTTTTTTATGTCGTTTTTTAGCATTTTAACATCAGTTTTGAGGCGATATTATTATGAGTGATGTTAAAAATATGATTTTTATGTCGGTTATTTAATAACTGATGTTAAAAATGGGTTTTTATGTTTTTTAATGTTGGTTTTTAAAAAATCAACATGAAAAACCATCTGGAAATGACGTTAAAAATCCATTTTTTAGGTCAGTTTTTAAAAAACTGACGTTAAAAGTCATTTTTAACATCAGTATTTAAATAATTGATGTAAAAAATATTTACCATATTGTAGATAATGTCCTAAGATTCTATTTGACATGTCTTAGAGCTCAAACAGAGTTAGGGATCAAAAATTATGACCATTATAAGTTTGATGTATTTTTTTAAGGAAAGATTGAATGAGCCAATCATAGCTTCGTCTTGGAAGGAATTTTAGAATTCGAAGGAGGATTTGTAGTTTTACCATTATATAAATCATTATCCATCATTATAATAAAATAATCATCATTAAATGGTATATAAATTAAGAAAAATACTCATAAAAAATATAAATCTTGGAAAAATAATTACAAATACCTTGATGAGATCGCAGAAAGAAGAAATAGTGGATTCACGTGGAAGATCAGACAAGTCAAGTCAGTGTAACGATGATGGTTGAAATAAATGATCGTTAAATTGTATATCAAATAAGAAAATAAATCATAAAAATCATAAATTGTGGATAAATAATTACAAATACCTTGATGAGATCGTGGAAAGAATAAATAATTGATTCACGTTGAATATCAAATGAGTCGAGTTAGGGGAACAATGATGGTTGTAATGTCCCAGCCTTAATTAGGTATGGACCGTTTTTACTTTATTTCAGTCTAATTAATTAAGTGCCCAGGGCACGCGCTTGCGCACCTTGCTGCGGGTCTCAGGCAGCTTTTTATTTAATTTAAATAATTGCAGACGTTTCATGAAAAATGTCACGTCGCGCTTTGGCGTAGTGTTCGGGTTTTAAATAATTAATTAAGGATTGAAAAAAAGTAATAATAGATTTAAATAAGATTTAAAAGAAAGCAAGAAAGGATAAAAATAAATTATAAAATAAAATAAAGAGGTGGTTACGGGAAAAATGAAAATAATTAAAATGGGGGATTCCCGTTTTTAATTATTTTTAATACTTTCCTTTCCATTATTTTGTTTTACTTTATCTTTTTCTTTTATTTTCTTTTTTCCTTATCTTTTATTTTTCTCTTTTTTTCTTTTCTTTTTCTTTCTTTTCTCTCTTTTCTTTTTTCCTCTCCTCTCTCCCTCTCCCACTCATCATGTCGCACCCCACAATCCTGTCACACGAACCAGTAGCCCCTTCGGAAGGTCGCTCCTCCACCATATAGAATTTGATTCCTTCTCTGTCAGGTGTGTAGTAAATATTAGGGAAATTATAATGTTGAACAAGTGAAATCGTTTGATTTCATTGGGTATTCTTCGCGCAGTTCATCGCGGAAGATTCTTACCCTATTTTGGGATTTTTCTAAAATCCTTTGTTTTCATCCATTTTAGGTCAACTCGAAGCTTACCATGGATCTTATAGTAATCTATGACTACAAGTAAGGGTTATTAATTGCTTTCCCTTCATTTAATTGTGATTTATAAAAATGCATCATTGTGCCGTTAGTCGGTGCCTACCGTCTTTGTGCAATTTTACCCATTTTAATTACTTTAATGGTTCTGTTTAATTGTTTCAACCTTAATCATCTTAAATTAATTTTTTTTAATGGTTGAAACAAGATCGAACACCCATTTGGGTGTGCCGACATAGTCATCGTATTTTTCCGTTAGCCTGGTTATTAATTTAATTAGCTGTGGGTATTGCGCAACCTCTTTTTATTGTTTTTAAATTAAATGAATAGTTGTTTGAATTATTGAAACAAAGATGGACACCCCTATGGGTGTGCCTACATGATCGGTGTATTCTTCCATTAACTTAGTTATTGTTTGATTAATTTCATGTGTTGCAAAGCAACTTTTTATAGTAATTAAATTAAATAAATAGTTTTTTGAACATGAACTTCAATTGTTGGATCATTGGAACTTGTTTTGATGAACTTTTTATTATTTAAATATGCATTATCTGCTGAGGTTGATATGATATGTATATTTCCTTACAATTTGTTGTGTTGTACTGTTAAATTTATGCCTTGTGACGCATGGGTGTATCTGGTTAGTTTTCAAACTCTGACTTTATATGCTGATTATTTCATATCTACTACTGTGAAAACTTTAATTAACTTCAGGTTGGGGAAAGGAGGCAAGTCCCATATTAAGGGCCATTATTAGATCATTCGTTTCTGACGGGTTACCTCTATGTGTCAGGGGGAAGTGTCGTTGGATTTTCCGGACCGAGACTTCCCCGTAATTTCTAATACTTTTGAGTGATACTGGTTCCAAAAGATCCCATCAGGACGGATCCATTGGCAATGTGGATAATCCAGCCTCGGATGACACTCGAACCCTTTTATGAGATTGGGACAGACTCAGGGTAAAGCCATGTCTCGGGCAATACTTGTTCTTTCGAAATATTTCCATGGATGGGCTCAGTGGCATTGGATAAATTGACGGATGTTCCATAGAGATACCTTCAGAACGGGCTCAGACTCTAACTCTCAACTTGAACCTTAAATAATGATGCACTTAAGGTTTATGTTATTTCTAATTGAGTCTATTTAGAATTGATATATTTCCCCTGATATGTGGAAGTGTGTCTGGTTGACACTGGACTGAACCCCAAGTTAAAGAAAAATCTTGGGGTATACTTTTTCCGGGTTTTACCTTACTTTTTGGGTTATATATATATGCATGTTCATGCATTTCTTCTAACAGGTACCCTTTCAGACTACCAGATTAGGTTGAAGCAGGTGACCAGGCACGGGTGTCGTTTGGGACCCAGTCCGACTTATTTATTTCATTACACTGCAATTAATTTATTTGAAATGGTTATGAAAAGCACACTGCATTTTTATTTTTTCACAAAATGGAAAGGTTTAGACACCATGGGTGCCGGCTTACTGGGATTTTATCTAACACCTTGCTCGGGCGTTGTTGACACCCGAGTGGATTACATGCTCGCAGGTATTGACAAGGGGAAGCATTCTACTTCCGATGCTTGACTGTTCATTACTACTTAGGATAGAGACTGGGGAAGAGGACTGGGCCTTGTTTGTGATGCAGTTGTTGCTTGTGTCTTTTCTTTTAGTTGACTGTGTGTTTGAGTTTTGCTTTCCTTACTTTCATTTTAGACTCATATCATGGAATTACACCCTTTTGTGAGTTTCTATATTTGGTTTTTATTATTCAGTTGGATTATTTACATTTCTTTTGCTGAATTTTATTTATTTACATGCTTATGCTACTTATTATTTGATGTTGTTTACTTCTGCTGTGATATTATCTATTACCTATGAGGGCATAGTCTCCCCCACTGACACAAAAATTTCCCTCGCTACTAGTCGACAGCCTCTGGCATTCGAGGAGATGCGCTTGAGGGTATGTGATGCATCGGTCCGGCCACCGTCTTAGAGGTGGGATAGGTCGAGACGTTACAAAGTGGTATCATAGGTGGTTTTTTCTTTTGTCTTACTATTTGGGTTAGACACGAGACTAGGATATATGGATTAGGTATGTACTCTGTTCTTGGACATAGCTAACCCATGTACAGGAGAAAACTCAAATTCCTGGGTGGGGATTGCAGTTATTGATTATTCCAGTTACTATTGATATGATTTCACCTTGGGTGACTCACTTGTATTGCGTTGTTATTGTGCTGGTATTATTGAAATAATGGGTTTACCATTGTATCCCGATGATACTAGGGAAAAACATCCCATGCATCATGATAGGCACTATAGGATTTAAGGGCCATGCATATTTCCATGCCATGTCTACTATCAGCATGCATTTTCTTGTTGCATGTGAGTGTTGTTATACCTAGTGGTAGAATTTTGAATTGTTGGTTTATTAAATATAAGGTTGTTTTAGTCTGTTATATGTTATCCTGACTCAACCTAGGATGGGGTTGTAAAAATGTTTTGTAATCCTTTTTAGTTGTCTCTTCTATATCGAAACCCAACTCTTGAGGCAGGTTGTCTGTTGTTTAGTGGTCAGAGGCAGGCTACGTACCTAACCTTTTTTCACCCTACTTGTTTTCTCACCTTCTTTACTCTTTGTCTAAGGGTGTGTTTGGCTGTCATAGACAAATTCCACCATGACGTCTTCGTGTTGTGTCTCAGGAGAGTGGCAATGAGCGCATTCCAGATATGGTGTGTCATGAACCACCAGTGGTTCCTCTCGTAGAGCCTCCTGTCGCCCTACCTCCTGTCGATCTTCCGAGGGAACTTGACGCTCAGTTCAGGGATAGTCTCCTAAGGTTTATGCAGTCAGTTCAGAATATTTCCAGACCTGTCCCGTCTATGGAAGACCTTACGTGGGACTTTCTGCAGCAGCACCCTCCCACCTTCTCAGGGAGTGGCGGCCCTCATGCTACAGAATCATGGATATAAGTTGTACGGTCTATCTTCGACCACCTTGAGAAACCTCCAGAGTGAAGGGTCAAGATTACAATCTACATGCTTCGTGACACCGCCAAACGCTGGTGGGATGTTGTTTCTCAGGCTAAGCAGGCCAGTGACATGGCTTGGGCCGATTTTCAAGCAGCCTTCTACAAACACTTTTTTCAATAGACTCTGATAGATGATCATGTACGGGAGTTCCTACATCTTCAGTAGGGATCTATGATTATATTAGAGTATTCTACTCATTTCAAAAAACTTCATCATTTTTCCCCATCTCTAACAGGCGACGTGAAGACTACTGCGAGGTGTTTTGAGGACGGACTTGAGTACACTATCCACTCGCAGGTGAACATCTTCTGTTTGACCACTATTACAGAGATCGTGAATCAGGATCTGATCTCAAAGTGAAATGTTAGGGAAGCTAAACTAGTGATATAGGGCGGTTTAGTTTTGAGACAGGGTGATGGATCTTCTAGCAGCAGGAAACATCATTTTAAAAGTGCACATGGGGGAAATCCTAGACAAATAGCACGTCTTGATAGCTCTGTCACATGTTATCAGTGCGGCAGGGATGATCACAAGAAGTCGTAGTGCATGAGAGATCTGAAGGAGTGTCGAGCTTGCGGCAGGATGGGTCACCTTCAGCATTTCTGGAATTCCTTCTCTTCAACATCCAATGGTAGAGGATCTTCACCTGCACCTCCATCAGGTATGGGATCTATGACTCCACAGCAATCTGGAAGTTCTTTTTCCACTGGTCGATCAGGACGAGGAAATGGTGGAGGTTGTGGTCGAGTAAATCAAGTTCCATACTATCAGCGTCAGCAGAGTGGTCCTCCTCAAGCCAACCAGGTAGCATATCAGGGTCGTGACTCAGGTCCCATGTATGCAGTGCTATCAGCACTAGAGGAGCAGAGTGCAGGGCCATCTACAGTTAGAGGTACTATTCAAGTAGCATCTACTTTAGATTCTGATCTTTTTGATACCGGCGCATCAAACTCCTTTATATCTGCTACTATTTTTGAAAGTTTTGGTTTTCCAATTGAGTACCTTTGCAGCGTCATATCTCTCGACACCCCGCTTGGGGTCAGGAAAGAGGGCATACGTCAGTTCCAAGAGTTCCCCCTCGAGATAGGTGGGTACCTCTTTGTTTTTAGTTTCTATATCCTTGATATGTATGGAATTGAAGTCATTCTTGGTATGAACTGGATTTATCCTTACCATGCCCAAGTGGATTGATATCGTCATTGGGTTTCTTTTACATCCCCTGAGGGTGACACATATCTTCACAAAGGAGAATGGGATCTGCAGGCATACCAAGATAAGCCTAAATATGCAGGGTTGGGCAGAGTGATAGCTCAGTTGGCAAGTCTCTTCATGAGCGATCAGGGAATGCAACTAGCTAAATTCCCTCCAGTGGTGGATATTTTCAAGTATGTATTCCCTAATGATTTCTATGGATTACCTCCTATGAGATACATGGATTTCACTATTGAGATCGTGTCAGGTGCGGCACCAGTGTCTATTCCTCCTTATAGGATGGCGAAAATATAGCTACAAGAACTCAAAAAGTAGCTTTAAGACCTTGAGGCTAAGGGTTTAATCAAACCTAGCACATCGTCATGGGGTTCACCTGTCCTTTTTGTCAAGAAGGCAGACGGTACCCTAAGGTTATGTGTGGATTATCATCGACTCAACCATCTCATTATAAAGAATCGATATCCATTTCCTCATATAGATGATCTCTTTGACTAGCTCCAGGGAGAAACTGTTTTCTCCAAGATTGATCTGAGGTCAGGATATCACCAGGTGCGTGTGCGACCATCTGACATACCACGTACAACATTCTGAAGCAGGTATGGCTTGTATGAGTATCTGGTTATTCCATTCGGCCTCATGAATGCGTTGGTAGTCTTCATGGCCCTGATGAACTGGGTTTTTCATCCGTATCTTGATTCCTTTGTGGTAGTCTCCGTGGACGACATATTAGTGTATTCACATTCCAGACACAACCATGCAACCCATCTTGAGATTGTTCTAATTACATTGAGAGAGCACCAGCTATACGCTAAGCTTAGTAAATGCCACTTCTGGATTGATAAATTTCACTTCTTGGGTCATATTATATCTAAAGCAGGGGTATCAGTTGACCCAGAAAAGGTGAGCATCGTGGTTTCATGGGAAAATCCCAAGAGTATCTTTGACATCTGTAGTTTCTCAGGGATTTCTTTCTATTACAAGTGATTCATCCAGGATTTCTCCCACTTAGAAGCACCTCTGATAGCCTTGACTAAGAAAGGTGTACATTTCATCTGGTCAGAAGCTTGTGAAAAATATTTTCAGTATTTGAAAGAAAGATTGACCTTAGCCCCGATCCTGATTCTTCCTAAACCTATTAAGAGCTATACAGTTTATTGTAATGCTTCAAGAATTGGACAGGGTGTAGTTTTGATGCAGGGTGATCAAGTCATGGATTAGGGATCCCCCTAGTTGAGGCCTCACAAGTAAAACTATCCTACACACGACCTTGAGTTGGTAACTTTGGTTCATGCTCTACGTTGTTAGAGACACTATTGGTTAGGTGAGATATTTTTTGTTTACACAGATCATAAAATCTTGAAATATATCTCCACTCAACGAGACTTGAACTTAAGTCAACGCAGGTGGGTCGAATACTTGCAGTCATTTGATTTTGAGCTTGCTTATACCCCTGGTAAGGGTAATGTTGTGGCAGACACTTTAAGACGTAAGACACAGACTCAGGCTGTGCAGGTATCCATTAGTGAGTCGCAGATGATGGACTTGTTTTTAGAGATGCATCTGGAGGTTCAGGAGCATAGTGGACAACCGATTCTAGCAGATCTTACAGTGACATCCTCTCTTCTAGAGAAAGTCCGCAGGCAACAGTTGATTAACCCTGAGGGTCTCGTTTTGAGGGAAAGTGTTACAGGAGAGATCCCACCTCCTGGTTGGGTTAGTGATGGCAGTGAGACTCTCCTTTACCGTGGATGTGTATGGGTACCTTTAGGTATACGAGAAGAGATGATGAAGGAATCCCACACCTCTGTTTGGGTAGTTCATCCTAGGATGACCAAGATGTATAGAGACATTTGTCGATAGTATTGGTGACCTGGTATGAAAAAGTAGATAGCAGGTTTCATCACTCGGTGCTCCACCTACCAACAGGTGAAGGTAGAGCACCAGTGACCTGCTGGACTCCTACATCGTCTATCCATTTCTGAATGCAAATGGAATGAAATCACCATGGATTTTGTTATAGGCTTTCCAATAACTCCTCAAGGTAGTGATGTCGTATGTGTGGTTGTCGATATTTTGACCAAGGTTGCGCACTTATTGCCTATCCGAGAGACCTTTAAGATTGATGAGTTAGGAAGGCTGTATATCTGGGAAATTTTGTGACTTCATGGTGTACCTCATTCTATTGTCTCGGACAGGGATTCCTGTTTTACTTCACAGTTCTGAAAAGGGTTACAAAAGTCATTAGGCTCACAAGTACTTCTGAGTACTGCATATCACCCCCATAATGATGGGAAATCCAAGAGATCTATACGAGTGTTAGAGGATATGTTACGGGCTTGTATCCTTGATTTTGGTGGTTCCTGGGAGAATCATTTGCCTCTTGTTGAGTTTACCTATAATAACATCTTCCAAGAGACAATCCAAATGGCTCCGTACGAGGCTCTCTATGGTATATCATGTCATTCGCCTGTATGCTGGCTCGAAGCAGGTGAGGTAGCTATGTTGGGTCCTCATCTCATTCAGGATACTTCTGAGCAAGTTCAGTTGATTCAGAAGTGTATGACTACAGTTCAAACTAGGAAAAATTCTTACGGCGATCGTTGCTGCAGACCTCTGGAGTTCGAGGTGGGACATCGAGTCTTTATAAGTGTTTCTCCGAGGTTGGGTCACAGGCGGATCAAGAGACAGGGGAAGTTATCACCGAGATACATCGGTTCATTAGAGATAGTGGAGAGAGTTGGCCCGGTAGCCTATCAGTTACTGCTACCTCAGAGGTATCATTCCATGCATGATGTTTTCCATGTATCTCAGCTTCGACAATATCACCCAAACCCATCTCATTCTTTTGACCCTGATGACATCGAGCTTGACACTGATGTATCCTTTGCGGAGCATCTGATCTGTATCATCGACCATAGCATGAAAGTCCTCTAAGGCAATTCAGTCCCACTGGTCCGAGTGTTGTGGAAACACAGACGCGTTTAGGATAAGACCTGGGAGTGAGAGATGGATGTACGTGTGCAGTGGCCGGAACTCTTCTCTGGCGACATTCCACTACCCTCAGAAGGGAAACTCGGGGATGAGTTTTCTTAAGGAGGGGAGGTTGTAACATATCAGCCTTAATTAGGTATGGACTATTTTTACTTTATTTCAGTATAATTAATTAAACGACCCAGGGCGAGCACCTGTGCACCTCACTACGGGTCCCGGGAAGCTTTTTATTTAATTTAAATAATTGTAGACGTTTCATGGAAAATGTCATGTTGTGCTTTGGTGCAGTGTTTGGGTTTTAAATAATTAATTAAGTATTATAAAAGAGTAATAAGAGATTTAAATAAGATTTAAAAGAAAACAAGAAAGGATAAAAAGAAATTCTGAAATAAAATAAAGATGGGGTTTCGGGAAAAATGAAAATAATTAAAATGGGGGATTCTAATTTTTAATTATTTTTATTATTTTCCTTTCTATTCTTTTGTTTTATTTTATCTTTTTCTTTTATTTCCTTTTTTCATTATCTTTTATTTTTCTCTTATTTTTCTTTTCTTTTCTTTTTCTTTCTTTTCTCTCTTTTCTTTTTTCCTCTCCTCTCTCCCTCTTCCACTCATCACGTTGCACCCCTCAATCCTGTCACACCAACCAACAGCCCCTTAGGAAGGTCGTTGCTCCTCTGTCCTACATCCAATTCCTTCGCCGATAGGTGCGTAGTAAACCTTAGGTAAAGGTAAACGTTTCTCAAGTGGAATCATTTGATTCTGTTGAGTATTCTGCACACAGTTCATCGTAGAAGATTCTTACCCTATTTTGGGGTTTTTCTAAAATCCTTATTTTTAATCCGTATTAGGTCAAATCGAAGTCTACCATAGATCTTATAGTCATCTACGACTAAAAGGTAGGGTGCCTACTCGCTTTACCTCCGTTTCGTTGCGATTTATAAAAAATGCACCGTTGTGCCGTTAGTCGGTGCCTACCGGCTTTGTGTAATTTTACCCATTTTAATTACTTTAATGGTTCTGTTTAATTATTATATCCTTAATCATCTTAAATTAATTTGTTTGAATGGTTTCAACAAGATCGGACACCCCTTTGGGTGTGCCGACATAGTCGGAGTATTTTTTTCGTTAGTCGGGTTATTAATTTAATTAGTTGCGGGTATTGCGCAGCCCCTTTTTATTATTTTTAAATTAAATGAATAGTTGTTTGAATTATTGCAAAAAATTTGGAAACCCCTTTGGGAATGCCGAAATGATCAATGTATTCTTTCATTAGCCGAGTTATTGTTTGATTAATTGCATGTGTTGCGAAGTAACTTTTTATTGTAATTAAATTAAATAAATAGTTTTTTGAACATGAACTTCAATTGTTGGATCATTGGAACTTGTTTTGTTGAACTTTTTATTATTTAAATATGCATTATCCGTTGAGGTTGATATGATATGTATATTTCCTTTCAAGTTGTTGTGTTGTACTGTTAAATTTATGCCTTGTGAAGCACGGGTGTATCTGGTTAGTTTTCAAGATGCGAATTTATATACTGATTATGTCATATCTAATGCTATGAAAACATTAATTAAATTCAGGGCAGGGAAAATAGGTGGTTCCCCTATTAAGGTTCATTCTTAGATCCTCTATTCCTGACGGGTTACCTCTATGTGCTGGGGGCAGTGTCGTTGGCTTTTCCAGACCGAGACTTCCCCGAACTTTCTAATACTTTTGAGTGATGTCGGTTTCAAAAGGGCACATAGGGAGGGATCTGTTGGAAATGTGTCTAATCTAGCCACGGATGACACTAAAACCCTTTTTGGGAGATCGGGATAGACTCAGGGTAAAGCCATGCCTCAGGCGATACTTGGTCTTTCGAAATATTTCCTTGGACGGGCTCAGTGGCATTGGATAAATTGACGGATGTTCTATAGAGATACCTTCAGGATGGGCTTGGACTACAACTCTCAACTTGAACCTTAAATAATGATGCACTTAAGTTTTATGTTATTTCTAATTTAGTCTATTGAGAATTGATATATTTCCCCTGATATGTGTAAGTGTGCCTGGTTGACACTAGACAGAACCCCAAGTTAAAGCACAATATTGGGGTATACTTTTTCCTAGTTTTACCTTGATTTATGGGTTATATATATATGTGTGTGTGTGTGTTCGTGCATTTCTACTGACAGGTACCCTTTCATACTACTAGCTTAGGCTGAAGCGGGTGACCAGGCACGGGTGCCATTTGGGACCCGGGCCGACTTATTTATTTCATTGCACTGCAATTAATTTATTTGAAATGGTTATGTAATGGCACACTGTATTTTTATTTTTGCACAAAATGGAAAGGTTTAGACACCATGGATGCCGGCCAACTAGGATTTTATCTCACACCCTACTCGGGCATCATCGACACCTGAGTATATTACATGCTCGCAGGTATTGACAAGGGGAAGGGTGCTGCTTCTGATGCTTGATTGTTCATTACTGCTTAGGATGGAGACTGGGGCAGAGGACCAGGCCTTACTCGCGATGCAGTTTCTGCTTGTGTCTTTTCTTTTAGTTGACTGTGTGATTGAGTTCTATTTTCCGTACTTTCAGTTTAGACTCATATAATGGCATGACACTCTTTTTTGAGTTTCCACACTTGGTTTTTATTATTCAGTTAGAGTATTTACATTGCTTCTGTTGTAGTTTATTTATTCATGTGCTACCCCTACTTATTATTTGTTGTTTTTTACTTCCGCTGTGATATTCTCTGTTACCTATGAGGGAATAGTCCCCCCCACATACACAAAAAGGGCCCTCGCTGCTAGTTGGCAGCCTCTAGAATTTGGGAAGATGCACTTAAGGTTATGTGACGCACCTGTCTGGCCACCGTCTTAGAGGTGAGCCAGGTCGGGACGTTACTGGTTGAAATAAATAATCATTAAATTAGGATATGTGTATAATTAAGACATATAATTGAGATGATTAAATAAAATGAGGTATTAAAAATTTTAGGCGGCAATTGGAAATTTCAATGCTGCGATGTAAAAAAATTAAAATTTCACATTGGCAGGATATTAAAATTATCTTTCACATCAATTTTATGATAACCGTCATGAAAATATATTAAAATTTTTACTGATTTTGCACATCAGTTCTTATATAACCTACATGAAAAAACTATTTTCCTGACTTTTTCACATCGATTCTAAATAACCGACATGAAGAATCAATTTTCATAACTTTTTCATGTAAGTTATTTAAAAACTGATGTTAAAAAATGTATTTTTCACATCGGTTATTTAATAACGGACATGAAAAATGTTTACAAACATGTATTTAATTTCCCAAGAATCTATTTTATAGGTCACGGAGATCAAACGGAGTTACGGATCAAAAGTTATGGCCTTTGGAAATTGGTCTTACCTAAGACTTTGTTTAGAGATGATCAACTTCCGATGACCATAACTTTTTATCCATAACTCCATTTGAGCTCCTTAACTTGTCAAATTGAAGCTTGGGAAATTAAATACATGTTTGTAAACATTTTTCACATCATTTATTAAATAACAGACTTGAAAAATACCTTTTAACATCAGTTATTAAATAACTGATGTGAAAAATTAGAGAAAATAGATTTTTTATGTCGATTATTATATAACCAACCTGAAAAATCAGAGAAAATTTATTTTCACATCAGTTATATAATAAATGATGTGAAAAAAGGCGACGTTAAAAATAATTTTTGTACTAGTTACTTTAATAAATTGTAGAGGTTAATTTCTAAGATGAATAAATTGTAAAAATATTAGTTTCAATGATTCACCTCCTTCCCCTCCGTGATACAGTAGAAATACCTAGGCACTTTATTTTCATATGATTAAACAATTTGGATAATCAAATGAATGTATTTAACTATTAAATTCATGAACAATTAAAGGGTTACAAATCATTTATAATTGAATATCATTACTCAAACATTATGTAATGTTTGATTAAATTCTATAAAGTGTTTAATAGAATCCACAAAGCTTGTATAAAGAGGTTGAATCCATGAGAATAGTGTGTGTGATATTTTATATATTTTTTTTATCAATTCTCTCTAGAAAAATATTTCTTCTCCTTCCTTTTTCATTGAGTGGTACTAGCATACCATGTTTGAAAGGAGTATCCAGCCTAAGAGTTTGGTAATTAATTAACCCATGGATACCCTAGGAAGAAGGATTCCTTTGGATTCTTCTAAGTTATCTTAATTGAACATGTGACTAAATATAGGAGTATTTTCTATTTTGGTGAATAGTATTGTCCTCATTTTATATTATACATAGGTTTGTTTTTAAATAATATATGATCATGGTTATGGTTTCTTAAGTCTTTCACTGCTTGAATAAGTGTTATTTGATCCTAAGAAACCCATTTGTGGTAGTAGATTCATCGAATGCTGAAATTAACTCATTAAATCATGTTTAAAATGAAGAAAAATGGATATCGCATTTGTTATTAAAAAATAAGATGTATATTTCCCTTTAAAAATAGATATTTAATTTGATATCATTAAATACAATATAGATTTTGAACTATGTAATTTTTTTTGATATAGGATATTTAATTTTTGATTGGATTGCACCAAATAATATGTGGTATTTTAATGTATAATACAATGTAGATCATTGAGTTTTAATATATCATAAGAACGATATGATCTAACTGTATTAAGTGATAACATTTTTTTTCACAATTTTTGTTTCATAAAACAGATCATCATATATAACGCCCCGACCTTAGTTACCCAGAGTCAGTGCATTATTACATAACATTGGAATGATCATAAGAGATCAAGTCTCTAAATAAAAATTATTTTAGTAGTCCTGGAAGTACTAGATACATACATTCTCCTCCAATGGCTCGAAGGCCTTAATTTTTTATTGATTTTGATAATCCACCTTTCAAGGGGTGTGGTAGAACCCTTACAAGGCATGTAGGCATAAGTATTACATGGCTCGTAGGCCTTAGAGGAATTCATTTCTCATAGGCTTCAAACATTACATACAACTCAGACTAACTACTTGGAACTGCTCCTCCCCAGCATCTTTATCGTGAAATCAGTTCTCCTCCTTTGCATGGCTATTCGGCTAGGCTTTCCCATGCATGCACAGGCTTGTCCCAATGGAAGGTGTCATACCCTCTCATTCTTGCAATCTGTTTAGCTTCTTCACTGGTGAAAGCTCCTTGCTCATACTCCTTATGAATCTTGTTCCTTTGTAGGTTGTTTGGTTTGCATCTACACTTAAGGTGGCCCTAAGGCCTTGAGGTGGCCCGCACTACTAGAAAATTGTGCTTTCCCAACACTTTTATACCAACAGTTTGAATAAACCATTGGTATATTTAATTTTTCCCAATGGTTTGAATAAACCGTTGGGATAATGGGATGAGAATTATCTTTTCCCAACAGTTTACTTAAACCATTGGGAAAATGTTGGAAAATCTATATATATACCAATGGTTTTTAAAAACCATTGGTAAATACAATCTTTCCCAAAGGTTTTAACAAACTGTTGGGGAAGTTTTCCCCCAAATAGCAGCACTTCCAGAATCCCTTCGTCCGCCCGATTGCATCCATAAACCTAATCGTTGTCGACACTCTCTCTTCACCCCAAGGTATCTCTCTAAGATCTCTCTTCAATCAAGTAATTCTTTAATTCTACACTTCTAATCTGTAAGTGTAATGTCATGCATCTGTTTTTGTTTGTTATTTATTTTGATTTTTCCTAAACGAGATCCACGTGGTCTGCTTCTATTTCTATTTCTCCTATCATGTTCCCTTGCCACAAGACCCTTCTGCAAGAGTTGATCATGAGAGTGAGGTTTTATATTATTTAATGTGATGGGGGCCTTGGGTAGAAGTTCCTTCTAGTGTAATTCTTTTCATTTGTACAGTAAGTCATTTTAGTGTGCCATGTGGATAGTGAAAACCCATTTGACGTGTTGAATAATTGTGATTCTATTTTTTGTGGTTTGTTTTATCTCAATTATGAGAGGTATTGGTTGTATAATGAATCTAGTTTTATGGGGGATTTCATGTATAGTGTAGTAGAAATATGATTCATCGATTTCATGTATAATGTGATAACCTGTTTCATTGATTTGTATTATTTATCTTGTTGTCTCTATTGATAAATGTAAGATATTGTCTTAGTGTGGTTTTTTTTTTGGTAGACTTTTTGTAGTGACACCTCTTCATAAGAAGATATATGGTGACATCCTTAGTTTTTTTATTCATGTAGTACATGGAAAGTGTTTGAAAGGGATAATGGTCTGAGTGACTCTTTGGGGTTATATTATTGAGTGAGTTGGGTAAGTTGGAAATTGTTATGTGAGTTCCTTATGGCCTATAGGGTTTGGTTACAACCTAGAGGGGTGTTATGATGGGATGTGGATGAGGGTGGATGATGAGATTGGACATATATTGATTATTTCCTATGTTATTGTGTATAAAATTAATATATTTCTGAGTTATAGGGTATTCCTTGGGTGGTATGGTATATGGTCGGATGGGATAATAAAATTGATGATGATTTGCTTATACAAATTTCACTTAGGAGGGGGTGTGGGCTGTCCCGGGAGGGAGGGAAGTTTTCCACCACCCCACCCCCCACCCCCCACCCCCCTTGGACAACCCTCCTGGACACCACCCCACCCCCTGGACAACCCCCACCCCCTGGACACCCCCACCCCCTTGGACAGCCCCCCTGGACCCTACCCCACCCCCTTGGACAGCCCTCCATCCCCCCTAGATAGCCCCCCTGGACACCACACCACCCCACCCCCTGGACAGCCCCCACCCCACGGACAACCCCCCCAGGCACCACCCCACCCCCCTAGACAGCCCTCCCACCCCCTTGGACATCCCCCCTAGACAGCCCCACCCCCCTAACACCCCCCCCCCCCGGACAACCCCACCCCCTTGGACAACCCCCCCTGGACACCACCCCACCCCCTAGACACCCCCACCCCCTTGGACATCCCCCCTAGACACCACCCCACCCCCTGGATAGACCTCCTACCCCCTTGGACATCCCCCCTGGACACCACCCCACCCTCTTGGACAACCCCCACCCCCGGTACAGCCCTCCCACCCCTTGGAAAGCCCCTGGACACCACCCCACCCCTTGGGAAGCCCTCCCACCCCCTTGGACAGCCCCCCTAGACACCACCCCACCCTCTTGGACAACCCCCACCCCTTGGACATCCCTCCCACCCCTTGGACATCCCCCCTGGACACAACCCCACCCCCTAGATAGCCCTCCCACCCCCTGGACAGCCCTCCCAATAAGTGTAGTTTGACTTGTTTTCTATTTTCGTTTTAAAATTTAAGTGTCATGATTATATGAATCAACTTGATTTTAAGTCTTCATATCCACTCCTTTTATATGGTTTTCCTCTTTTTTAGTGGGGTGATATGGTACTTTCTGTGGACTTTAGTTTGGGTGTTATGAAATGTACTAACTTTTCACAATATTTCCATTTTTTAGCATCAATAACTTATTTAAAAAAGTCTCTTTACACATTCTGCATTTTTCATGAAAATCCTTCACTTTGTAATATCTTGAACAATGTTTTATTGGGTCTATGGTGTCTTCTTGGTATGTGATAAATGAAAAAATTACAAAACACATCTCACCTCAAATTTAGGCACACATAACTGAATTAATTAGTATATCTTTACATTGTTTTAATAGTTCACTACATCAACTAGAAACTCCTTCATTTATCATTTAATTAAATATATTTTCAATTAAACTTCAATATTTATTGAATTGCTTATGACCAAATGACTTATAACAATTATTTTTACAGAATGGATAGAATTTGGATGTATGAAACCGATCGTATCTCAAGCGATTTTCATAACAATTTGAAGAGATTTTTAGATTTTGCATTTCACAATGCTTCAGATAGTGGTCACATACACTGCCCATGTTCCAATTGTGTTGGTATACCTTGGTTGAGCCGTGAAGAAGTCATCTACCACATAACCAAATATTTTTTTCAAGAAAACTACTATGTGTGGTATCACGATTGAGAGAAAATGAAAGCTCAAATTGCTAATGATCGAAATGAAAGGACTGGACTGGAGAATTTGTTAGATGACCAGTTTCTGTTTATTCGTAATCATGAAAAAGAAAGGATTTCAACTCAATAAGACTTTGATATGAGGACAGATGATGCATCTAATGAAAATGATGATATTGTCAGGGTGAAAAAAAAATCGATTGATGCTTCCATGACTCCAGTATATTGATAGTGCGATAAAATGAAAAAGCTGGAATTTTTAATCCAATTATTTCATGGGAAAACTATGTATGGGATTTCTAATATAGAAATCGATTACATTCTTACCTTCTTGAAGGATTTACTTTTAGATGATGCAGATATTCCCTCAAACCACTATATGTCATGGAAGTTAGTATAGAAACTTAGATTTTCAAGAAACAAAATTCATTCTTGCCCAAAAGATTGCAGTTTATTTTGGGAGGAAACCACTGAATGAAATGATTGTATAAAATGTGGCACATCCTGCTGGAAATCAAAATATGATGGAACACCATCCTGTGTGCCACAGAAAGTAATGTGGAACCTTCCATTGATCCCCAAAATCCAGAATCTTTTTATGTCTGATGAAATATCAATAAAAATGAGATGGCATGATACCGAGAGAAAGAAGACTACTGATGATTTTCTTCACCTTGCAGATGGATTTTCATGGTAGAGATTTGATGCTCGATATCCTTATTTTGCAGCTGACATGCGTAATGTGAGGCTGGGTCTTTCATGCGACAGTTTTAATTCGTTTGGGCAGATGCTTACTTCACACATCACATGGCCAATTTTTATACACATTTATAATCTTTCCCCATGGTTGTGTATGAAAAAACCTTTCACTTTCATGAGTATACTCATATCTGGACCTTCTGATCCCGGCATTGATATTGACGTATACATACAACCATTAATAAAAGAGTTGAAACTTCTTTGGTATGTGGTTGTGCGCACATATGATGCATATTCGAAAGACATATTTCAGATGCGTGTTGTGCTTATGTGGATGATCAATGATTTTTTGGCTTATGCAATGATGTCAGGATGGAGCACGAAGGGAAAACTGTCATGTCCTGTTTATATGAATAATTCATGATCCAGAAGACTGAAACATCACTGTAGTTTCAGTTTTATGGGACATCGATGATTATTTCCAATGGACCATACATATAGAAATAATCGTCGAAGATTTTGATAATACCATAGAGACCGATGATCAACCTCAATGTATGTCTGGAACTAATGTTCTTAATGAATTGAAAGATTTCAATTTTTTATTCAGGAAAGTTCAAATGAAATCTGGAAAGAGAAAGAATGTTTCCACTGAAACCTGTTACAATTGGAGGAAGAGGAGTGTCTTTTTTGATTTTCCTTATTGGTCAACCAATTTGTTACGTCATTGCTTAGATATAATGAACATTGAAAAGAATATATGTGAAATGTTACTTTTTATACTTCTAAATGTTAAGGGAAATACAAAAGATGATTTACGGTCTCAGCATGACTTGGTGGATTGGGTAATCAGACCAGAATTGCATCCTGTGTGTATCAGTGAAAATAAATGGCAAGATTCATGTGCTTCTTATGTGATTACACCTATGAAAAAAACAATTTCTGGAAGTATTAGAGACTATTAGAGTTCCTGATGGCTATTCAAGAAACATATCTAAACGGGTCAACAATAGAGAGTTGAAGTTAAAATCTTTGAAGTCTCATGATTATCACGTTCTTCTTCATTATTTGATTCCAATAGCAATCCATCATATTTTGAACAATAATTTAAGGGTGATTGTTATTCGGTTGTGCCATTTGTTTAAAGATCTTTGTGCTAAGAAGTTGTCTAAGTATTTCTTGAAAAAAAATTACAGATGCCCCCATTAATTTTGTGTGAGTTGGAGAAAATATTTCCTCTATCATTTTTCACATGCATGTTGCATCTGACTGTCCATATTCCCACTAAAATACTTTTTGGAGGACCTGTTTCTTTTTGTTGGATGTATCCAACTGAAATAAATATGTACACATTAAATTCTTATGCCTGAAACAGGAATCATCCTGAAGGTTCTATCATGAACGGTTACTTATCCCAAGAATGTATGGATTTCTGCTCAATGTATTTGTCTGATATTACTACAAGAATGAACAGACCAATGAGAAATTAATAATAATAGTATGAGAAAATTGAACCCAGTTTTCCATCACTTCCTAAAATAGGAGGAATTCCTGGATCATATACATTGAAGACATTAAGCCTTGAAGAGCGGGAGATGGAACATCGCACTGTTTTGTTTAACTGTGATTTGTTCGATGACTACATCAGGTAACTAAATTGAATATGTATATCTTATATATATATATATATTAAACTATTCATATTTTTTATCTACAGGGAAAATAAAATAATGATAAATAGGAATCATTGTTCTTTAACTTTGAGAAGGAGGGAGACTTTTCAAAGCAAAGAGTTCTCTACTTGGTTAAAATTGAAGGTAAAAATATTACTATTTAAAATAATTAAATCAATATTTAATTAAGTTTAATATTCATTTATATTGAAGGTGTTGATTTTTCCTGTTGACTCTGTCTCTGAGGAAATAAGAGCTTTGGATTTTTGTTCTAATATCGTGGTTCATGACTGTAAATCAATTATTATCAATGGGTACAAATTTATTGTCACTAAACGAGAAAAGAACATGAGAACACAACATGATGGTGTTATGGTTACTGCCGCAATAGATTTTTATGCCAGTGCATTAGATAGTAAACTGCGATTTAAAAAAGTGGGTTATTATGGAGTCCTTGAAAAAATAATAATGTTGGATTATTACTCTCATGGACGAGTCACGATGATGAAATGCCATTGGTTTGATTCAATGATGAGATAGGTCACATTTAATGATTATTGTGGATTTTGAGCAATTAATATGACTCGCAATCTTGCTACTGAAGAACCATATGTATTGGCATCAATAGCTAAACAAGTTTTTTATGTCAAAGACCAACTTCGACCTGAATTTGGTGTCATAGTTGAAGTAATTCCAAGACATATTTTTTATGATGGTGATGATGGAATTGACACCATCCCTACTGCCATTGGAACCAATCCATTTATTTCTTTTGATGACTCCAATAACTCAATTTTCAGAGTTGACTGTGAACCTGAATTTGTGGTGGGAAATATATAAAATCATTCATTAATGTTCTCAATTATTTTGGTTTACCACGAGTTGGGTTGTTAAGGTTTGTTCTATTCAAATTGATTTAATATTCAAACATGCGTCATCTACCTGAGTTAAAGAAATTAAATTTTTCCTTAATTTTGACAATTGCTTTTCCACTTATGAATCTGGTAGAATCAATGTTCCATGATTTTAATAGACTGATGAAACTTAATAAATAATCATCCTACTAAAAATTAAATTTATTTATTGCATCTTGTATGATTTATTGACTTCATTATATATTTTTTCAAGCTCACATAAAATAATTGTTAGTTAAATTATCCATGAATACCCCTATTCCATCTCATTTATTTTGTTTTTTGGGTTAAACATTAGTTATCCTTTTCTATTTACTTATATATTTATTTTCAAATGCATGAAATGAAACCAATTTAAGAGAGGTGATGGAAACAAATTATGGACAACAATCGTCGCATGACTGAGCCGGTCATTCCACCACTGGTGCCTGCAGTGAGTATTTTATTTCAAATATATTTATTTAAATTATATATAATTTCATGTGATTAATTTTTTTTAAACATTTTTTCAGGATCCATCTATTAAGCAAAAGTTATTTGAGAAGTATCCGAGTAGTGGTCCCAGTACTGGGGGTGTTCGTACGAGGGGGGTGGTACGGGAGCTAGACGATCTGGTTGGCGTACCCGATTAGACCATGCCCCTACCACTGACATACCATCCATCCCACATTCTGATCCCGGTGTGTCGTTAGAGATACACAGGATATTTAGGCCTCCCATGTTTTCACCAGCCTTTACATCTGACCCTCCTCACCTGTCTGTATCATATCCGATGATGATTCCCACTCCCCATTAAGCATTTGGCTAGTCATCCCTGTCATCTTCTTTTACTACTACTTTGATCTCTCCGGGATTTTATATTACATATTCTTCGACTACTGCTCCACCAGAGTCTGTCCCTGAGGAGCATACATTAGGACCCACTCCATCTGTACAGGGTGTTCCTTCAGTTTCTATGGATCCAGTGGCGCCCATTGATCAGACTACTGCAGGTATACTTATACAACCCTAAAAAAAATTTACACCATTATTTATTTTCATTGTAACATGTATTGATAAAATATTTGTTTTTCTTTCATAACAGATATATCTACTAATAGGAGGAGGGGGAGGGGGCATACATGCATGCGTTCGGTGTGTAACCACCGCATACAGTTGATGGTGGAATACAATGAATATAGTCAGATGGTTGAAAAATTAGGGCAGAAATGTCAAAGTTTTTTGTCGATGCTTGCCAAATACTCTGACATAATTCATGTCAGCCCGCTCTCATGGAGACAGCTGCCAAATGAAGTCAAGGATAAAGACTGGGAAGAGATATGGGTTAAAACATCTGTTGTATTTAATTAAATATATTAATTTTTGTATTTATATGAACTAATATTTTTGTTTTAGCTACGGTTTAATTTCCCTGATGGTAAGAGTGCACGGCCAGCACGTCTAAAGGATTTAGGTGAGCTTTGAAGAGCTTATACGCATGATTTGTACATTATATGGCATGATAGATTGGGCACAGACTTAGAGGAGGTCCCTATCATGTATGATTGTCCATTAGAACAGTACCGACAGATGATTACTCATTGGGTGACTAGACAATTTACGGTATTAATCAAATTAGAAGTATTTAAATGAAAATTTTCATGCTTTTTGTTAATACTAATTATTGAAATTTATTTAGGATGCATCTTCAAGAAATAAAAAAACATTGATGCTAAGAAATACATCCACACATTGGGACGTACTACAATTCCAGATCATGAGAGACAGCAAGTATGACAGTTTATAATCTTTCTTTATGACTTGAACTTTCTATTCCTTCCTCCATAATTTATTCGATTGCTAAAGTTGTTATATAATTTTAGTTATGAAATTACTATGTTTTTTTTGGTATCCTAATTTTAATTATGGTTTTCTACATTAAATGTCATTATAGAGAAATAAATTGAATATAGAAGGACGTGTGCCTCGAGCAAAACTGTTTTTCTTGAGTATAAAGAAGAAAGATGGAAGTGCAGTTAATGAACCGACTCAGTAGCAGATTGTAAGTTTTACTTTGTAGATTTAAAATTTTAATCTCTATTTTTTAACTTAATAATCTATTTATATTTGTAACAGGTTGCTTTAGAGGTTCTTGATTCCCAAGAACCTGATAATTTTGGGCCAAATGATCACTTACATCAAGTGTTGGGAGATGAGCACCCTGGTAGAGTACGCTGCCGACATGAGAAGAGTATAGTTATGACGAGGTATTGGCCCTCCTTAGGTACGATTTTTAGTGCCATCGAGTTGCAGCAGATTAAGGAATAGGTAGAACAGGCTGAAAAAAGGGCCACAGAGATGGCAGAACAGTCTGCTAGGGAAAGCACTACATTTATGAAACTGATGGAAGGTTTACATCAAACACTTGTACTAGAGGACAACACTGCTTGTGATGAATATATGTCATCGATGCATTCTATATATGGTGAACTAGGTGGAAGTTCTAGTGGTGTTCGAGACGATGGCGAGGAGGAGGATGAGGCGGAGGAGGAGGAGGGTGAGGAGGAGGCCGAGGCGGAGGAGGAGGTCGAGCAGGAGGCTGAGGCGGAGGAGGAGGGCGATGAGGAGGCCGAGGCTGAGTACGAGGGTGAGGAGGAGGGTGGGGACGATGATGGGTATGATGATGAGGATGAGGGTGAGGGTGACGATGATGGTGATGATAGTGATGGTGATGAGGGACAGATTGATCCATTACATTTTTGAGTGATATTATTAACCTTTTATGTTTATTGATTTATTGTGCCTGAATATATTTGTGATTATGTAGGTCACATTATCTTTATTTTTTATCTATTTTAATGAAATTATAATTTTTTAGTGGAATTTAGAAAATTGATGGTCTAATTAGAAGTTGATATATTGAAATTATTTATTTAAACTTGAAATAATTTTCTTAGAAAATATGTAAATACCATCCCATGTGTCCTGAACAGCCCCCCAGATAGTCCCCCCACCCACCCTCCTCCCTGGACCCCGGATAGCCCCCGAACAACCCCCCCCCCCCCCCACCCTCTTCCCTAGACCCCGGACATTCCCCCCCCCCCCACCCTCCTCCCTAGATCCCGGACACCCCCCCCCCCCGATAGCCCCCCACCCTCTTCCCTAGACCCCGTACAACCCACGTACAGCCCCCCAGACAGCCCCCCACCCTCCTCCATAGACCCCGGACAGACCCCCTCCTCCATGGACCCTAGACAGCCCCCCACCCTCCTCCCTGGACCCCGGACAGCCCCCAAACAGCCCCCCGGACAGCCCCCCAGATAGCCCCTCTGACAGCCCCCCACCCTCCTCCCTGGACCCCGGATAGCCCCCCACCCTCCTCCTTGGACCCTGGACACCCCCCCCCCCCCCTCCTCCCTGGAACCTGTACAGTCCCCCCCCCCACCCCCTCCCTGGACCCCGGACAGCCCCCAGACAGCCCCCTAGATAGCCCCCCAAACAGCCCCCCCCCCCCCACCCTCCTCCTTGGACCCCGGATATCCCCCCCTCCTACCTGGACCCTGGACAGCCCCCCCCCCCCCACCCTCCTCCCTAGTCCTTGAACAGACCCCGGACATCCCCCCTAACATCCCCCCCACCCTCCTCCCTGGACCCCGGATAGCCCCTCGGACAGCCCCCCACCCTCCTCCGTGGACCTCGGACAGCCCCCCCACCCTCCTCCCTAGACCCCGGACAGCCCCCCAACCCGACATCTTAACATTGGGGGAAATTCAACATATATAAAACATCACAAAAATTCATGAAAGGATAAGGACAACCTACCTTGATTCCAGATACAATCGCACTCTTTATTCGGCATCTTGGATCCCAATCTAATCTCTCTTTAAAATGGAAACCCTTTTAAATAAAAACAACTAGCATACGGAAAACCAACCAATCATATTCAGATTGTGTTAATAATTTAGAACAAGGATTCATGGGTCATTTGTGATGTGTACGAGTCAACCATGCTTTAATCTGAGGCACGGTGTGGCCAGTACCACTCAAAGTGTCTCACTTTTATTTTAATTGGACAACATTTTAAGTGAACACAACAATTGGCATACGAAAAACCGACCAAACGCATTCATATTCTATTGATACTTTAGGAAAATGATCAGTTGGTCATTTGTGATGTGTATGAGTCAACCCCACCTTAATCTGAGGCACGGTGTGGCCGGTACTACTCAAACTGTCTCACTTTTATTTGAAATGAACAATATTTTAAGTGAAAACAACTTTCATATGAAAAACCAACCAAACGCATTTGGATTATATTTATACTTTAGGACAATGATCCATGGGTCATTTTTCACATGTATGAGTCAACCCCACCTAAATCTGAGGCACGGTGTGGCCGGTACCACTCAAACTGTCTCACTTTTATTTGAAATGGACAGGATTTTAAGTGAAAAGAACAAGTTGCATATAGAAAACCAACCAAAAGATTTTTTTATTGTATTTATACTTCATGAAAATGATACATAGGTCATTTTTGATGTTTATGAGTCAACCCCACCTCAATCTAAGGCACGGTGTGGCCGGTATCACTCAAAGTGTCTCTCTTTTGTTTAAAATGGACATTATTTTAAGTAAAAACAACAGACATATAGAAAACCAACCAAACGTATTCTAATTGTGTTGATAATTTAGAACAAGGATCCATGGGTCATTTGTGATGTGTAAGAGTCAAACCCAACTCAATATGAGGCACGGTGTGGCCGGTACCACTCAAAGTGTCTCACGTTTATTTGAAATGGACAACATTTTAAGTGAAAACAACAACTGACATATGGAAAACCGACCAAACAATTTGGATTGTGTTGATACATTAGTAAAATGATCCATGGTTCATATGTGACGTGTATGAGTCAACCCTGCCTTAATCTGAGGCACGGTGTGACCGGTATCACTATAAGTGTCTTTCTTTTGTTTAAAATGGACACCCTTTTAAGTAAAAACAACTGGCATATAGAAAACCGACCAATTGTATTCAGATTGTGTTGATACTTTAGCACAAGGATCCATGGTTAATTTTTGACATGTAAAGTCAAATCCGCATCAATCATAGGCACGGTGTGGCTGGTACCACTAAAAGTGTCTCACTTTTATTTGAATTAGACAACATTTTAAGTGAAAACAACAACTGACATATGGAAAACCAACCAAACGCATTCAGATTCTGTTGATACTTTAGTAAAATGATCCATGGGTCATTTGTGACATGTATGAATCAACCCCACCTCAATCTGAGGCACGGTGTGGCCAGTACCACTCAAATTTTCTCATTTTTATTTGAAATGGACAGGATTTTAAGTGAAAACAACAACTTGCATACGAAAAACCGACCAAATGCTTTTTGGTTGTATTGATACTTCAGGAAAAAGATCCATGGGTCATTTGTGATGTGTATGAGTCAACCCCGCCTCAATCCAAGGCATAGTGTGGCCATTATCACTCAAAGTGTCTCTCTTTTGTTTAAAATGGACACTGTTTTAAGTAAAAACAACAGACATTCAGAAAACCGTACAAACTTTTTCTGATTGTGTTGATACTTTATCACAATAATCCATGGGTCATTTGTGACATGTAAGATTCAACCACATCTCAATATGAGGCACGGTGTGGCCGGTACCACTCAAAGTGTATCACTTTTATTTGAAATGGACAATATTTTAAGTGAAAACAACAACTGACATATGGAAAAACAACCAAACACATTCAGATTCTATTGATACTTTATGAAAATGATCCATGGGTCATTTGTGACATGTACGAGTCAACCCTGCCTCAATATGAGGCATGTTGTGGCCGGTACCACTCAAATTGTTTCACTTTAATTTGAAATGGATAGGATTTTAAGTGAAAGCAACAACTTGCATACGGAAAACCGACCAAACGTATTCGGATTGTGTTGATACTTTAGCACAAGGATCCATGGTCTAGCCTCACACAATCCACTTATCATGTGAGGAACTCCTACCCCTATTCTAAAACACATGAAATTTAATACGCCAATCCCATCCTCAAACAGTGGGTTCTAGAACCAAGCCAAAGTCCCTTTGGGAACCCAATACCAAATACATAATTGAATATTCATACCCACTACCCAAAATAGGGATTCATATCACATCACACCCAGGAGACCAAATTACAATTATCCACATACCCCCTTATTCCAATTGAAAAGTCTATGAAAAACATGTAGGCTATTCTGGTAACCCATCTCATATGTCGAGATTGGCCAATGTTTTCCACTAACACATCAGGAACCATTTATACATGGATACATAGTCATTAGAGGAATATAAACATCCCATGTGCTTCATATAACTCATCCTAGGTCTAAGCACATGACCACTACCATTTTCTATCTTATGGGTATCATGATCCTTGTCCACTCTACCTAGGTTTTTCTGTTCGTTTTAAGATAGTCAACCCGAGACCATGAGTAAACATCCCATGTGATTCCTATAACATGCAGGTTTTTTCTCTTGTGTGTATTGGTGTTTTGGTTTGAGTGAGGAGTGAATTATAAATTTTGAATACTGTTATGGGTGTTATTTCTTTTCAATTCTAAATTTATGAATTTTGGATGTATTGGATTCTGGTTGTATTGGTAATGAATTATAAATTTTGAATATTGTTATGTGTATTGGATTCTAGATGTATTGTATTTTAATTTTGTATTGGTGTTATGGGTGTTATTGCATTTCAATTCTGGATGTATTGGATTGTGGATGTATTGGATTCTGGATTTTTCTCTTCTGTTGTGTTTTGAGTGAGGAATAAAATTTAAATTTCTAAATTTCTAAATTTTGGATGAATTTTAAACATCCCATGTAGCCTTTTGGATTCTGGGTGTATGTGTTCTTATAGGTCATGGAGAGCAGGTAGGAGGTGGATGCTGGCTGCTGCTGCTGTGGAGCTGCAGCATATGTATACCAACGGTTTTCAAAACTGTTGGTATATCCTTTTGATATATATTATACCAACGATTTGTTATAACCGTTGGTATAAACTTCTACCAACGGTTTTGAAAACCATTGGTATATTCTTTTTAGGTATATTGTACACTATATACCAATGGTTCTAAACCGTTGGTATAAGGGTAACATATACCAACGGTTTGTAAAACCGTTGGTATATCTCTTCCTTAAACACATATACCAACGGTTTACACAAAACCATTGGTATATGCCTATACAAACAGCTTACTTGTCCATGGTTTGGGAAACCGTTGGTATATAATATACCAACAGTTTCCAAGCCTTTACCGATGGTTTAGAACCGTTGGTAAATGGTAAAATTCCGGTAGTGTCGAAGGCCTTACTGACTCGAAGGCATGGGTGGCCTGAAGGCCTTAAAGGACTCGGGGACCAAATCGGTGACTCAAAGGTCCAGACATGGGAATATTTCTGGATTCTATAGTGCCAAACAGTGCCTACTACAGTTCTCACACCAGTACCTGCTACAATACTGCACAGTTCCTACTACAGTTCCTACTGCAAAACTGTTACAGTACCGAAAATTAGCCTCTGCCTGGATTTGATTCCAGGTCATCTAGATGCACTTAAGGAGTCCTCACCAACTGGTTTGAGGCTCATGTTCACTAGATACATACATTCGTTTTACATTACATTATAAAATGGAAAAACTACAAAATTGTTTCCCCTTTGAACACACTCATATATCTTAGCCTATTTCTGTAGGTTAATCGTAATATACTTCTTTGCATCCTGGGAAAAATAAAACATAGAAAGTGGTGAGATCAGATGCTCAGTAAGGATAACAATATAGCGAAAACTATCATAAATAAGCATAAACATTTAAGGCAATGTATAAGAAAAAAACGCAAGCCTTTTAAATATAAACTTTAGCATAATATATCAAAGATAAATAAAATATTGTCATTTACCTATTCACATAGATATTCTACTAGTCGAATAATCACATGTAATATCAATATCCAATTTTATAATGATGGAATGCATAATGATAGACATCACAACCACATAGTCAAGGCCTCGTTCCAAGACTACAAATAAGATTTTTTCAAGGCCTTGTGCCAAGACACTAGTTTGTCTCATGAGACCTACCAATGAATCAAGGAGCTATAGTGGACTCCACTCGTCACTTACTAATTCCAATGCATTCCTCATATGAAAATGTTGAAACATAACATAAACACTCGTATTAAAAATAGCATACAAAATGTTAATACTTTAACCATAAACCATGAATGGTATAAAAATAAAACATCCACAGTCAAACATATCACAAAACCTTCAATAAAATATGGAAGATTCTATCATAATAAATTGACTTTAAACAAGTGTAAAATCCATCAAAGGATGTTGACATAGATGAAATAAAAATTATTTGAGAGAAATATCTCTTTCTATTTTGAAAAAATTTAAAAGTAACATAATTATAAAATAAAACATTTATTTTGAAAATATTCTTATAAGCTTTCAATGGAATCTTTGAAGGTGTTATAATGGTAGAAAATAGTTTCACCCTCCGTATACGTTAAAAAAACATTATTACCTTAATTTGTCAAAAAGGTCATAAAGTACCTTGTTTGGAAAACAATGGAAAGATTCCTTTCAAAAAAAATTATAAAATTTCAAACAAGGGTATAAATTAATTTAACCCATATTCTAGGAAATATTAAAAATGTTTTTAAATACATTTTTAAGAAACACAGATGAGGATGATAAAGAATTCCCAGTATATGTTTATATATAAACAACCTCGGATAATAAAGAGATTATAAAATTAACCCTTACCTTGTACTTTTCTTTAGTAAAGGGTACATTAACCTCCTTTATAATAGTTAAATCATTGTTATAAAATTATACAAAAACCACATACATAAATATGATATCATATATAATATTCTAATATTTCTTTGTTAATAATATTTCAGTAGTATCATTTTTTCAGGTGTTAACTCATTCGTTTTCATTTATATGTTTTGTTATGTAAGTCATGTTTTTTATGGATAGGATGTATTTGATTCATATCTAGAATTATATTAAGTTCTTAAAAATTATTTTTAATCATAAAATTAAAATTATTATTGAATGGTTACGATGGGGAATGAATCTCATCGCGTCCATGGAGACGGTAATCTGTACGTACGCACGAGCGACAATATCATTCTATTGATGGTTAAATAATTTGTAATTAGATGTTATATTACATATAAATGATCATTAAAATGTTATATTTATTATTTACATCAATTATACTCATTATTATACCAATACAAATAATGAAGTGTTGAATAACAAACTACACCACGACGTGGAGATTGTAAGCCATACGTATGCATGTATGGTGACTTTGTCATTCATAGGATGGATAGAATAATTAATATGGTTGTACCATATTTATAATAACATAACAGTATGTATAATGTATTTGAGTTATTATTTTTTTTGTAAACAACAAATAAATAGGAAGTAGAAGAATAAAATAACTTTGAAAGAGGTGATGAAATTATTACCCCTTCTTCGGGTGCTTCCATTTTGATTTGATCAAAAGGGATCCTTATGATGGATTTATAATCATAATAAGGCCTCTAAGTTGAATTGAGGGTAGTTGGGAAGATATTTTATCAGGTTTTGGCCAAGTAAAATGGATTTGGAGGTGTGATTTTGAGAGAAGAGAAAGTACCCTTTTATAAGAGAGGTGAGGGTCACTTTAGGAAAAGCTTGAAATAATAATTTATTATAAAATCATTTTGAGTTTATAATAGATCCAAATGAATTTATTTTGATGATAAGGCAGTGATGGTTATAAATCCTCTCAACCAATAGGTTTTAGACATGTTTAGGTCACCATATTAACCTTATCTTTTAGATTTAACTATTAGTTAAATAGTTTAACTTTTACAATGTCTTCTTGTATTTTAATTTTACATGTTTAATAAACTTACTATAAAATTCCAAGAGAACATAAAGTGGTTTATTAATGACATATATATCATTATATAAGTCATTTGTATGAACCTTATATTTTTAGGAATATTATATCATTTAATAATATAGTATTTGTTTTAAAAAACTCATTTAAGTCAATTTTAAAACTATTTAGTATTTGGTTTTTTTGAACGTCAAAAAAACTTGATTAGTTCCAAAAAAATACATTAAATCAATATTAACATGTCATATTAACCTATAAAATTATTTTAATGCATCAAAAGTCTCAATTTACATTTATTTGGATAATTATAATATCAATTATTTTAATATTTCATTAATAAGGTAATTATTTCATCATCATTGTGACATAAATAAACTTAATTATTTAATGTCTAAAAATTATAAATAAAATACCATGATGTATGAAATATTTTTATCTTTATAATGAATATTTATAGTCAAATTTATCTTATGTATAACCCTATATTAAAAATGGTTTAGTTATTAAAATTTGAATTTAACACTTTTAACTCTTCTTTAAATAAAATAATAATAAATGTCCTAATCTAATCCAAGTGGATCAAAAAGGATCATATTTTATTCTTAAGATTGATTTTGGTCGAAATAAACTTATCCAGTAGAATTAGGACATGTGTTAAGGTAATTATAATATCATTTTTACCTTTAATTACCCTATTTACTTTTAACCGTGGTAAATAAAATTCAAAAGTTACTATTCACAAAAAATTATTTTCATCCTATTGAATCACATTTTACTTAATAATTTCAACCATGTCTCTCAGATTTTTAAAATTCAATTCACAGAAGCGGTAAAATTATGTTTTAGGAAAATTTGCAAAAAAATTTAGAAGGTGGGTAAAAAACGTTATTAAATTCAATAAAATTTTATATATCTAATATTATTATAAAATTAATCCAATGAATTAAATTGGACTAATATAGGTATTATTTATCTATTTTTACTTTAAAATAAATTTAAATAAAAATAAAAAGTCAGTTTTTTTGTAATATGCAGTATTTTTCACTATTCGTCAAAAATTAAAAGTTTTCAGAAAAATAACAAAAATTCACCCTAAGCTAATTTTGATATTCCGAATCTAAAAATAAAGTATATTTTACCAAATTAAGTATTTATGATTGTATAATATTAATTTTATTATTGTTCACAAAAGGACATAAAAAGTAGTTCTTTTAAGAAAATAGTTTTTCTAAATATATAACTATTTTAACAAAAACATATACATTTCATTATAAATATGTTTTATTTATGTGAAAACATTATAAATAACAATAAAATTTTATTTTTTACTATTAATATCACAATATTTAATTTATAAATAAATATATCATTTAAATAATTATAATACTAATGTGTTGTTTCACAGAAACTCAATCTTGCGTATAACGCATGCCAAGTCGGTGTTGCGTGTAGTATAAGCTATTGAATTACTTTAAAGATATAACTTACTATGAAATCTTGGGGTGTTACATTCTCCCATCCTTCAATAAATTGTGTCCTCACAATTTAAAATTGTTCTTCGAAAATAAAAGGTTAAAAATAGAAAATACTTTTGTGGAAAACTCACATCGGAAATAGGGTTAATAAAATTTAGTCATAATAAGAAGGAAAGGGAAATGAAACAGTCACTAAAAAATTAGGATTTTAAATAGTAGAACATTGGTGGTCATTTAAGACACATAATTGGAGGAAAAACTTAAATATTTATAGGGAGTGATTGAGGTCATCAATCACAAACAAGTGAACAATAAATAGAAAATTGAGGGACTCAAATCCATAAATCTATGATGACTTAAAAGATCATTGATTCATAAAAAATAAGGTATTAGGAAAACACATTTTTTGTTTTAAGATACTTTCCCTAAATTTTAAGAATTAATTTATTCATATAATAATAATAAAAAATTACTTGACAAGTAGAGTTCCATCCTTTAACTAATTTCTACCACAAACTCATCTTTCACTCCAAAAGATAATAGAACTCAAAAATATTCTATTTATCCTAATCATATAGGGTTTCAAAAAAATGAATTTATAATTCATATAACATATCATTTAAAAAACTACATTATAAAAACCAGGACATCACGTAGGCCAGTGGTAGGTGATGCACACTTGTCGTCCTTCGGTTGCAGGTTCAAGTCTCGCGGCCTTGCCGGACGTGACGGTTTGTCACCCGACCTTCGGGTTGTCCTTTTTATAAAAAATCCAAAAATAATCTTATTAAATGTTTTAACCTTAAACCATATTATCCAATGTCCAACTTAATCCATTCTAATCTTTACACATATCCAAAATACTTGTGTCCAAACTCATTGTCCAAAAATTTATAAGAAAGGTCAACATAACATAATGAAGATATATTTTTTCCATATAATAACATGTGAGTACCTTCATCATGTGTTATCTTAAAACATGGTAACACCCTGAATTACCATAAAACATTATTTATTGAATTCATGCTCCCTTATTCCTTATAGAATACTAGATATATTCCTTATATCCAAAAAATTTGAATAATCCAACAATGATGGAATAAACAAACCATTAATCAGTTCTGAGGTAGTTAAGAATATCCAATATAATTTATCCAAATAAACCATCTCTTATTCCAAAATCACTACCTCAATATCAAGACCATATTAAGGTTTATCTTTCCTTCAACCATATATTTTCCAAAATGTTTAACTTCCTATTGAGTCACTTTTCTTAGTACCATATAATCTCAAATCCTCAATGAAATAGTTCTGCGGTACAATCCTTATTTATTTCCATAATTAATATAACCAGTACATCATTGATACAACACTCAAATTACATAATTAATTAATAAAAATATAAGAACACTAATTATTCCTCTTCATATGTGGTAGTATCATGACTTGATTATTATCCAATAGCATCATTTGGGGTATACTCTGATGATTGGGACATTGATTCGCGTAGTGTCCCAACTCCTTGAAGATGAAGCATTGTACATTTGAAACTTTTTTCTTACCCTTGAAATCACATAATTGGTGTCCCTTTTCTCCACACTTATATCAAACTATCATTCCCTTAAAGCATTTACCAAGTTGATTATTTCTACAATTATCATATTTTGGAAAATCATTCTTTACCTTCTTTAATTTATCCATCTTTCTCTCTACCATCTTTTTCTTCTCGGGCTTCCCTTAAAATCCATAGGGCTCAGATAATTCTTTACTTATCTTATTAAAACATGATACCATTTCTTCATATGAAGAGAATACATGGGAGACCATTTCCCTTCTAAATGTTGGCTTAAGACCATAAAAGATATGATCCTTCTTACTCTTTAGATCACGTGTATCGTTGGAGTTCTCATTACTTCTACTGGGCACCATTTCTAAATAATGGCATACACTAGGTTAGTTTATGAATCGTAATTCATAATTATAAACTTGTAAAATACCTAACATAAATTTAAAAGTTTATGCATATAATCCATAATAATAAAAATGTTTTCTTTGAGTAAGTATTTACTCATAAATCATTCATAATGGTTTGTAAAGAAAATGTGAATTATCCTAAGCATATCCCCCAGGAGTGTCAATACCAAGAGTGTAGAAAGTCTTGTTGTCATGTACCAGGATACCCCAGGTAAAGACCTAAACTCCTTATCGGAGTTTTCACTCCTAGGTACATCAGTTCCAAAGCCACCTCTACCTATTTGTATCCAGACAGGGATGTATTTTCTTAGAAAACCAACATAATATTTCCACTACAAAATTTTTGGATTTTCTTCTATAATGATCCTCAAATTCTATCTTAGGGTAATGTTCTATAATCATAGTTTTTCTAAATCTAGTTTTATAGGTTCTTACTAAACTTCCTCTGATACCAATTGTAACGCCCCGACCATAGTTACCCAGAGTTGGTACATTATTACATAACATTGGCATGATCACAAGAGATAAAGTCTCAAATGACCGATTAGTTTAGTATCCTTAGAAGTACTAGATACATACATTAGTTTTACATTACATTATGAAATGGAAAAACAACAACATTGTTTCCCCTTTGAAAACACTTATATCCCTTAGCCTATTCTTGGAAGTTAATCGTAATATACTTCTTCACATCCTGAGAAAAATAAAACATAGAAATAGGTGAGCTCAGATGCTCAATAATGATAACAATATAACAGAAAGTATCATAAATAAGCATAAAAATTTAAGGTTATGTATAAGACTAAAACATAAACATCAGCATAATATGGCAAGGATAAATCAAATAATGTCATTTACTTATTCACATGAATATTCTACTAGTCAAATAATCACATGTAATATCGATAACCAATTTCATAATGATATAATGCATAATTTCGGACATCATAACTACATAGTTAAGGCCTCATACCAAGACTAAATATAAGATTTTTTCAAGGCCCTGTGCCAAGACACTAGTTTTTCTCATGAGACCTACCGATGCATCGAGGAGATATAGTGGGATCCACTCATCACTTACTAAGTCCAATGCATTCCTTATATGAAAAGGTTGAAACATAACATAAACATTTGTATTAAAACTAGTATACGAAATGTTAATAATTTAACTATAAACCATGAATGGTATAAAAATAACACATCCACGGTCCAACATATCAAAAAACCTTCAATAAAATATGTAAGATTGTATCATAATAAATCAACTTCAAACAAGTGTAAAATCCATCAAAGGATGTTGACATAGATGAAATCAAAACTATTTGAGAGAAATATATATTTCTATTTTGAAATCATTTAAAAGTCACATAATTATAAAAGAAAACATTTATTTTAAAAATATTCTTATAATATTTTAAAGGAAGCTTCTAAGGTGTTATAACGGCGTAAAATAGCCACACCCACTGTATAAGTTAAAAAAATATTCTTACCTTAATTTGTTGAAAAGTTCATAAAGTACCTTGTTTGGAAAACAACAGAAATATTCCTTTCAAAAAAATTTATAAAAATTAAAACAAGGGTATAAATGAATTTAACCCATATTCTATGAAATATTAAAAACATTTTGAAATACATTTTTAAGAAACACAGATGAGGATGATGAAGAATTCCTAGTAGATTCTTACGTATAAACAACCTCAGATAATAAAGAGATTAAGAAATTAACCCTTACCTTGTAATTTTCCTAAGTATAGGGTACGTTAACATTCTGTATAATAGTTAAATCATTGTTATTAAATTATAAAAAAACCACATATATAAATATGATATCATATATGATCTTCTAATATTGCTTTGTTAATAATATTTAAGTTGTATCATTATTTCGGGTGTTAACTGGTTCGTTTTACTTTATATGTTTTGTTACATAAGCTATGTTTATTATGGATAGGATGTATTTGATTCATATCTAGAATGATATTAAGTTCTTAAACATTATTTTTAATCATAAAATATAAATTATTCTTGAATGGTTACAATGTGGAATGAATCTCATCGCGTTCGTGGAGACGGTAATCTGTATGTACACACGAGCGGCAATATCATTCTATTGATAGTGAAATTGTATATAATTGGATAGTATATTACATATAAAGAATAATTAACATGTTATATTTATTATTTACATAAATTATACTCATTATTATACACATCCAAATAATGAACTGTTGAATAAAAAACTACACCACGACGTGGAGACGGTAAGTCGTACGTACGCACGTATGGTGACTTTGTCATTCATAGGATGGGTAGAATAATGAATATGGTTGTTCCAAATTTATAATAACATCATAGTATTTAGAAGGTAATGAAGTTATTATTTTTTTATGGAAACAACAAAGAAATAGGAAGTGGAATAAGAAAAGAACTTTGAAAGAGGTGATGAAATTATTACCTCTTCTTCGGGTGCTTCCTTTTTTATTTGATCAAAAGGGATCCTTAGGTTGGATTTATGATCAAATTAATGCCTAAAGGTTAAATTTAGGGTGGTTGAGAATATATTTTTTTATTTTTTGGCCAAGACAAATGGATTTGGAGGTTTGATTTTGAGAGAAGGGGAAGTACTCTTTTATAAGAGAGGTGAGGGTCACTTTAGGCAAAACTTGAAATATTAATTTATTATAAAATAATTTTCGGTTTATAATGGATCCAAATGGATTTATTTTGAGGATAATTTGGGTATGGGTATAAATCCTCTCAACCAATAGGTTTTAGAAATGTTTAGGTTACCATATTAACCTTATCTTTCAGATCTAACTCTTAGTTAAATAGTTTAACTTTTACAATGTCTTCTTGTATTTTAATATTACATGGTTAATAAACTTACTATAAAATGCCAAGAGAAACTAAAGTGGTTCATTAATGACATATATATAATTATATAAGTCCTTTGACCAAACCTTATATTTTTATAAATATTGTATCATTTAATAATATAGTATTTGTTTTAAAAACTCATTTATGTCAATTTTGACACTATTTAGTATTTCGTTTTTGTGAAAGTCAACGAAACTTGATTACTTTGAAAAAAATAAATTAAATAAATACTTACATGTCATATTAACCTATAAAATTATTTTAATGCATCAAAAGTCTTAATTTACATTTATTTGAATATTTATAATATCAATTATTTTAATCTTTCATTAATAAGGTAATTACTGTATCATCATTGTGTCATAAATAAATTTAGTTATTTAATGTCTAAAAATTATAAATAAAATATCATGATATATAAAATCGTTTTATATTTATATTTAATATTTATAGTAGAATTTATTTTATGTATAACCCTATATTAAAAATGGTTTAGTTATTAAAATTTGAATTTAACACTTTTAACTCTTCTTTAAATAAAATAATAATAAATGTCCTAATCTAATCCAAGTGGATCAAAAAGGATCATATTTTATTCCTAAGGTTTATTTTGGTCTAAATACACTTATCCAATAGAATTAGGACATGTGTTAGGGTAATTATAATATCATTTTTACCTTTAATTTCCCTATTTACTTTTAACCGTGGTAAATAAAATTTAAAAGTTACTATTCACCAAAAAATATTTTTATTCTATTGAACCACATTTAACTTAATAATGTCAACTGTGTCTCTTATATTTTTGAAATTCAATTCACATAAGTGGTAAAATTATGTTTTATGCAAATTTTTAAATGCACCTAGAAGGTGGGTAAAAAACGTTAAAAAATTCAATAAAATTTTAGATATCTAATCTTATTATAAAATGACTCTAATGAATTACATTGTACGAATATAGGTATTATGTATCTATTTTTACTTTAAAATAAATTTAAATAAAAATAATTATTATTTAAATAAAAAGTCGGTTTTTATGTATTATGCAGTATTTTTCACTATTCATCAAAAATTGAAAGTTTTCAGAAAAATACCAAAAAAATCACCCTAAGCTAATTTTGATATTATGAATCAAAAAATGTAGTCTATTTTACCAAATTAAATTTTTAGGAGTGTCTAATATTAATTTTATTATTGTTCACAAAAGGGCATAAAAAGTAGTTCTTTTAAGAAAATAGTTTTTCTAAATATATAAATATTTTAACAAAACATATATATTTCATTATAAATATGTTTTATTTATGTGAAAACATTATAAATAACAATAAAAATTTATTTTTTACTATTCATATCACAATATTTAATTGATAAGTAAATATATCGTTTAAATAATTATAATACTAATGTGTTCTTTCGGAGAAACTCAATCTTGCATAAAATGCAAGCCAAGTCGGTGTTGTGTGCAGTGTAAGATATTGAATTACTTTAAAGATATAACTTACTATGAAATATTGGGGTGTTACATCATATCATCTTTATGATATAGGGGGATATCATAAAATATGATTGATAGCTTTTGGATTATTTATCATAGGTTTTCACACACCTGTCGTATATAACCCATGATATAGTTTTTGAACTAAATCATGGATTATGATATAGCGCATATTGTATAATATGATATAAATGGAAAATTTTGATTTTTTAATTTTCAGTTATGAATTGATTTAGATAATTTATAGATTTTTTATAAATTATATAAAATGGTATGTTGGGATATTTACTTAATTTATAATTTTTTTATGCATTAGGAAAACAGATCCATTGGCCCTAAATAATGCACCACACATTCCTTCCTTAGGGTTTTTGAATTTGTTTTCTAAAGTTCTCCCTCTCATTGAACTTGGATTGCTAGTGTCACAATCTTCATTTCAGGTTAGAGGATCTAGTCGATCTTTTTTATCACAATATCAGTCATACAAGGAGTCTTTAACCCTTCCATTGGATCATCCCACATGGACCCTATTTTTGCTTCCTTATATCAAGGAGGTTTAGATCTTGAGAAAACAATCGCTATTTAAAGAGGGTACACCAGTATATTCCCATCCTTCAGTGGATATCATATCGGTGTAAAACTACCAATAAAGGGTTTTAATAGCTAAAATTTTTAATGATCTCTCAATCATTAGCTTCTTTAGTAAAATTTTATCCTCTCGGTGCCTTACCACCATAGTGGTAATATTGATTCTTAATTAGTAAAGACTCAGTGATGGGGTGGTGTGGATTTCCCTACCACATCTACTGATTTTGTTTCCTAACCCCTCAGTCTTGAAGAAGATTGGGGACTCCTTGATTCATTTCCTATGCATGGATGGGAATAATTTATCTATAAGGCATACTATGTCTACTAATATTTTTGTATAAATATATTTTTCAATGGAATTTTCCTAATATATTCACATGAGTGCAGAGGTGGAGTGGATCACTTTCTAGAAAAAACTTTTCTATTCAAACAAGATTAGCTTCTACTCTTTTTTCTGCCTTTAGGGGCATGTAAAGGATAAGTGCCCAAACCATGTCTCCCTTTATCACACCAAAAATAGGTAACTACTCCAGTATTCAATTATACCGAACTCGTATATAGCTAGTTATAATTCATTCCAAACTTCCCTTTGAGATCTAAGATGATGGGATGATCATAGGGCCCTATTGGTGGTTTTAGTAATGAAAATACGAATTTTTATTTTCCTAAGATGATTGTCAGACAAGACATTAAGGAGGATGGTCCTATTAGAGTTGTATATGATATTTATTTATTGAAAAATTATATAGATTAGGATTTTCTTAACCTTTCATATTTAGTTTCTCAACCCAAGAAGACTGATATTACCGGAGGATTGAATATTGGTGTTCTGGTGTAGGTTCCAGTGGAAAAAGATTCCCAAGAGGGGGTTCTAGTGGTTTCTCAAGGAACCCTTTCTAATTGAGGGGTGTTCCTAAAAAACTTATTTCTTTCTCATATTATTTCTAAACATCCACCCTATGTCCTAATGAATATAAAGTCCTTGGTATAGATAGGATGGGACTGAACAGCTCATGTAATGACTAGGAACTCCCTATATTTTCTCTATTTATCGAGATCTTTGGAAATTTTTGGCTATGAGGAAATACAATAAGGTAAGAATACCTATCTATTATATTTGTTAATTTGGAAAATTATATCTCAGTAATTGACATCTTGGAGGAATAAATCCTTTAAATCCCTCTGGTAAAGGGTTGATCTAGGAGGAAACTTCATCTTAGAGAGGCTTGAGAGTATATAGGAATTTCTACTCTCAAGACTCAACCAACTCTTATTCTTAAAGTACTTAAATATTTCTTTCTGGAGTTAATCTTTGAGCCTTTAATGATGAACAGAACTCTTTAAAATTAAATCTATAATGATTTAGAATTTCATGGGAATGGAATGAAGGAATCCCGGTATCGGGGCCACACAATAGAAGTTGATAGACTGAGGATTTTAAAATTCTTCACCATCAATCGACGTAACTATGTCGTGGCCGATGAATCACATCTCGATACCGATTAAGATCTTGTATGAAACTTTAAGCACAAAAAATAATGTGTAAATACTTAGTTTGATCTAAATCTATGCATTAATCATCCACTCATCATCAAAAATTATTACTTGAAGAATCTGAAGTTGAATTCCTCTAGATAATCTATAGGTGATCCATAAGTTTGTGGGAGAATTGATAATCCAATTTTGGGTGCTAGCGTAGAGATATGATTATGCCTTCGACATCCTGATGATCACTGTAGCTCCATTCCATCGATCTGTGAAGATTCTCTTCAATTGATTCCCTGGAAGGATATCTTCTCTCTCTAGGAGGTTGGAGAGAGGAGATAGGGGCTCTAGAACTCAAGCAATGAATAGTATTCCATAAGAGAGCCTCTCCTCCGTTTATAGTGAGTTTCTAAGAATACCCAAAAATGGATCCCATCACCTAGATATTTATTCCCCACTATAAAAATTTCTTATGATTACTTTACTGAGTCATAAATATCATTTATATATTCATCACTTACTTGTAATATATTAAATATATTACGTGATAAATATGAGTAATTAACTTGACTCAAAAATTCTCACAAATATTAAATGAACCTTGAATATTAAAATAATATCAGTTCATTAAATATTTTCCCATGTATTTACTTTAATACTTGTAAATAAGTTTAATAAATAAATTCAATACTAATTATTCTAAACTAGAATAATATTAATTTATTTATTCATTTTCAATTGTATATACTCATACATTCTCAAACCCCATTGGTGGGGATAACCACGTACTAAACTCCTATTCCTTAGAATAGGCCAGTATTTTGAATACACTTACTTTGTGGACCTCTAGAACCTTATCTCAATAGCATTGAATACTATTCATGGACCAGGATTGGATTCTAGAAATCCATCAAGTCCCATAAACTGATAAGGAGTAGTCGTAGCAATGATAACCTTCCTAAAAACACACACCATGTAAAATAGTATCTTTGTCTCATGATATGTCATAAAGAAGGACGAACACATGTTTCATCTTCCTTTCTTACTTTATTATTAATTAACCTTACTAGACAGAATTACCTTCTTCTACCATGGATATGGATTTGGTAAAGGTACTATTATCCTGATCAAATAGGCTTGAGATGTCTTTTCCTATCAAAAGAAGAAAAAAAATTATTTCTTGATTATTGAATCAATTTCATACCACTAATGACTCAACCAACACAAGTTGCCTCTCCATAATTTTAATTTCATAGTTTTTTCTTACAAAAAATTATGGAATTAAATGGTACACATCGACAATAATATCAAGTATGGAGACCATTACACATGTTTAAAGATAAGAACTACCAAAGTCACCTGAAACATGTGGTGTTCCTATTGGTGGGTCAATCCTCATGATCTCATATACTCAATATCACCAAGTGAAAACTTCATGAGAAGAAGTCTAAATGCTTATGTGCCCACAGTGCCTGATAGTTAGAAATCATCTATGTCTAGTCAGTATGATGTATCTTGACCATAGGAAACATGTTTAAGATTAATTTCATAGTTTCTCAAAGTTCTCATTATATCCTAGGAACTACTATAACCTTTAGATACAACAAATAATTTATGGACATTATCATGTAAATAATGGATTCATAAATATCAACATTATCATGGTAAATGTACAACATGCATAACTCATTGTATACATAATATGGTAATTGAAAACTACTATTTAAATTGATTCTAGGATACCCACTATTACAATATCTATAACTTTCACTAGATACAACTTTTTAACTAACCTTTTTTTCTCTCACATGATAAGATCATGTTTCTTCTAAGTTATGGATTTAGTCATGGGACTTCCACGTCACTATTGTGTGGCTACACTATTATCTATGAATTCACCTCCTTGATTAAGACTCCTCAAGATATGATATGCCTGAGTAAATTACTTTTTTCCACTATCAAAACTTAAAATATTATCTAGTACTAGTAGTAGAATTATCATAATGGTAAAAAATTTACTTGTTAGGTTTGATTCCAAGAACTGGAAAAAATCATTGAATTTTTACTCTACTTCTTTAATTTCATTAGAAGCCACAACATACATAGTATTTGTAGATATGGCTACCATTAGGTTGAATGATATTAACTTGATCATTACATTAACCTACCTATGATATTTGATCATGATGATCCAATGGAAGACTAGTTTGTGTCCCCTCAAAACTAGTGCCCCTTCCTCTCTAAGTACCAGGTACATATCTCTTGTACTTTCCTAATTACAATAGGATATTTGTGACTACTTCCCATGCTATTCTCCTAGGCATAACAGATATTATCCCACTATAAATAATATGTTGGCAATAGCACATTTAGTACATATCATGGAATGTGTGATTGATCCATCGCAAAAGCGTATAGAATTCAACTCATTACATTAATCTCCTTATATTTCCCATACATTTCTATATAGATAGATTTATACCATGTGACATTGGTAAAAAATCTCTCTCAAACTATTCTAACTTGTATTTTATCAATACCATGTCATTATATGTACTTTGAATTGGTTTATTCAACCCATTAGATCTAGCTCAGTGTATCTCATTCCCTAGAATGTAGGTTGATACTTTAAGTCAATCTATAGAGTGTTTCTTTCATTCTTGTCTTAATTAACTATAATAATAATAATGGTTTTCTATATGTTATAAAACATATTCTCCTTAGAAAATAGTGGTTCTCCCACTAACCTCTTATAGACACATGGAAAGAATTCGTTTTTAATGAATATTATATGATCATGTTGTTTACTTCAATCCAAAATTGGATTTTAGTAACTTTAACCCTTTATTGGAACTCTAGTATGCCACCAACCCTTTCTGGTTATGTCATATAGATTCCCTCCAAGATTGGTGATCTTGAAATTCAATGCCCAATATAATGATCCTAGAAAATAGCTATGACAAGTATAATTATAATTGATTTAGGCATATTTATTTGTTATTAACAATAGAGCCTTATTGGTACTAAGCTTGTACTACCCATGTATAGACTCACTTGAATACCCACTATAGTATTCAAAATAATAATCTTCTATGCTTTGATACGTGGAGTCCATTATTGAATTTTAATTGATCCTTTCAATCTTAGCTTGTTTCCATTTACTTCTTACTTATAGGATTCATCATTATTAATGAATAATGTATCACCTAATGTGTTGAATACAAAACCAATACCATGGTTTTATCCTTCCTACTCAGTATGTGTCTCTAGAACATTTCATTTCTACAGGCCCTTGTGGAACTTGTTCCTATACCAACCACTTTTTCATCTCAGGCATTGACTAAATCCAAGTCAATCTTGCTCCCACTATCTCAAATAGTGATATTTACCCTTTTATAGAAATATTGTATATTACTTGACTATAATTATTCTATCATAGGGGTTTAAATAATATCCTGTATAAACTTTAGGATACTCACAGAAATTCACATTGTGTTTTTATTGATGCAAGTTTGTTTATATATTTAACAAACACTTTGCATCTAAACACATATTATGATATGATGGATTTATATCATACTATAACTCATATGATATCCATTTTTTATAACTTTTGTCATGTTTTTATGGGATAATGTCATTATTTATGAAGCATGTCTCAAAAAATAATGTAATTTTTATGCAATGTATATGAGTCTCAACATTGATACACCTTATAATTGCATCATGACTCTGATGAGTATGAGAAAATATGTGTTTAGGAATTACTCCATGCTATATTTTTCTTGATCAGTGTTTTCATGTAAAACTAATCATTGATCCTCCTTACTAACATCATTACTTTGATGTGGATAAGGTAATGTGTGCTTAGTAATTACTCTATGCTACATTATAATAATCAATGAATGCCACAATCCATATTTTTTGTATTTTCTAATAACACTTTTAAAGTGGTAAGTGTAGAACCTCACAATACCACAATATTCAACCCATCAGGAGAATTACAACATACAACATTCAAATTCAAACAGACACTACAGCCAACCCTGATCTATATTGCCATCGCCGCCTTCAAAAAAACACAACATTCAAAATTCAAAAAACCTCCAACATCCACGTGCCTGCCTCAAGATCACAACCATCATGCCAGTCATCCAGCCGTCATGACTTGATCCAAGATCCACCTCGAATTGAGAAAATGTTGATTCGGTCACCTGCCTCGATTCGACCAGAAATATCAGTCACCATTGATTCTCGGAAACCACCACCTTCATCATCACCATATACATCGCTGGAGCTTCCAACACCATTGTCGTTGTCCTCATCGCTCGACACAGCCTCACCATCGAGGATCGAAGCATAATCACCATTTACCTCATGCCCTCGCAGTCTTCCTTCCATGAACACACTATCGCCAACCATCGGAAATGAAAACCTATAAGACTCATCATAATGGACATACTCCATCGCATCAGACTGCCGAGCGAATAACTCATCCCTTGGGAAGCTCTTGGCCACCCAAACATCACTTCCCAAAGCCCTGAAGAACCATTGCACCTGGCCGACCTGGGAAGGAGAAATGGGACTCGAGGCCAGGGCAGATTTGGGCGATTGAATCCCCCACAGAGAATTGATCCCTTCGCCTTGAACAAGCATGAAAACATAACATATGCAAACATTCCACAGCATGATAACGTCGTCTGTGACACCAAAAAACCACCCAGACACACGACTGCCACAAAAGGTAATGAAGTGTTTTTATTCATTATATTCATTTTGTAATATTAAATGATACTAAATTAAATGGGTGATAGAGATATTAGAAAGGTATTTATTGAAACATAAACCATTTTTCAATTTACACATATCAAGTGTAAACATCTCCTTATTCATATCTTGTTTCACTTTCTCCTTATAATCTTCTCGGAGATGAGACAATATGTAATATCATCCTTGTCCTAATATTTATCGACAACTCACATAAAATTTTGATGATAGTATTATGATTTAAACATAAAATTGGTCATACATGAGTCTTCTATAAGCATCTATCACACCCACACTTCCTTAGGTGGCTCAACATGTATTGGGGACTCTAGCACCTTGAATTTCTAAAAATTGTAGTATTGTGCGTAAGCACCTGTACTATTCTTCAACATTTATACTGGATTTGAAATTTACTTTGTCCATAATTAACTACAGTGTGTTTTTGGTATTACCTTCCATTTTCTAAAAAAACAAAATCTAGTATATTAGTAATTTTATCTTGATTACTGATTAGAAATTACTAATTAATCAAATCATTAAATGTCCCTCACAATTTTATCAAACTCTAGTATCCCTCACAACTAGACTTGGAATACTTTATTACTTGAGTATTCTAGTGGAAAGTATCCTTGAAACCACTCCTCATATTCTACAAGATATGGCTACACCACTACTTAGAGAGCTTCAAAGTAGGTGTTTGACTGACCAACCGCATTAACTCATTGTTCCTTGATTTGTTGAGTAAAGTCCTAGCTTCTAAAATCATTAACATGATTTACTCAATGCTTGCCTCTAAAGATGAGACAAGTTATCTATGGATTATTATTTTCTTTCATATTTAATTAATTAAACCCACCACTCTCATAAGAACTCATCAATGGTAAGAGGAACCCTCGACTAGGGCTGACATGCACCTCATACATCTGGTTGTATTCAAATTCAAATGATGAGAGGCATTTTTGAATTAATATTTATTTGAGTTTTTTATTATTACATGAAAAAATGAAATAATTTTCAATATGATAAGAACATACTATGTGATTTTACTCATAACTGGCCATGAAATAAATAAAAAACATTCATTACGTCACATATTCATTTTATTTGTGCATGTTTGCTTATTATTTTAAGTGATCGTGAGTAAAAACTACACATGTATAAAATAATTAAACATGCATAAATAAAATTAGACAACATGGTCATAATACAAATATAGTGTTTGATCCATTGATTGAAAATGGATCAACCTAGACCCTAGTGGTAACTCCTTGAGTTGTTACGCATGTGACTCGAGTTTTAGTGCTCACCCATCCAATGCACCAAACTTCTATCTAGTGCATCATCAAATCTAGACATTAACTACATCATTATCCATCATCCTCATTATACAACAATACTCGCACATAGGCAAGGGGGTCTTGGGAATGCATAATAAAGATAAAAAAAACTTTTATTTGGCCACACAGGAACTTATACAAATAATGATGTAGAAGGCGATTCACAGATCATAATTCATTAAATAATTATTACAAACCATGAATTTCGATAAATAAATAAATAAATGAGTAAGTAATATAAATGAATTGGTCAGTATATGGATCATGATCAGTCGATACACATTAAACTCTCATATGTTAATTAAATACATAAACAAAAATTAAACTTTTAATAAATTCTTTTCAAGGGTGATTTTAATGAATTAAAATAATTCACTCTTATTTTAATTTGAAAATTTATGTCATTCGGTACCATTAATTAATTTAATTATATTCCAAAATTTAATCTAATTTTGAAATATCACTTTTAAATCAATTAATTTTTTATTCAAAATATAACTTAATTTTGAAATGTGTGTGTGTGTGTAAACTTTGGTTCAAGGACCCTGTGCAACCTGGATTGGGCCTAACGGGTCAGGCAGAACCTGTCCTAGTTGATTTTGGATTGGGAGGGACCTACACAGCTCATTCTTGATCTGATTTCTCATGCAGGGGGTTACGCACGGCTGTCTGGGAAGCATCTATGGGTTACCTGACTAGTCAGTGAGGGTAGGTTGATGGTTTATTGAAGATAGGGGCAAGAGGCTGACTGGGGGTTGGCTACGATTTGGTCGGATGGTCACCTGTAGGGTTTTTCAACAAGGAAGGGACCATAACATGGTGGTGTTGAGTGGAATGGGGAGGAGGTCTGCCGAAGGCAGCTAAGGAAGACCATGATGGTCCCAGTTCAACTACGGAAAGACACGGTCGGTGACGGATTCAGCTAGGAGCATCTCGGTGGGTTATATCCACTCTGTCAATGGTGAATCATGAGGGAGGTTCACACAATAGAGAGGAGTGATAGGTAAGGCACTGTGTAGCAAATATGTGGTGGTCGGTGCCATGGGGGAGGCCAAGATGGGCAGCAGCCAACTGCTGGAGCTGCCTGCGGTGAGTGTCTCCATTAGCGGAGGTGGGTGGCCCACATCTGGCAGCGCACATGAGAGTAATGTGTGAGACGGTCGGGGCTAGCAGGCGATGTGGAATTATCAATAGTGGTGTCTTGATCATCCAAGTAAGGAGGCAGCACTAGTTGCGACAAGCCATCGGTGGGGTTGCACATAGGAGGCAGTTGATAGAAAGGCCCCCTTGCCTTTTTTTATTTTTTTATGATTCCATGGGAAGCAATCAAAATAAACCACTATTTTTTTTATATTTTTTGATTAGATTGAAAATAAACTTATCCCCTTTATTTTTATTTTTATTTTATTTACATTTTCAAAATCCTATGTGTAGGCTTTTTGAAACATAAATGAAACATTTTTTTAGAGAATTCCACAAACATGTGGAATTAGAATGCTTGTCAGAGAAGATAGTTTAGGACACCAGATATTGGCTAAAACTTTTCTGGTAAAAAAATTCTAATGGACTAGGAAAAAATATTCAAATATATATATATATATATAACATTATTCATTTTATAAAACCGCATAAATTAAATTTAATCTAATTTGTAACTTCGAACGGTCATAACATCATCATATGAGGTCAGATTGAAACATAATTTATGGAATTTGGATGATTCCCTATACATAAATTTATTACAAATTTAATTTTCTTGGCTCAAAAAAATTCATGCAAACCTCCCTCTGATACTAATTGAAGGAATCCAGGTACTGAGGTCACATAGTGAAAGCTGATGAACTGGTGTTGAAGATAGTATTTTTTACACATTTTTTACCATAATTAAATGTTATTAATCCCACTATAGTGTTATTTTATGGGAATTTGTCACATTTTTAGGCTTTTGTAGTATTTTTAGCTTAATTGAAAAAATGCCCTAATTTTTTATTTTAACTATTTTAATTTTATTCTGTATTTTGTCCATAACTTTTTCTAAACTAAATGATGTTGTGAAATTATTTTTTAGGCTTCCTTACATCATGGTTATAATTTAATTTAATTGGACTGAAATCTAAATCCATCAATTTAAGGCCCAAAATCAACTCATAATGTGGGCCTTGAAATTTGTGCATAGATTTGGATAGTTTTAAATATAGGATTATATCTAACAATTGGAAAGAATAATGAATCTAAAATTCTATAGGGAGATATATAAGATGTTGGTGAACAACATTCATAACTTTGTCTCCACTTGATTTGGCATTCATTAGGGTCCTAATTTCATGGGAAAGTGGAGTATTATAATTCCAATAGTCACCTAGCTAGATTAATTTGTCAGAGTAAAATAACCATAACTTTTTCAATATTTGACCAATAAATATTAAATTTAATGTGTGAATGAAGAATACATGTATTAATAACTTTTATTAATATAAATTTTACCAATTTGGTCATCTAATGGGACTACCATGTGAAAAAAATTGGAAGATGTAATAGGAGCTAAAATTTTCACCCCCTCTCCCTATAAAAATGTTTCTCCTCTTCATTTCAAGGGGTTAGAAACTTGGGGGGAACCTTTTTTGTCCATTTTTAGTAGCTTTTTAGTACTTTAAATTTGATAATAATATTATTATCTTAATATATTTGTCTTATTTTTCATATCTCTTCCTTTAATTTATTTTATTTTATATGTTCCCCCACCGTGTTCCCTTCTCAACTCCACTAAAAATAGAGAACTAACATCAGAATTTTTTTGAGGGAGGGAATGGTGGTTTGATTGAGTTTAATATTCTTTAATTATTTCTATTTATTAAATTATTTCTATTTATTCAATTTTGATAATTTCAATGATGGTTAAATTGATTATGGTGATAAATATCCCCATTTTCTCTATCATCTGAATTCTTCTTCTTGTTTAAAAACCATCCTTCCCTTTATTATTTATTTCATGCATACAATGAAGAATGACATAGATTGTGATGGTCAGTGAAGAGGTCTCTTATTTGATGTTAAAAATATAATTTCCCCACATGTAGAGGTCTTGGTATGAGGTGATGACAACTCAAATGAGAAAGTGATGTGTGATAGGTCATGATCACCTTGTTGTGTTGAATATTGAGATCCATTTTGAACAATGATTTCTATCACCATGGCCTCCTAATAAAAAATTAATTCTTTATTTCTTTCTAACTTCATTTTGTGTTACATTTAATTTATATATGTGTGTGTTTGTGTGTGTGTATTTCATTCCTTTTAAAACCCTACATTTATATTAGTTAAGTTAGTTTTATATTAGTTAATGTATAATAGTGACAATAGGAATTCAGTGTTTTTTTAGTGGCCACCTCGAGAGATCGATCCTAGGTTTTGTTCTATACTGCATACTTAGATAAATAAAATATTGATAGAGGTAACATGAATAAATCCTCATTTTCAATCAAGCTCTGTTTCCAAGGAGGCTGGGAGCTTGCACATTATTTTTCATAAAAAAATCTGCATCACATATCTTTCTTTATTTAGGTCAAGATGGATTATTTTAGTGATTTTTCTTATGCTTATCCTAGTGATTATTTGTGTATCAAGGGTGATTTTTTTATGAAACAAAGTAAAGAATACATTGGAATAATGGAGGACCTAAGAAATAAATTGAAATACCTTTCTTCCTTCATTCAAAAATCCAATATTCAATCATAAAAACAACAAAAACAAAAGTAAATTGAACTAGAAGAGATCAATCTTGTTCTTCCTATATTTGAAGTTGAATAACCTGAGGAAGACTTGAAGATCCAATAGTATCTCCTTGGACATTACTTAAAGAGGTTCCAGAAGATATCATGTCAGTTAATACAATAGTGGGAGAATAACGTGATTCTGAAGAACATTGGTTAGATTTTATTGAATCCAAAAAGGTAATAGATCCTCCCATATTTTAAAAATAATAATCAGTACCTATCTACATTTATCTTTCTTTGAAAGAATATAAATATGATTCCCTTATTGATCATGAGCTATCGGTGGTCTTGCCTAAAGAAATAAATTTTAATATTCTTTAAATTAAGGGGAAGATATCATTCTTGATTCCTCATGGTTTAATTCTCTTAAAAATAAAATTCTCACTGACTTTCCCCTTCCTAAAATTATGGATATAGCGGATTCACCCATGTAGGCCCTAGATAAAGTCAATGAAGTTGTTTTTAAAGAATAATAGGACTTGTGCTTCCTTTTTCCCCCACTATACAATATATATCACATAGAAAATGGGTAGGATCTAATGTAATTTATCCATGGATTACACCATAACCAGTGAAAATTGAAGATTATTGGAATAAATAAGTTATAGTGGTTTATAATAAAGAAACAGCATCCACCTTCAGATGGGGGTTGATCAACTACAACTTCCTGACTAGGGGTAGTAAAAACCTAGCACCCACATGGGGTTCCAAACCATATTCTATCCTATTTTCCCATTCTCTTTATTTTTATTTATTTTTCTTATGTTTTGATTTATTTCGGGATTTCTAGGTATAAAGTGGTTGAACTAGGAGCTTAACTCAAGGCTTCCACTAGAAAATAAATTCAGGTTGTATCTTTCCTTTCCTTTTTTTGTTGTCCTTATTTGTATTTTGCCGAGCTAAAATGATAGGTAGTTAAATTTAAGTGTGGGGGAGTGTCAACATACTTAGTTGTTTTTGTTTGATTTATTTTATTTTTTGTTTTTCATTTTTTAGGGACATTGATCTGAAATGAATATTCTCATAATTTTTCACACTTGAATTGATTTTGAGAGAGTTGACATGATTTTTGAAAAAATGGATTTTAAATGATTATTTATGTTAAAAATTTTTCCTTGAATTTTATTTTCAAACATTTTTATGAGTTTGAATGATTTTTTAAATCCATGCCCATGAAACACTGGATCAAAATATTTTTCCATTCCTGTGATATTTTCTAAACCATTTTTACATATTCTTCCTAATACCCACACTTTCTTGAGAGAAACTTGGATTTTGTGTGAGAACCAGAACTTGTGATTTTTTCTCTTTTGAAGCTTTGAACATTATGGAATGTTTTTTATATGATTGAGGCATTTTTTTGGCTAGCCACATTTTAAATTGAGACCTACCATTACATATACCCTTAGTTATACCTTTATATGTCATGAATTTCCTTATAGGCTTAAGCCACATTACAGGCTATTTTTTCCTTAACTACCCACACTCTTGATATTTTTTCATGGATATTTCAAGTTTGAGTGTGGGGGAAGGGCCTTTCATGTGTGTTATTTAGGATGTATTTTCTTTATGGGTGGTGTGAGGTGACTATCATCATTTTGGGTAGTATATAAAATTATAATTAGACATGATTCATCATTTCATTGTTCTTTAATTGCATCATTCAGTTCTCCTTCAAAAAATTGAAAAAATAAGAAATATTAAAATATTAAAATATTAAAAAATGGATATTAGCTTGAATTATTCATTTTGATTTATTTTTTTACTCATGTGCCTCTCTAAAATCAAGGTCATGAATTTTCATTCATTCATTGTATTCAATTTTTTTATAATCCTCCATGAAAACAAATTAAAAAAAAGAAAAAATAAAGTTGTTCCTTTCTTGAACTTAAAAAAAAGGAAAAAATAGGGGAGAATTTGAATGAAATAATTCATTATAATCATAACTTGGATCATGTAAAATTCCATAAAAAGGGGGTGTTATTGTATTTTAAATTTTCAAGGGGTATTGAGTGAGTAATTTCTTATGTTTTTACTTGAATATTCAGGCATTGTACTTAAAATTTCAACCTCCTCTTTTCGACCTTAATTTTTTAAAAATATTTTTACCCACTAACCCTAAGCTGTATAAATTACCTAGAAAATTACTCATGATTAAATTCATTTTCACTTATCATTTTGTGTAGAAATTAGAATTTTTACAAGCCTATAGTGATACATGCATTTTCCAACTATAATCATAACTCTAGATACAATTTCTTTTGGGTGAAGAGTGGCATAAAATTCAATGTGAGGTGGGTTTGATTGGGTCATGTATGGATTTTTTATGTTAAGAAAATTTAAATGTGATTAATTAAAATGAAATAGAAATTTTTTTTAATATAGGATACATGATATAATTTTTTTTTTGGAAATGATCATGGATGTTTTCTCATTTTTTTATTTTTGTGTGAATTTTGGTTCGGATATTTGATGATTACCTAGGAGTGTGGTGGTTAAGTGTGGGTGAGTGATGAAGCTAATATTTTCACACATTTTATACTATAATTCAATGTTATTAATCCCAAAATAGTTTAATTTTATGGGAAATTGTCATATTTTTCAGTTTTTGTAGTATCTTGAGCTTAATTGGAAAATGGCCTAATTTTGGATTTTAATTATTTTGATTTTATTATATATTTCAGGCATAACTTTTATACACTAAATTAAATTGTAAAATTATTTTTTAGGATTCCTTATATCATGGTATTAATTTAATTTAACTAGACCTAAAGATAAATCTGTCATTTTAAGGCCTGAAACCATCTCACAATCCAGGCCTCAAAATCTGTGCGCAGATCTAGATAGTTTTAAATATGGTATTATATCTAAAAATTAGATAGCCCAATTAATATATAATTTGATAGGGGTATAGATATGATTCCAGTGAAAAACTTTTATAAATCTTTTCCCATCTTATTCAGCTTCCTTAAAGGTCATAATGGCATGGTAAAGTGGAGTTTGGAATTTAAACAGCCGCTAGTCTATATTAATTTTCTAGAGTAAAATAGCCATAACTCCTTCAATATTTGACCAATCAATCTGAAATTTAATTTTTGAATGTGAAATACATGTAATAAAAAAATTATTAAGAACACATTTACCAATTCGGCCATTTAATTGGACTACCACGTGAAAAAATTCATAGGACATAATTGGAACTAAATTTTTCACCCCCTCTCCCTATAAAAATGTTTCTCATATTTATTTCAAGGGATTGGAAAATTGGGGGAATCCTTTTCTAGAGATTTTCAGTATATTTTTAGAACTTTACATTCTTTAATAGTATTATTCTATTAATATTTTATTCTTATTCATATCTCTTCCTTTCATTTCTTTTATTTTATGTGTTCTCCCACCATGTTCCCTTCTCAACTCCACTAAAAATGGATAACTAACCTAGAAATTTGTTTGAGGGAGAACAGTGATTTTATTAAGTTTCATATGCTTTAATTCATTATATTTATTCAATTGTGAAAATTTTTATGATTTTTAAATCGATTATGTTGAGTGGTCTCCCCGTTATCTTTATTGTCTGAATTCTTCTTATCATTTATCAATCATCCTTCCCTTCACTATTTGTGTCATGAATATGGTAGAGCATGGAATAGATTTTAATGGTTATAGAATAGGTTTCCTAGTTTATATTTGGAAGATAATTTACCTATATGCATAGGTCTCAGTATGGGGTGATGAAAATTCAAATGAAAAAGTGAGGTGTGGCAGGTCATGATCACCTTATTGAGTTGAATATTGAGATCCCTTTTAAACAATGATTTCAATCACCATAACCTCCTAAGAACAATTTCCTTATTTATTTCTTTATAACTTCATTTTGTGTTTCATTTCATATATATATATATATATATTATTCATTTCAAAACCCCAAATTTATATTAGTTAAGTAACTTTTATATTAGTTGATTTATAGTAGTGACAATAGGAATTCAGTGTATTGTGAGCGGCCTCCTCGAGAGATTGATCCATGGATGTGTGTTATATTTCATACTTAGGAAAATAAAATATTGATTGAGGTAACACAACTATATCCTCATTTTCAACAGGGTATTTTAAACTTTTTCATCAGTGATCGACATAACTACATCGTCACTGATGGATCACATCTTGATACTAATTAGGATCTTGTGTGAAACTTTAAGGAAAAAAAATAAACCAGAAATACCTGGTTTGATCTAAAGTCATGAGTTCATATTCTTCTCATCACCAATGATCATTACTCAAATAATATTAAGTTGAATTACTCTAGATAATCCACATATTCTCTAGAATGTTTTGGGAATGTCAATTATAGAATTATAGATGTTAACATAGAGATATTATGATGCCTTCAGCGTCCCGGCTACCACCACATCTATGTTCCATCAATCCTGAAAGATTATCTTCTATCAATTTCCTGGAATGAGATATTTTCTCTATTAGAGGCAGTATAGAGGATATAGAGGCTCTATAACTCAATCAATGAATAGTCCATTATAGTATAGCCTATCCTCCCTTTTATAGTGAGTTTCTAAAAATACCTAAAAATGGCTCTTGGCACCTAGATATTTATTTTCCGCTATAAATAATGTCTTATGACTAATTTACTCAGTCATAAATATCATTTATATATTTATCACTTACTTGTAATATATTAAATATATTACATGATAACTACAAGTTATTCACTCGACTTGAAAATTCTTGCAAGTATTAAATGAACCTTGATATTAAAATAATATTCATTCGTTAAATATTTTTCAATGTATTTACTTTAATAATTGTAAATATTTTTAATAAATAAGTTCAATACCAATTATTCAAAACTCAAATAATATTAATTTATTTATTCATTGTAGATCGTATATACTCATACATTCTCAGACCCTAATGGTGGGTCCCACCATGTCTTAGACTCCTATTCCCGGAATAGGCCCAAATTTTGAATACGCTTAGTTTGTGACCATCTAGGCCCTTATCTTAATAGTAGTAAATAATATTTATAGACCAAGAGTGGAGCCTTCCAACCCATCAAGGCCCCTAAAGAGATAAGTAGTAGTCATAGCAATGATAACCATCTTATAAACACACGTCGTGTAATATAATCTTTTTGTCTCATGATATCTCATAAAGTAGGATACACACTTGTGTCATCCTCATTTCTTACTTTATTAATTTTTGGCCTTATTTTATGGGTTTAATTCTTCTATCATGGCCATGAATTTAGTAATGATACTATCATCTTGATCAAATGGGTCTGAGATATCTCTTCCTATTGGAAGAAAAAAGTTATTTCTTGATTATTCAATCAATTTCATACCACTAATAAAGCACCCAACACAAGTTACCTCTCTATGAATTCAATGTCATGGTTTTTGCCTTGCATCAAAGTATGCGATCAAATGGTATATGTAAACAATAATCTCAAGTCCAAAGACTATTATATGTGTTCACATATAGGAACTACCAATGACACCTAAAAAATATGGTGTTCCTATTGGTAGTTCAGTCCTCATGATCTCATCTACTAGAGATCCACAAGTGCGAAATTCGTGAGAAGAAGTCTCAATTATTATGCACCCCCATCACTTGATAGTTAGACATAATCTGTGTCTAGTTAGTGTGATTTATCTAGACTATAGGACATATGTTTAATATTAATGTCATAGTATCTCGAGGTTCTCATTATATCCAAGGAACTGCTATAACCTTTTGATATGACAAATAATCTACGGACATTACCATATAAATAATGGATGCATAAATATCAACACTATCATGGTAAGTGTGCATCATGCATAACTCACTATATGTATGATATGGTAATCAAAAATTACTATTCATGTTGGGTCTAGGTCACCCACTATTACAAAAATGGATCCCTATCTAAATGTGAATTTCTATACAAAGAACTTAAAATATTAAAGGTATTGACCCTTACCATTTTAGAAACCAAACATAAACTTGAAGATATTAAAGGTTTCACTTCCAAAATTGGTATAAAGAGATTTATGTAGGTTATCCCTACTAATAAACATACCTAGATTCTATATAGATTTGGTCTCTAGTTGGAGTTGATTAATTTCTATCCTTAATAGGTAACCCTAAATTTTTAAGACAGTTGTCCTATTTTCGTACCCTTTTTCTATGCTAAGTGTGGTATAATAGAAATAGAAGAGCTCTAATAGGATCTCCCATCATTTTTTCTAGATATTTTCCCTTGGAAGATAAATGGTGAATTCAACTCCATTATTGAGGAATTAGAGAAGAAAATAGGTTGTACTTTTTCAAGGAGAGAAATTATTGAATTCAATTGATTTGTAAATGATAATAATTTTCTTGAAATTGGTTTCTTAGATAGAAAATACACCTAGTGTAATAATAAACAAAGGTATAAAATGTATTTGGGTTATACTAGAACATTTCTTGGATAATATTTAAAGTATGACTCGGTATCCCAACCTCTCAATGGTGCACCTACCATATGTTTTATCATATCAATATCTCTTTCTTTTTAAAATGTGAGGTACAACTATTCCAATTGTGTCTTTCCACTTTTCATGTATTTGGAATAAGGAATTAAATTTTTTATAGGTTTTTAGTAGCTTATTTCAAAGGCCCATGTAAAACCAACCTTGGAATATCCTCTAAAAAACTAAAATTCCTTAAATAATACTTAATCCATTGTGCTTCATGGTAAGATTCGACTAACATTTCACTTATGTAATTGGCTAAGTAAATATAAGATATGGGATGATGACCACTTATATAGACATGGTGAAAAACAATAGGTTCTAATGGATAATCTAGTTAGAGAAGAAATCATGTTGCATGAGAAATATAAAGAAATATGGATGAAATAGTGTGAAATGAACTCATCATACTTCTATTCTTGTTAGAAAGAAAGGAAATAACTAGGCAACCTAAATCTATAGCTTAGAGATGGTTCTTTTAATAACTATGTAAATATCCTTAGACATAAAGTAGTGAAACACTTTTCAAATATTCTCATAAACTCATATGGAAGAAGTGATCCTAATCATGGTTACCCTAGTTCTCAATTTAACTCTTTATACTTCAATGAGATCCCCTTGTCTATTAATGTAGGTGAAAATGAATCTACAAAGGGGATTCCAGAGGAGAATGAGATTTTAGGTATGTTGAGTGTTTTAAATAGAGACAATGTCCTAGTTCCAAAATTCTTCCTGGGTTATTTCTATATTGTGTCATAGAACATTAGCAAAAGGGATCTGATTGATTTTGTGTAAGATTATTTTCAAGGTGTTTCATTACCAAGAGTGATCTACACTACCACATCAGTGCTAATTTCCATGATAAAATACCTCGTCACTTTCCAACATTTTTTACCAATCATCTGTTGAGTCAATAAGGTTTTACTTATGACTTTTCCATTCCTTCTTGTTTTGAAAATCACAAACACCTTTCTTTAAGGAAAATCTCTTTTATAAGGAAAATTGCTTTTATAAGGAAAATTGCTTTTATAAGGAAAATTGCTTTTATAAGGAAAATCGCTTTTATGAGGAAAATCGCTTTTATAAGGAAGATCGCTTTTGTAAGAAAAATTATCCTTATCATATTTTCATTCATATATTTCTTAAGTATAAGTTTCGGATTCATTTCTATATTCTCGGAATCATTTGAAAATTTGATATGAAACATTCTGTTTTAAGTACCGAATTCCAGATGAGAACTATAATGAAGTTTCATTCCAAATTCCAGATACGAACTCTGATAAAGTTCTACTCCGAATTCTGGATACAAATTCTCATTACGAATTCTGATGACAAATTCTCATTACGAATTCTGATGACGAATTCTCATTACGAATTCTGATGATGAATTCTCATTACGAATTCTGATGACAAATTCTCATTACGAATTCTGATGATGAATTCTCATTACGAATTCTGATGAAAAATTCTCATTACGAATTCTGTTGACGAATTCTCATTCCGAATTCTCATTCCGAATTCACCTATTAAACAGAATCTGATCATCTTTGTTTTATACACTCTGAATTTATTTAGACTCTGAAAAATTATTTTTGTTTACACTTCGAACCTTCACTCTGAACTTTTGAGTTAAACTTTAAACGATGTAGTACTTTCTGTTTCACTTGTTTTGTTATAAAATGATGTCGTCTATTCTATTATAAACTAACCGTTGGTTAAGTTACACGTGTACAGGTCCCTCTGATTTTTAAGGTAAATATGACCATTGGAAAGGAGGCCGACCTTGCCTATAAATAGGAGCTCATTTGAAAGAGCTCAATGCTGACTGATGAATAACTTCTTCGACATTGTGCATACATGTTGTTGAAGTGATTTCTAGATAGAGAGGCTCTTATTAACTCTCAAAGATTCGTGCGACTCCGAATATTGGTGATTACATTCGAGGAATTCCGGGGATAGGAAGACAGAGGTGCCGACTACCTTGAAGTTCGAGGGCTTCCTTGCTGAGGAAGACAGAGGTTTCCAACTACCTTAAAGTTGAGGGCTTGCGGGGATAGCAAGATAGAGACTCCGATCTTCATATCGAGGGCTTACCTTGGTGTGGGTAAGACAGACTTGCTTGAAAGTATAAATCAAGGGACCTTTATCCAAGGTTGTTGGATACCCTTCTATTTGGGTTAAAAGACTTATATCTTGTTACTTGTAGTTTTACTACTTGTTTGTTTCTGCTGCATTTTGTATTATAAGGAAAGTATAACTTTCTTATACTTCCTTACTTGTACTCTGTTTCATTTAGATTCTATACGCTTTAAGTTGGAATCTCATATTGTAATCTTTTGTTAAGTTTAAATTTCTAGAACCATATTTCCGGAACCTACTTTCAGAATCTCTTTTTAGTTATAAGCAAGTACATAGGACTTGAAGTTTATAACTTCATTCCTCTTTCCAAGTTTTTCATTTGGTGTTAGAGGTGTTGTGAATTTTCTTAGTTTAAATTTGTTAAACTTGGTCCTTTCCTTTGTTTAAGGAAAACATAGTTAATTGTAACTAACTTTAAAGGTTCCAAAGGAATTTTTAAAGTATACAATTCACCCCCCCCTCTTGTATATTGAGAATCTACATCATTTTTTCGATCCTACATCATCATGTGCAATTTTTATTTCAAATTACTCACCAAAATTCTAAATGATAAGTTGGCACCTATAATTCCTAGATTGGTTGATAAGGAACAAAACAGTTTCATATAGGGTAGGAGCCTTGAAGGGGAAATGGATCTAGTATAATAAATATTAAAAAACATTGATAAGAAGGTCATAAGAGGTAATTTCATCATAAAGGTTGACATGGAGAAATGTTATAACCATATGGAATGGATATTTATCATGAGAGTCCTCTTCTCCTTCGACTTCTCTCCCTCTTCGTGTTACATTTTCTTTAGATATTTTGCATCACCTTGGTTCTCTATTTATTTAATGGGTAAATGTTTAATTTTTTTCAAGTCCTCCTGAGGCCTAAGGTAGGGCTACCCCCTATTGCCTAAGCCTTTTCATCTTATCATAAGATATTTTTAGAAAATATCATAACTCAATGATAGAGGTAGTGACCGTGGGTTATTTCATAGGTTGTTTCAACACTCCAAGTATTTATCATCCTTTTTTCACTGATTAATTAATGGTTTTTCTTAATGTAAAATAGTTATCCTGACTTTAAAGGAGCTCATGGAGAGGTTTGAATGGTGGAGTAGTCAAAAAGAAAATGTCATCAAAAGAAGTTATTGTATTGGCACTAAAACTTCATCTATGATATCTCATCTAAAGGAATGGTGTGCAACAACCATTTTGATCTCCTGGTAACTAGAATTACAGGTCATTCTAATAAGTAAAAAAATCATTTTCTTTCCTTTGGTTGGAGGCCGGTTCTGATTGAGATTGTTATATCCTCTATGCCCATGCATATACTCTCAGTGATCAAGGTCCCCAAAGAAGTGATTGAATCCATTAAAACCATATTTGAAAACCTCTTATGGGATTATCAATCAAGAAAGAGATTCCACTGGGTCAGTTAGAGGAGAACCATGAAACCATTTGAGGTAAGTGGAGTCAATATTCACAACTTGGAAGACACTATACTTGACCTTTAATCTAAACTCGCATGGTAATACCAAGAAGAGTGCACCCTTTGGGGTTGTTATGTTCTTTGAAAATATGGTTGAAAAGTGGTCATCCTTATTATGGGTTTTTATTCACCTTCATTGCTATGGTTTAAAATTTTATAGAGATTCAAGATCAACTATGAGAACTCTTGGTGGATTTTGGGTAAATAAGAGACATATTTTTATAAATACATCTGGTTGGACTGCTCTTTTTATTTTCTAGGTTTCCCAGATCAAGACCTGGGGCTCAAAATGGAAAATCATTACCCAGAAATTCTTAATATTTTATTGCATAAAGATCAACTCAGGGAATAAAATAACATATACTTCTCAAATGTGGATGATCAGGTGATTTTTACAGAGTCTACAACAGGAGCCTTCGATACAGGTGGACTGAGAAGATTAATACCCTCCTCTAAATGAGTGGATAATTTATTCAAATAGATTTGTGAATATGAAATCTCTATGAATATTTCATTCCTAGTTTGGTGGATTTGAAATAACACGCTCCCCATATATGAATCTACCCAACATCTGTGGATAACATTGACATCAAAATGAATCTATTGTATCACTTGAAAAGGGAAGTCGGAGCTGAATCCATTTTTGTACAGTGATTGGGCTATCCATATTTGGAATTGGAACAGCAGCATCATTAATTCCCATTTCAATTTTTTCTACCCCTTCCTCAAATACTGTTTTCACAATTTTAACATAACCACTTTTGAAGGATATATACAATACATTAACATATTAGTGGGTTTCTAGTCCATTTGGAGTGTGCGTAATAACTTGTGACATGGTGGGATCATCTTTGATCTACCTCAACTCATATGCAATATCTCCTATACTAGTAGGGAGTTGTCCATATCTTTAGAGGGACTCATTTCCTCCTCATTCCTCAATGATCTAAGCTTTAATTCTATGCATGTAATGATACATGTTGGTGTGACCATGAGAGGTAACTGGGTGAGATAGCACACCCCTAAATATGGATTTAGACTTAATATAGATGGATCATGCATTAATGAATTTATGAGGGGAGTTGGTTTCGTTAGAGACTCCTTGGGGTTGGTTATTTTGGCATTCACGGTCTAGTTGGGTCCTGAAAACCCAGTCAGTGCATAGGCATTGTACCTCCTTCACAACTTAACTATCTACAAGGCTTAAGGAATTACATTGTCATACTTGAGATAGACATTTCTCTCATAGTCAAGTTTATGCCTATTATTGGTTTATCACTCTGGAAAGTAACTTATATCATTAGAGAGTGCATACAACTAATGGATTCTCATGTAAATATCCAACACACTTGGAGAGAGGGGAACATGGAGAGTGACTCCTTAGCTTTCATAGTTGACTAGGATAAGGGGGACATGGTCTTTGATTCTCTTGGATCTCTCCCTCTAATTTGTTTTATAATAATTCATGGGCATTCCTTAGGGAACCACCACTTGAGACCCCCTTAAATATTGTATTTTCCTTCAGTATCTAAAGCCTTTTTAATAAAAAATGTAAGTTTGAAGAAGAAAAAGTGTTTACAAATTAATTAATTAAAAAGTATTTATAATTAATTAATAAATGTTTTTTAAAATTTTAATAAGTAAATATCCTTAATATTAATTATTAAAATTAAATACCTTTAATCTATATGGCATAACTTATAATTTTGATATAAAAGATTTATATAGAAATTATAAGGTTATTTTTAAAATATTTATAAATTAAAATAATAAGAAAAATATATATATTATTTTATATTATATTATGAACTATTTATAATTATTAATTTGAAATATTTAAATTAAAGGCCTTATTTGAGAAATTATTTAAACCATATGAAAAATAATTTTTGATAATTGGTATAGATAATATTAAATATGCGATATTTTAATCATATAAAATGTTTTCATAATATATGAATTGTTAATATGAAATATAAATTTTTATATTCCAATTAAATATAATATATTTAAATAAAATTCCATATATAATGATAATATGAAGTGGTTCATATTAGACATAAATATAAGGTGTTTACATTTATTTATTTATGAAATGACCATAAATCATGTTCAATTATAAAGTGTTTATAACTGTTTTATTTATGAATTGTTCATAAATGTTTATCTGATTTCTAGATTTATGAAATATTCATTTATTTAGTTTTATTATCTTCTTTATTTATATATATAAATTATTTATGAATTGTGATGTATGAATTATTTTAAATGTTTATAAAGTGGTTTTTTAAATTATCATGCATGTATTTAAGGAGTTACATGCTAGGTATGATAGTTGATTTAGAATTCATCTGCTATGAATTTGTCTTGTTTGTGAGTTATGAGCATGGATTTAAACTATTAATTATAGTTTATACATATTAGATGTTATAATTATATTAAAATTGATGTCTCTTGTGAGTATTAAACCATGGATAGTGAGACATTATGTTAGATTTATCATTGGTCTAGGAGCTTAGGCTCTATCAAGAAAAGTGGGGTTAGCTACCTATCACACCATGCTTGTACTTATGGAGATTTTTTATTTCATAAGATTATAAACCTTTTAATGAAAGGGTTTTATATACCTTTTTCATATGATGCATTTGGATATATATGTAAATATGGTTGGCTTTTAATTTTTGCTAGTAACACAAGATAAGAGGTGTGTAAAGAGTAACGCATCAATATGGTATAAACATATTGATTTAGTAGAAAGAATTGGAATTCAAATCTAAATTTATAGAAACATGTATACATATAAATAGAATACATGATAAAATATGGAGAGATATTTGAAACCCTTAAAATACTAAGTTTTGGATTTCTTCCAAAGAAAACATATGTCAAGACCTCAACCATCCAACTGGGTAGGTTCATACTAAAGTTGAGTTCATGTAGATTATCATGTGTAAGGAATGGTGGAAATAGATGAACCAGAGAGTTAGGTAATCAAATCCCATTGTGAGATTTGGGATACACTTATCTGGGAAACCCTAGGAGTTGGGATACCAGAGGAATAGCGATAAGATTATCTATATGATGGATTTGGGAAAAGATTTTTCCACTAAACTATCCAAGATTCATATATGATATGATTAGCATGATTGCCTACCTAAATAGATATGTTTTGAGAGTAATTCTACAATGGAATAAAATATTATTTAAATATGAATCACATCCCACTAATGGATATGATGAAATTAAAAAGGGTCATCATTTTAGTAGGATCACATTTAATAAAATTCCTTATTAAATGAATATGCAACATGATACTCATCTCAGAAAAGTTTTTTTATAGATAAAATGTAATCATCATCATTAAACAAGTATTTTAAATCAATATTAGAATAGGATAAGGCTAATGGAAGCAACTTCTTAGACTAGTATAAAACTTAATAATTATTCTTAAGCAAGAGGAAAGATTATTTGTGTTAGAGCAACCTCTTCTTAAATAGTCGATTAGAAAAGACACTCAAGAAATGGATATCAGCACCTATGATAATCATTTGAAGGATTCACTTAATGTTTCAACTCTCATGCTTGTGTTTATGGATTTTAAATTTCAAAAGAAATATAAAAACATGGATGCACTCAATATGATAGATAATCAAAAAATGCTCTATCAATAACAGGAAAGGCTTGAGAGGTATGAGATTTCAAATACATTTTTTAGATACAAGATGGTTAAATTAACTTCAATCCATACTCATATACACAATATTATTGGATACTTAAATGACTTGAAGAGTATGGGATCTCCCTTGAGGTTTGATTTGGTGGAAACCCTCATTTTATAATATTTACTTGAAAGTTTATGGTAAAATATTGTAAACTATAATATGAATGATTTCAATAAAATTTCACCCAATCTCTTAAATATTTTGAAGATAACTAAGAAATACATGGGAAGTTTAGGGTTAAGTGATATATTGATAGTGCAAGAGGTTATAATTTCAAACTGTAAGAATAAAAAAATCATTGGAAAGTATAACATTTAGTCTTCCAATTGTAATTAAAATTCATTAACACTTAATGGGGGAGTTGGAAAGGAGGGTAGTACTTCAATTGTGGAGAGACTGGTTAATGGAAGAAGGGAACAGAATAGATGAAGGGGTGAAAGAAAATTTATAGAGAGTTTTTATTACATATTAATGTTATATAAATCAATTATTAGATTTTAAAGGGTATATGATACCAAATAAACATTAAAAAATTGTTTTGATGTGCATAGGAGTTCAAAATTGACAAAGTTTGTGGTTATAGATTAAATTATGCATTCAAGTGATGAAGTAAGGGGTGGATACATCAAGAAATTGGATGTAGTGTATTACTTCAAAGTTTTGAAGAATTTGAAATAAAAGATGTGTATTTTATCTCATTTCTCTTATGTGATAAGAGAATAGATTTAAAAACAAAGAGTTGTTATAAATAAAATGAGATGATATTTTGATACACATGGTTTATAATTTATCCAATTATATAACATGTTTAAAAATAAGATAATAATACGATGAGTTTTATCCATGATAAAAGTGATTTATCTAGGATAAAAGTGTTTTATCCAAGTTATTTGTTAAAATGTGATGGAAAGAGTTTCCTACATCTTCTATTTGCATGTTTTAAATAATAAAATATATTTTTTAGAATATTTCTCTAAAAACATAGAATACCATATAATATATGGTTGTTAATAATTTATTTGTTAAATATTTTCACTAAAGGAAATAATTTTTATTTCCAAACATAAAAAGTTTGTGTTTATTAGTATGATATTTAATGTAATGGTTATAAGATTGTTATAAACTTAAAAAAAGTTCTAAGTAGAAAAAATAATTTATTAATATCATAACATTAGATTTGGTGAAGTAAATAATTTTGAATACTTTTTCAAAGTGTTGAATATTAGGAATATGATTCACAGTCTCTCCATTATTCAAACAAAATTTCTTCATAGATGTTTCCCATTAAAAGATCATAGTGGGAAGTTTTATCATATGGTCACATAGAGATGTGGAAAGAATTACATAGAGGTTTAATGAGTTTAAAAAAACCTTAAAAGTGTAGCAAATAAAAGGCCTCTCTGATGATCTACTATATAGGATGTGACTAGATGGGAGCATATGTATGGTTTTGTTAAATATTTTTAAAAAAGTTTAAGAATATGAAATGTATCATGTTATAAAAAAGATAGTCTCCACTTTATCATTATTCCATGTTGGATGTATAAACTCATAAAGTGTAATAATAATTAACCTCTAAAAGTATGAATTTGAGTTATCCCTAACTGATGTCCTTCATGGAGTGTTGGAGGTTGTGATGAATTGTTAAGGTTAGCAGGGGTAGGTTTTCATATAAAGATACAAAATATGATCATGAGAAATAAAATGAGTTTTTTGTATTAGATGATCCATAAAGTATACCATATGGAGTGATATACACTATATATTTGGTATTCTAGGGGTGCATATTTCATATTGAATCCACATACCTGAGATTAAACAAGATACCTAGCATGAGAACCTCTATACTTTGATACTTTTCTTATGTCAGTCTTGAGTCTGAGTTAATTAGGGGGTAGTTGGGTATGTTGTTGATCATTTCATAGATTGATTTTAATCAATATGGGATTTTTCCTCTTATATGATGAGTATGACATATAGGCCCTCGATTGAGATAGACTAAAAGCATGTCCATTCATACCTTAATAAGTGGCATGTGATTTTCCTATCTATTAGGTGAGGGGCATGTGATGTACTCATTTAATAGGGTGAATGACATATAACGTATTCATCCATTTAGTCATTTGATACTTAGAGAATCAAGAATGTATGAGTGGATATATGGTATTGACATACTACATGTCTCATGTTTACTTGATGTCTTGGATAAAAGGATTATGGTGATATATGTGTTTGATGGAGATCATGTCGGATCCCTTTGCATCTTGATTAGCACTGACATGACAACCACATTTCATTGTTACTTTATATTTTATATTATTTTATCTTATTTTTTGTCGAGTTAATTTTTTATATAATTTCATTTGAAATTCCAAAATTATGAAATTTTTCCTTTCGAACATGATTTGCACACATGGTTTAGGTGAAATCGTGTTGTTACCCTTATGCAATGATCTTTTTAGTTCAATTTTTTTCTTATGTGGTTTTTCTGCATGGGTAGAACACATTTGGGTCTAAATCATTCAAAACCTAGTGGAAACCATGTGGGGGATTTTGTGTGTATAAGTGAAGGCACGCAGCTTATGTGTGATTAGTGGAAACTGTGCAACAATCATGCGGGAGACTTTGCAATTTTAGAAGAGCAGTTTTTCATGGTGGGTGCATGGTTTGGGAACCATGCGACCAAACCAACAATGTAACAAGCATGTGGGAGACTCTATAATTTTAGAAGATAGATTTTTCATGGTGGGTGCATGGTTTGGGAACCATGTGACCAAACCGTGTATGGCTGTCCTTCTTAAGTAGTGTGAACCACACGTTTGGCACATGATTGATCAAACTAAGTGTCCAAACCATGTGAGTTCCTCCATTTTCATTAAATGGTGAAATTACCCTTCTACCCCCCTCAAGTTTTTACCTCTTGGGCTCCCTCTTTCTCTCCTCTTGCTTGGCTAAACTAGGGGTGTATATGGGGAGCTATCCCTTGTCTTTGGATTTTGAACCTCCCTCAATAGATTTCAAGCGGGTTATTAGGTATTTTATCCACCTTTCTTCGTCCCCTCTCTTTTCCTTGACCACTTTCTCTATTTTTCTCTCTTCCTCGAAACCTAACCATTATTCAAGTAGGGATCAAGGTTTTATATGGTTCTAATGAAATTGATTTGGGTGTTTAGGGGTTTTTGAGGGATTCTCCTCAGTTTTTTGTTCTCTTCCAAAGGCAACAGTTTCGGTTTTGTTTCCACTTATACGAGTTAGGTGTTTCCTTGTATTTCCCTTATAATGCATGTTATAAATTTATTGGGTGTTTTAAATGGGTTTCTTATAAAATTATACACCTATGAAATACCCTTGATGGGTTGGATATAGTTTTTAAATCGTTTCAACAGTTGGCATAGACATTTCACATGCCAAGTGTTCGTCAAAATGCTCAAGTGTCTCTTTTAAAAGGAATTAAATATTTTGAATAGGTGTTTGACACTGGTTTCATTTTTAAAGGGTGTTTGTGATGTTTTAAAGGTTCATTTTATAAAAACAAGGGGGTTGAGCCTCATTTTAAATTGTTTTGAGACTATTGGGTCTCGATGGTGTTTTGAAATGACTTAAAAAGAAAATTGTGGAAAATGTTGGTTTCCAAAAGGATTTCCAAATGTGATTTGATAAATGGATTTAAATGAAAGATTTTAAATAAGATTTTAAATCATGTAAATGGCTTGGCATTCCAAGATTCCTTTTTGAATGCCCAACGGGAACCTTTAAAGGAGTTGTTTTCTAAAACATGTGAGACCCTCAATTGTGCCCCATGTGATTATTATGTCCATTATGAATTGTGACCCCCTTGGGGATGTTTTATATTTTTATCTCTTTTTGTGGTGGCTATGCATGGATGCGAAAAGAGGTTTTTTTGTGTGAGGTTGTAAGAGGTGAGATGAGATTTATTTTAAATGATTTATACATGTTCTTTGTGATTATTGTTTTCTCACCTCCATTTAACATGTCGTAGAAGTCCTAGGAATTTAAGTAGGGGTCTGGATAAGTGCAACCCATGGTGTGGATTATGCTCTTGGTAAGGGGTAATTTCCTACAAATGTCGAGTGCTCTAGGGATGGATCGTGTTCCCATGGTAGCTAGGCGTTCCTAGGATAGTTATAAGGTTCGGATAGTTCGATGGGACTATTGGGATGGATAGGTTCTTTAGTGCTAACCTAGAGATCGTGTCTCCAGTTTAGGCCATGTTACTTGAGTCTTAGGATATCACCCATGATGCTTAGGTCCTTATCAAGATGTTTTAGGGGATTCCATCTCATAGATCATTTTTATTCCCCTAGATATTTTTGATCACATGACACCATTTCTTGGTTGAGTTTATCTTCACTATGTACTCTTGATGCCTTGGTGCCTGATTGTGATTTTATGTCACCATGAGTTTGTTTTTGGTTTACTTTCAAACTGATTTTTAAAATAGTTGGAAAGTGTGAAATAAAAAGAAAATATTGGTTGATTATTAAATGGGATTTAAGGAAAATGTTTTTAATAAGTCTATTTATGAAAATTGAGTTTTTCAAGAAATGATCAACTAAAGGGGTTTCTCCTTCCCTTAATTTATTTAAAAAGGGCTGGGTGTTTTATAAATGTGATGGAAACATGTTATTTCGTTTCTTTATATGTGAAAAAACTATTTTATACTTATGTTAAAACTAGAATTTTTGAAGTGTATTATAAAGGGAGTTACTTAGACACCTTGGTGAGATCCCACTAGGCATGTTTTGCTCACACCCTGCATATGCATTGGTGTCCGGATGCGTATGTTACTTTTGTGTTTTTATTTCAGGTGCCCAATTTTATTTATATTTATTGAGTTTTAGGTTATTATATTGTTAGATGAGTGGATTTAGCGAATGATTGAAGGTCACACTACTACAAAACTGGCTTTATCCAGTGCTAAGGCATTAACAGTGCTAGCTAAAAACGCTGTTAAAGATGCCATTTGTCAGCACTGTTAAAGGGGGTATTTAACAGTGTGTTTTTTAACGTTGTTAAAGGGGGTCTTTAACAGCGCTAAAAAAAGTGTTTTTAAAGGGGGGACCTTTATCAGTTCTTGTTAAAAAGCGCTGATAAAGGGGGGTTTATTAGCATTTTTTAGAAGCGTTGATAAAGACCCCCCTTTATCAGTGCTTTTTTACAAGCGCTAAGAAAAGTATACTTCAAAAAAATTATATTTCATTAAAAATAATATATTAATATATAAATATATTTATATTGATATAAATATAATATATATTTTTTGAAATATGTTTTAGATAATGTAAATAGGCATTTACACTCAAAATATAAGATATTTAGTTAAATGGATTATAAAATAACTAAAAAATGTATTTTTAATTAATAATTTTCTTATTATTTCCAAGTAATAGTCATTTAATATCAATTTGAAGATAAAAAAATTCAAAAAAAATAATAAAATATCTTAAATAAGTTGAAAACGTAACTCAAACTTCAAATGATCGTAACTTTTGATCCGGGTGTCCGTTTGGACTCTACCACATATCAAATTGAAGCTTGCGACGAGCTCTATGTATTCATGACCTGAGGTACCTTGTTCACTATTTTTTCAAATCCAAAAAATGACTAAAAGGCCTCCAAAACTGAGTTTTTAGTTAGGGATACCCTAATTTTTTAACTTTCGATAAATTTTAAGCTTCGTTTATGGGGGTCTTTTTCCCTTTCTCAGTGGGGACTGAATTTATTCTCAGGGCTTACATTCATATTGATATTATGGATTTTAAATTTTATCATTTTTCATAACGTAATATTATTTATAATCAAATATATAACAATATATACATGTTTTTTATAGATTCGCACATAAAAATTTAATTTTATAAATAAATAAATTAAACATATTTACATATAAAATAAATTTATTAATATATAAACATATATATATATATAGATAAAAAATGTAACAAAATATATATAAATATATAAATATATCATAAAATGTGAAACAAAACAGTTTAGGGAGTGGAAAAGTCTTTGATGTATATGTTGGAGGTCTAGGTTTCAAAACTCTTTAGAGATAGGGGCGCGCGGGGGATGATAAAATGTTGATAAAAAGGTGGGGGAGTGCTGATAAAGGTGGGGGTGGGCCTTGAAAAAAAATTATATACCCTTTACCAAAGGAGCCTTTATCAGTGCTTTTTTAGCGCTGTTAAAGGCCCCCTTTAACACCCCTAAAAAAAGCACTGATAAAGGAGGCATTTAACAGTGCTAAAAAAACGTTGTAAAATGACCCTTTTAACAGCGCTTTTTTTAGTGCTGTTAATGGAGGCCTTTAACAATGCTTTTTTAATTCTGATAAAAAAATTTGGCATTTACCTGCGCTTTGATTATCAACTCTTTTTTAGCGCTGATAAAGGCCTTTTCTAGCACTATTAAAGACCAATTTTATAGTAGTGTCACTAGGGATGATGCTGGAGTTGTTCGGGTTCCACTTCCCTTTTTATTTTGAGTTGTTTTATCAGTCACTCGGCCTGTTGTATTTTCAATCTTCTATATCAATTGTACATGTTTCTGCTATATTTATTCCATTCCATGTTTTTTGATGGATGTTTATTTATTATTCCTTGTTTGGTTGCTTTATTACTTCATTATGCTTATTTCATATGCATAGATGTCCAATGCCTAGATAGATCATGCCAGAATATTGATAGTTTATATTGCTTGTTTAGTTTATTATTTGAGAATGAAATAGTTTCCAAGCGTACATTCTTGATACTCAGGCACTAGTTGTTAGCCCATGGGGATTAGGAACACCCTTCGGCCTTAGTAGCAAGTTGGGTCGAGTGATGTGTTGGTCAGCCTGAGTCTACTCATTACAAACTATATCAGATCCTAGGTTTCTCAATAGGGGCCTAAGTTCTTGGAATGCTCTCTTTTTATTTGGATATATCATGGTAGAATCGAGTTAAGATTGTCGTTGAGACTCGAGAGGTTAGCCATGAGTGGATGTTTGATCATCACCCTTCGTGGAGATGTTTGAGTCACTATGGGGAGATGAGTTTTGGATTTTGTTTGATCATTCTCATTGAATTGAGATTTAAGATGGTGGTTTTGATCCTCATTAGAATTGTACGAGTTTCCTTGGAGGTTTTGATGGATTTTGGGGTGAAAACAAAAAAGGATCAGCGATGTGAGGCTTGTTTGCACAACATAATAACCCACATAATGACCAAACACTCAGTCTTGGAAACATTTTAGGTATTGTTGCATGATTGGAATGTGGCCCATCAAACCATGTAGCCAAATCAAGAATGGTCATGCACCTCATTTTGTCTTGAAACTTAGACTACCCTTGGGTGATGCACGGTAATGGTGGTGAATTCAAAGTATTTGTGTGATGTATTGATAGGGTAAACTGGAATTTTGGAATGTTTTGCTTATACGATTATTGTGGAAACTGGTTTTTGGTGTGGAAAAGGTGAATTTCATGAAAAATGTTTTTCGTTTAAAATAAATCCTTACAAATGGAATTGTTTTTCATGAAATGTTTTGAAAATGATTGATTTCATAGGGAATTCTGAAAAGTGTTTTGAGCTTAAAACCCAATTTATTGGGTTATTTGGAAAATGATTTGACCCTCTTGAGGTGTATTCCCAAGGGTGGTCAGTTCAAAACTGAAAATCAATAAGTGTTTTAAAATAGAAAGTGGGTTTAAAGAAAGTATTTTGAAATAAAGGGGAGCTTTATGAAGCTCAAGTGGGTTTCCTATTTTTAAAATAGGATTTAATGATTTTGAAACTAAGTGGGATGTTTTTGGAATTCCCTCAGGGCAAGGGAAAATGATTTTAAATTATTGGGCATTTCAAAGGCACCTGTGTTTTTGGGAAATGGATTTTGGTTCCTTGTGAAATGGGGTGGTTTTAAAGTGAATGGAAATTTTGGCATGTGTGAACCTTGATTGATTTGTGTGCTTGGATTTGTCCCTCGGTTTTCATTGGGACCTTTTAATGTAATTTACGAGACATGGCCAGGTTGGATTCATTGGGTACGATATGTGTTGGGATTCACCCACCGATTTACCAGAAGTTAAACCACTAGATCTTCAACACATAGAACAAAGAAATAGAAACTCATTTTCTAATTAGAAGAACCTCTGACTTTAACGTACCAGAACATATGAAGACTATGCACCTTAAATCATCGCAGTAAGTTGAACCTCGCACACACTCAAGCAAGACTCACAAACATTCAAGCGGAAAAGAAAACCATAAAATAGACACACAAAGATTATATGGTTAAGGCATTAAGTCCTATATCTATGGGAGAACATTGTTACATCATTTCATTAATCAAAAGTTACAAAGATTACAATCACTTTGGAAAATCATCCAATTAGATAATTAAATACACATTTTTGTACAAGTGGTCTCACTCGGTCATCCAGTTGTGCCAACTTCTGATAGTCATGGGAGTTTCATCGTTCACCTTAACAACTTCTGATCACCTGTAGCAATCTTTCCTTTCACCGCTGACTTCCGGTGAACTCACAAGTTACCCTTACATTTAAGTGAATTACTCAAGTATCCCCCTTTGTTCTTCCATAAACCCTTATGTATCATCATCAAAGACTCTTACATAAACCCTTTGTTGTAAAACACTCCCAGAAGGACCTGCACATAACCTGTAACTTCCGCTCAACATCATCCAGACAAGTTGACCACTACGCCATATTTGGAACATATCTTCCAAACACCATGCCTCCGCTAGAGTTTCCCGCTTCTATTTTCTTCATTAGGTCAAGTCATATATTTTAGAGCTTCTCTTTCTAATCAACAAATCAAAACTTGAAATCATACTTCATTAAGGAAAACATAGCAACATCTAACACTTAGACAAAAAACATGCAATCCTCTTTTCACAACAACAGTGTCTCCATCCTCTTTTCATTCACCCAAGTCCCACTGAGGCGTAATGTTGTCTTGGAATTTCCTAGACTACAACCTTGGCGAACATGTCAGCTGGATTTTGTCTTCCGACTAACTTTTGTGGCTTTATCTCACCACCCTCCACTATCTTCCAAATGGAGTGATATTTTAGATCAATGTGTTTCATCTGTGAATAAAACGTTAAGTTCTGTGCCAAATGGATTTCACTACTAGCACAAAATAACAAGCCACCTTACTGGCTCCTTTTGAGATCCTATAACTAATGCCACAACTGTATTAGTTTTTTCCATTACGGAAACAAATTGCACTTCTATTGTGGATAGAGCTACCACCAACTGCAGCTTTAATGTCCAACTCACTATCTTTTCTCTGAATGTGAACACATGGACTATTATAATCTTCTGAGTTTTTGAATCTCCCCCAAATTTTGGGTCTATATACCCCTTTAACAGATTGTCTGTTTTGAAAAATAAGGTTGTATCTTCAAATCCTTTGAGATATCGAATGATCCATTTCATATCCTCACAGTGTTCTTTCCCCGTATTTTCCATGAACCGGCTAACGACTCCCACTACAAATACATTGTTCAGTCAATTACATGTCATGGGGTACAACAAACTTCCTACCACTGATTCAAATAGAACTTTTACCATATACTTAACCTCATTTTCATTTTCATCACTTTCCCCTTAGATAACTTGAAGTGTCCATCCAATAGAGTTGAGACCAACTTACATCTAAACATTCCAAATCTTTCTCTTTCCTTTCAGATGTATTCTCTCTGAAGAAAAACCAAGCTTCTTATTTTCCAATCTCTCTCAATCCTCATCTTTAAGATTTTCTTAGCCTCCCTGAGATCTCATATCTCAAATATTTTGGAAAAAACATGCTTCGTTTCCTAAATCTTCTTAATTTCCAAACCTTCCAGGAGCATATCATCCATATACAAGAGAAAAAGAATGAAACTATCATCCTCAAATGCCTTCTAGTAGCAACATTGATTCTTGTTTCTCTACATGAAATCTTTCTCATACATGAAAGCATCAAACTTCTAGTTCCATTGTCTTGATTTCGGCTTCAATCCAAAGAGGCTTCTCTTCATCTTACACACCAAGTTCTAATTTTGATTGTCTATGAAACCAATTGGTTACTTCATATAGATTTCCTCCTCCAAGTCACCATGAAGTAATAGTGTTTTCATGTCCATCTACTCCATATGAAATTTATCAAAAGCAACAAGATTCATCACTATCCATATGGTGGTGTGTTTAACTTTGATGAAAATATTTCATAGAAGTCCACTCTGTCTTTATTGAAATCTTTTCACCATAATCCTGGTCTTGTACGACTTTCTACTGTCAACTTCTTCTTTCAAATGAAAGACTCGTTTTTTATTGTGTGCTTTATTCTTTCATATCTAACTCCCACTTTCCGAAATCACTAAGACTGATTGATTCTTCCAGAATCTCGAGTTCCCCTCCATCCATTAAAATCAAGTAGTACAAGCCAGCTCCAAACCTCTGAATCGGTCACCTGACTCTAGTAGATCTCTGCAATTCATCCTATAGCTCTGGTCTTTCTAGAATTGTGACTTTTATAACTTCACATTTTGATGCTCTGACACAGGCTTCTACGGTCCTAGAGTATTCAAGTACATCTTTCACTAGCCTAACTTTCAAACATTTCATGCCCTTTAAACTTTTTGGAACTTTCATCCTTACAGAACTTTTGTTCAGATCAACTTGTATTTGGTTAGTTGATTCTTTGAGCTCAACTTCCTTTTCAACCAAGTTCCAGTATTTTCATAAGACCTTCACATTGAAGAGAACATTATGAATTTTTACTATCTTCTAATTGACATCATCCCAAAGACGGAATCCAAAGTTTTCATCACCATATCCCATAAAGAAACATGTATGGGGTGTAGCTTTGAGTTTTTCCCAATCCTTATCATCGACATGGACATAAGCGAGCCTTCCAAAAACTTTGAGGTGGTTTGCTTTTGTTGGTTTTATGGACCACGACTGCTCTGGAATCTCCTACCCCAATGGTGCTGATGGCCTTTTGTTAACTAGGTATACCTTACAATTAATTTTTTTCACCCAAATCTCCTTGGACATTCTGGAATGAAATCTAAAGCTTCTTTCCTTTTTTGTTAACATCTAATTCATTCACTCAACTACACCATTCTGCTCTGGTGTTCCAGGTATAGTCTTCTCAAGTCCAATTCCCTTCTTTCGCAGAAGTTTAGGAAATCCATGCTATTGTATTCACCACCATTATCGGACCATAAGAATTTGAGATTACTTACGATTTCCCTTTCCATCACGACCTTCCACTGAACAAGCACTTTGAACACCTCGAATTTTTGTTTTAGGAAGTAAACTCGTGCTTTCCTAGTTGCATCATCAATGAACATGACAAAGTACAAGGATCCTCCATGAGAACGCACTGGTTTCAGACCCCAAATATCTTTATGCACGTGTTCTAACTTTCAAGAACTGGGCTTCCTTCCAGTCAAGTTGAACGATGCCTTTCTCTACTTCCTGAGTACACAACTCTCAAAACTTTTGAACTCCGTATGATCAAGCTCCAACATACCCTTTGTTGCTAGAACTTTCATGTCTTTCTCATTGAGGTGCCCGATACGAAAATGCCACAAATCCAAACCTTAGAAAGTTGATGCCCCAACAATGGTCACACTATCTGATCTTCCGATCAAATACAATGTCCCATTATTGACTCCTCTAGCCACTACCATGGAGCCCTGAGTTATTTTCCAAACTCCGTTTGTGAAGCTTATTCTATATCCTACCTCATCCAGCTGGCCAATGGAAATAAGGTTCTTCCGTAAACATCATATATGCCGAACAGACTTTAACTCTAGAGAGATTTCGTTCTTCATCCAGACTCTGACAACACCATTCTCCATGATCTTGAGAGCTACATCATCGGCTAAGTGCATATTTCTAAAACTTTCATATACATAATTCACCATGTATCCCTTCCCTCCTGTGGAATGGAACAATGCTCTAAAATCAATGATTCATGATTCCATTAGAACATTGACACTCAGCAACAAGATATTACTACCTTCAACCGAATTAATAGAATTTGAACTTTTTGAAGCTGGCCTTCCAAAATTCACCCTACAATCCTTGTGATCCTTCTTGAGGTGCCATCTCTTCCCACGATTCCAACATATGGGGTCGAGTCTAGTCGATTTACCTCAACTCCTCTCTCTAGACTTATCTTCTGACTTCCTCTTACTTAACTTTTGATGGGGTGATCGTCCTCTACCTTCCACGCTCGTCCTCTACCTTCCACGTTCAGCGTTATTCTAATAGTGCTTAGACTTCCATCCATCTTAGTTCTTCATTCAAAATTAGATTTTCAATATCCTTAAACGCCATGTTGATTTTCCCACAAGAGTTACTTACGGTTGTTACCATTGCATCCCATGACTTCAGAAGTGCTGATAACAAGAGCAACATCCACACATCATCTGTGAACTTGATATTAACTAATTCAAGCTGCCCCCAAATCATGTTAAAGTCAATCACATGATCAGTTATAGGCCTACCTTCTGACAATCACATGTTGAACAATCGTCGCATCATGAACTTGTTCAAAGTTATCAGCTTCCCATACAAGTCTGTTGGAGCTTTCATCGTGTCTATTGTGGTCTTCACTTCTTGAATGTTAAAGATTGCATTCCAAGCCAATGATATCTGAATCAATCCTAGCACATTTTTATCCAACCTTTCCCATTCCACCTTTGACATTGCCCCTGGTTTGATTCCCATCAACAGAATTTCCAAGTCCTTCCGAATCAGATAATCTTCCATCTACATCATCCTAAAGTCAAAGTTTATCTTATCAAATTTATCTATCTAGGCCTTACCTTCTTCTAACTCCATACCTTCTGATAACAGTAAACTCTCACTGAATTGAAATAATGTGAAGACAAGAGAGAATGTTACCTGGGTTTGTTGCTGAGAGTGCTACCTGAGCCCTGAACCAAGGTCAAATACCACTTGTTTGGATTCTCCCATCGATTTACTACAAATTAAGCCACTGGATCTTTAACATGCAGAACAAAGAACTAGAAAGTCCCTTTCAAACCAAAACCTTGGACTTCAATGTACCAAAAAGAAGGTAGGCTATGCATCCTAAATCACCACATTAAGTTGAGCCTCACACACACTCAAGCAAAACTCACAAACATTCAAACAGAAAAACAAAGCATAAAATGGACACACAAGGATCACATGGTTCAGACATTAGGTCCTACATTCATGGGAAAACAATGCAACACCATTTCATTCATCGAAATTTATAAAGATTACAATCACTTCAAAAAATCGGCAAATTATATCACTAATTATACATTTTGGTACAAGTGGTCCCACCTAGTCTTTATTAGTGGGTCTCAGCCAGTCGTCCAGTTGCACCGACTTCTGATTATCACAGGAGTCTCACTGTTCACCTTGGCAACCTCTGATCACCTTTAGCAATCTCACATCTAACCACTAAATTCCAGTGAACCTATAAGTTACCCTTATGTTCTAGCAAGTTACTCTTATGTATTCCCCTTTATTCTATCAGAGACCCTTATATATCATCATCAAAACTCTTACATAAACCCTTTACCGAAAAACACTCCCAGAAGGACCTTCACGTAACACATAACTTCCACTCAGCATCATATGGACAACCTAACCACTACACCACATCTGGAACATATCTTCCACAACATGCTTCCGCTGAAGTTTCCCTCTACCACAGTCTTCATCAAGCTGAGTCATATATACTGAAGCTTCTCCTTCCAATCAACTAATTGGAATTTAAAATCAAACTTTGCCATTCCTAACAATATGATCATATCGCATGTGTTGCAATATGTATATATCGTATATTATAATTAATGTGGTAGTCAAACATTATGTGTTAACATTTGGGACTACTTCCATGTAGGCTATCATTGATTATAGATGTTTCATATGATGAAACAATTGGTGGATTCAAATGAATACATTTGAGTGTTAAATGCATGAATGGCTGAAGGGTGTGTAACCAAATGGCATCACTCAAACATTATTTAATGTTAGAGTAAATGCCATCAAGGCTCAGAGAGAATCCCTAAGGCCAATAGAGGTAAAAGCCATGAGAATGGTTTGTGTGATCTTTTATATAATTTTTATTAATTCTCCCTAGTCAAAGTTCTTTTCTCCTTCATCCTTTATCATCGAGAGATATGAACATATCGTGGTCGAAGGGAAGATCATGCCCAAGCATTGGGTGATTCGTCAACCTATGGATACCCTAGGAGGAAGGTGTCCTTTGACTGCTTCTAAGTGGTCTTCATCAAACGTTTGATTGAAGACAAGATGCTTGGTCATCTTTAGTGACTAGTACATTCTTCATTTTATATTATGTGTTGTTTTGATTTCAAAGCATAAATGATCTTAATTATGGACTCTTACTTGAATAAGTGTTATTCATCCTAAGAAACTCATCACAATCATTCATTCACCCCCAACCCCCTCCACCTGCTGTTAATAATTCAAATATATTGTACTCCTTACTAATGTAATACAAACCACAAAAAAAACAAGATAAAAAACATTAAAAAATAACTCTAGGACAAGGTCCTGACATCACTCCAGTTGGATAACTTAATCCATAAACAAGGTATTGTCTCACTCTCATAATTGTTAGATTTATAGATTAAGAATTCAAGCACTATATTAGAACAATTAATCCATAAATTAAGGTGTAATTATTAGGAAGTAATATTTCTCACTAAATCAATATCATGAATCATTTATCAATCTAAGAATCAAGTAAAAAACTATAGCAAAGTATAGATAAACTTCATCCTCATAATAAGGTAACAAGACTCTTAAAGATTAAATCATACTCAATCATGTCTAATCTGATTGTCTCAACCACCCTAGCTCGGTGTATTCTATGTTTAAAAACTATTAATTCCTATAAACAAAGGTGGCATGCCAAATATGTGTTTTCCTACTAAGAATGCTCAAAAGCAACATCTCTAAAATTTGGCCATGTTATCATGAACCTAATATACATGAGTTGCATGATTTTCTTTGCCCCCAGGGTGCAACTCAGTGGTAGCTGCCCCTATGGGTCTCAACAAGCTCTCGAGTTCGAGTCTTGTCGAGTTCATTCATGTACTGCGTGTTGCATGATTTTCTTTGTATTGTAGCCCCTTCCTCAAATAAACTGAGGCTTCGGCCTCACCTTTTAGTATACATGAGTTGCATGTGAAAGTTAAATCAAACATCGAAATGAGAAATGGACACATGAAACAAGCAAACAAGGGTAGATTCAAGGTTTTACTTAAGCCCAGATGATTGGGTTTGGGTCCATTTAAGGAATGAGAGATTTCTGACACAAATAATGTCCAAACTATATCCCTATAGAGATGGTTCATTCCAAGTCTTGGAGAGGATCAATGATAATCCGTACAAGATTGATCTTTCTAGTCCCTATGAAAATGTTATTACAACTTTTAATACCATTGATCTTTCCTTATTTAACATTGTATCCTTTTTCAAAGGGAATGAATGATGGCTCTCATGTTATTGAAAGCAACAATAATGAAGGGTGTGATGTAGGAGAAGAGATTCAAAACCCAATAAAATAGGCATAATTCCAAATTTTCAAGAGGGAGCTCAACATGCATACATTGAAGAAAATGGATCATAATCACTTATAAAAGCCTAAAAATGAACTTAAATGGCTTGCTCAAATTATCCTACGAATTTCAAGCCACTTGACATGTATTTCTCATTTGCTTATATAAAGACACTTTCTGCATACTCCATTTGGTTAAGAATTTGAGTGCTTTTCTAGCATTGAATTATTTATGTACCTTATGTTCTTGAATGAACACATGTTATCAAAGGAGTGATAATTCTATCATGCATTCATTCAAAAATAAAAGAAACAGGAGCATATAAATGCTAAAAAAACACTCAAATTCATAATTACCAAAGAGTACAAAGGTGTCTAAACACCTATTTCACTAAATTTTAAAGTCTAAACCAAACTTTTTGACATTGTTTTCCCATTTCCATGGCTTTAGGGGACAGCATTTCCATCAATAAACCATTGCACCGCCAACCAAACTTTAGATTCTCACATGACATTGAAGATAAGTAGCCAACCAACTTTGGAGGAATCATTTTGGTGGGACATTTAAGTTTACTTTTAAAATTTAATAAGAGTGATTATAGGCTTATTTTCTCCTCTCACATATATGTTGGGTATCCTCTTGAAAATTCAGAATTAGGCCTTGTAAAGCCTCCTCCATCAGCCTCTCGGGGCTCAATGCAATTTCTAAAAAATAGGGAGCTCGGATATGGTGAACTAGATGGCTCTCATAGCCTCCTTGTATAGACAAGGTGTGTGGGTTAAGTTTGACACACCTTCACTAAAACCCACCTAAAATACTCCCGCATCCACCTAAATATTGGACCTCAACCATAGCACAAACATCAACTATGGTGGATGTCTTTATTTGATGAAGTAGGTGCACATCAACTACTAGCATCCAATCCTCATACCATCATAATGAACCATTTACCGGAACTAAGGCATCAAAGACATTTTACAAAACCAAAACGAGCACTCACAAGAAACAACCAATCAATCATCTCAAGTTACCATCTCGCAACACATCCGTCATATCATAGATCCGCTTCTCAGCCTTCATCTTAACCTGCATTCATAAATCGAGACAAATAATGTTTGACTGCTTAGGGCGCCGTTCACTTATTACAACTGTATTGAAAAAGTATTTTTATATCAATTATTTAAATGGTTTTCATCGAGAATTCAGAAACTGAGCAAACACCACTTATATTAGCGTCCCGATTTTCAGAAACAGAATAAACACTGCTTATTTTTTCAAATTGATTATTAAAAGCATGAGGTGGTATGAGCAGTTTTCAGTGATTGATGCCAAACGGATCCTAAGCAATACCCATACCAATACCACAAAATTACTCAAAAGCAACAGTAACTACAGTACATGGTTAACACTGGTATCAAACATAAATCATACCAGACACTTGCCAATGAAACGGGCAGAGACTAGGAATCAACAATACCTTTTTAGCAAGGAAAAGTGCAGCATCAAGGGTACCCTCTGCAGATGATCCTCTCCCACACACATTATGCTGAAACTCGAACGTAACCCTGCCAAAACCATGGGAATATATACAGAAAACTACAGAACACAAAACAGAAGATAAGTAGGGCAAAAGAGATTACGTTTCATCTGGTGAAGTGAGATGATACAAATGAAATGCATGGCTGGACAGGTGCTCTACAGGAACACCCACCACGTCAAATTGTTCCTGGAGATCTCGGATTTTTTTCACCTAACACACAACATTCGTTAAGGGAAAAAATCCCTACAAATACCCTTAACAAATGAAATGTATGGCTGGACAGGTGCTCTACAGTCTAGAGCAAAACAACATGTCTAGAGCAAAAATATGACAATTTTGATGACAACTTCGATTAAAAAAAAAAGTTTCGACGCTTGCAAGGCATCCTTACTGATGCTTTTGACAAACCTGACCCATTTCAAAGGAAATGCCTAGTTTCTGAAAGCATGCGATGACAGCCTCAGTGCTTCCAGATGTGTCCACCTTGCATGCTTGGTGCGACTCTATCACCTTTAAATATACAGCTCGTCAGAAAATCAAATCCAATCAAGGGAACGTACTTTTGACAGTTCAGAACACTAGACCCGTGTTTCTTCAAGATCTGTAGTATTCAGTTAAAAAAAAAACCAAAATGTGGAAAATCATTCAACAATATTAGTATCATCTGCAATTACCATACTAGTCAGATATTGTGAGGCTAGGAAATTGGGATCCACAGACCATAGCCCCAAAAATTGTTCGATGAATGCACTGTGGTAGTCCCTTGGAGAATATGGCTAGAATGACAAGAGGGGGGATGATGAGAATCATGGCACACATGGGCATCAAGGGGTTCAAGGTGGACTTGATGAGGAGGGCGGAATGCGCATGATGGCACAAAACCTGTTGCAAGGAATTGGTGGCCCAATGACAGGAGAACGGACCAAGAGAATGAAGGAGGCCTTAAATGGGTTAATCATGGAATTCCAAGAGAAGGCCCAACACCTTTGCTTGGGGGAAGCACTCGGGCCTATATTTACATTAATTAAGCCCCAAACATGCTTTTAAAGACCCAACTCAAGGTGTGCTGCGGATTTTAAGCCCACCCCACCATGGAATCTTCAAATTCAAAAGTGGTGTACTAGTTGTATTTACTTTCTAAAAAGGGATGTGCTACTTGTATCCTAAAGTCATGGTCATGTGCCAAAATTGGCAAAAGCACCAATTAGCTTTTTGCTTGAGGAAACTAGGTGTTAGACTTTTGTATCAATCTTTGGCTATAAATAGTCACCCCTTTGTACTATTTGCTCATCATGAATGAAAGTAATGTTATTATGGTGAGTTTTGTTTGCAATCTTTGTGTTCTTGCTTAATTCTTGACTTATCAACGAATTGGTCATTCTCTGTGGCGTCTTGTGGCCAGAGTTCTTAGAGACAAATTCTCTTTGGGTTCTACCTTGACCATTTCTCTCATCCTTCTCATTTTCACTATCCGCACCACATTTCACTTGTTTTCTTACAGCGATCCGGGTGCTCAACACACGAACACTGAACAGGGTTCCTAAGACAATTCCTAGCGGGTTTTGAATCGCATATCATTTGGTATCAGAGCCCACTTGCAAGAAATCAAGTTCTCTCCTTATCCCTTCTTCCATCTTTATTTCTCTTCGAATCGGGACGATATCAATTCTGATCTATTTTCTTCTTCACCTAGGGACATCATTTCTTCGTCATTTCGGACGTACAATATATCATTCTTGTAGTTGAGAAGCTCATTTTTCTTCTCCATTTAGAATCATCAAAATCAAAGCTATAAATCATGAGATATAGCGGGTTCAAATTTAACGACAGATCCTGCAATTTTAAAACCACGCAAATCTCACTTTGATTCCATTTGATGTTATAAATTATTGTTTCTCCAACATTTAAATATTGAAAATTCATCATGTTGGTGCAGCATTTATTCAAAAAAAAAGGGCCCAAAAATCAAAAATATATATATAATAAAGGCTCAAAAAAAATTGCAACATTTTGAATTTTACGTCCCATGATCATTTTCTTCATCTATTTTCTTCCCTTTCCCACTTTTTATCTTGAATCCATTTTGAATTTTATCTTTGAATTCTAGCTCGGGATTGCCACATTTCAACGATCCTTTAGATTTGTTGAAATTGGGTAAGAACGTTATAGGAAGCAAGTTGAGTGGTAAAAGGCAAGAGTGTTACAATTTGTTAAAAAACGCCAATTTGAGTGAAACGCAAGCGAACATATTGTTTTCGAGTGTAAACACGTGAGGGGGTGTGTTAAGTCCATTTTTTCTTTCTCTTCAATTTTTCTCACAGGGTTCCTAAATGACGGAGGCAAGTAACACCAATGAAGCGAACATTAAGTTGTTCATGAGGGTCATACAAGAACACTTCCAAAGGTTGAATGCAATGATGGATGAATTGCAATCCCCTTACAATTCTAGAGCACCACCAAGGAGGCGAGTCGTTGAGGAGGAGGCGGAATTCTCTGATTTTTAAGAGACGCCAATTCGGAGAAACCAACAACCATGGAGGCAAGCCAATGATCTGGGAGGAGTAAAGTTGAGAATCCCTTCATTCCAAGGTTATGATGATCCCGAAACTTACTTGGAATGGGAACAAAATGTCAAACATGTTTTTGGTTGTCACGCCTATTCAGAGGAAAACAAAGTGAAGTTGGCGGCCATAAAATTCACCGACTATGCGAGTATTTGGTGGGACCAACTACAAGTGAGTCGACAACAAAGTGGAGAAAGACTCACCCGCACTTGGGAGGAGATGAAAGTGGTAGTGCGTAAGAGGTTCATTTATAGCCACTATTATTGCGATTTGTTCCTCAAGTTGCAGGGTTTCAAACAATAAGCTATGAGTGTTGAGAAGGATCACAAAGAGATGGAGATCATCATGATTCGGGCCAATATTGATGAGGAACGAGAGACCACCATGGCAAGGTTTGTGAACGACCTCAACCATGACATTCTAGACAGTGGACATGCACCACTACTTGAACATGGAGGATCTACTTCACATAGCTACTAAAGCAGAGAGGCAAGTAAAGGCAAGAAGGATGCGCTCTACATCTTATGGTAAGGATTCTAAATTATCTTTCAAGTACAAGGATTTCAAACTACAAGAGCGTGTAAGGGAACACAAAACGGATTCAAATGAGGTGACCAAACCAAAACCATTCTTTCTAGAATCCAAAGGTAAAACTGAGGAAAAGGTTGTTTCTAAATCACGTGATATCAAATGTTTTAAATGTCAAGGATTTGGACATTTTGACTCACAATGCCCAAACAAGAGGACCATGATTATTTTGGATGATGGAGATGTTCTTCGTTCAGCAATAACTTTTAAACGGAGCATCGGATTGAGATTCTGTTTCCGCCGTTGAGTCCGAAATGGGAAGTTTAGCCTAGACAGGGCCTAAACTCAAGTCGAGCATTGGAATCGGACCCCTTTTTCTTCTTTTTCTTTTTCTTTTCTTTTCTTTCCTTTCTCTTCCTTTTTCCTCCTTGTCCACACTCCAGGTGTTGCGCCTCCTTCATCATGACCTAAGGGAGAATTGAGAGAGGGAGAAAGAGTAAGAGAGGAAAGGGAAGAGAGGTAGCGTTGCAGAGCTCTCAGCGCGTAGAGCTGGCATATGGCATCCGTGGACAGTGAAATCAACCGAAGATTCGGCGATTTCTGCCCGAAGGTAGGGCCATTTACGTTTTCGCCATAAATCCCCTTTAAACGTGTTGTTTTAAGTTTTTAAAGCCTGTTTATGCTTGCTAGTGGCCTCTTAAGGCCAGATCTGTTGTTTCGGGGGCGAAAACGGGGGTTTCAGGTGATCCGAGGGTTTTCCTGTCGGAAACCTAGATTACACGGCGTGTGTTCCAGGGGAACATGCCGCGTGTTCTTCCCATTCGAGGAAGAATAAGTTTTCTTTAGTACACGTCGTGTGGTGGCACATGGCCGTGTGTCCGTCCGTGTGAGAAAGAACATGGGTTTTTAGTTTTTAAACAGTACATGTCGTGTACTCTGAAGTACACGCCGTGTACTTTTACACAGGCAGACCCTATGTTGTTCTGGCCATGTATAAGTACACAGCCAGGGGGAGGGATAAGAATACACGCCGTGTACTCTAAAGTACACACCATGTACATTTTCCAGCTTAGTGGTTTGGGTTATTTTGTGCCCTGGAAGTCAGAATTGGGCGTGTGAGTAGTCTATACTGAGTGTTTTTCCGCGTAAATCGCAATGGTGGGATCCTCTTGACATTTAAAGGTCATCTAAATGGTGTTTTGGGGGTTTCTATATAAATAGAGAGGTTCTTCCTCCAGATATCGAGTTCAGTTGTCACCTGAGAGTGAGACTTGGCGTGGATGATAGGTTTGGTGTTCGGACCAACCTAGTTGAGACCTTTGATCTGAGATGAGTTGTGAGCTATCTCCCGTGACATATGCTTTTGAGGACGTCCCCCTTTTGAGACGTTCCCTTCTGGCCTACGAGGTCGTGAGACCGGATGCTTTCAAGGATCCCCTGAGGGATGCCTTTGCTTATGTGCTGACCTAGGGAGCCCCTTGTAGGATCTCTCTCCTGTTTTCCTTTGAGAGGATCCTTATTATAGGATACCTCTGTTGTTCTTCGTTCGAGGATCCTGTGTAGGATTCCTCCCTTACTCTTCGCTAAGAATCCCGTGTAGGATGCCTTCGCTAGTGTTTACCCGGAGGATCCCGAGTAGGATGCCTCTTTGTGTTTGACTTGAGGGACCTAGCAGGTGCCCTTTTTGTTCAACCGACCCTAAGTTGTACGTCGGGTTTGGGTAGAGATGGTGTTCGGGTGTCACCTAGAACCCGTGTCGAACTAGTAAGCCCATGGGGCTGTGATTGTAGTGTTGGGTTGGGCGTTCAGGTCACCCTCACTCTTTGTTATGTTTCACTTGTTTATTGTTGATGCAGTGGTGTTCACCAGAGGTGCTTCCTGATTGGTGGTTGTTGAGCCTGACGTGAGGCGTCTTCTTTTCTGTTGGGATGCCCGGTTGTTCTTCCTAGGATCCACTTTGCTTATTGGGATGCCAGACGTGCTTTTCTAGTATCTGGCTTTTGAGCCATGTTATTTCTGATTTTTACTCTACCCAGAGGTACTACCTGGGACTTAGCTGTTGAGCCTGAATGTGTATATATATTGTGATATATATTTTGTTGGGATGTCCAGAGGTGCTTCCTGGTATCCGGTTGTTGAGCCTTATGTGTTGACTTCCATGCCCTAAGCGATACTTGGATTCCCGTTGTAGGAATGCCTTGGACGGGCTCAGTGGTCTGATGAGATTGTGCTAAGCCTGCGGGCGAGTTCTGATATGCCTGCGGGTGAGGTTGTGCTATGCCTGCGGATGAGGTTGTGCTATGCCTATCGGCGAGGTTCTGATATGCCTGCGGGTGAGGTTGTGCTATACCTGCGGGTGAGGTTTTGCTATGCCTGCAGGCGAGTCTGAAAAATGTGACAACTAGGCGAGGTTTTCTGAGTCTCGGTTGGATTCATGGGCTTATGCTCCATGTTTGACGACCAGTGACCTACAGGATTGACCGTCGGTATACGGTATCCTAGTTAGTGATTGAAGGCAAGTACGTGTGAACCCGGGTATAGGATGAGCATCCCCCTGCGGTGACGTAGCTTGCTCAGAGATAATTCTGGCGTTGGTCGAAACAGGTACATGTCGATGGAATTACGGACTCAGATATCGACTCAACGATACACAGCTTGAGTGGCACGGTGTCTAACTCAATGCCCTTGCACAAGTTGTCCAGGCGATCGAGCTTATGGACCCAAGGATCGACTGTTGTTGTGGTTCCATGTTGTTTGATACACATACCAATGAATATTCATACTTATGTATATATGTATAGTTATGGGACTATACATGTGTACGTATATAGATATGGACATCCATGGTGGCACTTGCACAGTTGACAGGGATTACGGACCCTGAGTTTGACTGTGGTTTCACGTTTGGTTTTTACTACCTTTTTGGTTGTGTCTCAGCTAGGCTGAGCACTTTGCTTTTGCATACACTTTAGCAGCACAGTTACAGATTGCTTGTCGGGGTGGCCTACTGAGATTCTTTCTCACCCCTACACATGCACCTCGGTGTACGTGTAGACCTTATGACTGCTTTTCAGATTGAGCACAAGTTGCATGGTGGATAAGGTTGAGGCCCAGTGTTGCATGATCAAGTGGAGCTGCTCGAGTGGTTCTACTGATCAAGCTGGTGCAGTTCAAAAGTGTCTGAAGATCGGGTACGTGGTTTGGCTCGAAGTTAGTAGTAGTGTTATGTACTTTTATTTTCAGTTTCTTTTGTACTTGTATCTGTATGGTCGGCTCAGTGGGTGACCAGTGTTGTATTGTATTGCATAGTTGTTTGGGCTTTTACAGCATTTTACTATTATAGCTTGTTCTATTTCAGTTGTTTATTGCTTCCGCACTCTGTTTACTTTCTGTTGTGCATGATACTTAATTATTTCCATTGTTTGCTTACTCTGGTATCAGGGCATAGTCTTCCCGCTATCACACCCTAGGCCCTCGCTGCTAGTCGGCAGCCTCTGGCGTACGGGAAGGCGCGCTTGAGGCTTTGTGGCGAACCGGCTCAAAGCACCGGTTTGGTGGCTTCCGGGTCGGGATGTTACAACTTGAGGAATCTTCAGATGTAAAAGTAGAGAGCCCCGTAGATGGAGAAATGCTTGTGGCAAGGCGTACTTTGAGTGCTCAACCCGAAGGAGAACATGATCAAGAGCAAAGGGAGCACATTTTTCATACTAGATGCTTCATCAAAAATGAGGTATGTAGTATGATTATTGATGGGGTAGTTGTACAAACGCAGCAAGTGGTTTGATGGTTGATAAATTGGGATTAGCTACGACTAGACATCCTAGGCCTTATATATCGCAATGGTTAAATAATTGTGGGCATGTCAAAGTGACTAAGCAAGCACAAGTTCCATTTTCTATTGGGAAGTATAAAGACAACGTGATGTGTGATGTTGTCACAATGCATGCTAATCATATTTTGTTGGGAAGGTCATGGCAATTTGATAGGAGGGTTGCACATGATGGATACACCAACCACTATTCTTTTAAGTACAACGGGGGGACAGTTATACTTACACCCTTGAAGCCATTACAAGCTTATGAAGACCAAGTGATGATTAAGAGAGATTGCGAGAAGAGAGAAAAGGAGAGAAAAAAATAGAAAGAATGAAAAAGTAGTGATGAGTGACGTCAAAAAAAATGAGGAAGAGAAAAGAGTTGAAAACAAGAGTGAAAATAAGTGCGAAAACAAGAGTGTTGAGGGAAAAGTGAGTTTATTTTCAGAAAAAAAGAGAGAGAGAGAACTTTAGAGGGGGAGGAAACTCTCGTGCTTCTATGCAAGGGAGAATGTTTTACCACTAACACTCTTAACCCGTCAATGTCTTCTAGTGATGTGTTGTTTTTGCAGGAATTTGGTGATGTGTTTCCAGAGGAAATTCTCGATGGCTTACCTCCCTTGCGGGGTATTGAGCGCCACATCAACTTCCTCCCAGGAGCAACACTTCCTAATCGACCGGCTTATCAGGCCAATCTGGAGGAGACTCGAGAAATCCAACGACAAGTGGAAGAATTGCTAAGGGATTTGTCCGAGAGAGCTTGAGTCTTTGTGCGGTGCCGGTAATTCTTGTCCCAAAAAATGATAGTAAATGGAGAATGTGTGTTGATTGTCAAGTTATCAACAAAATCACGGTAAAATATCACTATCTCATACCTCGTTTGGATGATATGCTTGATGAACTCCATGGTGCATGTTTGTTTACTAAAATTGACTTAAGGAGTGGATACCACCAAATTAGAATGAAAGGGGGGGATGAATGGAAAACCGCATTTAAAACTAAGTTTGGATTGTATAAATGACTAGTTATGCCTTTTGGGCTAACTAACGCTCCAAGTACATTCATGAACTTAATGAATCACGTTTTCCGTCCATTCATTGGGAAATTTGTGGTTTATTTTGATGACATCCTTGTTTATTCTAAGAGCTTTGACGAACATCATGAACATTTGAAACATGTTTTCGAGACTCTTAGGAAAAATAGATTGTAAACTTAGAAAAATGTACATTTTGTTGAAATTCGGTTGTTTTTCTTGGTTTTGTGGTAGGAGCTGATGGCATGAGGGTTTTGTGGTATTTGAGGTTGAGTGTGATGCCTCTAGAATAGGAATTGGAGTATTTTGATGCAAGACTCTAAAGCCTAATGCTTTAGTGAGAAACTTAATGGGGCTGCATTGAACTACTCTACCTATGATAAGGAATTATATGTCCTCAAAAGAACTTTAAAAAATTGGCAACATTACTTGTGGCCAAGAGAATTTGTGATTCATTCGGATCATGAAAGCCTAAAATTCCTAAAGTCACAAGAAAAGTTGAATAGGCGACATGCAAGATGGCTTGAATTCACTGAAACATTTTCGTATGTCATTAAGCATTGTAGAATGATATGGAGAAGAACCCAATACCCAAGGTTCCTCTCTAAGGGAGACCTTGAGGTTATTCTATAAATAAAAACCACGTCAGACTACAAGTCCGATGTGGGATACAGGACTCCAACACTCCCCCTCAAGCTAGGTGTACCAAGCTTGAACACATAAAGAAAAACAAAGCAATCAACAGACGCTGCAAACACTCCCCCTCAAGCTGGGCATCCCAAACTTGATTACAAAACAAGACAAAACAGAAGAAAAGATAAATCGTCAAAGTTGTTGTTCCCCCTCAAGAAGGTGACGGATGATGGAAGAAGCCGCTGAAAAAGATGTGCCAACGAAGCGTCGGGAAAGCCGCATAGGAGGGGCCGGATGACAGAGCGTCGGGAAATCCGTACTGGCGGGGCCGGTCGTCGGAGCGTCGGGAAAGCCGCACGGGCGGGCCGAACATCGGATCGCCGGGAAATCCACACTGGGGGGTCGGTCGTTGGAGCGCCAGAAAATCCGCATTGGAGGATCAGTCGTCGGGAGGCGGGGATTCCGCAGGAGGAGGTCAGCATAGAGGCGAGGGCTGTCGTAGGAGGAGACCGGCATGGAGGGAGGAGCGGTGGAGGCATCGCGCAGGGGGCGTTGGACTGGAGGGACGGAGGGCGACGCGCAGCAGGCACTCGCGATAAGGGTCGTCCGACAGAGAGGAGAGGCAGAGGAGTCATCGTGAGGAGAGGTTGGCAACAGGATCCGACAGGATCGAGCCAGATCTGTGAGAGGGGAGGCCGCCTAGTCTGTCGAGCGTCGCGCGGACAGAAGGAGCAGCTGGTAGACCGCCGCTGGTTCAGACGGCAAGCGGTCAAGATCGGACATGATGGATGGTCCCATATAATCACCTTGAGGACAAGGTGGTTTTCATGCGGGGTGAAAATCATAAGAAACTGTTGTATAGGGGGTTGTTTGGGAATAATTGTTTTAAAGAGTGGGGCAGTTGGCTGGTGGGCTGGGTTGGGTTAGGAATAATAAATAAAGGATAGGGGTGTCATTGTAAAGGGGTTGGGGCAGTTAGAAGGTGAGTGGACATTATATAAGGGCTGGTGGGCAGTTTGAGGGGGGGTACGGATTGTATTACCTTGGAATTGGCTTTCAGCTTGTTGGAAGAGGATGCAGCCAGGGCTTTAGAGGAGTGCCCTCCGGGAAAACGTCTTTGCCACTTCTTCTTATGAGTCTTTGAACCTTTGTTTCTGCTGTTAATAGAATTCCCTCATCTCTCTCTCTCTCTTTCTCTCTCATGCGCCTATCACCCATCATCTCAAGCCTCCACGTTGCAAGACCTCCGCACCGCAAGGGCGTCCACTACGTCGTACCCTATAGCTCCACGCCGCAATATCTTCCTCTAGCTAAGATTTCAGGTCCAACTCCACTGGCTTCCCCTCAAAACTTCTCCCGATGCCCCCATCACCTGAAACCACACAAAGTAACAAGCTTGAAGATCCACATCGTTACACCGAATGTCCAGAAGAGGCAACAACACTCAGTGATTCGAAGCAATGGGAGTCGGCCATGGAGGAAGGGATGAATTTCTTAAAGTTCAATGGAACTTGGGAGCTAACTGAACTGCCAAAAGGGAAGCAGGCACTAGAGAACAAATGGGTTTATCGTTTGAAGGAAGAAGCTAACGAGTAAAAGGTACAAGGCATGGCTTGTGGTGAAAGGATTCCAACAGAATGAATCGATTTCTCTGAAAAAATTTCACTAGTTAAGCATACTACCATCCAGACAGTGCTGAGCATTGTTGCTTCCAATGGTTTACACTTGGAGCAGATGGATTTCAAGACTGCATTTCTTCATGGTGATTTGGAAGAGGAGATCTACATGAAGTAGCCCAAGGGATTTGAAAATCATCGGAAGGAGGGTCTTGTTTGTAAATTGAAGCGAAGCCTTTATATCTTGAAACGAGCACCTCGACAATGAAACCGGAAGTTCGATGCTTTCATAGCTGAAGGTTTCATGAGGAGTGAATCCGATCACTATTATTATTGGAAGTCCCAGAATGATAGGACTTATGTTTTACTCTTACTCCACATGGATGACATATTGATTGTGGGTCTGAAGTTTCAACGGATTCAAGAGTAAAAGAGGAAGTTAGCTAAAAGATTTGAGATGAAATATTTTGGTCATGCCAGGAAAATCTTGAGGATAAGGATAAAAGCAGATCGAAAATCCGATACTCTGGTGTTGTCCCAGAAAGAATACATATGAAAGATCATCGTGAAATTTGGGATGATCGAATGTAAATCTGTCGGAACTCCTCTTGCTAGACACTTCAAGTTATCCAAGGCATGGGCACCTTCAACAAAAAAAGAGGTCCAGTACATAGAGAAAGTTTTGTATGCTTCAGGTGTCGAAAGCTTGATGTGTGCGATATTATGTACGCAACCAAATATTGTATGTGCAGTGGGAGTTGTAAGTCGATTCATATCTAACCCTGAGAATGAGCATTTGGAAGTTGTGAAGTGGATTAGTTGATATTTGAAGGGATCGGTGGATACAGCATTGCGCTTTGGAGAAGATGATCCTCTACAAGGTTTTGTTGATGCGGATTTTGTTGGTGATTTCAACACTTGGAGGAGCACAACTGGTTTTGTACTTATTTAGTGAAACGGTGATCAACTGGATGTCTCGGCTATAGCCGGTGGTTTGTCTACAACGGGAGCAGAATATGTTGCAGCTACAGAAGCTAGAAAGGAGTTTATCGAGTTGATGCGCTTGCCGAAGGAGCTGGGAATTTCATGCAAAGGCGAAACACGTTGACCTGAAATTTCATTTCATCTGAAATCTGCTGGAAAACAAGGTGTTAGAGCTACTAAAGATCGAAGGGAAGCAAAATCCAATCAATGCGTTCACGAAGGTGTTAGTATAAGAAAGTCTGAGGCGGCACTATGCCTCAGTGGGACTCGGCTGAACGAGATAAGGGAGAACACTGCTTGTACACGGAAGGAGGATGAGGTTTGCCCAAAGTGTTCAAGGATGCCGAAGAGATTCCTTGAAGCAGCCTTCAAGTGGGAAATTGTTGGGTTTGTGAAGCTTCTTCAAGCCATCGGATTTAACTCACCAGAGGTTCAGGCTTTGGTAGTTCGCTTCGGTCTTGTCAGGGCAGCGACAGCAGCAACCTTCAGCATGCAAGTGTGTTTACTGAAAAGATCGCATACTTCTGATGGGTTGAGTTGGTTGGTTTACATTTACCGAATGGGAGCAGTGAACAGTCTACCGGCTGCAACGATTGGCGTTGGCTACTGTAGAACGGTTAAGTCAACGGATGGCTGACTGTGATTCTCGGATAGCGGTGCAACCAGTTTACCGGTTGAAGATCTCTATAAAGAGAGTTGGGGCCATTTGCTGTAGTGTACTAAATAATACTGTACCTGATACGGATTACTGTTCCAAATCCGATCAAAGTGTAGCACTGCCTCCTTAGCTGCAGTATTTGTAATTCTTTATACTTCCGAATATATGAGAATCTACGGTTTTCTCCTGTGGATGTGGGATGAAAGTCTCATTAGCTATAGTGTTTGCATCCACGTAATCTTGTGTGTCCTTTTACTTCCTGTTGATCTTCTTTTGCTAGTTTGTTTGGAGTGTGTGTGGTGTGCATCTTGGATTCAGTGATTAGGGTGCAGCAAACTTCCTAATTCCTGGCAAAGGGGGGAGGTATCGGCAGTTGGTTTTCCGCAGCACAAAACTACCGATGGATACGACTTTCCAGTGAACTTAAGTTCTATCATCCATGTTGTATCGGTTTTTCGACCTGCTTCCCAACAAAAAGCTTAATTATTAGGACATTTTTTCTTGATGTTTCCAAGTTGTTCACACCCAAAAGCACTTAATGACCCTCCCTCTAAACTTAGACAATTCTCTATTGATTATCGTCATCGCTTATTTTCGTTTTCTGCTCACTCGCCCTAGTTTAACCCCTACGCCATCATTCTTTAGCCCTTTTTTTTTTATAAATCCCGAGACAACAAGGTTTATTTGACCTCTTCTAAGGTAATTGATTCTTTTTCGTACATCATAATTTATTTTAAACTAGTATCCGATAAATCTAAAGATGATAAAAGAATAACAGTTTGATCTTTATCCTCTACAATAATATTGATGTTGAAAAGATCCAAAATTATTTTATTTTATTCATTAAGATGGTCATGGACTACAATTCAGTGGTGCGTTTTAAAAGTAAACAATTTAATTTTTTTTGTACAATATGCCTACGATGGTCATGGATTAGATCATGTAAAGGTGTTCAAGTTTGAGACATACAGAAATTGTAATTAGGAATGAAAACGGGTCGGGTACCCATGAAATTTAAGGTACCCAAACCCTAACCCATTTAATTTTATAAAACCCAAACCAGTCTACAACCCATTTATTTTTAAATTCATTAACCTAACCTTACCCTATTATATTTTAAATACCTGTTTAACAACCCTAACCCATCTAAATACTCGGTTTTTAATTTCAGATTTTGAAAAAAATTATTTATAAATGGGTCGGGTACCCATGAAATTTAGGGTACACAAACCCTAACCCATTTAATTTTATAAAACCCAAACCAGTCTACAGCCCATTTATTTTTAAATTCATTAATCTAACCTTACCCTATTATATTTTAAATACCTGTTTAACAACCCTAACCCATTTAAATACTCGTTTTTAATTTCAAATTTTGAAAATTTATTTATAAACGGGTCGGGTACCCATAAAATTTAGGGTACCCAAACCCTAACCCATTTAATTTTATAAAACCCAAACCAGTCTACAGCCCATTTTTTTTAAATTCATTAACCTAACCTTACCCTATTATATTTTAAATACCTGTTTAACAACCCTAACCCATTTAAATACTCGTTTTAATTTCAAATTTTGAAATTTTATTTATAAATCTAAAATGAATGGATATCAAATTAAATAAATATCTTTTATAATTTCATTATCATTTTAAAATATATAGTTAATGAACTAATGATAATTAATTTGTAGAATGATAAAAGAGGTGAGCCCAAAACCCAAGGTCCCTCTCTAAGGAAGGCATTGAGGTTATTTTATAATGAATAATAAAAACCACATAAGACCACATTTCCGATATGGGACAGATATTCCAACACTCCCCCTCAAGCTAGGTCCACCTAGCTTGAACACAAAATTAAAGAAAACAAACACAAAATACTGCAAACACCCCCCCTCAAGCTGGACATACCCAGCTTGATGACAAAACAAGTCGAAACAAAAAGAAGATAAATCATTCGCAGACGTTGCTCCCTCTCGAGATGAAAATGATGGATGATGGAAAATATCGCTGACATAGCAAGATTACATCAGTGGGGCAGCAAGACGTCGAGGCGCGGCAGAGGAACCGCGCAGGCGGGGCCGGTCGACATAGCGTCGGGAAATCCGCACTAGCGGTCCGATCGATGGAGCGCCAGGAAAGCCACACTGGCAGAACCGGTTGACGGAGCGCCGGGAAACCCGACAGGCGGGGCCGGTCGACGGAGCGATGGGAAAGCCGCACAAGCGGGGCTGGTCGACGGTGCATCGGGAGAGCCGCGGAGGAGCCGACGGGCTGACGACGGGGCGTAGCGAAGGAGCCTCGCAGTCGCGGACGACGAGAGCAGATGGCACCGGATGCAGAGGCGCAGCTTGGCTGGAAGAGGGGCGGTCGGTAGAGTCCGACGGAACTAGTCAGGGAGGAGAGTCGGCGCGAGGAGGTGGCGCACAGGGAGGGTCGGCGAGCAAGGGGGGTAGCGCTCCAGATATGGACGGCGCGGTGAGGAGGGGAGTCGATCGTCGGAGGAAGGGCCGTCGGGAGGGAGAATGACGGGGAGGCAGCCCTCTAGATCTAGACAGCACGGTGAGCAGAGAGGAGTCGGTCGCGCAGGAGGCGTCGGACGGAAAAACAACTGCAGAGGAGCCGTCACGGAGGGAGGGATCGCGAGCGTGAGTCGGGTTCGTCGAGAGGGAGCCCAGTCGGCTGGGTGGCAACCGCACCGGAGGAAGCGTGGCGCACCTGGGCTCAAAGGGACGGCGGACAAAAGGGGGGGCCGTCGAGCGGGAGTCACGCGCAGGAGGGTTCCGCCGAATGGGAGTCGCATCTAGGGAGGGAGGTCGAGATCCAAATCCAAGTCGCTCCAGATTAGAAATTGAAACAAAGGATCGCACAAAGATGCGTCACGCGGGGAGGCTGTTTGATCCAACAAGAATGGGAGGGTCGTCGCACCTGGAGGAGGTCGTCGCACCTGGAGGGCGACGTGCAAGAGGGTTCCACCAGGAGGGAGCCATCGAGCGGGGAGGAAGCCCGGATGAGGGAGTCGGCGCTAGGGAGGAAAACTGACGAGTGTAGAACCGACGGGGCTCGATATGCCGAGAGGGAGGAAAGCCGGCAGTGGGGGCGGCTGACTAATTCAGTTGGAAGTCGTCGCCCCCCAACGGGAAAAATGCCGGGAAAACCTATAGCGAGAGAAAAATGGGAGGGAGGGATCGGGTTAGAGAACCCGCTCTGATACCATGTAGAATGATAAAAGAGGTGAGCGCAAAACCCAAAGTCCTTCTCTAAGGAAGGCCTTGAAGTTATTTTATAATGAATAATAAAGACTACATAAGACCACATTTCCAATGCGGGACACATACTCTAACAAAATATAATCGGATTCAAATTTAAAATTCATTTATAAATTTAATATGAACAGAACTCGAAATAAATAAATTTTATAATTTTACTATTATTTAATTAGGGATTGCAACGGGTCGGGTATCCATGGAATTTGGGGTACCCGAACCCTAATCCATTTAATTTTATAAAACCCAAACCAGTCTATAGCCCATTTATTTTTAAATTCATTAACCTAACCTTACCCTGTTATATTTTAAATACCGGTTTAACAACCCTAACCCATTTAAATACTCATTTTTAATTTCAAATTTTGAAAATTTATTTATAAATCTAAAATGAATGGGTATCAAATTAAATAAATATCCACTATAATTTTATTATCATTTTAAAATATATAGTTAATGAACTAATAATTAATTTAATTGATTCAAATTTAAAATTCATTTATAAATTTAATACGAACTGAACTGGAAATAAATAAATTTTATAATTTTACTATTATTTAAATATATTTAGTTAATAAATTAATAATAACTAATTTAATTGGGTTCAGGTACCCTAAGACTTCTACCCTAACCCAACCCTAATATTAATGAGGCTTTTAATTCACTACCTGACCCAATAAAAAACAAATTAACCACTACCCTAACCCAACCCTAATATTAATCAGGCTTTTAATTCACCACCGGACCCTATAAAAACCAAATTAACCACTACCCTAACCCTACTTAATTGGGTAGTGTGGGGTACCCGATTAATGGGTACTGTTAGAGTCTGTTTTGTTGCTTTCTTTTCATTATATGTCCAAGCTAGGTACACCTAGCTTGAGGGGGAGTGTTGGAGTTTGCATCCCACATCGGACTTGAGGTCTGGTGTGATTTTTAATATTCATTATAAATACACCCCAAGGGCTCCTTTAGAGAATACACCTTGGGGGTTCGGGTCTCTCCTATTTTCCTCATTCTACATGGTATCATAGGAGGTTTGATCCCTCCCTCACATATTTTTTTTTCCGATCTAGGGTTCTTTGCAATTCCCCCGTGGGGGCCGGCGGCCTCAAAGCCCCGTAGGGTTACCGCCGTCGCCCCTCCGCCTCTGCTCTGCGCGGCTCCCCGGCGGGTCTCCCTAATCTCCCGACGGCTCTCCCTCCCGACGCTCCCTCCAGCCGGCTCCAGTTTCTCCCTGCGGCTGCCCAACTTCAGTTTCGGCTCCGGCACCTCCTGCGGCATCCCCGCCTCGCCGGCATCTCCCGACGACTCCCGGCAGCCGCATCTCTGTCCACCGGCACGTCCATTCGCTGGTGCAGCAGCTCGACCACCTAGGATTTGGGCCCGTTGGCGCCACCAGCCCCGCAACAATTCTGCGGAATCCCCGCCTCCCGTCGCCGACCCCGCAAATGCGGTTTTCCCGGTGCTAGTTTGGATTTCCCGGCGTTTCATCGACCGGCCCCACTAGTGCGGCATTCCTGGCGCTCCGTCCATCGACCCGATTTGAGTGGTTCATCTATTGCGTCTGTGACATCATCCATCCATCATCCTGCGGAGGAGCTTTGATCGTGGGGGGGAGCAGCAGCCTTTTGCAGCTTTTTTTTTTATTTCGTCTGTTTTGTAATCAAGTTGGGTCTGTCAAGCTTGAGGGGGAGGGTTAGCGTCTGTTTTGTTGCTTTCTTTTCATTATATGTCCAAGCTAGGTACACCTAGCTTGAGGGGGAGTGTTAGAGTCTGTATCCCACATCGGACTTGTGGTCCGATGTGGAGTTTATCATTCATTATAAAAGAATGTCTGCTTTCTTTTCATTATATGTCCAAGCTAGGTACACCTAACTTGAGGGAGAGTGTTAGAGTCTGTATCCCACATCGGACTTGAGGTCCGATGTGGAGTTTATCATTCATTATAAAAGAATGCCTCCGCCTCACTTTGAGGTAAGGAGGTAAGGGGGTTTCCTCATTCTACAGGTACCCATTGTCATCTCTAGTTATATTTAGTTAATAAATTAATAATAACAAATTTAATTGGGTTCAGGTACCCTAAGACTTCTACCCTAACCCAACCCTAATATTAATGAGGCTTTTAATTCACTACCTAACCCAATAAAAAACAAATTAACCACTACCCTAACCCAACCCTAATATTAATCAGGCTTTTAATTCACCACCGGACCCTATAAAAACCAAATTAACCACTACCCTAACCCTACTTAATTGGGTCAGGTAGTGTGGGGTACCCGATTAATGGGTACCCATTGTCATCTCTAGTTATAATGTCTCTTTAGCTACTTCGCGAAGGACTTCATCACCAAAAGATAAAAATAAAAAACCATGGGGCTTATCAAGAACGTTAAAGGGGACATCGACACAAAGTCATGATAGTTTGTTGACCATTACGGAACAAAGAGGTGATCTTTTTCTTACTTTCATAGAGAGCAACAGAGGTAATCTTTTTCTTACATTCATAGAGAGTATTTAAAAGCCATTGTTAGACAAGAAGAACTCGCATTTTAATGTTGCGCAAATTAAAATCGTTATCTCCTTCAGAATTTTCAATCTCAAACTTAGTAAAAGTCATATTGATCAAAACAAAGTGACTTTGATATCAATTACGAGGCTAAGGAATACAGATCCACAAACCTTAACCCTAAAATTGTTCAATAAACATAATGCACAATCAATATAGATTAATTTGATCTATAAATCTTTTATTAAAAGATATCAGATGAAAAACACAATAACTAATTACAAACGGTCGGGGAGGGGGAACTACAAAACTACAAAGAAACGGGAAAGCACGCACATACAGGAAGCCGGGGAGACTCGAACCCGAGACCTCCCCGACACCCCACAAAGCCCTTTGCCACTAAGCTAGGCCCTGGGGACAGAAAAACACAATAACTAAAAACATCAGACAAGAAGCAAAATGTAGAAATAGAAGAGTGGACTAAATACCCAAGGTGTCTCGCTAAGGGAGGTCTTTGAGTTATTTTATAATGAATAAAAGAGATTACATGATACATCAAGTCCGATGTGGGACTTGACACAACCTAATCTCTAACACTCCCCCCAAGCTAGGTGTTCCTAACTTGGATACATAATAAAAAACAAAGCACAAAAACACTCCCCCTCAAGCTGGATTTGTGGCAATCTTGATAGCAGCTTGATTGTCACACCAAATATGTGCTGGTTTCTTGGTCGTATACCCAGTCTCGTGAAGAATTTGTTGTGCCCAAATAATCTCAGCAGTCACATATGTCATGGCACGATATTCTGACTCTGCACTTGAGCGGGAGATAATGGTTTGCTTTTTGTTTCGCCAAGAGATCAAATTTCCTCCAACAAAAACTACAAAACAAGACGTAGATCTCCTAGAAGAGGGACATCCAGCATAATTTGCATCACAAAAAACTTCAATGTCTGTATGCCCATAATCAGAATATAGAAGACCTAAACCTGATTCCTTTTTCACATATCAAATAATGCGAAGAACAGCATCTCACTGCGTTTTTGTTGGAGATTCTATAAATTGACTCACTTTGCTAACCGCACAAGCAGTATCGGGTCGAGTCATTGTCAAGTAATTGAGCTTCCCAACAAGTCGTCTGTATCTGTCGGGTGATGAAAACATCTCACTATCAGAATGTAGTGACATTTCTCCAGGTTCGAGGGGTGAATCAACCGAGAGTCATTTAAGACTCTTGTAGAAGATCAAGAACATACTACCTTTGAGATAAAAAAATTCATTCAGCGCAGCTGGAGAGACCTCAATCCCCAAGAAATATCGTAGTGGATCCAAATCCTTCGTATGAAAATGTTGATGAAGGAATGATTTGAGTCGATCAATATCGTCAGTATCACTTCCAGTAATGACAATGTCATCCACGTAGACAACCAAGAGAATATTGTCTGCTGTAGACTGGTGATAGAAAACAAAGGAATCTTTTATGCTTCGACACATGCCAAAACTAAGCACAACGGTGAAAAAACGCCTGAACCAGGCCCGAGGTGACTGCTTGAGGCCATACAATGATCGACGAAGGCGACAAACCTTACAAGACTCCCCCTGAGCAACAAACCCCGATGGTTGCTCCATATAAACTTTTTCATCAAGAAAACCATGAAGAAAGACATTTTTCACATCCAGCTGATGGAGAGGTCGGTGATAAGAAGCAGCAAGAGAGATAAATAAGCGGACTAATGTCATTTTGACCACTAGAGAGCTGTCAAAATAATCAACGCCATACGTCTGCGCATAACTCTTGGCAACAAGTCGTGCTTTGAGACGATTGAGAGAACCATCGGCATTGACGCACACAGTATAAATCCACTTGCACCCGACAACCTGTTTATCCGTAGAGAGAGGGACAAGATCCCAAGTGTGGTTGGTTTCCAAGGCCTGAAGTCCATCCTGCATAACATGTAACTGGGATGAGAGATGGTCTCGGCAACAGTGTGTGGTGTCGAGTAATCAGTCAGTGTCTCAATAACTCAGAAGGTAGACGCAGATAATCCCTGATAAGACTGACAAGAGCGTGAGCCTTTGCGAAGTGCAATACGAAACTCTAGTGATGAAGCATCAGGAGCAGATGAGTCGTCAGGTGTGGTAGCGATAGGAGGTGGCAGGGTGGCAGATGTGCGAGGTCGGTGAGTATATATCTGGCCAAATTGTGATCCAAGAATATCACTAGGAAGAGATAGGGGTGGGGGTGTATCGAGGGAATATGGCAAAATAATTTCGGATTTAGGTAGAGTAGATGGTGGTGGAAACTCGAGAATAGAAAGAACCGATGATTCGACAAAGGAAACATTCGCAGATACAACATAGCGACGCAAATCTGAAGAGAAGGATCGATATCCGCGTTGGATGCGGGAATAGCCAAGAAAGATGCATTTGAGAGCACGTGCATCAAACTTGGTAACTGAGGGGCAAATATCTCGAACATAACACGCATGTCCAAAAATGCAAAGGGGTGGGTAGGGAATGAGGTGGTGTGGTTGGAAATAATGAATGGAAGGGTGTCTCCCCCTGAAAAGCAGACGAGCGAAGTTTGTTGATAAGATAGGTGGCTGTGAGAATGGCATTGCCCCAAAAAGTGGTTGGAACTTTTTTCTGAAATAAAAGTGTCTGAGCAACTTCTAACAGATGACGGTTTTTTCGTTCAGCAACACCATTTTGTTGAGGTGTGTCAGGACAAGAGGTCTGATGGATAATTTCATGGTCAATGAGAAAAGACTGGAAGAGTCCAGATCGATATTCACAACCATTGTCAGAACAAAAGCAGTGGAGTTTAGTGGAAAATTGGGTGGTGATTTCTTGATAATAAGAACAGAACACGGTAAAGATTTTCATTTTGATTTTTCAACAAATAGACCCAAGTCATATGTGAAAAAACGTCGATGAAAGTAACAAAATACCGATAACCTAGCTTAGATGGACTAGGACTGACCCCCCAGATGTCAGAGTTAACCAAATGAAAAAGAGTGGATGCTGTTGGATTGGTGTTGCCCGATCCGGTTGGGCCGAATGCTTGTGGTCCGCAACTGTAGCGGAGCTGACCGACCGACACCGACAGGCACTGTAGCGGTGCGGACTTCGGAGTCAACTTCACTGTAGCACTTTTTGACAAAGTTGGCCGCCGATCACTGTAGCAACACGGACTTACTATTCGGAATAGTGGACCGTCTTCTTCATATGTAGCCCATTTCGGGCTAGGGTTTGTTACTGAAATCCTCTGTAATTTTGTGCTCCCGAATCATAGTAAAATTCTGCCTCTCCCGTGGACGTAGGGATTTTTCCCGAACCACGTAAACCGTTGTCCTTTGCTTTCTTTCTTTTTCGTTTTTCCTCGTTTCTGTCGTTGTGTCTCCCGGCAATTACGCAACAGATGCATGGGGAACTGCTCGAGAAACATAGGTGGTCCGATGATGTTTTGTGTAGTGACATGACTCACATTCAAAAGGAAGAAGAGGTCCCAATCCTGGAAAAAGGTTTTGAAGAATGGGGGCAGGTGGATGACCAAAGCGATAGTGAAGCTAAAGGGCATGATCAGAGGTGGCAGGACAGGCGAGAGTGAGGGTCGAGTCAAGCACATACACACCACCCTGAAGTCGGTCAATATCAAGCACCTGAGTCGTCGAATGCTCCTGAAATATAATCGAAGCAGGTGAGAAGATGGTCTGACACTTTAAGTCAGCTGTCAGTTTACTAATTAATACTAAATTAAAGGGACAATGAGGAACAAAGGCAATAGCGGATAGTGTCAAGCCAGACGTAATTGTACAACTTCCATAGCCTGCAATCTACACTGTCTGACCATCGGTCACAGTAATATTACCTCCAGACGAGGTCTCTCTATAGGACCAAAGAATACTTGCATCGCCAGTGATGTGCTTGAAGGCACCAGAGCCATCAACCCAGGAGGTGCAACGTTGGGAGAGACATGCTGCTGGAGTATCGCTATGGGCAATAGTGGCGCATGATAATGCCATAGTGTGCTGAAAATGCATGAGGAGAAGGTGTTGAAGGTGCACAGTTGATAGATTATAGGTGCTCAAATTGCACGGCTAGATCATCTTAGGTATGAATTAGGTTATTGAGCAAAGATCAACATTGATGGCGTCGGGGTGTGGTCGCGTAATCTTGGGGGGGTCGTCACGCGTAAGGGTACCATTGCAGCGGCGCAAGGATTGTCGGAGGCAAGGGGCCAGCGCACGCACAGGAGATGCGCAGGGAGGAGTCGCCGCACGTACAGGGGAGCCGCAGGGGGGTTGTCGCGCGTATAGGTGGTCCGCTGGGGGGTCGTCGCACGCACGGGGGGTACAGGGGTACGGGGAGGGGGGGCGTCGCGCCGCACAAGAGGTGCACAGAGGGGGCGCGCAGGGGGGGTCGCGCAGGAAAGAGAGTGCGGCAGGGGGGTGGGCATTGCACAGAAGGGGCGCAGCAGGGAGGTCCGCCCGAGAGAGAGGGTGGGTTAGGGTTGAAGAACCCGCTCTGATACCATGTGGAAATGGAAAAGAGGACCGAATACCCAAAGTGTCTCACTAAGGGAGGCATTGGGGTTATTTTATAATGAATAAAATAGATTACATGATACATCAAGTCCGATGTGGGACTTCACACAACCTAATCTCTAACACCAAAAAAAAAATGAAGAATTTTACATGTTTCTGTCGAAGTTGGACCTACAAGCATGACATGAACACCACCGATAATATTTTTACCAAGAAAAACATACAAGAATCAAAGAAACTATTCGGAAAAATCCCGCGTCAAGGCCAAAAGATGGTCACCACCTCTACCCCGAGGATAAGACATCCACTCCCGAACGGACAAACTCATTCATGCACTCATCCAAAACTGAAACCACAAATTGAAAATGTACGAGAATGTGAAGAAAAAGGCTTATAAAACCGAGTTCAAACAACTGAACTCGGAATCCCTTCATAGTGAGATCGCACCTCCAACTCCACGTACCGATTTCTGGATCAGTGTGGAAGCATGAACATTGTCATGGATCACAGGGAGCGAACCACCAAGAGGAACTAATCGAGGTAGTAGAACCCTAGCCAAGAGAAAACTCAAGAACCCTCGAGAGAGAACATAAAGTAAAACCGAAGCGACCAAGAGAGGCAACCTCGAAAAGTAATGGCGGAGGCAAGCACGAGCGAGGACCTCTAGGCAAATTGGACAACATGGCAGTAAGAGGCCGTTCACCTAACAAGCAAGCGAGGAAGAGCCACCCACATGTCATGTAGTGATTGGCCGAGAACAAACGCCAAGAATTGAGTGGAGATAAGAGAGCAAACAAACACAGATAAAAAACACAAATCCAATGGTTAGTTACATCCAAGGCCAACGTAAAGAACAACCAAAAAAAATAACGGTCCGGTAATAAAAGCCAAGCAGAAAACAGAACATGCAACAAAGATTAAAATGCAATTTAATTGCCAGTATATGATAGGACTGTGCAGGAGGAGGGAGGTCTTGTAATCAGGTTGGTGTTCACCAGGTTAGTGTTCAGCCTCTGGATGCTCGTCCCCCGGTATTGTATACTTACCAAAGGAGAGTGAAGTGAGGAGGGAGTTATTACTGTCGGGGGGTACTTTTGTAATCTGGCTATTAATTGCCCAAGTAGGGAAGGGGTATTAATAGAGCAGGTTGGCTGATAGGGAGGGTCAGTTAGAAGGTTGTTAGAAGATTCGGTTGGGCCTGCTGGAGAGAGAAGTCTCCAGGAGTGAAACGGGGGGACAAGACGTCCAGCCTTAGGAGAGACTGTAATGTGTTTTTTCTCCAAATATCTAGTAAGAACTTCTTTGAAAATACTCTAGAACTCTTTTCTCTCATTTGAATCCTATCAATTTGGTGCTTTCATTGAGAGAATTCTAGAAAGAAAGTTTAGAAAGAGGTTCTTGAAACAGAGGAGAAGAGCTGAGATATTTCTATATGCCCACATGTATGGAGAACCGACTAGCGATTGTGGAGACGTCGATCTCAGCGGTGAATACCACTGTTTTGAGGGTAGAAACTTCAATGATTGAGTTGCAATCAGAAGTTCAGGAGATTCTGGTAGCCATGGCGCGACTTGAGGGAGGAAATGCAGAGAGTTCAGTCCAGAACGAGAAGGAAAGGCGGACACTGAAGAAAGAAGTGGAATGCAAGGGCGAGATGGAAGAGAGGGAACAGTGGATGAGTTGAGGATGACTGGAGGTGGATTTCGAACAGAAGAAGGGAGATAAGTAATAACGGCTACCATGCAGGTCGAAATGCCTTTATTCTCTGGAGAGGATCCGGTGACATGGATTACTCGAGCCGAAACCTACTTATTGATCCATCAAACACGGGAGGAATTGAAGCTTCCTATGGTGCAGTTGTATATGGAAGGAGTAGCGCAGAATTGGATGATATCGTTGAGGTCGACTAGAGCTAATTTGTCATGGATGCAGTTCAAAGAGGAGTCGCTCGGCCAATATGGACGTGCACCAGAAGATTTTGTGATCTTCTTGAAAGGACTTCGGTAGTTGGGAACAGTAGAACATATTGATGAATTTGAGCGAATGGCTATGCAAATTCCGAACCTAACGCAGAAGTAGTATATGAGCCTTTTTAAAGGACTACGACCGGAAATTAGCAGCTCGGTGATAACTCTTGAATCTCCAAACAAGGCGTGTTGGATTGGTGTAGCTTGATCCGGTTGGATCGAATGCTTGTGACCCGCAACTGTCACGGGTCGAGCTCCGCGGTGAGGTCGTTGGGGGTTGCAGGGGGCAACGCGCCCCTGCTCCGGGGGTCTGGGGGTCTGGGGGTCCGGGGGCCGTAGGTTCCCGGTCCAATTTTTTTCAGCACTGTAGCGTCTCTGACTATTGTAGCGGAGCTGACCGACCGACACCGACAGGCACTGTAGCAATGGGGACTTCATAGTCAACAGTACTGTAGCACTTTTGATTTCCAGCCGGCAACCACTGTAGCGATGCGGACTTACTTTTCGGAACAGTGATCGTCTTCTCCATTTTATAGCCCATTTTCAAGCCAGGGTTACTACTGAAAAACTCAGTACTTTGTGCTCCCGAATTAGTGAAGTTCTGCCTCTCTGTGGACGTAGGGATTTTTCCTGAACGACGTAAATCGTTGTGTTCCGTGTGTTTTCTTTTCTTCTGCATTTTCTGTCGTTTCTCATTTCTGTCGTTGCGACTCCCGACAATTCCGCAACAAGGCGCGGTTTATTACTTTGTCTAGAAGGATAAAAAGAGAGCTGTTGGTTAAAGGTATTATCAAGCAACCAGAGATTCGCAACAGGAAAAATAATTTTGAGGGACAAGGAAGAGGCTGGTCCACCAGTGCAGTGCGATTTATCCCACCAATTGCTGGAAATGAAAGGGGAAGGAAGGGAAATTATGAACCTCGGTGGAGAAAAGTTCAGAATTTATCCAGGGAGGAGTTTGAGAACAGAAAAGAAAAGGGATTGTGTTATGCTTGTGGAGAAAAATTTAACCCGGGACATAGATGTCGAGAAAAAGGCTTTAAGTTGATGGAATGGGAATGCATTAAGCCACAAGAGGCTGGAGAAGTAGAATCAGAAAGTTTTAAGGTAAAAGATGGAATGATAGGAGACATGCTGGAGATGGAGATGCAGGGTACTACAACAGTGTTTTTAAGGGAACAAAAAAAAGGAGACTAAATCAATGCTCGTGTAAGGAAGAATAGGAGGGGTGCCTTATGATCTTGGTGGATAGTGGAGGTAGTCACAATTTTATTTCGAAGCAATTGTTAAAATCCCTTTTGGTGCAAGTGTCGGAAACTAAACCCTTTGTTATTAGATTAGAAGATGGGCATCGAGTGATCTCCAATGGAATGTGCAAATCTTTGAAGGTTGATTTGGGAGTAGAAGAGTTTGAAGTTGATGCTTATTGTAGAATGAGAAAATGAGACTCGAACCCCCAAGATGTCCCCTCTAAAGGAGCCCATGGGATGCTTTTATAACAAATAATAACGACCACACCGGACCTCAAGTCTGATGTGGGATACAGACTCCACCACTCCCCCTCAAGCTAGGTGAACCTAGCTTGGACACATAAAGAAGAAGAAAAAGCCGAACAAATGAAGACAAAGCAATCAACAGACTGCAAACACTCCCCCTCAAGCTGAACATACCCAGCTTGATGACAAAACAAGACGAAATAAAATAAAAAAGCTGCAAGACTGATGCTCCCCCTCACGATCGCAGCTCCCCCTCAGAATGATGGATGGATGATGTTGCGAGCGCAGCAGAAGAACCACACAGAGACCGAGTCGGTTGACGGAACGCCAGGAATGCCGCACTAGTGGGACCGGTCGATGAAACGCCGAGAAAGCCAAACTAGCACCAGGAAAACCACACTTGCGGGGCCGGCGACCGGAGGCGGGGATTCTGCAGAATTGTTGCGGGAGATGGCGGCGCCAAAGGGCCCAGTCCTAGGTGGTCAAGCTGTTGTGCCAGCGCATGGGCGTGCCGGCGGACAAAGATGCGGCGGCCGGGAGTCGTCGGGAGATGCCGGCGAGGCGGGGATGCCGCAGGAGGTGCCGGAGATCCGAAATTGGAAGCAGGGCAGCTGCAGGGATAGGCCGGCATGAAGGGAGCAGAGCGCCGAGAGAGGCGCGGCAGCAGGGAGAACCGCCAGCTGGGAGCCGCCCGGGAGGTGGGGCCGGATGTTCGCGAAGGAGCAGCGGGTCGCGCGCAGGGAGCCGCTATCACGGGAGAGGGACCTGCCGTAGGAGGAGGAGGCGTCGTGGGACGTCGCAACAGCTCTGGATCGGGAGGGAGACGGCGCCTTGGTCGGGAGCGGGAGGAGCGCCGGAGAGTCGTGCGCAGGGAGCCACGTAGGAGAGCCGCGCCGAGGGGCGTCGTCGGGGAGAACCGCCGGCTGGGAGTGCGCCGCGGGGAGGGATCGGTGCCGGAGGAAGGAGGCGGGCTGGGAGCCGCCGAGGGAGAGGGTCGGCAAGCAGAGGACCGTCGGGATCGTGGACGGCAGTCGGGATCGCGGGAGTGCGTCGTCGGAATGGAGTGCGTCGCGGAATCTGGCATCGGGCCGTCGGCCATCGCGGACAACAGGAGGAGACCACCGGGAGGGAGAAGTTGCGAGTCACGGAGGAACGCCGCGGAAGGTACGCTGCGGGAGGGAGGGCCACCTGGAGAGGGAGGCTGACGCGTGCGCAGAGGCGGAAGCCGCCGGACGAGGGCGCCTAGACGAGGGCGCCGGACGAGGTTGGTTGGGAGAGATCCGCAGGGAGCGTCGTCGGCGCGCGCAGAGGAGGCAGCGGGAGGGATCCGCCGGGAAGGAGGTACCGGCAGGGGGGGAGCCGCCGGACAGAGGGGGAGATCCGCCGGCAGGGGGAAGAACCGCCGGATGGCTTGCCGGCAGGGGGTGCAGCGGGAGATACCGATGACTTGCTGGCCATGGAGGCCGCCGCCCCCCAACCGGGAGAAACCCTAGAGGCCGACGAGAAAAAAAATAAAACGGGAGGGAGGGTTCGGGATTAGGTTCCCTCTGATACCATGTAGAATGAGAAAATGAGAGACTCGAACCCCCAAGGTGTCCCCTCTAAAGGAGCCCTTGGGGTGCTTTTATAACAAATAATAACGACCACACCGGACCTCAAGTCCGATGTGGGATACAGACTCCAACACTTATGTTTTTGACACTTCAGGACCAGATCTGGTGATGGGAGTAACATGGATGGAAACTACGGGGGTATGTAACCATGCATTGGAAAAATATGACCATGGGGTTTGTTTGGAAGGGGAGGACTGTTTTGCTGGAAGGGATTGGTCAATCACAGATTTTGCCTAGAGCATTGCAAGAGTTTTTAGGGGCGGGAAAGTGTGGTACGGGGCTTACAGAGGTTTAATATGGGCAGTATGGGCCTGGAGGATGCAGAATTGACTCTGGATCAGCAGCTTCAACTTCAGGGCATGCTTCTTCAATACAGAACAGTATTTGAGGGATCCAAAGGGTTGCCACCTGAACATATGACTGACCATGCGATCAAGCAGAAGGTTGGGGAAAATCCAGTGAATATTCGGCCATATAAGTATACATATCACATGAAAAATGAGGTGGAAAAGCAAATTCAGGAGTTATTGACGCTTGGGTATATTCGACATAGCAGCAGTCCATACTCAAGTCCAATTATTTTGGTCAGGAAGAAGGACGGGGGCTGGAGGATGTGTGTAGACTATTAGGCTCTTAATAAATTGACCGTACCCGATAGATTTTTTATTCCGGTAATAGAAGAGTTGATGGATGAATTACATGGGGCTAAATATTTCACAAAGATGGATTTGAAATCTGGTTTCCATCAAGTGAGAATGAAGGAAGAAGATATAGGGAAAACAACTTTCCGAACTCACAAGGGACACTACAAATATTTAGTCATGACATTCAGATTAATGAATGCCCCGGCTATTTTTCAAGCCACTATGAACGTTGTTTCCGGCCTTTACTGCGTAGGGGGGTATATATTAATTTACAGTGGGCAGTGGGAAGAGCATCTAGACATGTTATAACAGATACTGCAGTGTATGAAAGAACGCATGCTTATAGCCAATAAGAGTTGGTGTACTTTCAGGCAGCGGGCGGTAGAGTACCTTGGGCACATAATTTCAGCAGATGGAGTGTCTATGGATCCTAAAAAATTGGAGGTTGTTAAGCAGTGGAAGGAACCACGGAATGTGAAGGAGGTTTGGAGATTTTTAGGCCTCACGGAATATTACTGAAAATTTATTCGAGGGTATGGGAAGATAGCTAAACCATTAACAGTTTTGACCAAGAAAAGAGGTTTAAGCAGACTGCCGAGGCACAAGCAGCTTTTGAAAAATTGAAAGATTGTATGACCACTGCTCCTCTGTTGTGTATGCCAGATTTTTCTAAGGATTTTTCTGTAGAATGTGATACTTCCGGTTCTGGATTGGGGGTTGAATTGTTACAAGAAGGGAGACCGCTTGCTTATTTTAGTAAGGCATTGTCCAACACTAATCTGGCAAAATCGATTTACGAAAAAAAATTAATGGCGTTGGTATTATCCATTCAACATTGGAAGCTGTCTGATGGGACGACAGTTTGAAGTTTTTATTGATCACCATAGCCTTAAACATTTGTTAAACCAGCGGATTGTCTCTATGGATCATCAATGTTGGCATGCCAAACTTTTGGGTTATAATTTTGACATTATTTACAAGTCTGGGAAGTCAAATCGTGCAGAGGATGCGTTGTCAAGGGCGGTTGTAGGAGTTAACATGGCTATGGCTATTTCTCAACCTAGTTGGGAGGAAATTCAGGTGGTAGGGAAGGAGATTCTCCAACATGAAAGATTGAAACTAGTTATAGACACTTTGAAACAAGATAAAATGGCTCAGCCAGACTATACATTTCGGGATGGGTTACTTTTTTACAAAAACAGGTTAGTCTTGTCACAAAAATCTATCCTGATTCCAAAACTCCTACAGTATTTTCATTCATCTCCAACAGGAGGACATTTAGGCTATTTGGAGACTTATAAACGGTTGGCTAATGAAGTTTTTTGGGCTGGAATGACCCGGGGAGTGCAACAGTTTGTTAGGGATTGTGCTATTTGTCAGAAGAATAAGTATGAAGCGCTTAGTCCAGTTGGTTTACTACAGCCTCTACCTATTCCAGATTTGATATGGGAAGAAGTTTCCATAGATTTTGCTTCTGGTCTTCCCAAATCACACGGATATGACATGGTTTTTGTGGTAGTAGATAGATTGAGCAAGTATGCTCATTTTATTCCATTAAAACATCATTATTCTGCCCGTTTGGTTGCGGGTGTTTATGAAAGAAGTGGTGCGCTTACATGGAGTTCCTCGTACAATAATCAGAAATCCTATTTTTACTAGTCTTTTCTCACAGGAACTCTTTAAGCTTCAAGGGACTGTTTTGAAGATGAGCTCCACTTATCATGCTCAAACCGACGGCCAAACGGAAGTCGTGAATAGATGTTTAGAGGCTTATTTGCGGTGTTTCTCATTAGATCAAACAGTGGATGATGTGGCTGGCTTGGGCAAAATACTGTTACAATACTTCTTTTCATACATCTACGGGGAAAACACCTTTTGAAATTGTTTATGGCCACAGGCCGCCGCTTATTGTTCATTATGCAAAAGGGGAGGTGGCAGTAGAGATTGTTGCAGCAGCGTTTGTTGACCGCAACGAAGCTTTGAAACAGCTACATGAGAACCTTCAACGAGCCCAATCCTTAATGGTGAAATTTGAGAACCGCCGCCATCGGAAAGTGATTTTTAAAACTGGTGATTTGGTATGGGTTAAGTTGAGGCCGAATAAACCTGGGGTGGCTTCCTAAATTAACCCAAAATTAGCCTCTAGATATTATGGACCTTTTGCGGTGGAAGAGTGAATTGGTACTGCTGCCTATAGGCTTCGCCTTCCTGAAAATACCAGAATACATCCGGTCTTCCTCTCAGTTAAAGGCAGCACCTAGGGTGCAACCCGCAGCAACATTTTGCCAGCAGATTTTGCTGACCAAGGGGATTTTCCAGAAATGATTCCAGCAGAGAAGTTCCAAGGCAAGACACTTCCATGGTTGATCAAATGGCACGGAAGAAGTGAGGATGAAGCAACTTGGGAGGATGCACAAGTTATCCAGGTTCAATTTCCTCATTTTCACCTTGGGGACAAGGTGAATTTTCAGAAGGGTGGTATTGATAGGACTAGGCAGGAGGAGGGGGAGTCTCTGTTAGAGTTGGTGTCCTAAGAACCAACTATTTGTACTTTGATTACATGAATGTACACTTATTATATATTGTTTATTGTTCTGCATGACTATAATATAATAATGTCCTGGAATATTTGTTGCATTAATAAGGTCATGGCAGATCTCCGCTATGATGAGAACCTTAAAATGTCATAAAAATATACTTAAATAAAGTTCTACGGTTGGATGACATACTATGATAAGACACATAGTATACAGACCGTCATGTGCGAGTACTCGTAAGAAGACGAGACTCTCTCTCATGAAGTTTGCACTTGGTAATCTCCAAGATAGGAGATTATGAGAACAGACCCGCCAGTAGTAATTCTGCATGTCTTGGTGTCATCGGACATTGCTATCTACGAGCGTGTGTAATGGTCCTTAGACTGAAAGATTATCATTAACTCATGTCATGACTCGCGCACTTAGATTTACTGACAAAAACCGTCACGAAGACAGTTGGCAGGAAGTAGGGTATGTTGGGTGCGTCACGAATGACATGTTGTTAACGGATAAGTCGAGGAAGGATTTGTCCCTTCCATATTTATGAAAGTAGATATCTCGGGCTCTTTGATTGAAATAGAACTGTCGCCCAAATTCCATGGTCATGGTGTAACGACGAGTTTATTTCTGGAAGTCAAAGAATGACAGATCAAGCATATAGGTTTATGACACTGCCATGAAACTTGCGCTTGACGAGATATTGAGACAAAGGGATTAAATTACACAGTAAGCATTCGTATAAGGTGACACATCAATGCGGCGTCAACTTCTTTCTCTTTGGTGCCTTGACCCGTTGCTAGACAGTAATCTTGGACTTTAGGCAATCTCGCCTAATGCCAACGAGAAAAAGGCCTAGAGGGTCACACACTAAGTGTATCCACGTATCACAAGTAGAATTAAGATTATTCTCGTACGTGGTTTAATAATTATTCAAGGAAGTCTAAATCGTTTTAATGTTGGAGGAAGAATAAAATGAAAACAAGTACACGCCGTGTATTAATGATTACACGTCGTGCAGTTTTTATTTTTGAAAACAAGTACACGTCGTGTATTAATAATTACACGCCGTGTGGTTTTTTTTATGAAAAACAAGTACACGCCGTGTATAAATGATTACATGCCGTGTAGTTTTTCCAGTCGGGATTTTGAGGATATAATATTGTTTTATTAAATGATATTTATTATAATCAGCGTAGGCGCATGTCAAGGAATTAATTATTCGACATGGTGGTTTTCAATAAGAGTTAATGAAATAAATAAAACGCGTAACACGTATATTTATTGTCAGAACTCTATAACCTCAAACCCGATTATAAATATCCTCACAACCCCAACACTTTTCTCCAATCGTTGTGCACAACAATTCTGAAGAATTCTCTCAAGACCGAAAGAACTCCTTCCTCCAAGAACGCTCTCAAGACCGAGAGAAAGATCCTCCTCCATCAGATCAACGCGATCTAAGGCGGACAACGCAAGCAAAGGTTTCTTCACGCTAGCACCCGGAGACTCCTTTGGCGACGTCCAGAGATACGTGGTGCACGTGTGGATCACCGCTAAAGGAAGTCTACATTTGGCTTCTGCGACGCAACGACGAATCACATCGGAGCGTGATCAGAAATATCAACGAAGAAAGAACGCCACAAAAGGTATTTCTTGTCAATTAATTAAATTAATTATAATCAACCTGTGACGATCCTCCTTTGTGGTTCCGGGATTATTCTTTTTCTTTGTCTATTTCTGTGATTCAATCCGTGGAGTCTGGCGTTTATCGTCGTATTGATCCCGAATTGATCATTGCTAATGACAAAAAGCCAAGTGGGCACATCCACCCACGAGCTTCCGCTGCGCCCGGAACCTTCAGTCTGGTAGTCAGGTTGGTGTTCGGCAGGTTGGTGTTCAGCCTCTGGATGCTCATCCCCCGGTATTATTTACTTACCAAAGAAGGGGAGTGAAGTGAGGGGGGGGGGGGGTTATTATTGTCAGGGGGTACTTTTGTAATTTGGCTATTAATTGCCTAAGTAGGGAAGGGGTATTAATAGAGCAGGCTGGCTGGCTGATAGGGAGGGTCCGTTAGAAGGTTGTTAGAAGATTCGGTTGGGCCTGCGGGAGCGATTACTCTCCAGGAGTGAAGCAGGAGGACAAGACATCCAGCCTTGGGAGAGTCCGTAATGTGTTTTTTCTCCAAATATCTAGTAAGAACTTCTTTGAAAATACTCTAGAACTCTTTTCTCTCATTCAAATCCTATCAATATATATATAATTTTTTTTTTCAAACAAGGCGTGGATAAAGGAGCTGCACGGGCTGCAACAGAAGGCCCACGAAAAGGATATGACATGAATGAAGGAAGAAAGCATGAAGCCTAATCAAAAGCAAACCCAAAAAAAAAAAATAACGGTCCAGTAATAAAAGCCAAGCAGAAAACAGAACATGTAACAAAGATTAAAATGCAATTTAATTGACAATATATATATATTTTTTTTTTTATTTTTTTTTTTATTTTTTTGCAAGCAAGCATTCACAGATATCGTCCAAAATAACAAGTTTGAAAAATTCGTTCGTTTGATAACAGATTGAAAACATACATTACAGAGTTTGACTCAAAACAATCTGTTGAGAATATTTAAAAAAAATAGTCAGCTGGTAACTTATTTTAACCCCCGTTCCCTGATGAGAGAGAAATTACACAGAAAAACACCAAACCTGTTACAATGTTTAAGTTTCGCAAAAAAAAATGTTGTTATGTTTAACAGTTGAGCAAAATTACCTGTTAGTACAGAAAAGATTGATATATTCTCTCCACAAATAAAATGAACAAATTGGAAACACACCTGCAGACACATGCATGCTTGGGACATTAACCCAGTTATTTTAGCGGGATTATTTAAAATCAATAATGAATGGATGAGTCACTGGTAGAAATATGATAATGTTGACGTGAGCATTTAAGGAATTTGGTAAAATCAAGCTGGTTAAGCCAGCAATGGACAGCCTTTACATGAAATTCTTTCTCTTTTTCCTTTTTTTCTCTCTCCCTCTTGGTCTCACACCCGATGTCACCTTTTCCCCTTTCTTTCTCCATGATAGAGGAACTCTATCAGGAGGAGTTTCGATTGCTGGAATTGGAACCAGAATTACAGAAAACAGGGGATGAAACAGGGGAAAGCAGCAAATACAGACCCTCGAGAGCACCAGCAGGTCTCCCGCCCAAACCACAACTGACTATCCCCCCCCCCCCCAAAGAGAGCTCCCAGCTCCACTTATAACAGCCCAAAGCCCCACTACCTCTAACCGCATAGGGCCCACTTGTTGGCAGCATTTTTCTCCACGGACGGTGCCGCCCCCACTTTGTCAAAGGGGGTGGGCTGGGTTGGTGGTTGGTGGCCAAACCCCCACCAAAATCATTCAGCGGGAGAAGGCAGCGGGAAGGGGTGAGGAGGCCTGTAAAAGGAGGTTCTCCCCTCTTCCAAAGATCATCCCATCATCACCTTCATCCGGTTTCTCATCACCGGTTTATTTGAGCGGTATTAGTGAGGCGGTTTCCCCACCATATTCAAGAGAGAGTTTTTACGAGTGTTTTCTCCTTGTAATAAGTGAGGAAGTGTGTACCCACTTTTACCCCATAGTGATCCTTCTATTTGCCCGTGATTTTTTACCCCTTCCATTTGGGGGGTTTTCCACGTTACATCTGGTGTCCCTTTTATTTCTGCATTTTGCACTTTATTTTATCTCGTGATTATCGCTGCACCAGTGGGCCAATCATTTACGGTCCCAACACCAATTACTTTCTAACTACCCTGGACCCCACTCAAACTCTAATTGCACGGTCCCCCCCCCCCCCACTAACACCTCCCAAACCGCCTTCTTCTGGCTGGACCTTTTTACCCCTTCTAGAGTAAACATTCTAGCTGGCCTGGTGGTCCCGCGCCCTATCACTGGCCGCCCCTTGGATTTCAGGCTTGTCCTCAAGCCTGAAGATAGGAAATTGATTTTGAATGACTAACTAATCCTCCCATGTGGCGTCCTCTACGGGTTGGCACTGAATTAAGAGTTGTGGGTGTAGGATACCATCTCGAAACTGAGAGCGGTGAGATAAGACAGCAGCAAGTTCCGGGCAAGAACTCCTCTCCCACGAGGCCGGCTGGAAGAATGGTTGAAGCAGGTTGCTAGCCGATGGCGTGTTTGAGCTGGGGAAATATGGAAGACAGGGTGAATACGAGCTGTTGGGGGAAGATCCAACCTGCAAGTGACAGGACCCACTTTATCCAGAATGGTAAAAGGACCAAAATAGCATGGGGAGAGTTTTTGGTGGATCCTCCGAGCGACCGAAATTTGTTTGTGTGGTCGTAGTTTAACATAGAACTTCTCCCCAATGGAAAAACTGACAGGGCGACGGTGGGGGTCAGCCTGTTGTCGCATGAAGTCCTGGGAGCGACGCAAGTGATGTTTAAATTGTATTAAGGCCTCTGTCCGATCCCCAACAGCCTGAGCAACAGCTGCAACCCGAATTTCAAACGGCAAATAATTGAGCAAAGTGGGAGGCTTACGGCCATAAACCACTTCAAAAGGGGTGGTTTGAATGGCAGCATGCCGGGTGGTATTGTAGAAAAACTCAGCCCAAGGTATCCAAAATGACCAATTCTTGGGTTGTTCACCAAAAAAACAGTGTAAATAAGTTTTCAGGCAGCGGTTTACCACTTTTGTCTCGCCATCCGTTTGAGGATGGTAAGCCGAGCTAAATCGTAGTCTGGTGCCCGAGAGGCGAAATAATTCCTTCCAAAAGTTGCTAAGGTGGGATCACGGTCGCTGATTATGGACTGTGAAATCCCATGCAGACGGACCACTTCTATGAAAAAAATGTCAGCCACTTTTGGTGTTGTGTAGGGGTGTTTGAGGAGGAAATGAGCGAACTTGGAAAGCCGACCGACAACCACCAAAATAACATCAAAGTCATGGGATTTTGGTAACCCTATAATAAAGTCCATTGACAAATCAGTCCACACAGATTGTGGGATTTCCAAGAGCTGTAAAAGACCGGTAAGGGGACAAGGTGGAATATTTATTCTGTTGGCAAACAGAGCAGCGGCGCACAAAGTCCTGCACCTGGCGTCTCATGCCTGGCCAATATAAAGTAGCAGCCAGTTTACGGTAGGTACAGTAAAAAACCGGAGTGGCCGCCTTGTGGAGAGTTGTGGTATTCTTCCAATAGCTGTGGAATCCAAGGGGAGTGAGCTGGTATAACAAGGCGCCCTTTATAGAACAGTGTGCCATGGTGTAAGGTAAAGTGGGGAGGAGAAGGGTTGCCGAATTGCAAATTCTGGAAAATTTCCTGTAGCTGGGGATCCTCCACAATGTTTTGGATAAGGCTTGGCGCGTTCTGCCAAAATGGAGCAGAGTGCAGGAGAGTTAAATAAGGTTGTTCATCACGGCGAGAAAGTGCATCGGCGGCAGAATTTTGTGGCCTGGTTTATACTTAATTTCAAAATGGTACCCCAGCAACTTAGCTATCCAACTTTGTTGATCCGTGGTAGCAACCCGCTGGTGTAGGAGAAATTGAAGGTTGCGGTGATCAGAATATACCACAAAGGAGCAACCGAGGAGATAGGGTCGCCAATGTTGAATGGCCAATACCAGCGCCATAATTTCTCTTTCATAGGCAGATTTAGCCAGGTTGCGAGGGGACAAGGCGAGGGGACAAGGCTTTACTGAAATATGCAATGGGTTGACGGAGTAGCATGAGGACGGCGCCGATGCCACAACCCGAAGCGTCACATTCCAATTCGAAGGGCTGAGTAATATCTGGTAACCGGAGAACCGAAGCTTGTGTGAGGAGGTGCTTGAGGCTAGTAAAAGCAGCTTGCGCAGCTGCTGTCCAGGCAAAACCGGTTGCCTTTGTGAGGGCAGTGAGGGGTCGAGCGATACCACCATAATTCTTAATGAAGCGGCGGTAGTACCCGGTTAAACCAAAAAAGTCGCGGACGCTTTGACTGTTTGTGGAACAGGCCAATCAAGGACAACTTAAACTTTATTGGGGGTCCATAGAAGCACCGGCAGAAGAAATAATGTGGCCCAAATATTCAATGGGCAAAGTGGCATTTGCGTTGATTGGCGAAAAACGGATTGCTCCGGAGAATCTGCAAAGCAGTAGAAAGATTGTCCAGATTTTGCTGCCAACTTGAGTTGAACACGAGGATATCATCAAAAAAAAAATTAAGATAAATTTGCGAAGGGACGGAAGAGATCGTTCATGGTAGCTTGAAAAGTAGAGGGAGCATTAGTCAGCCCAAAGGGCATAACTAAGAACTCGTAGTGACCATTGTGGGTGCGGAAGGTCGTTTTGTCGACATCTTCAGGGCGCATCCGAATCTGATGATATCCGAAAGTGAGGTCCAGCTTGGAGAAATATATAGCACCATGCAATTCATCCAAGAGTTCTTCAACCACTGGGATGGGAAATTTATCAGGGATCGTCGCCTTGTTTAAAGAGAGGAAATCAACGCAAAGACGCCAGGACCCATCTTTTTTCTGGACAAGTAATACCGAGCTGGAATATGCGCTGCAGTTGGGACAGATAATGCATGTACGCAACATGTCATGTACCTGCTGTTCAATTTCTGCCTTCTGAAAGTGTGGGTATCTATAAGGGTGGACGCAGATGTTGCGGAATCGTCGGGAGCCACAACGACAGAAACGAGAAACGAAAGAAGAATGCAGAAAGAAAATAGACACGGGGCACACAAATTTACGTGGTTCGGGAATAACCCTACGTCCACGAAAAGGCGGAAAATTCACTATATCAGGAACACAAAATACAGAGTTTTTGCAGTAGTAACCCTAGCCTAAAAATGGGCTATAAAATGGAGAAGACGATCACTGTTCCGAAAAGTAAGTCTACGTCGCTATAGTGAACGGCGGCCACCTTTGTCAAAAGTGCTACAGTGGCTGCCGGCAAGAAGTCAAAAGTGCTACAGTACTGTTGCGGGACACAAACATTCGGCCCAACCGGATTAGGCTACACCAATCCAACAGCAGATGGGTGGTCGCCCTGGGATGAGGCAGATGGCATGGTCCCAAGGACGCTATAGAAGGAGGCCCAAAGGATGCTGGAAGACGCGGTGAAAGGCTGCCAAGAGGGCTGATAGAGGTTGGTGGTGCGGTGGCTGGAGGGTAGGACTAAGAGATTTGGTGTGGCCCCTCAAGAGGAGGCGATGATATCCTGTAGCCAAGGGATGGGTGAGGCGGCTGGACAAAGAAACTGTTGTATGTAGTGGGGGACGAGTGCCCGGAAGAAAATAAGTGCGGCCAGCAGCTTGGAACTTCATGAACATGGTCTGCCAATTTGTATGGACGTCCCCTAAGGTGCGCAACCAAGCCACTCCCAAAATCAAATCCAAGCGGCCAATGTCCAGGATATGGACATCCACGGCACAATGGTAGTCCCCAACTGACAGAGCTAGTTGAAAATAGGCACCCTGCGACCAGAGGGAATGACCATCGCCCAAGCGGATGTGCAGCTGCTGGGCAATACTTGTCGGAAAACAGAGGAATTTAATTAGTTTGGGAGAGATAAAATTATGTGTGGCCCCACTATCGATGAGAATAAGAATTGGGATCTGAGTAATGTAGCCTTCAATTGTCATGGAAGAGGGTCCAGGGGTGGCCTAATCCGAAGGAGAGCCGCAAACATCAAGGTGTTGGTATGCCACAATGTTGCAAGTTGCTTCAGAAAAAGGAGCAGATGAAGCAGGTGGAGTGGGGATGGGGGTGGGCTCCTCGGTGTCTGAATCTTCCTCTCCCATAATAAGAATCCGTAATTTAGGGTCTTCGCAGCGGTGAGTGGGAGTGAAGGGTAATGCACAGCGAAAGCAGAGTCCCTTGCGACGGCGTTCTTCCCACTCTTGAGTGGAAAGTTGGTGGGGACAGAGCGAGTGGAGGGTGGAAGTTGTTTGAAGGCTGGTTGAGAAGTGATGGAGAAGCCCTTTGTATCCCGAGGAGAGGAACGCCCATGAGGGAAAGAAGGTGGAAGTGGAGTGGAACGGGGTTGGTAAGGGAGAGTAGTGGAGCGGGGAGGAGCTGTGGAATATTCCCGAGGACGTCCAGTGACCAGAGGAGTGCCGCTACGGACCGAGACAGCAGCGCCTTGATTAAGTGCGAGTTTGACATGTCGATCTACCCGCATAGCCTGTAGGCGTGTGACCGGGTTATGGATGCGAACCCAAGAACGAATTTCCTCACGGAGACCATGTAAAAATAGCCCACATATTGTTCCTAAGGTTGACGCGGCAAGAGGGAAGCCAAATATTCATAATGCTCAATATATTCCTGCACAGACGCCTGCTGTTGAAGAGCAGCAAGTTCCTCATAGGGATTTTGAATCTCCAAAACGCTGAAGCGTTCAAGGAGTTCAGTTTCAAAAAGAGGCCAGGATAGATCTGAATGAATTTCAGTCAGAATAGTAAACCAATGGATAGTCACTCCATCCATGTTGAGCTGGGCAAGCTGAATTTTCAAGTGATCCGGTGTATGATGAATGAGAAAATAGAGCCATGCCTGTGTGAGCCAGCCCCGCGGGTCAGTTCCCTTGAATGTAGGAAGTTTCACTCATTTGGCAGGATGACCGGAGTCCGAAGAAGGGAAGCGTCTACCTGAAGACGGGTATCTGCCGGAAGCGGAGTGGGAGGAGCATCAGCTGAAGTCCCAGAAATCGCCGAGGGCAAAGGAGGGCAGACAACATCCGACTACAGAGGTTGCTTCTCCTGATGGCGCATCATATACTTACGGAATTCAGTTTGAGCAGTCATTTCTTGATCCCATTTGTGTTGCCCCTGCCAAGGTCCAAAAGATCCTGCTGGAGATCAGTGACCGAGGCAGACAGCTGGGAGAGAGTAGATTCCACTATTCCTTGGCGGAGCTCGATGCTGTCAACGCGGGATTGAGTGCGGATTTCCATGCAGAGAGGAAGGAGAAGGCAGGTCGGACCAAGTGATAGAGGAACTCTATCAGGAGTTTCGATTGCTGGAATTGGAACCAGAATTACAGAAAACAGGGGAAGAATTACAGAAAACAGAGGATGAAACAGGGGAAAGCAGCAAATACAGACCCTCAAGAGCACTCCCGCCCAAACCACAACCGACCAGCTCCACTTATAACAGCCCAAAGCCCCACTACCTCTAACCGCATAAGGCCCACTTACTTTCTAACTACCCTGGACCCCACTCAAACTCTAACTGCACGGTTCCCCCCCACTAACAGCTCCCAAACCGCCTTCTTCTGGCTGGACCTTTTTACCCCTTCTAGAGTAAACCTTCCAGCTGGCGTGGTGGTCCCACGCCCTATCATTCCATCTCAACTATTTTTCTATCACGCATTAATGATCCAAAATTTTGCAGCAAATAGTTGGTGACCAAATCATGAACAAAGGTTGAATAAAAAGTTAATCGATATAAAAAAGGGCATACAATGCACCAAACAAATTTTGAAATGAATAAATAGCCGATGGACAGTGGACATACCTCGTTCAGCAATAAGCTCATTTGAGTGATGAATTGCTTGAGTTCGGTAGGATTCATTTTCAATATAGAATGTTTCAAGAATATTTGGATTCATGTTTATGTGTTTTAGGGAGTGTCATTATGTTTCAGAATGAAAGGGATTTAAGATGTTCAGCTTTGTGATGTACTTGATTCAGGCCATGACACTGATGTCACATGCAATTGAGTAAGGAGTGGAATAGCTCCGATATAAATGTTGTTGTCGGATGACATTTACATACTGACTTCCCGGAACAAATATAACACACAAGACCATCTTAACATCATCTGCAATATAATTTTGCCAAAGAATCCCAGCCAAATGGCAGCAATCAGGATGGCAGCTTCAGCCATATCACAAATATCATGCACATGTCACAGCGATAATAACTTAAAGAATCCTCTCCAGTCTACTTTAATTACAGATAAATTGCAGCATTAAATGTAACCCAAAACAAATTGCAAATGCAGATATTTTTCAAAATAAAAATTGGAAATACAAAACACCATCAATCAGAAATTAGGGATTAAAATATATAAATAAAATATCAACTTAGAATACAACTGCAATACCTGTAAGGAATAGCCAGAAAAGGCACCAGGAAATTGCTTTGACATATTTTCCATGGCTGCAAGAAATGCTACAACCTGAACAAACAAAAATAAAAATAAAATCCAAACAAGTTATATAAATAATAAAAACACGTCAGGAGACATTAATATTTTCAAACCACTCCAATTTTGAAGGGAAAATTTTGAAAACCTGTTTTCCCATCTGAGGAGAGATCACAGCATAAACATCGGATTCCTGCACAATCCTACACAGCTTCTCTCTATCACCACCAGTAGCTTCCGTCACAAATGGCACCCCAAATTTCCCATATAGCTCTACATTATATGTGCCTGGCATGATAGAGGCAACTATGCATAAAATATTGTCAACTTAAACAGCATTAGGATACAAAATGCAGACTATTTGGGCAAACATGCATAATAATCAGTGATGTACAAGGAGGCTCAGATGTTAAACACCAACTGAAGAAACCGTTTTAAGCAACCCACAGTCCCTCAGCATAATTTCAATATTCTCCAGAATCCACCAACATTAATGTCTAAAGCACTTGAATACAGCCACAGAATTGTTTATTCAATCAATTTTATGGGAATTCCAATGGCTCGACTTTGAAAAGGATTGATCCTTCTCCTTAATACAATTGAATCGCAGAAAAAATGGGTACCTAAACATCATAAATGTAATAAAAACGCGATGAGAGTGATTCATCACGTCCTCAAAATTACTCAGCCGAAAGACATCCACCTGCAACTTGACCTCATAACGAAGCTCATCCTTAAAAACGTCTCGCCTGGCGACCTCATCAACTATAAAGGAAGGAGCAAAGCATTGTAAGTCTGTGAAGCGTCCACCATAGTCCATCACTGACATACCCTCCTGTGTCAAGTGCAAGAACTCACGAGCCTTCTCATCCCTGAAAGTCTCTGAATAGAAGTGGCTCATAAACTTTGCTTTAAAAACCTTCCAAGATAACTCTTGTTGTTGCTCAGCTTGCTTCAGGATGTCCCACCAACATTTGGCTGGTCCTCGAAGCATATAAGCAGCAAGCTTCACCCTCCTATCAGCGGGTGTCTCGAGATGCTTGAAGATCGTCTGGACTAACTCAACCCAGAACTCAGTTAACTGGGGGCCTCCCTCCCCAGCAAACATAGGCGAATGATGTAGCTAGAACTCTCTCGTCAGCTCAGACATCCAAGGTGTGGTATGAACAGTATCCCTTCTCCATGGATCGCATGACCCTCAAGAAGTTATTGCGAAGCTAGTCTTCCATCAAATTCTCCGGAGCCACAGGAAGTTTCGGCTCAGCTATGTTAGGATTGTGTTGATTACCACTCTCCTGTCACTCAACTCGAAGACAGGGCATTTTCTCTACAAAGTCCAATGCACTCCTTAGAACACAAAAACTCAACAAGATCAACCTCAACAGGTGATAAAAACAGAGAACCACTAGCTTAAGGTTCCTATATACTTGGCTTAACATGTGAATTGGCATATCATAACAATTTTCTTTCATTTCATTTATCAGATATCATAACGGATTTCATTTCACAATTCATATGGGCAAGTATGTCACATACGGCATGTCAACATATATTCCCATGTGCCTATCATGATGCATGCGTACTCGTCTCATGTCATACCGAGCCACGAGTAAAAATCTCAGTAAACAGAAACATCACACAACAAGTGAATCGCCCAAGGTGAAATAACATCAAAACTGTAACAAACGAACATCATGAACAACAATCTCATCCCTAGGCACTTGGATTTCCCCCCGTACATGGGTTAGCTACTCATGCACAAACTCATTACCAAATTCCGACACATCGTAGTCTTTTTTCTACCTTTCTCAAATAACAATGCAACAAAAAAGAAAATTCTGATCCTCTGATACCACTTTGTAACGTCCCTCGGCACAGTACTCCCTCACGTGATTGAACTGGGGTTGGCTATGTGACCTCAAACGGGTCTCCCCAAACGCCAGAGGTTACCAACTAGCAGCGAGGGTGCAAGGAATCTAGTGAAAAGATTATACCCTCTAGTATCGAATAATAACATAAGCGAAAATAATAATCAGAGTAGCGGAAAAACAGCAGGTACAATATAAAAGATCAGCATACAACAATAGCAGGAAGAGGAAACAAATCAAATAATCCAAATAATAATAATAATTCATGTGATGACAGACTGAAATGTAACTAAATGACATGATGAAAGTCAAATAAATAAATGACTAAGCAACCCAAACAAAGACTTTACGATCTCAGTCCTGAACCTTATGTCGGTCTCATCTCCAAGCTCCAACCCATCAAGCAAGCAACCATCAGCAACAGGGTCTCTTGCCCTTGTCTGAACCAGCATCCACGAAATCTGTCCAAGTACCAAACGGCGGTCCGTCCAGGGTGTGAGTACGACTCGATAGGTCGACACCACCATGTCTAAACAAAACCAGTCGGAGATATATAGTGCATGCAATAAAACGATAAACAGAGTATTAATTTAATCAATTAATACTGCATGTGAAATAAATCCGCTGACCCTTGAGCTCCGAGTTAACACCTGAGGTCAACCTCAACCAAGCTTCGGCACCAAGCCGGAATATCTTTGAGCATGTCATGGAGTCATGTCAACCATTGCCATAACTCTCCCAGAGTATAGCCCATAAATTGTCACATGAACCGAGCAGAGCCCTATAAACATTACAACATATCCAGGCCAGGCAATATAAACATTACTGTAGAACCCCGGAACACCCTGAGAGGGGAGGGGTGAATCAGGGTGTCAACTTGTTCTTCTTAAAGAGACAGATCTTGTTCCCACGTTTGTAGGAAACTGTTAAACCTGTCACACAATCACATGCAAAGAGAAGACACAACAATTTTACTGGGTTCACCACTAAGGGCTGGTCCAAGAAGCATACGCCGACAGGTTGTCGGTCGTACCAAAGTTCACTAATCTTCACTAGTTATGGAGTACAAGAGTTCAGACACAGTCACTCTATGCCAGAAACACTGCCTTTACAATGATTTTAGGGATAGCACACTGCGTTCCTCGAAACACTTCCGTTGACTCCCCATTTGCTCACTATTGTGGGTGAAGTCTTACTCAGTTTATCAACTTGAAGGTCGCATCAATGGATTGACATTAAAGACTTTGTTCTTAACTTAGCACGAGACTCTGCTTGCACCGAAAACCTGAGTTGATGCACACTGGAAGCCATGTTCACTAAAAAACTGATCTTCAATACTGCCTTTCGCGAAGCTCCTTCACGAACCTCACTCCTTCGCGAAGCTCCCTTGCCTTCGCGGAACAAACTGCCTTCGCGAAGCACTTCTGCCTTCGCGGAACAACCATCCTTCACGAAACTCACTGAGTCAACGCGGAATACCCCATCATCGTGAAGCACTCGTTAAACAAAAGCGTCGGCGTCAGTCAAGACTAAAGTAGTCTTTTCACGATGCTCAAGCTCGCATGGAATGTCAGTTTCGCGGAGCTCCCCTGGATTTGCGAAATCAGAGCGATTCCGGATTTTTCTTAGAATTTTTCGTGTTGAGTGAAGAGGGGTAGCCTCTTATTTATAGGCTCAGTCGTTCGCGAAGCTCCACCGCCTCCAGCGTGATTTTTGGATCCTCCAAAAACACCTTCGCGGCGCTCGTCCTTTCGCGATGCTACAATGAAATTCACTGTTTGCAATGGTTGTCGTAGTCACGGAGCCTTCCGTGAAAGCATCGCGCAGTCGCGATGCTCCTCTTCTCGTAATTGCGTAGAAACACCGTCTCTATGCTCATCATCTTCACAAACATAATCTCAGGCTTCGCAAAATCCATGCATTTACCATATTTATAATATGTTGATTCCAGAAAACTACCTTTCGCAATGTTCATCGTAATCGCAGAGCACAGCGTCAAAATTCATAAATCCTTTGCGAAACACAACTCATGTAGCCCTTCTTTGAAAAACTCGTGCCTTTGACATATTTTCATAAGACCTTCAAGGAAAACCACTTTTCGCGATGCAAGCCAGCTTCCAAATTTTGGACCCCAAAAATTTGGCAAACACTGAGAAACTACGCCACATTTAATACTGTTGTATGTTTGAATTGTAAGATTCTTTTCTTTGCAAACTCTCTGATCTTCCTTGTGAGGATTGACAACAAACACAAACCATACTCCATTTCCAGCAAAGAACGATCTTGGTTCCAACAACCTCCCACTTTGGGTTTGTTAGCAATCTGCAGATAAATTCAATGAAGCACCAGCCACAATCAAAACCTGATACGCAAGAAACAACTCAGTCATCACTCTAAGTCTACGTGAATAATACTCGGTGTAGAAAAGAAGAGGGGAAGCATGAATTGGGTTCTCATATCTTGGAATGCTTAAAGATGCCCAAGCTATTCTCTGACCATGTCACAGAAGCATCACATGCCCTGAACTGTTTCCTCATAACACCAAAATCTCATTTTTCTCCTTTACAACTCATCGAATTTCTCAATTCTTCATTCTCTATTCTTCGGCAACCAGAAAAACATTTCATTCTCCCCCTTTGTATCATCGAATTACCATTGAATTTATCCATTCTTCCCTCATTGGCAATAAACCCAAAGACCAGTAATTGTACATTATAGAGCTCAAAACACACTCCCCCTGGAACGTATCTCCCTCATAAACCTGCATCACTTTAACAAACAAATTAAAACAGTTAACACAACTGGGAAGAGGGGGACCCTCATAACCTCCTCATGCACTGGGAGGTGGTTGAACACCGAGGTTCAACCGATGCTTCTCGAACACATGTGCTGACAATGGCTTGGTTAGTATGTCGGTCACTTGATCATCAATTCCAACATGATCCATTTTAATCATGTCTTGTTCAACTTTTCCCTTGATGAAGTGATATCTGATTTCAATGTGTTTCGTACGAGAATGTTGAACAGGATTCTTCGTAAGATTGATTGCACTCTTGTTGTCACAGTGAATCGTCATTGGTTGTTTCACCTCATCACCAATATCAGTCAGTTGTTGCTTCATCCACAGTAGCTGAGTGCAAGATTTGGAAGCAGAGATATAATCAGTTTCAGCAGTATTAAGAGAAAAACTTTCATGTTTCTTACTCAACCAACCCACACATTTCTTGCCAATAAAAAATGCTCCACCACTTGTGGACTTTCCATCAACAACATCTCCAACCCAATTAGCATCAGAAAATGTTGATAGCTCACTATCTCTTACTGCAGCAAAGTATAATCCATATTTATGAGTCTCTTGAATGTACCTCGTGATTCTTTTCACTGTTGTCATGTGTTCTTCCTTCGGATTACTTTGAAAGTGGACTGCTAGGCATGTTGCAAAGACAATATATGACCATGTCGCAGTCAAGTACAATAAGCTTCCAATGATTCTTCTGTATATTGTGGGATCTACAAATGTCTCATCTTCATGCTTTCCCAGTTTTGTCCTAACCGTAATCGGAGTCGACATTCGTTTGGAATCATGCATATTGAATTTCTTCAGCAACTCTCTTGTATACTTTTCCTAAGAAATAAAAGTGTAGTCTTTCCTCTGAATCACTTGCAACCCCATTCAAATGGCTCTTTGCTTTTTCACGGTATGACATGATATGGCCCAGATAGCCACAGAATTGACATTTCATAAGTGGAAATGTCTTCTCATTTCTATTCCTCCTCATGTCTCCTTTCAGTTTGAATTGAGGGTTTCTTTTTCAGCACATCAAGTGACTTTTCAATATGTTCAACTTTCAGCTTGCCTTTATTTTGACCCATTTTATTTACAGCATTTGATGTTTCGACATCACAGCTGATTCCATTGTTTCTCATGCATGCGGGTCTTTGATCATTCAAAACCTTTTCAACTCTATCGAAACCACGCTCAGCTCTCTCCAGCAACTCAGCATCAGAGAATTTTTCGAACTGTATATTCTTCTTTGCTTCTTTTGAATTTGATTTACTTTCGAGTTTACTCCTAAGAGTAACAACTTCTTCGAGTCCCTCGACAGTCTTGGACTTCTCCTCCAGTCTGAAGGTAAGGTCATTGATGGCCCTTTGTCTGCTCTTCAATTCTGAGCTTTAGTTCTACTACATCTTTTGTGCTTTCAAAGGTTGCTGATTGAACTTTCACTAATTCTTTCAGTCGTTCAATTTCAGCTTCAACATATTATGATGATTCTTCCACAACTGCTCTCCACTTTTTGCATTTATTGCTTTGATTCTCAAACTTACCAAGAGCATCCTTAGGTTGTAACTTTAGATCAGCATCAGCACTCAACTGATGATCTCTAGCTTTATCGTCATCTTCTTATTCACAGACAAAACTTTTTTTTTGCGGTTGCTTTCCAGATTTGAAGTTTCCCTTTTGAGAAAACCTTTTCTGAGGCTTCTTGAGTTTCCAACTTCACCTTCATCATCATCGAACTTCCTTGAGCACTGAGAAATAATGTGTCGAACTCTACCACAACGAAAACATGTCAAGGGTAACTTTCCTTCAAATCTCCCTTTTCCTCTCTTGAATTTCTTGGCAAAGAGTAAAAGGAGTTCTACCTCATCAGCTTCATTAACACAATCTCCTGAAATATCGAGTCTTTCCATGGCTTTGAATATCATCTCCTTGCTGACACGACTTGTTGCATCCTCTGGTTTCACTCTCATTTCATATGCAACCAAACTACTCAGTAGATCATCTAAAAACGGTTTTGAGAGATCTCTTTCCTCAAGGGTTGAAACTTTTGGATTGTAAAGAGGTGGAAGACTTCTCAAGATATTTTCTTTACAATGTCAATGTCTTTGATTTCTTCACCAAGCACTCGAATTGCTCCTACAACTTCAGTAATTCGATTAAAGAAGGTACCTGCATTTTCATCAGGATGCATCTTCAGATCATCAAACCTATTATGCAAAACTTGTAGTTTCACCTCCTTCACTTTGTTGTCGTCTTCATAAATATTCTCCAATTTTTCCCACATTGATTTTGCTGAAGTGCAACTCATCACCTTTAGATAGATCTGATCAGAATGAGCTCCAGTGAGGGCATTCTGTGCTTTAGCATCTGCACCAAGCATTTTCCTGTCTGTATTAGTCATAGACAGTCGTGTTGGATCAGTGACCTGTACTCCTTGTACAGTATCAAAAAGAACTTCCATTCCAGAGATCTTAGATGAGATCTCATCCTGTTTTTCCAAATCTGGAAGTTACTTTCATCGAAGAGGGTGACTCCCCTGACATTTACTGAATTCTCCATGATAGAAATGAAGGACAAATTTAACACCAGCAACCTTTACCCTCTGATACCACTTGTAAAACCCTGGAACACCCTGAGAGAAGAGGGGTGAATCATAGTGTCAACTTTTTCTTCTTAAAGAGACGGATCTTGTTCTCACGTTGGTAGGAACCTGTTAAATCTGTCACACAATCACATGCAAAAAGAAGACACAGCAATTTTACTTTGTTCACCACTAAGGGCTAGTCCAAGGAGCATACGTCGACAGGTTGTCGGTCGTATCAAAGTCCACTAATCTTCACTAGTTGTGGAGTGCAAGAGTTCAGACACAGTCACTCTGTGTCAGGCACACTGCCTTTACAATGATTTTAGGGATATCACACTGCATCCCCTGGAACACTTTCGTTGACTCCCTCTTGTTCACTGTTGTGGTTGAAGTCTTGCTCAGTTTATCGACTTGAAAATCGCTTCAATGGATTGGCATTAAAGACTTTGTCCCCGACTTAGCACAAGATTCTGCTTGCACCGAAAACCTGAGTTAATGCACATTGAAAGCCATGTTCACTAAAAAACTGATGTTCAATACTAACTTTCGCGAAGCTCCTTCGCGAAGCTCACTCCTTCGCGAAGCTCCATTGCCTTCGCGGAACAAACTGCCTTCGCGAAGCACTTCTGCCTTCGCGGAACAACCTTCTTTCGCGAAGCTCACTGAGTCAACACGAAATACCCCATCATCACGAAGCACTCATTAAACAAAAGCATTGGCATCAGTCAAGACTAAAGTAGTCTTTTCTCGATGCTCAAACTCGAATGGAATGTCAGTTTCGCAGAGCTCCCCTGACTTCACGAAATCAGAGCGATTCTGGATTTTCCTTGGAACTTTTCATATTGAGTGAAGAGGGGTGGCCTCTTATTTATAGGCTCAGTCGTTCGCGAAGCTCCACCGCCTCCAGCGTGATTTCCGAATCTTCCCAAAACACCTTCGCGGCGCTCCTCCCTTCGCAATGCTACAATGAAATTCTCTGTTCGTAATGCTTGTTGTAGACGCGGAGCCTTCCGTCAAAACACCGCGCAGTCACGATGCTCCTCTTCTCATAATCGCGTAGAAACGCCGTCTCTGTTCGCAATGTTCCTCGTCTTCATAAACATAATCACAGGCTTCACGAAATTCATGCCTTTACCATATTTATGAAATGTTGATTCCAGAAAACTACCTTTCACGATGCTCATCGTAATCGCGGAGCACACCGTCAGAATTCATAAATCCTTTGCGAAACACAACTCATGTAGCCCTTCTTTGCGAAACTCATACCTTTGTCATATTTTCATAAGGACTTCAAGGAAAACCACTTTTCGCGATGCAAGCCAACTTCCAGATTTTGGACTTTAAAAATTTGGCGAACACTGGGAACCTGCACCACCTTTAATACTGTTGTATGCTTGAAATGTAAGATTTATTTCCTTGCAAATTCTCCGATCTTCCTTGTGAGGACTGACAACAAACACAAACCATACTCCATTTTCAACAAAAAAACAGTCTTGGTTCCAACAATTACAACATGTCATCACAAAACATTATGGTCAATTCATCAAATAACCATTCGTTGTTTAAACCCCCCAAGTCGTTAGCGTACCACTTAACCAATTCTTAGTCCATGTGATCCCATATCAAGCATTCCCACCAAATTCACAAGTTATGTCAATTCATAATATTAAGCCATCAATCACCATATCTAACATGTCATAGAGTATAATGCTCAATCTAACCAAAACGCAAGTCAGGTCTAAGGCTGACAAACCTATCAGGTGGTCACATGTCTCGATCTCAACACCAAAAGACCCAACGGGATCCAATAGAATGTTTATGTGACTCATCAAACAGAGGTCAATTCAATTATTTAGGTTGCGCGCACAGTGTGTTGGCGTGATCGCACGTATTGCATGTAATAAAATAAATGGAAACAGATAAGGGGGATAAGTTCTAGACAACCCACCTCAAACGAAGACGCGAACAAACTCTCGACATCAAAGGTAACGCTTGGCTCCTCCTATCCCTTCATTGACGACAAGAAAAATCTGTCAACAAGGGTTCTCCAAGAGGAAGCCAACGAACAAGAGGAAGAAGAGAAACAGGAAGGCTTGCCTTCAAGTTCTAGGCCCGGAACACCAAGGTTAGAAGGCTTATATAACCACGGATTGATCCCTAAAAGGTGGGGGTTGAATCCTGTAGGTTGAGAAACCCCCTTGCCTCCTTACCTCAAAGTGAGACGGAGGCATTCTTTTATAATGAATGAAAAGGACCACATCGGACCACAAGTCCGATGTGGGATACAGACTCCAACACTCCCCCTCAAGCTAGGTGTACCTAGCTTGGACACATGATGAAAATAAAGCAACAAAACGGATGCCAACACCCCCCCTCAAGCTGGACATGCCCAGCTTGATGACAAATACAAGACAAAAACAGAAGAAACGGAAATAATAAAATCGTTGTTGATGTTGCTCCCCCTCAAGATGGTAATGTGATGTCGCTGAAAGAAAAAAGGATGGGTCATCGCCGAAAAAGTGCGGGGCCGGACAACAGAGCGCCGGGAAATCCACACTGACAGGTCGGTCGTCAGAGCATCGGGAAAATCCGCACTACAGGCCGGTCGTTAGAGTGTCGGGAAATCCGTAATGTCGGGTCGATCGTCAAAGCGCCGAGAAATCCGCTCGGGAGGGTCGGTCGTCAAAGTGCCGAGAAATCCGCAATGGCGGTGCCGGTCGTCGAAGCGCCGGGAAATCCGCAGGAGGAGGCCGGCGATTGAGGCGGGAATGCCGCGGGCAGCAGGAAGAGGCCGGCATGGAGGGAGCAGTTGTTGATGCGCAGGAGGCCGCCAAGGGAGGCACGGCAAGATGGGTGATTCCGAAAGAGGCCGGGAGACTGCTGGAAGGGCGGGGCTGGCGCGGTGTCGAACCAGGAGTCTGCCGGATGCTGGAGGAGCCGACAGAGGTGGAGGCCGGCTGCTGGAGGAGCCGACTGTTCTTCTCGCCGGGAAAAGTGGGAGCAGGAGCCGGCAGATGCGGGGAGCCGGAAACCGCGCGCTTGAAGAGTGTCGCCCGGGATGGAGTCGTTGGACGAGGGTGGGTCGCGCTCGGGAGGGGCAGGGATGGAGGGCGCGCGCAGGTTGACGGGGCCGGTGCGCGCAGCCGGGAGGAGACGCAAGGGCGAGGGCTCCGGGAGTCGCGTCTGGAAACGGCGACGGGCTCCAGATCCGTCGGGAAGAACCGCGAGCGAGGTCGCCGGGAGTCGCGCCTGGAACCGCCTTCGGGAAGAACCGTCGACGGGGTCTGCGGGAGTCGCGGGCTGGAGGAGCACCGCGGGAAGAACTGCCAGGAGGAAGACGTCGCGGAGAGAGAGAGGGCCGCCGGGGAAGGGAGCCGCCGGGCACAGAAGGGACGGCCGCCGGGAAGGGCAAAGCCGGAGGGGAGATGCGGGAGCGAGCCAGCCGTTCTTCTCGCCGGGAGATGCGGAAGGAGCCGCTGGACAGCATCAGACCGCCTGAGGAGGGCAGTTCGTGCGGAGCGGGAGAGGCGGAGCCGACCGGAACGTCCGCCTGGAGAAGCGGGAGCTGTTGCGCGCAGTTGTGGGAGCCGAAAAACCGTCGGGGAAGACGGGAGCCGCTGAGGAGGCAGGCGCAGCGGGAGACGGGAGGTAGGCCGCGATCGGGGGTCGCGAGGCTGGGAGGAGCGCCGACAGGATGCGAGCAGCGCTGGAGGGACGCCGGACAGAGCCGCCGGCAGGGATAAAAAAAAGAGAGCCCGGAGGGCAGGGAGATCTGCGACGGAAGGAGACGCCGGTAGGGGGGAGATCCGCCGGTGAGGGTGATCCGCCGTGAGGGAGGGCCTGCGCGACCGGGAGGAGCAGCGGAGGGGGGGGTGGCCGACTATTTGGATTGGAGCCGCCGCCCCCCCGGACGGGGAAAACCCTAAAGCAAGGGATAAAAAAATAATTAGGGAGGGAGGAGGGCTCGGGTTTCGAAAACCTCCCCTGATACCATGTAGGTTGAGAAGCCCCCTTGCCTCCTTACCTCAAAGTGAGGCGGAGGCATTCTTTTATAATGAATGAAAAGGACCACATCGGACCACAAGTCCGATGTGGGATACAGACTCCAACAAATCCGATGGAAAGGAGGTCCAAAAGTCTTCGAAAAGCTCCCTGAGGCGCCTAGAGGTCGAGAGGAAAAAGTTGAATCAAAACGAGTTCGGAGGGCTCTAGGGTATTTATAGATAGGTTGTTAAAAAGACGACCACGACGTAGCCCACTGGACCACGCCGCAGAACCGTCTGATACTGGATACACTACAGCGCAGCCCAAGGGACCACGTCACAGCCCCACTTAGTCAAACCGCGTACGAGATCCACAGTGGTTGTTATGTCGTAGATCCTATAAATTCGGGGATGTACTACGACGTAGCCTAAGCGACCAAGCCGCGGCACCCCGAATCCTTGAGGAATGGCTACGCCTCAACGCCATAGGGGTGTCTAAATTGGCAGAACCGGCCAATTTTCTCCTCGTGACCCTTACGCCACCGCCACCCTTCCACGTCGTAGGTATGCCTAATTTGGCAGTGGCTCGAATTTACTCCCTCCAAGACCCTGCTGCAACCTGCTCCACGCCGCAGCGACCCACACCATGGCGCAGCCCAGAGCTCCACGCTGTAGTCTGCCCTGCAACAGAGAAAAACAGCTCAACTCCTCTCCTGCTTCGATCAACAAACCCCAAACAAGACTCCACAACAACATTCTAACCGAAAACAACAGCTCAAAGAGGTGTACAAAACTTTAAAGAGGAACGCACCTGAAAAGGGACGGGATCATACAATTGTGAACCATAAGTCATCCCATCATAACCACCATTATTGCACTTTTGACTTCTGGGCATCACAACTCGTGCATATCTAACTCGCCTGGAAAAGAGAGCGGGGAAGAGCGGATAACCAACCATTCATCCTCACCACCAGGATGTTGGGAAAAACACCCCCAAAACATTTGGTCGTCGGCACATGGTGCTCAACACAGGTGGGGTGCGTATAGAAATCATAAGGAAATACAATATACATATATATAGCCACACACAAACCTAACCTATGGGTTCACAACAAAGCACTATTCCAACTCGCAACATTGTCGCCGAGCCTCACAACATCTGCCACATTAGCTATCACCGCAACGCACGACACCACACAACAAGGCATAAGCCACAAGCCACTTTTCATTTTCTTTCTCAATTTAAGTCATTTCCAGATTTCACATTACCAACCAATTCCATTCATGCTCATTCATCTTCCTACCCATTTAATTTCACATTAAGCAACAATCATTTAAGTCATACTTCTCATTTCAATTCAACGTTCATTAGTCATTTCAACCCATGTCATTTCATGTTCATTATTAACAAATTATTTCACCACTACTCAGGCATATAGCACAACACAACACAACACACCAACCCACCTTTCTCATGCCAACAGTCAACACATCACCTCCCTTTCACACCCACAGCCACTTTCCATAACACAAACATTTTTCGCATCACAACTGCCAAGTACCAACCACATCCCAACACATCCGCCACATCCCAACCGCACATCATCACCCCGCATCACAACCACACATCACACATTCACATGGCATTTATTCAATTTTCAGATTTAGCAGGGGGCTTTCATCACATTCCACTTTTTTATTCAAGGGCATTCTAACACAAGCCATGGTTCTTTCGGGGCAGCCATTTTATTAACCGAATATAAGTGGTCACCCAATTTCCATTTTAGGTGACAACAAACAACACACAACAATGTTTCCATAACTTATCAACTAATGCACAAAGCCCCCAACGGCCACGATTTTCAGCGGGACATCAAGCTTGTACAATTCAGCATCAAACAATATCAAATGCGGTAAAAACATGCGATTCAATCTCTTCCCCCTTCAATTTCAATTAAACCGGATAATTATCTTCATTAAGCGGGATGCAAACCATCTCCCCGAAGTTAAACAAAAGCATAACTCATCCCGCATGATACACTAGGTGAGAAACGAAGGATCTCCTACCTCAAACGGAGCTTTTCGATCCGCTGCGCAAGGTTGGAACAAGAGGAAGGCCACCACTGAGCGTCGTGACGAAGGAGAACACCCTTACCAGCCTAAAACACAACAAACACATCATTCCCTTATCAAAACAAGATAAAAACCACAAGTTTCCCCAACAGCAGCCCTTCCTAGACAGAGCAGGGAGAAAAACAGGGGAGGGACAAAATGAGAAGGGAACTCACCTAGAACGGTCAAAGATCGATCTCCCAAGACCGAGGTTGAAAGCCACTGATTAGGGGCTGAAAGGCCTCAAAAGGACGCACCTAAGTGGCCCAAGAAACGAGAGAAATGTTGGAAAATTGATCAGGTCTGAGGGGCTTTAAGAATTTATACATAGTCTGTAAAACACCAGATCACGGCGGAGCCTCTTCCTCCATGTTGCAGTGGTGATGGTCAAAGCCCCTCTGAGATCTACGGCTATATCCACGCCGCAGATCCCATAAAAAGGGGGGGAGACCACGGTGCAACCAAGGACACTACATCACAGACCCCCAACAACCGGGAAGAAGGTTGCGCTGCACCCAAGCTTCACAGTGCAGCTATGCCAAAATTGACGATAGAACCAAACTCCACTCGAGCCTCCCCCTATGCCGCAATCGCTTCACCACGTCGCAGCCATCACTTGCCGAGAAGGGGCTACGCCGCAGCTAAGGCTCGACGACGCAGCTACCCCCAAAACAGCAGTAGCTCCAAAAACACCTCCAACCGCTCTCTACGCCGCAGTCAACCCTCCTACACCACAGCGGCCACCCCTACGGTGCAGCCCCACGCTCCACATCGCAGAGCTCCTCCTCAGCTGGATTCTCCGACTACAACCTCTCCTACACTCTCCAACTCCTCAGGACTCCCCCGGACACCTCTACCACCAGATTCTCACAAACAGGCAGGAAGGCTCGGGTCATTGCATGGTGCTCGAAGCGGGTGGGGTGCATATAGAAATCACAATGAAAATACAATATATAATAGTCATAGAAACAAGCTCAACCTATGGATTAACAACAAGAGTATCATCCCAACTCACAATATCACCACAAAGCCTCACAACCTCCGCAACTTTCGTTGCCACCTCTAAATGTAAAACGTCACACAAGCAAGGCACAATCCACAAGCCACATTCCGTCTTTTCTTTTCAAGTTAAGCCAATTTTCATATTTCCAATTACCAACCATCTTTGTTTATGAAGCCCATTCATTCATATTAGACTTAGACAACAAACGTTTTAACCACACTTCCCATTTTAATTTCAAGAATTCATTTACTCATTCCAACCCATGTCATTCAGTCTCATCATTAACAATTTATTCCATTACTACCAAGCAACGAGCACAACACAAACACAACACACAACAACCCATCATCCTCATACCAACAAGCCCCACATTGCCACCATTTCACATCACAACCACTTCTTCATCACAACCGCCACATCTCACCACAACCACATCTCACCATAACCGCCACATCATAAGCACTTCCCATTACAACATTCACATATCACAACCACACAACACAACCATTTTTCACATCTTTCAATTTAGTTTAACAAAAGGGTTTTCATCGCATTCACTTCTTAACTTTCAAAGGCATTCTCCCACAAACCAAGATTTTTCATGGGCAACCAATTCATTAGCCGAATATGAGTTCTTAGCCAATTTCATTCAAGGTGGCATCAAACAATCACACAACAAGGATTCCACATTTATATCAACAACAACACAAGTAAGGCTCCCAACAGTCGTGATTTTTAGCAAAGACATCAAGCATGTATAATAAAATTAACATCAAAAACGGTAAAACATGCTTTTTTTTTCTCCCATCTTCAATTTCAGTTAACCAATTAATTATCTTCATTAAGTCGGTGCATATCATCTTCCCAAAGGAGAAACAAAAGCATGATCTCTCTCGCATGTACAACTAGAAGAAAGTCATCCTCTACCTCAAATAAGCTTTTTGAAACACCACACACAATGGGACGAAGGAGAAACAACCGAAAGATCGCAACCGCACAAGGAAACCCCGGATAAACCTGAACCACGCCAAGGTGTTATCAAAACACAACCCAAACACGCCCCAACCCGAAACAATGCCACCGTTGCGATTTTCTGAAGGAAGAACAAGGAGGAATCAAGGGATAAAAGAGGAGAACTCACCTTGGATTTCCAAAATCAAGCCTCTGAAAGCCAAGGATCAAAGCCGAAGGAAGGGGGTTGGATGGCCCTCCAAAATCGCCTAGGGTTCGACCAAGGTTCGAGAAAAACAAGAGAAGAATGACAAAATTTGGGTGAGCCCCGAAATTTATAGACAAGCTGGACCTCAACACTTTCACACCATAAAACACATATTCACATCGTGAATCTTCATAAGGTCCTCCAATTCAGGTCGTGAAATAAATTCAAGTCGTGAACTCCTCAAACCCCAAACCCGACAAACATTCACCGAATTTCATGGCGCTTATTCACATCGTGAGTTAATCTAGCACAGAACTCCTCATCTGAAACTCAAGTCGTGAATCGCCGGCCTCCAAGCCGCAAACACACTTTCACGTCATGAACTCCCTTTCACGTCGTGAACCACCTTTCACGTCGTGAACCACCTGCTGCAGCAGAATTGCAGCTCCAAACCCCACCAAAGCCTCCGCAAGCCTCCTCTGAACGTCTCCAACTCCCAAAACAGCAAAGTAATGGGCCAAAAGGGCGCGGACCGTTACAACGGTGCCACCTGGAAAGTGCATTCTAGAAAGGGTCACTCGCGCTCTCTCTCTCGCCTACATCTTCCTCCTACCGAAATTCTGGTTCGCATGGCCGTTGTTCATATATAAAAGTCAACTCGAAGGGGACAGTTGTTTCAAGGGTTCTATCATCTTTGAAATACTTGACAAGGTTGAATCAAACAATGTTAGACGCAAATTCCTCATGCTATTTTGAACCACCACTTTTCACTTGTCATTTATTCCTTAGGCAAACATTCATTCGAATTCCTAATAAAGCATGTGTCATTGAAAGTGAGAATGGAGGCTATAATGTTAGAGAAAATATTCAAGACCCAATACTCGCAAATTTGTTGGGTCTGTTATATGGAATTGGTGGACCAGTAACTCGAGCAATATTGAGGAGGATGAAGAAGACTTTACAAGGCTTAATTCTGAATTTACAAGAGAAAGCCCAAAATGCATGCATGGGAGGAGCAAATCGACCACCAATCACTCAATTCAAACCCAAAGGTGAACTTAAATGGCCCACTTAAGTGATCCTATGAATTTCTCCACTTGTATAAAGGAATCCCCCAAAGTCAAAATGGTGAGCTACTTGTCTCTAAAATCAAGTCCAGTGGGCTACTTGTCTCCCGAGTCATGGTGGGAATTTTCAAAGCCTTCAGTAGGTGCAATAAAGTCATCTTGATGGAAGAGTTGTCCCCTAAAGCTATGGGCATGTGCAAAGAAAGTCAAAAAGCTTGGTTTATGCTTTAGACTTTAGAGAGTTAGGTGTTTGACAAATGTAATAGTCACCTTCATCGTACTCCCCGAACATTATCACGAATTTGAGAGTTTTTCTAGCATTATTATGCATTTGTTTCTTGTGTTCTTAGGTGAATGCGAGATAGACTTATCAAATGAGTGATCAAACTGTGTGACGTCTTTATAGTCAAGATTTTAAAAGACAAATCTTCTTGGGGTCCTAATTGATCATCATTTTTTATAATTTTCCATTTCACTTCTCACTTCTTTCATTTTCCATCACTTATGTATCCCCATTAAGCCAACGAATATCGCACCGCATACAGTGTTGCATAAATTCCATAGGTAGGTCTCGCTTTCATTACACATCTCAACCTCAAACTTTGTTGCGGTGTCTCAATTCAACCCATAATCTAAACAAGCCTCTTCTTTGAACCGACTTTACCTTTGAACTAACCATGCCTTTGAGTTGTCCTTGATTCAAACTAACTTTCGCTTTGATACTATTGCTATGTAATTAGATAACTTTATGGTCATGATGTCGTTGTCAAGATCGAGATCGCAAAGTAAAATCATAAAATATAAGAAGAGAAAGATAAAACATGAAATTAAACACATTGATTTAACATGAAAAACAAGCAAGGTAAAAACCGTGAGTAATGAAACTACAAAACTTTGTGAGTAACTACGTCTCTCCACTTTACAAGAAGGAAAACATTTGAAATAACTTTTTTGAAAATAAGATAAAAAATCTCACAAACTCTCGGATAGGGGATGCGACATTCGAGTGTGGTGTTACAAACAATCACTCAAAATAAGAAATTTAATATGCAAATTGGTCTATGAACAACCGCTCAAAATAAATTTGGAGATCAGATTTTTTTCCTGGCACACCCCCAACACACCCGCGAGGGACCCCCAAAACTTGCAACTATTGTATCCTCGTCACGCACTCAACACTCCCTCTATACAAATCGAACCACCAGCATCCTATAACATCTTATTCCATATACACAAGGCAATAATTCACTATCTTCTTTAAGATAATCATTTATTGACTTATAAAACCACCCGACATGGTCATCAAGACCAGCTTCATGATTTTACGCGTTAATATGAAATAAATACACTTTAATATAATTAAAGGTTCATCCACTTCGAATACACACTGACATTAATACAGGCACTCATAATGAGTCTAACACGCCTAACAATATAATCCTCCAACATAATAACTTAACAGGAATCAAGGGTGAACACACAAATGCATAACAGTGCAGCCATGGAAACAGAGACAGCAGATTAAACAAGGATGCACCTTTTCATATGAAAGATGTTTCCTTGGTCATCTCATGGACAAGACAAAATTTTAACTAAAAGTGGCAGAATATTGCAAAAATTTCTGCAGTAATTTTTTATTTTGGTCAAGCATCTAATAGTTGCTACAAGCTACCTGTTTGACAACTATAAACATCCATGAAACGTTACCATTAACAGCAGCAGGCATAGTGCAGTCCACTGCAATCAGATTAGGATACTCTTTGATAAGGGAGACAAGACTGCTCTCTCTTTCGGAAGGGCCATAGAGTCGAATGTCTTTCCCACTTACTTTGATAAGTTTCCCAGAATCGGCTGCATTGCCAAACGATGCAGGAATTAAATTCAGTCCTGCAGATACTGCAGCTTCTATAACAGCCTTTCCCATTTTGCCAGTACATCCATTCACCTGCATGAGAGTTCAAAGAATGTGCCAGGACTCAACCCATCTTTGATGGGGGGAAAAACATCCTGCATGTACAGCGTTCACGACTAGTTTGTCCAACTGGAAAGCACTTGGCAGCAAAAATCATGAGAAAGGTAAACCATAAAATCTTTAAACACCAAAGATTAAACTGCCATTAATAAATTGTGAGTATTTCAATGGAATGTATTTCAAGCGAGGCCATTAAACAAAGCATCCGTCAGTGCAACCAAGAAAGACTTACTGCAACTATCACTACCTACATGTCACTGGGCCATGACCACAAAGCATAAATGTAATCGGGCAATCGTAAAATGATAAATTTAACATCTCGGTACAAGGGCCTAATGCCATGGCTACTATCACAGCCATTCCAGATAGAGTGATGCTAAAAAACAATTAAGTTCTCCTAAAACTGCAACTGCAGAATTGAAAAGAAAATAATATTGCCCAAAGAAATCAGGAGGAGAAAAAAAAAAGCATGTTCGAGACTTTAGACTACGAGTCATGTAAAATGCGTCCGTTTAATTTTAATATTATTTAACAAAGAACAATTGCAACGAACGGTGTTTTAGAGACCAGTGTGGCGGCTTTCATTTTTGTAAGCTTAAAAAAAAACACTGCTCGTTTCGTAGTACTCTGAGTGTGTGCGTCGATGCATAACGAAGTCACTTCTCGGGAGTATCAGGGCTGGCTAAATTAATCTGTTCGAAGAACCTACTCAGTTTAAACCAAAAAAATAAAAAATAACAGAGAACAGTAACACTGCAGTACCATGATTGGAAGCGCGGTGGTTTGCGAACCCATTGAACGTTTCACAAGGTGATGAATGTGTGAAACGGACGCCATTGGGGCAAGCGATCTTCGCTTTCTGAAATAACTCTGGTTCCATTTCCTCGCCTCGGATAACGGAGCAGTGTTTCTTTGCAGAAATGCTTTGAAGGGGTCATCGATGAGGAAGGACATTGGCCACAGGGTATCTCGCCCGGAAAAATGCGGCTACTCAAATATAAGATTCTAGTTCAAAATCACGTGGTAAGATTTTAATATTAAACACTGTTCTGAAAAAAATCTTTTTTAGTCTGTTTTTTTATATTTTTAAAGTGGGTTACTACATGAGACTATTGCATGTTGCGTTGTAAATAAAGTTTTAACGTCGTAACCGACTTGAAAATATACATCATTCTTGGTTTTCCAAGTCAGTTTTAATATAACTAGCGTGAAAAATCTTTTATCACGTCAATTTTTTAGAAAAAATCGATGTGGTAAATCTCATTTCCAATTTTTCATATCAATTATTTTATAACCGGTGTTAAAAATATTTAAAAAATAAATAAAATTCAATTAATTCGCTCCTCCCAACAGTATAGTAGCATACCAAAAAACAGCAGCACCGCAAACATTTACAATTTTATTATAAAAAAACTAAAACTCAATCGGACGTGTGAAATAATTCGTTCATTTACTATGTAAGTGTCTTAACTCTAATTAATTATAAGGCCGAGTGCGATCAAAAAGCTACAATTTAAAAAGAAATCATTTAGCATGTATTCAGAATAAAACAAATGAAAAATTAAAGGAAATGTTTATAACAAAATCTAACCTTATGAAATTTTGTAAGTGTCCCGATTGAAATTATCTCAAACATAGGTCTTAGAACATAGTATTCATATTCCTTTACTCCTTTTTATTTATGACATTCCGTTTACAATAATTTTTCAATTTAAAATAACATTTTAAGTACTAACAACCAAAATGTAGCGATTGTAAATGAAAAGTTACTTTTGTTTTTACATATTTGATTTTTGCGCTATGTTTTTTTGTGATCTCTCCAAAGTAATTTCATATCCTGTTTGAAAATAATATGTATAAAACAAATTTAAATGTCATTATAATATATACAAGTATTGTTACAAACTAAGCCGGAGTGTCATCCAACCCGACACCCGACCCGATTTGTGGCGTGGCCCGGAAGGCGTTCTCAATCCCCACAGATTGACAACAAATGTCTGGGTATCAACAATATAACATGGGAACGGTTTCACCCATTTGTATAAGCATGAATGATTAACAAAAACAAACAACACAACGACAAACAACCAAAGCCAAACGATACATAACCATTTTCAGATTAAAGGTTTACAACGTTTAACAAAAAACAAAATAGCTACAATAAAAAAGGGAACAACAACAATATCCCAAGAAAAACCTCTATGCGACAAGAGGAGCAACATTTTTCAAGCCACCGCCACCAAAACTCGCAAGAGAAGACCACTAGCAACCTGAACCACCATCATGGTACACCTTGCCTTTACCCGAGTCAAACGTAACAAAGTCTACATACACCCAAAGGTGTATGTAGGGTGTGAGCCAAAGCTCATTAAGATGCCCCCCAAAAGAAAAGGTTCCACACTACAACATAAAAAGACAATTCAATAAGCCAATTTCCATTAAAACATTTGGATCATTTCTAAGAATACATTTCAAGGAAAACTTTTTAAAGGAAAGCATTTTTAAAGAAAAACCATTTTTCAACAAACATGCTTAAAAATGAAATACACTTAAGGTTCACCGTATGCCGACGGATGAAACCACATCACTTAAGCCACATGTCACAAAAGAGCACTATGGGTAAATCCCTAAGGGTAATCTAGCTCGAGTGAGACACTAGAACCTCGTACCTCAGTGAAACGTGGTATAGAAACCACAACCATCATCTTTCTAATGCACGAGCCACTATGAGGGGACACCTCATGAGCCCAATGGTCTCTGATCATAATACATGTTTAGTTAGTATTTTAATTGTCAATCCAGCTAAGTGAAACTGGGACTTGCAGCTTCTGCATCACTAGCATACTAGATCTAGTCAACCCACCTAGATACCCGAGATTTCCTTGTGCTCAAATTCACGTTCACATGTCACACATATCATCACTTTCACATGCACATGTCAAAAACATTTCCAAATACATTTCCCACCACCTGGACAATTCACAAAACCCCTTTGAAAATTATCACAAGAAAGTCACACAATTAATTTAACCACTTTCATGGGCTAGGCCCCCTTTTTAAATCCACACACAAACCAATTTCACTTAAAAACATACTTCCCTCGATTTACACAATCCACATGTCACATTGAAAGTGCACAACAAGGAATTCATCATGCAACCAAATCTCATTTCATTTAGAAAACCCATTTACACCTTTAAATCCCTTTGAAAACCTATTTCGCACCTTCCACACAAGGCGTAAAACCCCTTCAAGAAACATTACAATGAAACATACACAAAACATGACCATCTTCTTTTATAAAATCCACTTTCATCAAATATGCATACTCAAACGTTTTCAAAATATATTTTGCACCACACAATTAAACCATAGAACATTCTCATGAAAACAAACAAGCAAGTTAAAAACATCTAATAACGGTAAAGCATGGAACCACCTACCTCAAGTGAAGAAACTTTTGGAAAACGGTGAAAAATCACAAGTGCAGCTTGAGCGAACCCTATAAAGGCAAGATTAAACCATAAACATTAATATTGAACCCTAAAAATGAAGATCAAACCCTAAATCAAACACCCAACCCGCTGGAGAACAAAATCCCCAAGGAAGAAGGAAAGAAACCCATAAAAGAGGAAGAAACGAAGAAGAAAGGGACTTACTTGGAGAATCGAGGAGAAACCATACCAAAATCGCCTAAAAATGGAGGTCCAAAGGTGTCAATGGAGGAGGGAGAGGTGCCTAGGGCAGAGGAACCCAAGTGGGGAAGAAACGGGGGATTAGGGTTAAAAATCGAAAGGAAAAAATGGTAAAAACCCAATTTTTAATGACCTGGACAAGTCGCACGGTTTGTCAAACCGTGCGGCAATGGTGCGCCCCTTACTGTCCAAGCAGGACATGCCGCACGGTTAGGCCGCATGGCTTACAAACCATGCACTAATTATGCGATAAGCCTTTGCCCAAAAACACCACTTGGTTGCACGGTTACCTGGGCAAGGGTGCACAGTTTTCCAAACCACGTGTCAAACGTGCGCCACCTGCTGTTTACCCAATTTTTCTTATTTTTCTCCAAAAAATTAAAGGAAACCCAGAGGGAAAATTCTAGACAAAAAATAAATAGAAAATCACCTCAAAAATTTAGACCTGTCACACCCAGTTTTCGAGAGAAAAACCAAGACCCATAAGTGAACTAGAACCAAGGATGAAAACCAAAATCAGGGTGTGACAATTCTCTTCACCATAACGCTTTCTGCCCCCAAAAATCCACAACAAGGCCTGATCCAAAAAACAAAAATCAATACTCCTCCATAACTCAAGAAGTTTCCCAACAAACATCAAATGAGAAGGAAGTAAAAATACCATGAACGAAAACAGAGATTCACAAGATTTTGCTCGGGAGGCCAGAAAGGAATCTCCACCATACAACTTCTGCCCCAAGAAAGCCACAACACCTCAAGCTGATCGATCAAAGAAAATGAATTCTCACAACTGTAAACAAATTCACATATTGTTAAGAAAACATTAGAAATTAAACCGGGTTATCAATATAGGGAGGCCCGAACGAACTCCCCATCATGGAAACAATCTAACACCGATTCATTCTCGGAAAATCTTAACGAGACCCACGATGGGTCTCCCCAACATTTAGAATAACTACACACTTAGTCCAACTGGCACAAAACAATCCAGAAAACCCCAACACATAGACCAAACCCCCACTATAAAGGGTTTGATGGATGAAACTCCAAACCATGTAGAAATCACTTCACAATTTACCATCCGTACGGGATGCGACCATCCCTAGATGAGCACATCCGAAACCAAAACCAATCTCAATGTTGACCACACAAGGATGACCAAACAAATATTCGCATCTAGAAAGTCTGACCATTAGAATCTTGATAAAACAAGACTACCATGCCTCCTTATAACCAATGAAGAGTTTTCAGACTGGGTAGTAACAAAGAGACAAGGAATTTTTTCCACTGCCCACTAACAAAACTTTTCCAAGACAAAGAAGTTACCACGGAGAAGCTTAGACTATCCCTGTCCAACACTGAAGGCCAAGATGGACCAAGGTCCCTCACACCCCCCGTAATTCCAGACTACGCGCCAGCTTCACTCCGGGGCCAATGGCTCGAGCCCTCATGTTTGAAGCATCCCCTACCTCATAGTCATAAGCTGGAAATCCCTGGTCGAACTCCATCTTTTGGCTTCAAGAGCAACCACACAACACTTCAGGACAAAACAAAAGAACTCAACACCCCACGGGACTCACTTTGCTCCAACATGTCACTTTCACCTAAACAGGGACTAAGAAGATGCACATGTATCATCCTCTTTCATCTAAAACAAGAAACGATGGAAGCAAGATGCCCATGGAACACACCTCCATTAAATTAGGAGTTATCAAAAGATTCCACAACATCCATTTTTGCATTTAAAGAAAACACGACATTGAAAAACACCACCAGACATGACTAGAACAACCAGAGAAACTTTACCAGGGAAGGGACTCTAAACCAATCTCCAAACAATGCACTACTCCTGTAACCATGCACGAAGGCCTCTTATGACCAAACTTTCCACACTAATGGCACAACATGATCCCATTCCCAAAAAGGAGATGATTAAATATCATAAGGCCCTTTTTAAATCTCACAACCAACACCAATAGCTTCAGGAAAATTCCACATCTCTTTAACGACACTCCCTTTATCATCTTTGGATACTGGAGGAAAATTGACTGCCTCACACACTTCTGCTTAAAAAGGCTTCAATAAGAACCACATGCCTCACCATATCGACAAAAGAGTTCAAATTGAACTATAACACCTTCAAGCATAAAGGTGGAAACTTCACCTTCAAACACTTTTATCTAACACTGCACCCACCCCTTTGCTTCGAGAGGACCCGCTTGACCATAAAAAGAGAGGAAGATTCAACTTCCAAAACTCAATAAGGAGGTTTAAGGTTTGATAAACTAGAGGGTCTACCAAAGATAAACTACTTGTGGTCGCACTTGGAATATTCATTGAATCTTGTGGGGGCACACACTATCCAACAATAAAACTAAGAACTCAAACAAACTAACCCGTCGACCAAAACTTGCCACAAATAAATTCCGAACACACAAAAGGGAACCACCTCAAAGGCTTCCTGGAACACTTTTCAAAAGAAACCACTAACCACTATTTCAAAGATGACTCATAAATAAGAACTAAAACTTGAAACACAATTCAAACAAGAAGAGTTTTCAAACTCAAAACACCTTGTAAAAAACATTCCCAAATCACAAGGAGACGCACCACACAACTACTGATTACCAGAACATCACATCTTCTTTTAAAAATACTCTTGAAAGGAAAACAAATATCGAGAGTTGCATACTCACCAAAGGTATTCCATGGAGTATCACACATGAAGATTCTCATGCCAAACTGGGAACCCATCATCTCACGCCATTAACCATTAACATTTTCCATATGTATCATGCACGTGGTCACTCATGGGAATACAACGGGTCAAAATAAAACTTTTCAACTTTTCAGGACAAAACACGCAACCCACTCTTCAACTTTTCAATTTCACATCCAATTTCAAAATTTTATAAAACTTTTCAAATACTCACCAACCACCAAGTAAATAAGAATATCATTTTCAAACCATACAGACCATTCCACTTCATTTTCTTTCAAAAATACAAATCCCATGATTTCCATCCAAAAATCAATTTATCTCCTTTGAAATATTTTCACGAGTTCAACAAATACCATTACATAAAAAATCATTTAGTTAAAAACAAATTCCAATCCCTATTTAAAACAATTTTTTACTTTCCAAACAAATGATGTCATAAGCTCTAAATTTTTTATTATAAAAACTTAATTTTAATTAAACCCATTCTTGCTTTACCCTAAAGTTAATTTCATAAAAATCCATTTTTCTAATGTCTTACTCAAAGTTAATTATGAAAATACATTCTTCCATTTTCAAAAATCAAACCATTACCACTTTAAAATCCTATTTTCACAATTCCCAAAATCGGGGTTTGTAAATTAGTTTGCGGGATTAAGGAAGCCCCTAAACAATTCCCAAGGGGAAACTACTATCGATGGGAAACTAAACCATATGATTGGAATCCATATGCCAATCACACCACCATAATGGAGTGTATTCTTAGACCATGTCCCCGACTTTACATGGTTTGTCAAGCCCTACGAGCTCACTGATACCATTGACCCAACTCTCTTTTCATTTCCCAAACACAAAACAAACCACAAAAACCCAAAGAATCAAATAAAATTGGAATTCCCATGGAGACTTGAGTCATGTCATGAGGTGTGTTGGAAATACACCCTACTCATATCCAGAACATCAATTCCTGACAATCCTAGTTCCGGTCTACCCAGACTCTTCCACTAGTGCAAAAAATGTTATTTACGTCGGTTATTTTTCATTTTTACGTCAGGTTTTAGCCGACGTTAATACGGAAGACGTTATAAATAAAGTTTTTACGTCGGTTATTTAAAAACCGACGTAACATACATAACATCACGGTGTTTATCACGTCGGTTAATTAATAACCGACGTGAAAAAACCTGGGGGGCAGGGTTTATAACGTCGGTTATTATATAACCGCCGTGATAAACCCGGGGGGGGGGGGCTTTATCACGTCGGTTATACAATAACCGACTTCATAAACACGTGCGGGTGACTTTATCACATCGGTTATTGAATAACCGATGTGATAAACTCCTGGGATATGGTTTATCACGTCGGTTATTAAATAACCGACGTGCTAAACCGGTCCCGGGAGGGGTTTATCACGTCGGTTAATCAATAACCGACGTGATAAACCAATCCCGGGAGGGGTTTATCACGTCGGTTATTGATTAACCGATGTGATAAAGCATTTCCCAGGTCCTTTATCATGTCGGTTATTACATAACCGACGTGATAAACCATGCCATAGATGTTTATCACGTCAGTTATGAAAAAAACCGATGTGATAAACGCTTCTCGATTTCTTTATCACGTCGGTTATAAAATAACCGACGTGAAAGAATTTTTTTTTTTTTTAAAAAATCCACTACAGTCCTATGCTCTCCCCCAAAATCAACCAAAAACCAAATCAATAATTCGTACCACAAAAACAGAAGATAAAAACATGAACTAAAGAAAATTTAAGCATTTACATTGATAACAGATAAAACTTACCCACTTGATAGCCCCCACCCTCATGTATACCCCCTGTACAGCCCTCCCCCACCCCATTGGAGCTCCCACCACACCCCTAGACTGCCCCCCGACCCCCTGGACAGCCCCAAACACCCCTCGACAACCCCCCCACCCTTCTGAACAGCACCCCCTCACCCCATCACCCCACTTGACAACCCCCACCACACCCCTGGACTGCCCCCCGACCCCCTGGACAACCCTAAACACCCCTCGACAACACCCCCACCCTCCTGAACAACACCCCCTCACCCCCTCACCCCACTTGACAGCCCCCACCACACCCCTGGACTACCCCCCGACCCCCTGGCCAGCTCCAAACACCCCGAGACAACCCCCCCACCCTCATGTATACCCCACATACCCTGGACAGCCCTCCCCCACCCCATTGGAGCCCCCCACCACACCCATGGACTGCCCCCCCTCCTGAACAGCACCCCCTCACCCCCTCACCCCACTTGACAGCCCCCACCCCATTAAAGCCCCCACCACACCCCTGGACTGCCCCCGACCCCTTGGACAGCCCCAAACACCCCTCCACAACCCCCCACCCTCCTGAACAGCACCCCCTCACCCCACTTGACAGCCCCCACCACACCCCTAGACTACCCCCCGACCCCCTGGACAGCTCCAAACACCCCGGGACAACCCCCCACCCTCATGTATACCCCCCACACCCTGGACAGCCCTCCCCCACCCCATTGGAGCCCCCACCACACCCCTGAACTTCCCCCAACCCCCTGGACAGCCCCAAACACCCCTCGACAACCCCCCCACCCCACCGGACAGCCCTCCCAGACCCCTGGACACCCCAACCCCACTGAACACCCCCCCACACCCTTGAAACCCCTCCCCCCCAGACCGGAATCCATACCAGAAAAACCATCATAAGTAGACCAAAACAAGAAGTATAGCAAAATTAAACATTCACATATATAACATTCAAAACTTACACTGTCAACTTAAAAAAAACTAAATCCAACCTAAATGACTACCAAATACACAATTACAATGACAATATTCAAAATTACATTTTACATTACAAACAACTAAAATTTAATCAAACCTGTAAAATAATTTGACCACTCCACTTGTAGTTGTTTGATGTCTTCAGCATTATAGGGTTGAGGGTCATCAAAAAGCTACAAATGAAAAGGATAATAGTTAACATGTATAATGAGTAAATCAAATTGAAATATTATGGCAAAGTTTAAGAGGAAATCTTACCAGGTCAAAATTCACAACTGTCCCAGTTGTTATTATTTCATACATAAATCTTAACATATAATATCCGCATTCGATGACGCCTTGTTGTTCATGAAAATTCTGTTTGAATGAGTGTAAATTAAATATATTATTTTAATGTAATAAATAAAAAAGTACAAATTATAAATGGATATTTACCTTTGCATTTACATATTTGATCTTTGCATTCCTTTTCTTTGCGTTTTTTCGAAAGTAGACCCATGACCTGTTAGAAAATAATACTAATGGGGTAAATTTAAAATTCATTATAATATATAAAACTATTGAGAAATTGAAACTTACTTTTCCAATATATTCTTAAAATTTTCCCGCACATCATCATGGACAGAGCATATCTAATAAAGTGCTTTCTCCCTTTGGAAAAAACCCCCTAACATCCAATGATCACTAATAAAAGGAAATTTAATGTTAGTGGTTTTTTATGTTAAAAGATAATTAACTCTTTGAGAGAGATGTGTTTCATACCTCTCACAAAAAGGCATCATCCAACATTGTGTGACTATATTCTTTTCAAATCTTTCAGCAATATAAAGCATTATTTGTTCCTCATCCAATGCACATGCTTCAGGGGAAATCAATTGCGGGTCCATGAATCCATATACATCTGTCAGCTCATTCCTATCACAAATTTTATAAAGATACCTAATACAAAACAGACATAAGTATACATTTTTAATAAATATAACGTAGGGAAAAGGTGTTAAGACTTACATGGAAAAAAATTTCACCACGTTGATGCCCAACTTATCTCCAGTAACAAGCTACATGATATCAGTTTTCATAATCCCCGCATTTATTTCACGTCCACAAACATGAGCTTCCATTGGAAACTCATAATGATCCGCCAACAAATATGAATATCTTGACAATCTGTCAAGACTACTTGATTCTGTATCTGATGTCATAGCGATTTGTCTTTGTTGTTGTCTATACAATATTTCTTTACCTTTAAAGTATTCCTGTAAAAATAAATTGAAAAATATATTAGTTTTCAAATGATAAAACAACTTTAATAAAAAAAGATATAACATTCATACCTCTATGGTAATGAGTCGAAGAAGTCTGGATGGCTAAATTAAAAAATGGTCGATACTATGTCCAACTGTCGCCACCTCATATGTAGGTAATGGTACCCGAGCTGATCTATCTATAATATCCTGTACAGTGACCCTATGATTATCTACCTCTAATTGTTGATGATGAATTGTATCTCCTATACAATATACCAACCCATATGCTACTATATGCTGTTGAGAATTGTCAACATACAACTCGCAATAAGTAGGAAGCTGCGGCGGAGGAGTAGGATAAAAAATGGGGTCAGCAGGTTGAGGTGGGGGAGTGGGAGCTACTGGCGGAGGTGGAGGATAAATAATGGGGTCTGTAGGGGGAGGTGGAGGAGTGGGAGCTGCAGTCTGAAATTGTCTTTGCATGTCTGCAAACATAGACTGCACTGATGCTCTAATCTTGTCCTCCATCGTCACATTAATATTATGAATTTCAGACTCCAAGGAATCAATTTTTTTCCTATAAACCCCCTCAATGTTTGAAGTTGAAGAACTTGGCAACATTTTTCTTACCGATACACTGCCAGATATCCTCTTACATGACCAGGATGTTCGGGCCTTCCCAATGCTACAGATAAAATATCTTCCCTCCCAGTAGCTGTAAATGTCCCCTGTGAACTCTGCTCCTCAAGAGAGTCCTGTATTAATTAATTGAACATTTCTGTAATGATTGAAGTTATATGAAGAAAATGGTTAACTTAAATAAATAAAATATATATCTTACAATCCTCTCAGCTATGATTCTCGATTCATCTGAAAGATATTGCCCCCTTTTTACCTTCCGAGCTCTCTTCCATTTTTCATGTCTAGATGGAGGGGATGGAGGGGCCACCTCTCCAGAGCTTGAAGACTCAACTCTTAGTTGTTGAAATTTTTCCGCCATCATTTGTTCTTCCAATAATGCATACCCTCCCCGAGATAAACTATGAGGGTATACATTTTTAGATTGGATCTCCTGATGATATTTCCTTGTTTTCTATAAATTAAGAATAAGAAATCATTAACAAAACGTTAATAAGATCATTTATATAAGAAATCTTATAAAAGATTACACTGCCCTTACCAAAAATGACTCTTTTCTTCTACTTTCAAAAAACTGTCTCCATGTGTCTTCATCTATAAAGGGATATATACGACATGGATTGTCATGACTCCTATGACCATAAATGAAATCAGATGAGAGGGTTGATTTGAAATCCCTCCATCTCTTGGAAGCCAACGATAAACATTTCTTCCTGACTCCTCTAGTGTCAGGAATATCAAATGTCATCTGATAAAGAAGAGGTTAAACATATTATATATACTAGAAACATTTAAAGAATATTCAAACAATAGAAAATGTCATCTAATAAAGAAGAGGTTAAACATATTATATATACTAGAAACATTTAAAGAATATTCAAACAATAGAAAAAGATCTTACCAAAATCGTCTCCCATAACTGAGAGATTATCGCTTTATCCACACTTCTTTAGTCATCATACAGAATGCTTACTTTTCTCTTAGCCTTAGTTGCTAAAAAACTCTTAAAATATTTTGCATTTGGACCTCTAGGAATATCATCATCATCAAACTCAACGACTATCCTCTGATCCTGCGTACGGGCAACTGATAATTTTGGTAAACGTGTGCACCCACATTTACCAACCTTTGAACTCTTTGTTCTAATAGGAGCATGTGAATGTTCCTCCATAGAGGTATGACCAATATTCTCATCTCTAGAATCATGTGGTTGATCAATTGAATGATCTGTCATTATCCTTCAAATCAAAAAAACAAATGTTAGTTCAAAAATATACAAATTCAAATATTTTAATACTACTGTAATCAGAAAATAGAAAAGTGTACTAAGTTACGTAATAGTAAACATTGGTAATATGGTAAGCATGTTAAACAATGGTAAAGATGGTAAAGATGGTAAAGATGGTCAAAATGGTAAACATGGTAAACATGGTAAACATGGTAAACCTGGTAAACATGGTAAAGTAATTGTCACTGAACAAAAATAATAGATATATAATTCATGTAATGGTAAACATTATAAAGTAAACTAAACAAACTTAAAACAAACAAAAACTTATACTTATTTTGTTTTAAAACATGTTTTAATAAATAAAAAACTTACAACATCTAACATTTATGAAAAAAATAAATGTAAACAAGAAATAAACATATGTTACCTGTAATTTTAGGAATATACAAATGGATTGTTTTCCCGAATTCCTTCGTCATGATTGTTCCTTATGGCACAAACCATGTCTTCAACATGCTCATCATTATGTTCTGTTAATCTTTCCATGGAAGTAGGGATCTCGCATAAATCAGCATCTTCATCAACTTCATCCTCACCAACATATTGTTTTTTCCCTTGTAAAACAACAGCCCACTGCATATATGATTGATCTACTACATAGAAAATTTGTTTTTCATGTGTTTCCATTATAAAAGAATCAGCTGTGTCTTCCAATCTATTCAGATTAACAAGTGTCATTCCAAATTCATCGTGTCTGACATTGTTGTTACCGATAAACCATTTATAGTTAAAAACAGGAACTTTAATTTTAAAGTAATCAACCTCCCATATGTCTTCAATCACTCCATAATATGCACTTGATGCAGAAATTGGGTTTTTGTCATTAGCACTCGAAAAATGCATTGCTTCTGCAAACACCAATACACCACTATTCTGAACTGCACTTCTATTGTCCCGAGCTTTCATATGAAATGTATATCCATTAATGTCATAACCGGACCATGTTATCACATTTAAACATGGACCACCCACTATCCATTTTAATGTCTCTAATACATCTGATCTACTAAGAAAAGTCTTTTTAATCCATGACAAAAAAGTTTTGTTGTGATCATTCAAAATCCACATTTCTTTCTTCTTTGGATGACGTTGTTTCAACTCATTAATATGCAATGTGATATACGGTTGATCATCAGCTATGTTATTCAAGATGTATGATTCTAACTTCTTCATCTATTCAGCTGACAATGATTTGACTTTCAAGCCACGAATCCCCTTTCCCTCATTATTAACTCGTTCATGGCGAGATAGAGGAAAACCTATGTGTTGCGCCGTAGCCAAGTAGCTCGTACAAAACTCTGCTACCTCCTCAGAAATATACTTTTCAATAATGGAGGCTTCAGGTCGATATGGATTTTTAACACACCCCTTTAATATTTTCATATACCTTTCAAAAGGATACATCCAACAAAGATATACAGGTCCACAAAGCTTTATTTATCGAACCAGATGAATCATTAAATGCACCATTATATCAAAAAAAGTAGGAGGAAAATACATTTCCAATTGACAAAGTATAAAAATTGCATCCTTTTCCAAAATGTTCAAAGCATTCACATCAATCGCCTTGTTACAAATTGAATTGAAAAAATAACACAACTTCATCATAGTCTTTCTGACACGAATGGGCAATATTCCATGCAATGCAACTGGTAGAATTTGTTGCATCATGACGTGACAATCATGCGATTTCATACCTATCAACTTCAAGTCCTTCAATGAGAATTTTTTTTACATTTAAAGAATAACCTTGAGGAACTTTGATATCATGAAGACACTGACAAAAGCTAATTTTCTCCCTCTTCGATAATGTATGACAAGCCGGGGGAAGAAATGTTCGTCTTCCTTTAGAAGTGGGAGCTAACTCCAAAAGTATTCCCATTGATAGTAAGTTTAATCTTGCATTCAATCCATCTTTAGTCTTTCCTTTAATATCTAACAATGTTCCAATCAAAAAATCACATATATTCTTCTCCACGTGCATGACATCAATATTATGTTTAACTTCATGATACCTCCAATATGGTAGATCAAAAAATATTGACCTTTTATTCCAAATATGTCTATCATTACCAGATTTTTGTGTCTTTCCCAATGTCACATCAAGGTTTTTCACCCTCTCAAAATACAGATCCGGTGATAAAGGTTTTGGAGCAGTATCAAATTATTGTGAGCCATTGAATGCCTTTTTTAGTCTTCTATAAGGGTGATCCATAGGCAAAAACTTTCGATGACCCATGTACACTGTTTTCCTTCCATGATGCAATTGACAATATGACGTCTGTTGTTCGCAAATTGGACATGCTTTATGCCCTTTAACACTGTATCCGGACAAATTTCCATACGCTGGGAAGTCATTTATAGCGAACAGAAGCACTGCATGCAGTTAAAAATATTCCATTTTATAAGAATCATACACCCTAATACCATCATCCCATAACAGTTTCAAATCATCAATCAACGGTGACAAGTAAACATCAATATCATTGCCGGGTTGCTTTGGACCAGAGATCATTATACTCAACATGACATATTTGCGCTTCATAAAAACTTTAGGAGTGAGGTTGTAAATTACCAATAAAACATTCCATGAACTATGTGTGCTACTGAGGGTTCGTTATGGATTCATTCCATCTGTGCACAACCCTAATCTGAGATTTCTTATTTCATTTCCAAATGTAGAGTACTGCACATCAATTTTATTCTGTTGTGGACAATCAGCTGGATGACATATTTTTCCATCACATACCCGCTCATCAGCATGCCATCTTAACCTTTTTGCATCATGTGAATTAGCAAATAAATGTTTGAAACGATGAATTATAGGAAGATACCAAAATACCTTTGTAGGGAGCTTTGTAATCTCTACATCAGCCTATGATTTCTCTTTCACCTTATACCGTGATGTCCCACATTTAGGACACTCTGACAGAAATTCATATTCCTTCCTATATATAATGCAGTCATTCGGACAGGCATGTATTTTCTTGTATCCCAATCCCATCGGGCATAATATTTTCTTGGCCTTGTAATGTGAATCTGGAAGATCGTTATCTTTTGGAAGAATGTCTTTCATCAATTGTAGCAGCTCTGTAAAACTTCTTTCACTCCATCCATGTTTTTCCTTCAGGTTAATCAATCTTAACACCGCCGACAAAACTGTAAAATCTGTAAAACCAGGATATACTGGTTTTTCAGCATCACCATATAGACGCGCAACTGTCGGTTCTATCTCAATTTGTTCTGCTACAATATCACGAATCATTTCTTCAATTCCATCAGAGTTACCATCTTGTGAATCATCATCATCAGTGACATTTCGTCCAGTTTCACCATGCCAAATCCAAGGGCTATAACTCGGATTAAAACCATGACATATCATATGATCTTTTATCTCTATACTTTTCAACTTCTTCATATTCAAACATTTCAGACATGGACATAAAAAAATGTCACTACTTGGAACATTTCGTTTATCAAATTCCAAAAAGGCATCAACACCTTCCTCATATTCATTGCTCATTCAATATACCGTAATCCAACTTCGACTCATTATTACCTATAACAAATATCAAAAATATATATATTTTTAAGATAAGAAAAATATAAGTTTATATGAAAAAAATCATAATTTGATGTAAAGCAATTTTGAAATATAAAACAAATCTATGCGTATTTAAAAAAATATGCTTGAATATTATTATTAAAAGAAAATATAGTTAGATATAACAGTTTTAAATTCCATTGAATAAAAGAAAACCATGGTGCCTACATGGTTGATAGAAAATTGGAGATAATGGAGTAAACCCGAGAATCAAATCATATTTAAAATAAAAACTCAGATGGAGAAAATCACAATGTAAATCCAAACACCCCTGGACACCCCCCAACCCTCTGGACATCCCCCACCCCCCAGACAACCCCCAAAACCCTCTAGACAGGCCTCCACCCCCTTGGACAGCCCCCCACACCCACCCACCCCCAGGACACCTCCCAACCCTCTGGACAGCCCCCCAACCCCCTGGATAGCCCCCACCCCTCTAGACAACACCCCACCCCTCCTGAACACCACCCCCACCCCCACCCCCTTGGACACCCCGCTGGACACCCCCAACCCTTTGGACAGCCCCCACCCCCTGGACAACACCCCACCCCTCCAGACAACACCCCCACCCCTCCTGGACACCACCCCCACACCCGACCCCCTTGGACACCCCCAACCCTCTGGACAGCCCCCCACCCACCGGACAACCCCCAAAACCCTCTGGGCAGGCCTCCACCCCCTTGGACAACCCCCCACACCCACCCACCCCCTTGGACACCCTCCGGACACCCCCCAACCCTCTGGACAGCCCCCCACCCACCGGACAACCCCCAAAACCCTCTGGGCAGGCCTCCACCCCCTTGGACAACCCCCCACACCCACCCACCCCCTTGGACACCCCCTAGACACCCTCCAACCCTCTGGACAACCCCCCACCCCCGAACAACCCCCCAAACAATGGTTTACATATAAAACTAGGGATGGTGAACAACGAAAAACACATGCATTTAATATATACTTCAGCATGAAATAGATGGAATTAAATATTATTAAATATGGCTACTTAAATGATCGTATGATAATTAAAAATAATCATTGATATTCAACTAGTCAAATGATCACAAGTTTCTCGATAACTAATATCATAATTTATTTTATCAAAAAAGTCACACAAAATAGTCCACAAACATGTTTCGCACCAACATCACAATTTAATAAAACAATTCCTCAATTTATAAAACATTCTGAAAATGTTTGACATCTTAAATCACCTCTTTACCTTTCAAAAACCCTTATTAGGTGAATAACATCACCAAAATATTGCATTTACACCATTTTATCACTTTTTTTAACTCACTAAATCATTTTCAATTTTCATAAAACAATCCCAAGAGGAACAACCATGTTTTGCACACAAAAGACATTCCAAAACCCCCATTCAAGAAAAAAACCATACCAATACAAATCCAAAATATAAATTTCAGCTCAATACACATTTATTAAACCACCCCCATATTTTAATAATTTACCTCAAATAATTTCACAAACAATACACATGAAAAACAAACTTTTTCATAAAACACCTTCAAGAAGTGTGACAAGGTTTTACACATAACACCCATTCAAAACCCCCCTTTTGAGGCCCACATGACAACAAAGAATTAAAAAACCATAATTGGATTCCCCTTTCAAAATTAATGAATCACTTTCATAGGTTATAAAATACACCCAAATATTAACCTAAGAGTCACACATTAAAAGCACCCAATTCAAGATAAAATGAATATATAAAATTAAAGACATATCCAAATCCATCAAAAAAAATTTTGGGACCACAAAAAATATACGATGTAGACAAAACGAATGAAAAAAAGCACACAAAAATATAGTGTTGCGAGTTGAAGGCTTACATGAAATGGGGGTTTTGGAATGCCTTTTGTGTTGCGAGTTGAAAGCACACAAAACGAGTTGAGATGATAGATCCAGGAAAAAAAGAACACAAAAACCGAACGAGTTGAAAGCACACAAAACGAACGAAAAAAAGTACACAAAAATCGAAAAACATAAATATAGACTATCCGAAAAAAAAACGAACGAAATAAATTCATGGAAGGCTTACTTGAGTGTTGTGAGTTGAGATGATAGATCCGAGGAGAGTAAAGATGATAAACGTTGTAGGCAAAATGAGTTTAACACAGTGAGATCAACGAGCCAATTAGGGTTTATCGCGCGAGAGAGACGAGCCACCGGACTGTCGAACGAAAATTTGTAAATGAAAATACTTGGGGGTTGTTAATTTTTTAAATGTTTTATAACATTGGTTATTTGATAACCGACGTTATAAACTGTTTTTTTACATTTATAACGTCAGTTATTATAATAACCGACGTTATAAATGTATCAGATACGGCTTTTTTTACGTCGGTTATTTTATAACCGACGTAAAAAAGACATCAAAAATCACAGTTTTTTACGTCGGTTATAACATAACCGACGTAAAAAACACGTAGATATCTCATTTTTTACGTCGGTTATAAAATAACCGATGTAAAAAACCCCTCGTGCTTTGGTTTTTTACATCAGTTATAAAATAACCGATGTAAAAAACTCGTAGATATCTCGTTTTTTACATCGGTTAGCAAATAACCGACGTAAAAAACCCCCGCGCTTTAATTTTTTACATCGGTTATTTGATAACTGACGTAAAAACCGAACACGAGCACTTTTTAACGTCAGTTATTAAAATAACCGACGTTAAAAATCAACTCACCGCATTTGTTACGTCGGTTATTTTATAACCAACGTAAAAAACCACGTTTCACAGATTATCACGTCAGTTATCTATAACCAACGTAAAAAATGGTGACATAAATAACGTTTTATGCACTAGTGTTCCCTAAATATCATGACCTAAAAAGAGTGTGACCTCCACTGATACCATTTTTTCATGAACCAAATAGGAGTGTCATCCAACCCGACACCCGACCCAGTCTATGACATGGCCCAAAGGGAGTTCCCAATCCCCATAGGCTAGAAAAAAGTGTCTAGGTATCAACAATATAACATGGGAAAATTCTCACCCATTTATATAAGAATAAATGATTAACAAAAACAAACAACACAACGACAAACAACTAAATCCAAACAAGGCTTAACCATTTTTAGATTTAAGGTTTACAACATTTAAAAAAAACCAAAAGAGCTAAAACAAAAAAGGAAAAAAACATCATTATCCCAAGAAAAACCTCCATGTAACAAGAGGAGCAACATACTCAAGCCACCACCACCAAAAACCGCAAGAGAAGACCACTAACAACCTGAACTACCATCACAGTACACCTTGCCTTTACCCGAGTAAAATGTAACAAAGTCTACATACACTCAAAGGTTTATGTATGGTGTGAGACAAATACCAATGGGATACCACCTAAAAAAAGGTTACACACTATAACATAAAAAGGAAATTCGACATGCCCATTTCCTTTAAAACGTTTAGATCATTTCTAAAAATACATTTTAAGGAAAACTTTTTAACTGAAAGCACTTTTAAAGAAAACACATTTTTCAAAACACATGCTTAAAAATGAAATAGACTTAAGTTCCACTATATTTATATGTATGAAACCACATCACATAAGCCACATGTCACAAGAGAGCACCATGGGTAAATTCCTAGGGGTAATCTAGCTCGAGTGAGACACTCGAACCCTGTACCTTAGTGAAACATGGTATAAAAACCACAACCATCAACTTTCTCATGCACGAGCCACTAGGAGGGGACTCCCCATGGTCCTAATGGTATCCAATCATACTACATGTTCAGTTAGTGTTGTAATTGTCAATACAACTAAGTGAAACCGAGACTAGCCACTTCCGTATCACTAGCGTACTAGATCTAGTTAGTCCACCTAGATACACGAGATTACCTTGTGCTCAAATTCATGTTCACATGTCACACATATCACCACTTTCACATACACATGCCAAAACCATTTTCAAATACATTTTCCACCACTTATACAATTCATGAAACCCCTTTGAAAAGTATCATAAGAAAGTCATATAATTAATTTAACCACTTTCATGGTCCAAGACCCCTTTTTAAATACACACACAAACCAACTTCACTTTAAAACATACTTCCCTTCATTTATACAATCCACATGTCAAATTGAAAGTGTAAAATAAGGAATTCATCATGCAAACATATCTCATTTCATTTAGAAAACTCATTTTCACCTTTAAATCCCTTTGAAAACCCATTTTGAACCATCCACGCAAGGCATAAACCCCTTTTAAGAAACATTACAATGAAACATACACAAAACATGACCATATTCTTTTATAAAATACATGTTCATCATATATTCATACTCAAACGCTTTTAAAATATATTTATCACCACACAATTAAACCATAGAACATTATCATGAAATCAAATAATCAAGTTAAAAACATTAAATAATGGTAAATCATGGAATCACCTACCTCGAGTGAATAAACTTTTGTAAAACAGTGCAAAATCATAACCTCACCTCGAGCGAACCCTATAAATGCAAGATTAAACCATAAACATCAAGATTGAACCTTGAAAAGTAAGATCTAACCCTAAATTGGACACCCAACCTACTGGAGAACAAAACCCCCAAGGAATAAGGAAAGAAACCCAAAAAAGAGGAAGAAACTAAGAAGAGAGGGACTTACTTGGAGAATAGAGGAGAAACCACACCAAAATCACCTAAAAAATGGAGGTCTAAGGGTGCCAATGGAGGTGGGAGAGGTGCCTAGGGCAGAGGAACCCGAGTGGGTAAAAATGGGGGATTAGGGTTAAAAATTGAAAGGGAAAAATAATAAAAATCCAATTTTAATGACATAGATAACTCGCACGGTTCGCTCACATGGTTTTCCAAACCATGTAGCAACCATGCTCCCCTTATTGTCCAAGCAGGACATGCCACATGGTTAGCCTGCACAACTTAAAAACCATGCACTAATCATGTGATATGCCTTTGCCCAAAAACACCACTTGGACACACAGTTATCTGGGAAAGGGCGTACAATTTTCCAAACCGTGTGCCAACTGTGCACCACTTGCAGTTTACCCAATTTTTCTTATTTTTCTACAAAAAATAAAAAGGAAACCCAAAGGAAAAAATATAGACCAAAAATAAATATAAAACTATCTAAAAAATTTAGACCCGTCACACTCGGTTCCTGAGAGAAAAACTAAGGCCCATAAGAAAACCAGAACCAAGGATGAAAACCAAAACCCGGGTGTGACAATTCTTCCCACCATAATGCTTTATGCCCCTAGAAATACACAATAAGGCTAGATCTGAAAAGAAAAACCAATACTCCTCCATGACTCAAGTAGTTTCACAACAAACATCAAATGAGAAGAAAACAAGAATTACACGAAATGAAACAAAGATTCCCAAGATTTAACTTGGGAGGCCAGAATGGACTCCCCACCATACAACTTTCTCTCCAATAAAGCCACAACACCTCCAGTTGATCGATCAAAGAAAAGAAATTCTCACAACCACAAAAAAATTAACCTATTGTCAAGAAAAAACTAGAAACTAAACTGGGTTATCGACATGGGGAGGCCTGAATGAACTCCCCACCATGGAAATGATCTAGTACCGATTTATTCCAGGGAAATATCAACAAGGCCCACGATGGGTCTCCCAACCATTTAGAATAACTACCCACTTAGGCCAACTAGAACATAACAATATAGGGAAATCCAACACACAGAACAAACCCCCACCATAAGGGGTCTGATGAATGAAACTCCAAACCATGAGGAAACCACTTCACAATTTACCATCCGTACGGGATGCGACCATCCCTAGATGAGAACATCTGAAACCAAAACCAATATCAAGGCTAACCACACAAGGATGAACAAACAGATATTTTCATCCATAAAGCTCGACCACTAAAATATCAAGAAAATGAGACTACCATGACTCCTTCTAACCAATGAAGAGTTTTCAGACCGCATGGGTTGTAACAAAGAGACAAGGCCTTCTTACTACTACCCACTAATAGAACTTTTCCAAGACAAAGGAGCTACAACAGATAATCTTAAATTGTCCCTATCCAACACTAGAGGCCAAGATGAACCAAGGTCCCTTACACCCCTGTAATTTCGGACTACACTCCAGCTTCACTCCGAGGCCTATAACTAGAGATCTGATATTTGAAGCATCTCCTTCCTCACAGTCAGAAGATGAAAATCCCTGGTCGAAACTTTGTCTTATGGATTCAAGAGCAACCACACATCACTTAAAGCCAAACCAAAAGTACTCAACACCCTGCATGACTCCATTTTCTCCAACATGTCACTTTCACCAAAACAGGGACTGAGAAGATGCATACACATCATCCTCTTTCACCTAGAATGAGAAACGAAGGAAGAAAGATGCCCACAGAACACACCTCAATTAAATTAGGAGTTCTCAAAAGATTCCACAACATCCACTTTTGCATTTAAAGAAAATACCACACTACAAAACACCACCAGACATGACTAGAAAAACCAGAGAAACTTTATAAGGGAAGGGACTCTAAACCGAGCTCCAAACAACGCACTACTTCTGCAACCAGGCATGAAGGCCTCTTATGACCAGACTTTCCACACTAATGGAACAACATGATAATAAACCAAAAAAGAACATGATGAAAGATTGTGATGCCCTTTTTAAACCTCTCAACCAACACCAACAACTTCAGAACAATTCTCAATCTCTTTAACAACACTCCCTTTACCGTCTTCAGAGACTGGAGGAAAATCAACTACCTCAGGCACTTCTACTTAACAAGGCTTCAACATGAAATGCATGACTCACCACATTGGAAAAAGAGTTCAAATTTAACTCTAACACCTTCAAGTATAAAGGTGGAAACTTCAACTTTAAACACTTTTCTCTAACATCGCACCCACCCCTCCGCTTCGAGAGGACCCACTTGACCATAAAAAGAGAGGAAGACTCAACTTCCAAAACTCAAGAAAGATGTTTAAGTGTTGATAAAATGGAGGGTCTACCAAAGATAAAATACCTATGGCTACACTTGGAATATCCATCGAATATTATGGGGGCAGAAACTATCCAACAAGAAAACTAAGAACCCGAAAAAACTAACCCATCATCCAAAACTTGCTACAAATAAATGCCAAGCACACAAAAGGGAACCACCTAAAAGTCTTACTAGAAATTTTTTCAAAATAAACCACTAACCTCTGTTTCAAAGTCGACTCATAAACAAGAAATCAAACTTGAAACACCATTCAAGCAAGAAGAGTTTTCAAACTCAAAACACCTTACAAGCAACATTCACAACTCACAAGGAGACACACCACACAACTATTGGTTACCAAAACAACACATCTTATTTTAAAAATAATTTTTAAAGGGAAAAAAACATAGAGGGTTGCATACTCACCAGAGGGATTCCATGGATTCACACACATGTAGATTCTCATTCCAAACTAGGTACCCATCATCTCATGCTAATAACCATCCACATTTTCCATATGTATCATGCATGTGGTAACTCATGGAAATACCACAAGTCAAAATAAAACTTTTCCACTTTTCAGGAAAAAACATGCAACCCACTCTTCAACTTTTCAATTTCACATCCAGTTTCACAATTTTATAAAACTTTTCAAAAACTCACCAACAACCAAGTAAAGAAGAATATCATTTTCAAACCATACACACCCTTCAATTTCATTTTATTTCAAAAATACAAATCCCCTTATTTCCATCCAAAACTCAATTCACCCCCAATGAAATATTTTCTGTCACGACCCGTCCTCGGGGCCCGTGTCGTGACTACCCCAAGCCCGTATTCCATAGGCCAGGGGCTGATGACTAGCAACAAAGGCGTAAATCCCTAAGCTGGGAAGACATTGTCTTTATGAAAGTAAATAAACACAACAGAGTGCGCAACAAGAAGTAAACACTAAGTGAATACTGTATACAGAAAGTAGTGCTGAAAGTAAAGGGGGCAGAACACAAGCCCAACAGTAAAGTACTGGTACAATGGAAAGCAAGTACAACTGAAAAAGGGACAACAACTAAAAGTGAAGCTCCTGGAACGTCCGCCGAGTATCCTACCTGAAGGGTAGGTATATATGTCCACCTTAGCACTCCATATCTATCGGTCTGCTCCGTATACCATCTCACCGTGTGGTCCACCTCTGGGTACCGTCTGGTCCTGGCTTGCTCTTGGCCTCTGTCAACGCTGTTCGTCATCTGTATCCAACACAATGAGGTGCGGGCATAGCCCGTGCAGGGGTGAGTATAATGATACTCAGTAGGGACCCTGAGACCCCTGAAGGTCTCCTAGAATCCACAAAGGATAAACCACATAAGAAAGATACAACCACAAAGTATCAACCAACCCTACTTAGGTATATGACCATACATATACCTAAGTTACCAAACTCAGTCCAACTCCAACTCACGAGCCCAAACACAAACCAATTCCACAAAAGAAGTAAATTCAATCACCATGATGAAAATGGTTGAAAGACATGTATCAACTCACACAGGTACGCCACAATAGTAGAGAGATATATATGATCAGATGTAGCCACATGATCATCTAAGCTATCAGACTCACACAGGATACAAGACCAGCTAAGCTGTCGGACCCACACATGATACAAGACTAGCTATCTCGAGAGTAATAGAGATGATCAGATGTAGTCACCAATTCATCTAAGCTATCAGACCTACACGGGATACAAGTCCAGCTAAGCTGCCGGACCCACACAGGATACAAGACCAGCTACTCTGTCGAACCCACACAGGATACAAGTACAGAGGTCAAAATGTCGGACCCACATAGGATACAAGAACAGTAGTCATCGCTGTCGAACCCACGGAGGATCCCAGTATAGTATTCATCATTGTAGAACCCACAGAGGCTTCCGGTACAGTAGTCGTCGCAATTGCAGCCAGCTCTAGGGTTCTCGCACACAACACGCTCGATTCCGGGAGGGTCCGCTCCTCAAACAAAGGGGTCGATACATCAACTATCTCGAAGTACTGAGTTGATGTATCCTGAAGTTCCGTCTCGTCAAAATAAACCCAACGTGACAGACGACACGTCAATCAGACGCCCGATCTGAGAGTTATTGGCTTTTCCGTTCTAGGAGCCCGGTTGGAATTACACTCGTTCCAAACCCGACCGTTTTCCAAAGTTGTCCAAAACTCACTTAGAGTATCACAAAAGGACCGCCTCGTCTCAAGGGTCCCATTTCCGTAGATAGTGCGTCATTCGGACGCGCGGTCTTGAAGATATTCACGTATAAGAAAAACGGGCCCGACCCGTCAAGCCCGGTGGGCTAGCGGGTCAGCCCAACCCAGTTTGGTGGGTCCAACCCAGTAGGAGGGGTCGGCCCGGCCCGGTGGGGCGCAAACCGGCCTGGCGCTGTGGCTTGGCCCACGCGAGGGCGGCCCGACCCAGTGGGGCGCGACCCAACCCGATGCAGTGGCCCAGCCCGTATGAGGGCGGCCCAGCCCAGCCCGGGTGATAGGTGGCCCGACCCGCGCAAGGAGGGCCGGTCCGTGCCACCGGCGACCCAAGCAGGCGACCGGCTGCAGCTCGACCAACTGGCCGAGCGGTCGGGGGGTGCGGCCCTCGGTTTTCCGAAACAGCGGCGCCGAGCGGCGCCCCCCCTCATGTCCGGCCGGCCGAAGCCGACAGGTCTTCTCCGACGTGAGTGACCCACACAGGCAGGCCACTGTTCTCCCACACGGCACCTTCGGGTGCCGCGACCTTATTCAACCCGGCCGGCCGCCTGTCGGCCGGTTCGCCCGCCGAAGCGGCCCGCCCAGCGCGGGCCGCGATTGTCTGCAGTGCGGCGCCCTCGTGGCGCTGCAGTTCCTTCGGCCCGGCCAGCTTTAGCCTACCGGTTCTTCTTCGGCTGAGCGGCCCGCGGATGCGGGCCACGGTTCTTCTCTACATGGATGGCACATGACCGTCGCTTCCTCCGGTCGTCGCCGCCTCTTCCATCTCCGCCTCTATCGCAAATAAGAACAAGGATCATCGGAGGGTCGTCGGGCCATGTTCGTTCAGCCCGCACCCTCCGCATTAGGCGATAAAAGTTGGTTGAAGGCATCCAAAAAATTCAACGAAGAATGGGGTACAAATTATTCACCTAAAATTTATACAACCCCTACCTCGTATATGACATTGTACGTCGTCGAGCCGCGGAAGACGAGCGTCACGGAGGTCGGGCGTCACGGAATACGGACGTCGATTCTGTTGATGTCGGGGTGCATCCGAAGAGGAAGCGTAGATGACGTTTCTTATGGGTGGATCCTCCTCTTGTGGCTTGGATGAAGATCGAAGTCAGCTTCGTCGTTCTTCGGCGGTTCTTCATTGAAAGGTAGAAGCTTTCATCTAATTCTCCAAAAGTTCCCCAGAATATTTTCCAAGACAATATTATAATAAGGCCTTCCCCAAAATTATAAACTTGCCATGTAATTCAAATTAATTCAAACATTCAAATTAATTAATGAAGTCATTAATTATATGCGTTGGCACAATTGATGGGAAGGGAGATGAAGAGACTCCACCAAAATAAATGAGGGGTGTGGCGGCCTCATTAATTCTAAAGGGGAGTTTAAAGGGAGTTGAGGGAAGGTGGAAAGTTTGAGTTCATGTGGGCCCCACCACACATAATCCTCTCATGGGAGGTTATGTGGGGTGTGGGACCCTCCTCTAACTTCCCCTTGTAGGAAATAACCACCACTTAATAAATTAAAAAAAATTGTGTACACTTAATGTAACACAACAATTTTAGTTTTAATTTGTTACGAATCCCCAAATTAAAACTTCTAATCTCAACCAAACGCAAATACAGTAAAGGTCCCCTTAAGAGAATACCGGCGCTGCGAGTTCATCAGTGTCTTTGGATTTCAATTCTGAGCACCAGTTCAAAAGATATAAAAACCCGCACATACGTTTACTGAACGTACCCGAACAAAACTTCAGAAATTGATTCATGGCACACTGGGCCTCAAAATCAGGCACCGTATGAAACTATGGACTCGTAACATTCTAAAGAATTTAAGAAAAAAATTTCCTTGAAATTTACAGGTCTTTACATTACCCCCACCTCAGGGCTTCATGTCCCTGTAAAGCTACAACACACACTTGGGAAACGAATGGGGGTACTGAGCACACATCTGAGCCTCCTGCTCCCATGTGCTCTCCTGAAGGTTCTCGTGCTACCAGTGAATGCGCACCAGAGGAATCAACCGTCCACGTAGGACCCACTCCTGTCGATCCTCGATCTCCACCGGGACCTCTGTGAATGTCGCCCCATCATCGATGTTCATCTCCCCGTGGTCGATGATGTGTGATGGGTAGTGCACGTATCTCCTCAGCTGAGATACGTGGAAGACGTCATGCACCCGGTGCAACTGAGGTGGAAGGGCCAGGCGGTAAGCCACCCCGCCTACTCTGCTGAGGACCTGGAATGACCCGATGAAGCACAAAGATAACTTTCCGCCCCAGCCAAATCTCTGTAGACCTTGTCGAGGTGAGACCCGTAAGAAGACGTGGTCGACATCCTCGAACTCCAGTGGTCTTCGTCTCCTATCAGCATAGGACTTCTATCTGCTCTGTGTAGTCTTCATCCGCTCCTAGATGATCTGCACCTTCTCCATCGTAGCTTGAACCATATCTAGTCCTATAAGTGTTGACTCCCTTGGGTCTGTCCAGCATAGAGGTGATCTGCGAGGTCGGTCGTACAATGCCTCGTATGGCGCCACCCCGATGGTGGAGTGGTAGCTATTGTTGTACTCAAAATCCACCAAGGGTAAGTGATCCTCCTAGCTGCGACCAAAATCAAGGACACATGCACGGAGCATGTCCTCGAGAGTCTTAATGGTCCTCACAGTCTGGCCATCTGTCTGAGGATGGAAGGCGTTGCTCAAGCGAAGCTGCATCCCAAAAGCCTCCTGTAATTTCTTCCATAGCCGGGAAGTGAAACGAGCATCTTGATCGGAGATGATAGTCTATGGCACACCATGAATCCGTATGATCTCCTGAATATAGAGGCATCCCAAGCTCTCTACTAAGCCCTGTTCTCAGATCGGTAGGAAGTGGGCCGACTTGGTGAGTTGGTCTACGATCACCTAGATAAATTCGTGTCCTCTAGATGTACGTGGAAGCCCCATCATTAAATCCATGGATATTCCGTCTCACTTCCACTCTGGTACCTCTAAGGGTTGTACCAATCCTGCTGGTACCTGGTGCTCTGCCTTCACTTGCTGACAAGTGAGGCATCGAGAGACAAACTCTGCTACTGCTTTCTTCATACCCGGCCACCAGTGCTGTCGTTTGTGGTCCTGATACATCTTCGCCACTCCTGGATATACCGCTAGAGGGGAAGTGTGAAACTCCCTCAACACCTCCTCCTGTAATGCAACTGGTACCATGGTACATACTCTGAAGAAGATGACATGCTCCACACCTTCAGAAAACCCATCAGGTGCCTGCCTTGAGGATAATTGAGCACGTTGCGTCTCACAGTCAATGTCCCCATGCTATGCCTCCCTGACTCGCTGAAGAAGTGGAGGAGTGACTGTGAGAGACTGAAGAAAGACTGCTCCATCTCTATCCACAAAGGATATATGCAACACGGCTTGCTTCTCTGTCGCCTATCCTAGCAGCTGAATGCCTGATCTCCTGTTGCGAGAATCTGCTACAACGTTCCCCTTCTCAAGAGTATAGACCATCTCGAAGTCATAGTCCTGGAGAAATTCAAGCCATCATCGTTGTCTCAGCTTCCAAGAACCATACGCGATCACTGCTCACTCATGCATCAGGACACACCTGAGTCCGGTCCCTGATGCGTCAAAGTAAACCACGTACCCAACACCCTCCTCCGGTAGCCTCAAGATGGGCGCACTAGTCAACCTCTGCCTCAGCTCTTGAAAGCTATGCTGGCATCTCTCTAACTATACGAAGGGTTACCCCTTCTTCATCAAAGCTGATAGTGGTGCTACAACTCTAGAGAATTCTGACACAAAGGTAAGTCTAGCCGACTCCTGAGTGATCGACTGCACCCTCTTATGCATGATTCCATCCTGTGCTGCTTGGGTTTTCCTTTTCACAGACCAAGGAAAACCCCATCCCAACGTTGTAGATAAACCACAACCTTTTTTCCTAATACAGTCAATCTATGTATAAACTGTGGTTGCCCAGTCCATACCCAAATTAACGTCGTAAGACCTCGATGCTGTTACCAAGAGGTTCCAACCGAAACTCTCGCCTCAAGGGTCAGAGCACACCGTCAGTGTAAGTGTGATTATAAAGTCTCCTCCCAAAGGTATCTCCAGACGTGAGGGTCAAGTCAATGGCTTAACTGGAAACTCTAGGTCTGGGAGAAGATTCGTGGAAGGAAGGAATGATTGGTACCTATGTCTATTGATACGGAAGCTAGTAGTAGACACAGACCGTACCACAAATCATTCTTAGAGCCCTTGGGTCACGCTCCTTGACCGCATCCAGCTACCCTCTTTCCCCTGCCCTCCAGCTCTATGATCCTAGCGGGGTCTACAAAGGTGGGTGGTTGTAACATGTCGAAATGTTCACCACCTCATGCTGCTCTCCTAGCTCTGCTTCCACGTCTGTTGCCTTGCAGATTCATCTGTCCTTAACACTTCCTCTTATCGAAGCATTTTACATGCTCAAGTCTCTAAGACTGATGCTAGTTTCATGCTTTCCAACTATTAACATTCACTGGCTGTATCTTCTCAGTCAATGAACATTCAACCACAAAGGTTCTCTCTAGCACCCTAACATAAGTAGGAATGCATAAAGGAAAAAGTGCTGGATCAGATGTCCTTAAATACGCATCACTCAGAGGTTTGAGCTCTAGATCACTGTTCACATCGTATTAATCGAGTACCATGAATGGTCAATACGCCTTGATGAATATCCAACTACCGACACGTCGTCCTGCCGAAGTTGTATAAGCTCTAGAAAACACTCAACCACCTCCTCAAGCTAGTCCTCAGCCGCCCGTGGGTCGGGCTCGCCTCAGAAATTGAGGGATATCTGGTGCTGAAACACATGTAAGGAACTAAGCCTACAAGTGTCCTCTACCGGTACCACCGGTAGTGTCTGCTGACCAACAGGCAGTGATATAGTTGGCACACTGCCCGAAGATACCATCTCGTAAAACGATCCAAGTACCGAAACTTCATCATTAGGTGGACCATCCTCAGGGTCACTCGCTGAAAAAGACTAGTAGCTAAGATCAACATCTGCTCTACTAGTGTCTCAACTAGGTGGAAAAATCCACTAATCGCCTCCATCTAGTCCTCTCCTGTTGGAACTCGTGCAACGCGCTCTGTCGGCGTGCATCATCTGCTAGTACAGCTGGTGGCATCTGCTGCCCAACGGGTGGTGGTGCTACTGGTACACCACCCAAAGGTGCCAACATAGTAAGATGGCCCTACACAGGAGCCTCGTCGCTCAGTGGGATGTCATCGTGTACTCTCTCTCGGGAACCCTAGCTGGTTGTCTTCGCAGTGAAATCCTAATAAAAAATAGGTGTGCCACAGTCAAAAAGTTATACCTGGTGAGCTGACTCAAAGAGAATAGAAATGAAACTCTTGAAACGCACACACAATTAGTGTTTCTATGCACTGAGTCAGAAATCAGAAGTCAGGGTCCTGGTGTATGGATACGTCGGTCGCCGCACCAACACTGGAATCCCTGGACTGAAAACCACACCCAACACTCTTAACACTATTGCTTCATAGTAAGATAGATCAGAGTCCTAAGTTCTGTAGTAAAACTGACTCCTCTGATACCAATTTGTCACGACCCATCCTCGGGGCCCATGCCGTGACTACCCCAAGCCCGCCTTCCACAGGCCAGGGGCTGACGACTAGCAACAAAGGCGTAAATCCTTAAGCTGGGAAGGCATTGCCTTTATTAAAGTAAATAAACACAACAGAGTACGCAACATGAAGTAAACACTAAGTGAATACTGTATACAAAAAGTAGTGCTGAAAGTAAAGGGGGCGGAACACAAGCCTAACAGTAAAGTACTGGTACAACGGAAAGCAAGTACAACTGAAAAAGGGAACAACAGCTAAAAGGGAAGCTCCTGGAACGTCCGCTGAGTATCCTACCTGAAGGGTAGGTACATATGTCCACCTCATCACTCCACGTTTATCGGTCCACTTTGTATACCGTCTTGTCGTGTGGTCCACCTCTGAGTACCATCCGGTCCGGACTTGCTCTCGACCTCCGTCAACGTTGTCTGTCGTCTGCATCCAACACAATGAGGTGCGGGTATAGCCCGTGCATGGGTGAGTATAACGATACTCAATAGGGACCCCGAGACCCCCGAAGGTCTCCCAAAATCAACAAAGGATAAACCACAGAAGAAAGATACAACCACAAAGTATCAACCAACCCTACTTAGGTATATGCCCATACATATACCTAAGTTACCAAACTCAGTCCGACTCCAACTCACGAGCCCAAGCACAAACCAATTCCACAAAGGAAGTAAAGTCAATCACCATGATGAAAATATTTTAAAGACATGTATCATCTCACACAGGTATGCCACAATAGTAGAGAGATATAGATGATCAGAAGTAGCCACTGGATCATCTAAGCTATCAGACCCACACATGATACATGACCAGCTAAGCTTTCGGACCCACACAGGATACAAGACCAGCTATCTCGAGAGTAATAGAGATGATCAGATGTAGTCACTAATTCATCTAAGCCGTCGAACTTACACAAGATACAAGTCCAGCTAAGCTGTCGGACCCACACAAGATACAAGACCAGTTACTCTGTCGGACCCACCCAGGATACAAGTACAGAGGTCAAACTGCCGGACCCACATAGGATACAAGAACAGTATTCATCATTGTCGAACCCACGGAGGATCCTAGTACAGTAGTCGTCACTGTCGAACCCACAGAGGATTTCAGTATAGTAGTCGTCGCAATCACAACCAGCTCTAGGGTTCCCGCACACAGTACGCTCGATTCCTGGAGGGTCCGCTCCTCAAGCAAAGGGGTTGATATATCAACTATGTAGAAGTCCTAAGTTTATGTATCCCGAAGTTCCGTCTCGTCAAAAGAAACCCAACGCGACAGACGACGCGTCAATCAGACGCCCGGTCTGAGAGTTATTGGCTTTTCCGTTCCAAGGGCCCGGTTGGAATTACGCTCGTTCCAAACCCGGCCGTTTTTCAAAGTTGTCAAAAACTCACTTAGAGTATCGCAAAAGGACCGCCTCGTCGCAAGGGTACCAGTGCCACAGACAACACGTCGTTCGGACGCGCGGTCTTGAAGATATTCACGTATAAGCAAAACGGGCCCGGCCCGTCAAGCCCAGTGGGCCGCCGGGTCGGCCCGTCCCGGCGGGGCGTGGCCCGGCCTGGACGATAGGCGGCTCGGACCGCGCAAGTCAGGCCTGTCCATGCCGTTGGTGGCTCGGGCTGGAGGCCGGCCGCGGCTCGGCCAACTGGTCGAGCTGTCCGGAGGGCGCGACCCCCGGTTTTCTGAAACGGAAGCGCCGAGCGGCGCCCGCCCTCCCATCCAGTCGCCAAATCTAGACGGTCTTCTTCGGCATGAGCGACCCACACATGCAGACCTATGTTCTCCCATGCGGCACCTTCAGGTGTCGCGGCCTTCTTCAACCCGGTCGGCCGCCTGCCGGCCGGTTCGCCCGCCCAGCGCGGGCCGCGGTTCTTCACAGCGCGGCGCCCTCATGGCGTCGTGGTTCCCTCAGCCCGGCCGGCTTTAGCCGACCGGTTCTTCTTTGGCCGAGCGGCCCACGGATGCGGGCCGCAGTTCTTCTCTATGCGGACGGCACATGGCCGCCGCTTCCTCCGGTCGTCACCACCTCTTCCATCTCCGCCTCTATCGCGAATAAGAACAAGGATCATCGGAGGGTCATCGGGCCATGTACATTCGGCCCGCACCCTCTGCGTTAGGCGATAGCAGTTGGCCGAATACATCCAAGAAATTTAACTAAGAACGCGGTATAAATTATTCACTTAAAAGTTATACAACCCCTACCTCGTATATGACCTTATAAGTCATCGAGCTGTGGAAGACGAGCGTCACGGAGGTCGGGTGTCATAGAATATGGACGTCGATTTCGTTGACATCAGGGTGCGTCCGAAGAGGAATCATAGCCGACGTTCCTTGCGGGTGGCTCCTCCTCTTGTGGCTTGGACGGAGATCGAATTCGGCTTCGTTGTTATTCGACGGTTCTTCGTTGGAAGGTATAAGCTTTCCTCTAATTCTCCAAAAGTTCCCCAGAATATTTGCGAAGCCAATATTATAATAAGGCCTTCCCCAAAATTATAAACTTTCCATGTAATTAAAATTAATTCAAACATTAAAATTAATTAATAAAGGCATTAATTATATGAGTTGGCACAATTGATGGGAAGAGAGATGAAGAGACTCCACCAAAATAAATGATGGGTGTGGTGGCCTCATTAATTCTAAAGGGGAGTTTAAAGGGAGTTGAGGGAAGGTGGAAAGTTTGAGTTCGTGTGGGCCCCACCACACATCATCCTCTCATGAGAGGTTATGTGGGGTGTGGGCCCCTCCTCTAACTTCCCCTTGTAGGAAATAACCACCACTTAATAAATTTAAAAAAAATTGTGTACACTTGATGTAACACAACAATTTTAGTTTTAATTTGTTACGAATACCCAAATTAAAACTTCTACTCTCGACCAAACGCAACTGCGGTAAAGGTCCCCTTAAGCGAATAACGGCGCTGAGATTTCATCAGTGTCCTCAGATTTCAATTCTGAGCATCATTTCAAAAGATAGAAAAACTCGTACGTACGTTTACTGAACGTACCCGAACAAAACTTCAGAAATTGATTCCGGGCACACCGGGGCTCGGAATCAGGCGCCGTCTGAAACTACGGACTCGTAACATTTCAAAGAATTTAAGAAAAAAATTTCCTTGAAATTTTCAGGTCTTTACATTTTCAAAAGTTCAAAAAATCACATTACATAAAAAGTCTTTTAGTTAAAAATAGATTCCAAGGCCTCTTTAAAATAAGTTTTTTACTTTCCAAACAAATGATTTCATAAGCTCTATATTTTTTATTATAAAAAATTAATTTTCATTAAACACATTCCTACTTTACCTAGAAGTTCATTTCATAAAAATCATTTTTTTAATGTATTCCTCAAAGTTAATTTTGAAAATCCATTCTTCCCTTTTCAAAAATCAAACCATTTCCACTTTAGAATCCCATTTTCACAATTCCCAAAATCGGGGTTTGCAAAATAGTTTGCGGAATTAAGGAAGCCCCCAAATAATTCCCAAGGGAAAACTACTATCTATATGGGTGACTCAGCCATATGGTTGGTGATCATACGCCAATCACACCACCATTAGAGAGAGTATTCTTAGACCATGTTCTCATATACACATGGATTTCCAAACCCTATGAGCTCACTAAGACCATTGACCCAATTCTCTTTTCATTTCCCAGACACAAAACAAACCACAAAACCCCAAAGAATCAAATAAAACTGGACTTCCCACGACGACTCGAGTCCTTTCATGAGGTGTGCTAGCCAGACACCCTACTCACAACCAAAATATCAATCCCTAACAATCCTAGCTCTTGTCTACCCAAACTCTTCCCTAAATACCATGACCCAAAAAAAGTGTGACCTGCTCTGATACCATTTGTCACAAACCAAGCAAGAGTGTCATCCAACCTGACACCTGACCCAATCTGTGGCATGGCCCAAAGGGAGTTCCTGATCTCCACGGTCTGGAAACAAGTGTCTGGGTATCAAAAATATAACATGGGAATGATTTTACCCACTTATATAAGAATAAATGATTAACAAAAACAAACAGCACAACAACAAACAACCAAAGACAAATAAGGCATAACCATTTTTAGATTTAAGGTTTGCAACATTTTAAAAAAACTAAAAGAGCTACAACAAAAAGGAAACAACAACACTATCCTAAGAAAAACCTCCACGCGACAAGAGGAGAAACATCCTCAAGCCACCACCACCAAAACCCGCAAGAGAAGACCACTAGCAACCTAAACCACCATCACAGTACACATTTCCTTTACCTGATTCAAACGTAACAAAGTCTACATACACCCAAAGGTGTATGTAGGGTGTTATACAAATCCCAATAGGATGTCACCCAAAATAAAAGGTTCCACACTATAACCTAAAAAGGAAATTCAACATGCACATTTTCTTTAAAACATTTGAATCATTTCTAAGAATAAATTTTAAGGAAAACTTTTTAAAGGAAATCACTTTTAAAGGAAAACCATTTTTCAACAAACATGATTAAAAATGAAATACACTTAAGGTCCACCATATGCCGACGGATGACACCACATCACATAATTCACATGTCACAAGAGAGCACCATGGGTAAATCCCTAGGGGTAATCTAGCTCGAGTGAGACACTAGAACCTCATACCCCAGTGAAATGTGGTATATAAACCACAACCATAAGCTTTATCATGCACGATCCACTAAGAGGGTACACCCCATGAGCCCATTGATCTCCAATTATAATGCATGTTTTGTTAGTGTTGGAATTTTCAATCCAGCTAAGTGAAACCAGAACTAGCTGCTTCTGTATCACTAGCGTACTATATCTAGTCAGCCCACCTAGATAACCAAGATTCCCTTGTGCTCAAATTCACATTTACATATCACAAATATGACCAATTTTACATACAAATTCCAAACCATTTTCAAATACATTTTCCACCACTTAGAAAATTCATGAAACCCATTTGAAAATTATCACAAGAAAGTCACATAATTAATTTAACCACTTTCATGGTCCAAACCCCCTCTTTAAATCCACACACAAACCAATTTCACTTTAAAACATACTTCCATTCATTTACACAATACACACATCACATTGAAAGTTTGAAACAAGTAATTCATCATGAAACCAAATCTAATTTCATTTAAAAAAACTCATTTTACCCTTTAAATCCCTTTGAAATCCCATTTTGCACCTTCCACACAAGGTATAAAACCCTTTCAAGAAACATTATAATGAAACATACACAAAACATGACCATATTCTTTTATAAAATTCACTTTAATCATATATTCATACTCAAACACTTTCAAAATATATTTCGCACCACACAATTAGACCATAAAACATTCTCATGAAAGAAAAAAAGTGAGTTAAAAACATGTAATAATGGTAAAGCATGGAACCAACTACCTTGAGTGAAGAAACTTCCAAAAAATGGTGAAAATCACAACCGCAACTCAAGTGAACCCTATAAAGGCAATATTAAACCATAAATGTTAAGATTGAACCCTAAAAATTAAGATCTAACCCTAAATCAGATAGCCAACCTACTGGAGAACAAAACCCCCAAGGAAGAGGGAAATAAACCCAAAAAAGAGGAAGAAACTAAGAAGAGAGGGACTTACATGGAGAATCAAGGAGAAACCACACCAAAATTTCCTAAAAATGTAGGTCCAAGGGTGCCAATGGAAGAGGGAGAGGTGCCTAGGGTGGAGGAACCCAAGTGGGGGAAGAAATGGGGGATTGGGGTTAAAATAAAAAGAGAAAAAATGAAAAAAAACCCAATTCTTAATGACCTGGACAAGTCGTAGTGTTTACATGCATGGTTTGAAAAACCGTGTGGCAATCGTGCACCCCTTACTTTCCAAGAAGGACATGTAGTCACGACCCGTCCCCCAGGGCCCGTGTTGTGACTACCCGAAGCCCACCTTCCATAGGTCAGGGGCTGACGACTAGCACCAGAAAGGCATATCCCTAAAACCAAGAAGGTATTGCCTTTTTAACCTGGAAACTCACACAATCCAAGCACACATCAAGATACAAGCACAAAGTAAACTATATAGTAATTAGAGTGAGTACAGTAAGTAAAGGGGCTATAATACAAGTCCAACTAGAAAGTATAAGTAAAACTGAAAACAACTCCTGTGAACACCCACCAAGGATCCTACCTAAAGGGTAGGTACATCTCTCGTACATGCATCATTGCAGTTTGTCTTGTCTAATGGTCCACCTCCGAGCAGACTCCAGTCTTGGCACCCTCAGCCTCGATCAATGTTGTCCATCATCTGCACAATACACAACAAGGTGCGGGCATAGCCCGTGCAGGGGTGAGTATAATAATACTTAGTAGGGACCTCGAGACCCCATAAGGTCTCTCAGAATCCACAGAGGATAATCCACAAAGCAAGACCGCAATTACAAAGCACAAATCAATAATCAACCCTACTTAGGTATATGCCCATATATATACCTAAGTTATCAAGTAAACCCATCCCATTCAGGAGGAAACACAAGGCCCAACTCTTTAGCCAAAATAACAACTATTCCACAAAGAAAAGAATACCACGAAGGTAACACCACAAAGTTAAGTACCACAAAGGTAACACCACACAAAATAATACCACGAAGGTATCACCACACAGAATTGTACCACAAAGGTAAAGACTCAGCTCACACCGGGTATAACTTAAGTACATAAGTATAGATTATTAGCTGTATTGCTATATTATCTTACTTCATCGAGAAGCTCTGTTGTTGACCCACACAGGATCGAAGATGACCCACACAGGATATGAAGATGACCCACATAGGATCTTCAGATGACCCACATAGGATCTGAAGATGACTCACACAGGATCTGTAGATGACCCACACAGGATCAGTAGATGCTGACCCACACAGGATCCGAAGACGACCCACACAAGATTTGAAGATTCTTTAAGTACAACCAGCCACATGATTCCCGCACTAATCACGCTTGATTCTGAGAGGATCCGCTCCTCAAGCCATAGTTTGATACGTAAACTTCCATGAAGTCCCACAAAGAAGTATCACTAAGGTCTGACATGTCATAAGGGACCCAACGTGACAAACGACGTGTCATTCGGACGCCCGATCTGTAAGTTAATAGTGTTTCCATTTCGAGGGCCTGGTTGGATTCAGGTTCGATCCAACCCAACCGTACTCCAAATTTATCCAAAATACAAGTGGAGTATACAAAAAGGACCATCTCGATCTAAGTATTTTAGCACCGCAGATGGTTCATCAAACAGACGCTCGGTTCTCAATATATGGCCAAAAAACGTATCTAGGACAAGATGGCCCCGGGTCCGGTTTGACCCGGCCCGACCCGACCCAGTTCGAGATGACATTCCCGGGTTCGGGTCTAACCTAGATGGGCTGGACCACGATGGCCTATACCATACTAGGTGCAGCCCATGGTGTGGCCCGCTGTGCGGCCCATGGTGCGGCCCGCGGGGTGGCTCGCTGGGTGGCTCGCGGTCGGGGTGCCCCGCTGTGGCGGGGACCACACAAGCCACCACACAGGGGAGGCGCCCTACGGAATTCCCGAACGGCCCGCCGCCTGCTGGTACGTGGGACCCGCCAGAGCTGGTACTGCTCAGCGTGACGCGGGCCGGTCGGGGTTCCAGCCGGCTCCCCTTCCAGCGGCACGACGACACCGCTGCTCCAACCATGACCATACGAGGTGTCGGATACCCTTTGGGTGTGTCTCCGCAGCTCAGTAGGCGCGACCTCCAACTTCGGCGGTGCGAACGTGCGCCGCCCCGACTTCCACGCGGCCGGCCGACGTGCCGACCGCCACCCCCTCCGCCGCGACCGACGGGTCGCAGTCTCCTTCGGTGGCGCGGTTACGCCACCGCCACCATCGTTGTTGGCCGGTGTGCTGGCTTCCGCCTTGTACCCTATCGACGTCGGTCTCCAGCGGACTCCCGTGGGTCACTAGGTAAGCTCTGGTGGCTTGTTCTTCAATCTGAAGGAGTTGTTGTGTGTCCCCAGACGTCGCCTTTGCATCTATCCTGACGTGGTCGTGTAACATCCCAAGTAAGTAATGAATAATAGATTTTTTTTATCTATGTCTATTAATTAATTATATAGTGTTTTAGAGGCTTAAAATGAAAATAAATCCAATCTTAAGCATGGAATATACTAATATTTTTTAAAGGATTGTTTTACTGCCTTTTGATGGCAAACCATTTTTAAATCTATCTTTTGACAATTTTATAAGCTATGTTTGTCAAAATAAACTTATTCTTTATGATTGGGACATCAAAATTTACTTTGTGTGAATTTTTGGTATTTTTCTGACAATGTTCATTTTTTTATGAATAGTGAAAAATACTGTATTTTACATCAAAACTACTTTTTAATCTACTTTATTTATATGATTAGATTATCTTTTGAATTTATTTTAAAGTTAAATTAGAATATATTTTTACCATTTAATCCAATGGTAGTCATTAGGATTAATTTCACTTTGGAATTGAGAATAAACTAATACCAAACTTTTCATAGATATTGTTTAAAAAAAACCCGCTATTTGTTTTGACAACATGAATTATTTTTAAATCAATTATTGCAATTTCTATGTTTGGAATTTGGTAAAATGGATTACATTTTTTGAATCAAAAGGTCCAAATTATGTAATCAATACTCTTTTGTTTTTGGACATTATGAATAGTAATGACGATAATTATCTTTAATTATCTTGATTAATGAGTAATCAGGTAGTTAAGGATAATAAAATGATATCATAATAATACAAAAATACCACAACATGTGTCCTAAGGCTACTGGTTGTCTCATGGCCGACCATGGTATGCCTTGTTCCAAACTTGGGGGCCCCATGGAATCACTTTTGTGAGAAAGTGACTTTTTATCTTTTTATTTTTAAAGAATGTTAAATGTGACAAAGAATGTATCACCTAAGTAAAATATTTTTAATTTTGTCTACATAAATGATATTTTGGACTATAAATATTCATTAGAAATCTAAAATGATTTCCTACATCATGATATTTTTTTTATAATTTTTAGACATTAAATTTATTAAATTATTTATGACATCATGATGATGCAGCGATTACCTCATTAATAAAGGATTTAAATAAAATGAAATGATAATGTGAAATATATGACCTACACATGTCAAAAACCTATTGGATGGGTGGATTTAGAACCCTTATCAGCTTACCCTCGAATTATATCAACATGGGACCTTTTGAATCCGAAAATCATTTTCAAATAAAGCAACATTTCTTTACTTTCCAAGAGTGCCCCTCCTCTCCTCTTATAAAAGGCCCCCACCTCTACCTCCTTACCCACACTCCCAAAGCCTTTGGCTCGGCCAAACCCTGCCCATTTTGTCTCTCAACATCCTTCTGTTACTCCTTGAAGCCTCACTTTTGGCATAAGTCTTCCCAAGGAAGCCTTTGAGCTCAAACCAAAGGGAGTTACCCGATTTTAAGGTAATGTCTTCACTTGAGTCCTTTTGTTTTATTTTGCTTCTCCAACCCCCTAAAATCTTTTTATTCATTTCTTTTGTAAAAACTACAGTATCTTCAATATACTAGGATGTTGTTATAAGAAGGATTCGAGCTACACTTACACACACCTACATCTAATGGTTAAAGGACATACTATTTCCGTGGATGGTGAATTTATGCCTCCCAAAACGATGATGTTCAACATTCTTTTAACACCTTAAAAGGTGGCCATTAAGATGTCACTATATTTATATATGATATATAATATGTTTATTTTTTCCTTAAGCTTCTGTATTTTTCATTTTGGGCATACCTTTATGGTTTCCATTATGGGTAAACGCGATATCTTCATTTAAGGAAGTGCGGACTACCGCCCCCTCAAAGTGATTTGATTCGTTAAATACCATATGTGGGACGTATAAAGGATGGAACTATGATATTATATATGATATTATACTAGAATTATAATATACCTTTATATCAGTATGATTCCATTCTATAAAATACGAAATAGAAATGAAAGTAGCATTCATGCGTACGTACGGCTTACCGTCTCCATGAACGGTGCATTTCATTTCTTACCTCTAAATGATTATGTAATATTATAAATGCATGTATATACTAGATATATATGATATATAAATCATGATTATAATTCTGGATATAATGGATACATGAACAACTTGTAATTATAAAGGGTTTATTTTTGACTCAAGTACCAATGATCGTTAAAACGACCATTATTAACTTAAATAATTACATAGTGTTCATGACATGGAAATAAGTGATATAAAAGGAATAATGAACTTGAAAAAGGTTTTTAAGCAAGTAGAAATTAACTCAAGTTTATTATTCAGGACATTAAATAACGATCGAGTCAAGTCGGACCCGAGGTATGGGACTTCGTCTCAATCTCCTTTCATTGAGGCATATTTTGTTTTATACACAATCTTCTTTTATACGGTGTATAAACCCCTTTGACTTTTACATTTATTAAAAAGGAATCTTTTTTATATGAAGCGTTTACTAAATGACAAAAGAGAATGTTTTTGTCGTACGTATGTGGCGACAACGACTTCTCCGCCGCCGTGACCATTATTTGAGTTTCAGCTTCCTCTACAAGCCCTACCTTTTTTTTAAAAGAAAAATAAATACCATGTTTTACTTTTCTTTTATTTTGGTATTGAAAATGGTTTTCATAATGTTTTTATATCAATGTGTTGTATTGATATCTTGTGATTGAAAGGTGGAAATGTTATGTTTCCTTTATGCATGTTTTATGTGATACGATTATGTTAAGGTTCTTGTGCATTATTATGAAGACGGGTGGTTCTGTGATAAAATAAGGGCGGGTGAGCCCGATATAGCTCTCCAATGCATTGGGTAACGCGAAGGAGTGAAACCTTAAGGTTTCTCTGAAGAGATTTAGGGAATATTCTGTGATGGGTATTCCAAACGTAACCAAGAGGGTTACTCCCTACGTAAGAATGTTATGAATGCCTCAAGTTACCTTTATGTCTTATGATTTCTATGATTTATTCATTATTTGATGAGGTATGTTAAAGTTATTATGTTTTATGGGTAAAGTATGATTTCATTCTTATGTATATATGTACCCATGTTTCCTTTCCATATTTTTATATCCCTTACTGAGCTTTTTATGCTCATCCCAAGTTTTTTTGAAATGTTTTTCACAAGTCAAGGGAAAGGTGCATGATATGATGATAGTGTCAATGAAGTGTCAAGAAAGAATCCATGTTTTATTTTAAATATGTTTCCATTGATGGGAAAGAAGAATACTATCTTTATGTAACCACTTTGTTTATATGTGGAATGTAATGCAAGTTTTATGATCTAATTCTCTAAAACTCTAAACCCGAAAAGATCCTCAATGTGTAATCTTGTAATAACTTAAGATTAAGTAAGGTTTAAGGATGGGGCCTTATAGTTGGTATCAAAGGTCGGTTTAGATAACTTTAGGAGTTATAATTCTATTAAATGATTATCCAAAAATATATTTTTTTTATGGTCAAATTGCAGTGATATAGTATTTGAAGATTACCATGCTGCTTCATCTAAGACATGTTTGTTCAGAATGGTTTTCCGCAGAGGAAACAGGGAAGCAGTGCTAGGAAGGCATGCAGAAGAAAATAACCTTCCGAATCAGCATCCTGAGATGGTCGGAATTGGAACTGAACAATTTGTTGCAGTAATGGTGCAGTTGACTCAAGCGATAAATGGTGGTGGTATCCATGCACGAGATCAGCCAGATCAACCGCAGAGGAACATGTCAGTGGTGGAACATTTCATGAGGCAACATCCCCCATCATTCAGAGGATCATCTGACCTCGTGCTAGCTGAAGGGTGGATTAAAGCACTGGAGAAGATTTTCGATGTCATGGGGTGTTCAGACAATCAAAAGGTTAGTCTTGCTATTTACCGTTTGGAGGGTGAAGCAGATCAGTGGTGGTCGATGGTTAAAAATATCAGGGACGCTGATGAGATTGATGCTCTCAACTGGGATGATTTCAAAGGTATGTTTCTTGAAAAGTATTTTCCTAAGGCTGTTCGACTTAGGATGGAAAAACAATTCTTGGAATTGAGGCAAGAGGAAGACTCAGTGGCTACCTATGAAGAAAGGTTCACTCGATTGGCAAGGTATGCTCCAAATTTTATCTGAGACCTTGATAGTAAAATCAATCATTTTTACTCAGGATTAAAGCCAAAATATCAAAGGGCATTAGCTTCTCGTGAGTTTAAAAGTTATGAAAAGCTTGTTCGATGTGCTGAGAAGGTGGAAATGGAGTTTACCGATGATCAAGTGTTCTATAACAACCAGCAGAAGAAGAGACCAAGGTGGCAGGAGAAAGGGAAGAATTTTTCAAAAAAGTTTGATGGTAATAAATCTAAGTTTCCAGTTTGTGATAAATGTGGCAAAAGGCATGCTAGGGAATGTCTTCTGAATTCTGGAAAGTGCTACCTATGTGGTAAGATGGGACATAAGGCTCGTGATTTCACTGAAAAAGATCAAGGTGAAGGTAAGACCAAATTTGATTTACAGTTAGTGAAATGTTTTAAGTGCAATGAGATGGGTCACTATGCAAACGAGTGTCCGACAAAGAGCTTGAGTGATGGGAAGCAGTTAGAATACAAGCAGAAAGGGGTGGTGAAATCCTTTGCAACTACTTCAGCAGATGTCGGGCCATCAAATGAAGTTGTATCAGGTACTTTTTTTGTTTTTTCAGATTATTCCAGTGTGTTGTTTGATTCGGGGTCCACACATTCTTTCATCTCTGAAACCTTTTCTAGTAAAATGGGAATACCATCTCAAGAAATGACTCCTGAACTTTTGGTAAAAACACCTGGGGGAAATTTTGAGGCAAAAAGAATTTATAAGAATCTTCCTATCCTTATCTGTGGAAAGAACCTACTTGCAAACCTTATTGTTCTACCTCTAGTAGAGTTTGATGTTATCCTGGGTATGGATTGGCTCTCTATTTACCATGCTAATATTAACTGTAGAGCTAAAGAAGTTTCTTTTCAGAAATACTTTCAGTTTGTGTACAAGAATGAACCCTTACTGTTGATAACTTATCAAGAGGCCAAGAAACTTGTAAAAGATGGAAATGAATGTTACCTTGCACACATTGTTGAAAACAAGGGAACTGTTCAGATTAATGATGTGCCAGTGGTAAATGAGTATCCTGATGTTTTTCCTGATGAGTTGCCTGGAATAATACCATATCGAGAAGTTGAGTTTACTGTTGACTTAGTTCCTGATGCTAAGCCAATTTCAAAACCCCCTTATCGAATGGCTCAAATTGAACTTTTAGAGTTGAAGGAGCAATTGCAAGATTTATTAGAGAAAGGTTTCATTCGAACTAGCACATCACCATGAGGTGTTCCTGTTTTATTTGTTAAAAAGAAAGATGGTTCAATGAGACTTTTCATTGATTATAGAGCCTTGAATAACATCACTTTTAAGAAAAAATATCCTTTGCCTCATATCGATGATTTGTTTGATCAGCTCCAGGGAGCTCAATATTTTTCAAAGATTAACTTGAGATCGGGGTACCATCAGCTGAAGGTAAAGGAAGCAGATGTTCCGAAGACCACGTTCCGTACAAGATATGGCCATTATGAATTTTTAGTAATGACTTTTGGGCTAACCAATGCACCTGCTGTATTCATGGACTTAATGAATAGAATTTTCCACGAGTTCTTGGATAAGTTTGTGGTGGTTTTCATTGATGATATTTTGGTGTTTTCTAAAAGTAAAGAGGAGCATGAAATACATTTAAGGGTTATCTTGCAAACCTTAAAAGAAAAGAAACTGTATGGAAAATTTAGCAAGTGTGAGTTTTGGTTGCAACAAATTTCTTTCCTTGGTCACATTGTTTCTAAAGATGGGATAACTGTTGATCCTGCAAAAAAAAAAGTTGTGGAAGACTGGCCAAGACCCACAAATGTAACTGAGATTCGTAGCTTCCTTGGTTTGGCAGGCTATTACTGAAGGTTTGTTAAAATTTTTTCACGGTTATCTAGTCCAATGACTAAGCTAACTTGGAATGGTGTTAAGTTTATCTGGACAAAATAATGTGATGATTGTTTTCATGAATTGAAAAGAAGATTGGTGAATGCTCCAGTTTTGGCACTACCTTCCAGGAATGGTGAGTTTGTTATATATAGTGATGCTTCATTGAAAGGACTTGGTTGCGTCCTAATGCAGAATGATCAGGTAATTGCTTATGTTTCACGACAGTTGAAAACTCATGAGGTAAATTACCCTACACATGATTTGGAATTAGTTGCTATTGTTTTCGCTTTAAAAATTTTGAGGCATCATTTGTATGGAGTAAAGTGTGAAATATATACTGATCACAAAAGTTTAAAGTATATATTCACTCAGAAAGAGTTAAACATGAGACAGATGAGATGGCTGGAATTAATCAAGGATTATTATTTTACAATTCATTACCATCCGGGAAAAGCAAATAAATTGGCTGATGCTTTGAGTCAAAAAAGTAATGCTTCATTAGCAATGTTGCGTTTGGAACGTGATCCTTTGGTTAAAGATTTGATGAACTTTGGCATAGAAGTTGTTGGTGCAGGAAGTTCTTCTGTTTTATTTTAGGTATCGGTGAGATCATCTCTATCAGATAGAATCAAGCAAGCACAGAAGCAAGACAGTGAGTTGCAGAAAAAGGTAGAGCTGGTTCAGAAAGGTAAGTTGCCTGAATTCAACATTGATAATGATTGCGTTTTAAGATTTGGGAAGAGATTGTGTGTGCCTTGTGATTCACAGTTGAAGAGAGAGTTGTTATGTGAAGCTCATAGTTCTCCGTTTTCAGTTCATCCTGGCAGTACTAAGATGTACAGAGATCTGCGGGAGTATTACTGGTGGGATGGAATGAAAAGAGATATTGCTGATTTTACTGTGAAGTGTTTGACATGTCAACAGGTTAAAGCAGAGCGACAGTTACCAAAAGGGATGCTTCAGTCTTTACCAGTGCCAGAGTGGAAATGGGAGAATATATCAATGGACTTTGTTGTGGGATTACCGAAGACATCTCGAGGTAATAATGCAATCTGGGTTATTGTTGATCGCTTGACTAAATCTGCTCATTTCCTTGCTATACGAGATACTTTTTCCCTAGATCAACTTTCCCGCTTGTATCTTAAAGAGATAGTCAGGTTACATGGAGTTCCCCTCTCCATTGTATCTGATCGTGATCCCAGGTTCACTTCTAACTTTTGGAAAGGCCTTCAGAAGTCGTTGGGTACTGAATTAAATTTTAGTACAACATTTCATCCTCAATCAGATGGGCAGTCAGAATGAACAATTCAGACCTTGGAGGATATGCTACGAGCTTGTTCGATGGATTATCAGGGAAGTTGGGACCAACACCTTTCTTTGGTTGAATTTTCATATAATAACAGTTTTCATTCCAGTATATAGATAGCACCATTTCAGGCATTATATGGGAAGCGGTGTCGAACTCCAGCTTTCTGGGATGAAGTGGGTGAAAGGAAGTTGATGGGACCAGAATTGGTAGAAGAGATGGCAGAAAAAGTTCAGCTGATTAAGAAACACATGAGAACAGCTCAGAGTAGGCAGAAGAGTTATGCAGACAACAGGAGGAAGGATCTAACTTTTGAGGTAGGTGATCATGTTTTTCTCAAAGTCTCGCCATGGAAAAGTGTGATGAGATTTAGTAAGAAAGGAAAGCTGAGTCCAAGGTTCATTGGACCATATGAAATTATGGAGAGAGTTGGATCAGTTGCATACCGGGTGGCTTTACCTCCGAGTTTATCTCAGGTACACAATGTTTTTCACGTTTCGATATTGAGAAAGTATATGCTAGATCCATCTCATGTTTTGAGTCCAGAGGTAGTTCAACTGGAAGAGAACCTATATTATGAGGAACAACCAGTCCAGATTATTGACCACAGAGAGAAAGTGTTACGAAATAAGGTGATTAATCAGGTAAAGGTTTTGTGGAAAAACCACATGATGGAAGAGGCAACATGAGAATCTGAAAATGCAATGAGGGATAAGTACCCCCATTTATTCGATAAGTAAATAAATTACGGGGACGCAATTTTCTAAAGGGGGGAAGGATGTAACATCCCAATTAAGTAATGAATAATAGATATTTTTATCTATGTCTATTAATGAATTAGATAGTGTTTTAGAGGCTTAAAATGAAAATAAATCCAATCTTAAGCATGAAATACACTAATATTTTTTTAAAGGATTGTTTTACTGCCTTTTGATGGCAAACCATTTTTAAATCTATCTTTTGACAATTTTATAAGCTATGTTTGTCAAAATAAACTTATACTTCATGATTGGGACATCAAAATTTACTTTGTGTGAATTTTTGGTATTTTTCTGACAATGTTCATTTTTTTATGAATAGTGAAAATACTGTATTTTACATCAAAACTACTTTTTAATCTACTTTATTTATATGATTAGATTATCTTTTGAATTGGTTTTAAAGTTAAATTAGAATATATTTTTACCATTTAATCCAATGGTGGTCATTAGGATTAATTTCACTTTGGAATTGGGCATAAACTAATGCCAAACTTTTCATAGATATTGTTTCAAAAAAAACCCGCTATTTGTTTTGACAACGGGAATTATTTTTAAATCAATTATTGCAATTTCTGTGTTTGGAATTTGGTAAAATGGATTAAATATTTGGAATCATAAGGTCCAAATTATGTAATCAATACTCTTTTGTTTTTGGACATTATGAATAGTAACGACGGTAATTATCTTTAATTATCTTGATTAATGAGTAATCAGGTAGTTAAGGATAATAAAATGATATCATAATAATACAAAAATACCACAACATGTGTCCTAAGGCTACTGGTTGTCTCATGGCCAACCATGGGATGCCTTGTGCCAAACTTGGGGGCCCCATGGAATCACTTTTGTGAGAAAGTGACTTTTTATCTTTTTATTTTTAAAGAATGTTAAATGTGACAAAGAATGTATCACCTAAGTAAAATATTTTTAATTTTGTCTACATAAATGATCTTTTGGACTATAAATATTAATTATAAATATAAAAATATTTCCTACATCATGATATTTTGTTTATAATTTTTAGACATTAAATTTATTAAATTATTTATGACATCATGATGATGCAGTGATTACCTCATTAATAAAAGATTTAAATAAAATGAAATGATAATGTGAAATATATGACCTACACATGTTCAAAACCTATTGGATGGGTGGATTTCTAACCCTTATCACCTTACCCTTGAATTATATCAATGTGGGACCTTTTGAATCCAAAAATCATTTTCAAATAAAGTAACATTTCTTTACTTTCCAAGAGTGCCCCTCCTCTCCTCTTATAAAAGGTCCCCACCTCTACCTCCTTACCCACACTCCCAAAGCCTTTGGATCGGCCAAACCCTACCCATTTTGTCTCTCCACATCCCTCTCTTACTCCTTGAAGCCTCACTTTGGTCATAAGTCTTCCCAAGGAAGCCTTTGAGCTCAAACCAAAGGGAGTTACCCGATTTTAAGGTAATGTCTTCACTTGAGTCCTTTTGTTTTATTTTGCTTCTCCAACCCCCTAAACTCTTTTTATTCATTTCTTTTGTAACAACTCAAGTATCTTAAATATACTAGGATGTTGTTATAAGAAGTATTCGAGCTACACTTATACACACCTACATCTAATGGTTAAAGGACATACTGTTTCCGTGGATGGTGAATTTATGCCTCCCGAAATGATGATTGTTCAACATTCTTTTAACACCTTAAAAGGTGGCCATTAAGATGTCACTATATTTATATATGATATATAATATGTTTATGTTTTCCTTAAGCTTCTGTATTTTTCATTTTGGGCATACCTTTATGGTTTCCATTATGGGTAAACACGATATCTTCATTTAAGGAAGTGCGGACTACCGCCCCTCAAAGTGATTTGATTCGTTAAATAGCATATGTGGGACGTATAAAGGATGGAACTATGATATTATATATGATATTATACTGGAATTATAATATACCGTTATATCATTATGATTCCATTCTATAAAATACGAAATAGAAATGAAAGTAGCGTTCATGTGTACGTACGGCTTACCGTCTCCATGAACGGTGCATTTCATTTCTTACCTCTAAATGATTATGTAATATTATAAATGCATGTATATACTGGATATATATGATATATACATCATTATTATAATTCTGGATATAATGGATACATGAACAACTTGTAATTATAAAGGGTTTATTTTTGACTCAAGTATCAATGATCGTTAAAATGACTGTTATTAACTTAAATAATTACATAGTGTTCATGACATGGAAATAAGTGATATAAAAGAAATAATGAACTTGAAAAAGGTTCTTAATAAAGTACAAATTAACTCAAGTTTATTATTCAGTACATTAAAGAATGATCGAGTCAAGTCAGACCCGAGGTATGGGACTTCGTCTCAATCTCCTTTCATTGAGGCATATTTTGTTTTATACACAACCTTCTTTTATACGGTGTATAAACCCCTTTGACTTTTATGTTTATTCAAAAGGAATCTTTTTTATACGAAGCATTTACTAAATGACAAAAGAGAATGTTTTTGTCGTACGTATGCGGCGACAACGACTTCTCCGCCGCCGTGACCATTATTTGAGTTTCGGCTTCCTCTACAAGCCCTACCTTTTTTTAAAAGAAAAATAAATACCATGTTTTACTTTTCTTTTATTTTGGTATTGAAAATGGTTTTCATAATGTTTTTATATCAATGTGTTGTATTGATATCTTGTGATTGAAAGGTGGAAATGTTATGTTTCCTTTATGCATGTTTTATGTAATACGATTATGTTGAGGTTCTTGGGAATTATTATGAAGACGGGTGGTTCCGTGATAAACTAAGGGCGGGTGAGCCCGATATAGCTCTCCAATGCATTGGGTAACGCGAAGGAGTGAAACGTTAAGGTTTCTCCGAAGAGATTTAGGGAATATACTGTGATGGGTATTCCAAACATAACCAAGAGGGTTACTCCCTACGTAAGAATGTTATGAATGCCTCAAGTTACCTTTATGTCTTATGATTTCTATGATTTATTCATGATTTGATGAGGTATGTTAAAGTGCTTACGTTTTATGGGTAAAGTATGATTTCATTCTTATGTATATATGTACCCATGTTTTCTTTCCATATTTTTATATCCCTTACTGAGCTTTTTATGCTCATCCCAAGTTTTTTTGAAATGTTTTTCACAGGTCAAGGGAAAGGTACATGATATGATGATAGTGTCAAGGAAGTGTCAAGAAAGAATCCATGTTTTATTTTAAATATGTTTCCATTGATAGGAAAGAAGAATACTATCTTTATGTAACCACTTTGTTTATATATGGAACGTAATGCAAGTTTTATGATCTAATTCTCTAAAACTCTAAACCCGAAAAGATCTTCAATGTGTAATCTTGTAATAACTCAAGATTAAGTAAGGTTTAAGGTTGGGGCCTTATAGGTCGGGTTCCGCTCAACCCAACGATCCGCCCACAAAGAACACATAAATCCACGACGTAGCAGAGGGATCAGGTCGTGTTCGTTTGGCCTGTGCCCTCCGTGTTAGTTTGATAACATGCGGCTCAAGAAGATTGAATCAACGTAAAAATTAACGAAGATCAATCAAGAGCAAACCCTACCTCGATAGTTCATTGGAGATGGCGTGAGGAAGAAGATGAAGATGATGAAGGAGACGTCGACGTTAATCACTCCCGCAATACGCTTCTGATCTGTGCTCCAACATTGGTTCAATTTTCTTGATCCGGAGATTCATTATTCATTGGAGGAGGTTCTTCGTTGGAGGATGTTCTTCCACCAAGAGTTCTTCGGCAAAACCAGTTTTGCCAACAATTCCCCCACCACGAGAGGTGAGGATCCCCTCTCATTTAAGTTAAGATATTAGATTTAACTTAACCATTAATGTCACCACATAAAAATAGGATTTTCAAGGTTGGGTGGTCCCCACCCCCAAATTCAAAAAGTGGTGGAGAGATTTTGAATAAAAATAAAACAATTGTTTTATTTTATTCCTCCACAAAACCCGAAAATTCAACTTCCACCATCGACCTACTATGGTTGAAGTGAATTTCTCCTTAAGCGATTATCAGTGCTGCGAGTTCAACGATGTCCTCAGATTTCAATTCCGAGCACTGGTTCAAAAGTTAAAAATTCCCACTCGCATGTTAACTGAACGTACTTAAAGAAAGTTCAGAAATTCATTCCAGCCACTCCGGGCCTTGGAATCACATGTCGTCAATTTTCACAGACTTGTAATATTTCCATATAATTAAAAATAAAATTACATTAAAAATTCTGGGTCTTTACACATGCCGCATGGTTAGCCCACATGGCTTACAAACTGTGAACTAATCGTGAAATAAGACTCTGCCCAAAAACACCACTTGACCGCATGGTTACCTAGGAAAGGGCATACAATTTTTCAAACCACGCGCTAACCGTTGGACACCTCCTGTTTACCAAAATTTTATTATTTTTCTCCAAAATCTCAAAGGAAAACCAAAGGGAAAAATCTAGATCTAAAATAAATAGAAAAATACCTAAAAAATTTAGACCCATCACACCCAATTCTCGAGAGAAAAATCGAGACCCATAAGTGAACCAGAACCAAGTATGAAAACCAAAACTTGGGTGTGACAATTCACCCCACCATAATGCTTTTTGCCCCTAGAAAGCTATAATAAGTCATAGTTCGAAAACAAAAAACTGATATTCCTCTACGACTCAAGGAGTTTCCCAACAAACATCAAATGAGAGGAAAGTAAGAATACCTTGAATGGAAACAAATATTCCCAATATTTAACTCTAGAGGCTAGAATAGACTCCCCACCATACAACTTCCACCCCAATAAAGCCACACCACCTCCAATTTATCGATCAAAGAAAAGTAATTCTCGCAGCCACAAACAAATTCACCTACTATCGAGAAAAAACCAAAAAACTAAACCAAGTTATCAACACAGGGAGGCCCAAATGAACTTCCCACCATGGAAACAATCTAACATTGATTTATTCTAGGAAAATATCAATGAGACCCATGGTGGGTGTCCCCACAATTTAGAATAAATACCTGCTTATGCTAACTGGAAAAGACTAATATAGGGAAACCCAACACATAGACCAAAACCCCACCACAAGGGGTTTGACGAATGAAACTACAAACCATGCAGAATTCACTTCACAATTTACCATATGCATGGGATGTGACCATCCCCAGATGAGAACATCCAAAGCTGAAACCAATCACAAGGTCGACCACACAAGGAAAACCAAACAAAGATTCACATATAGAAAGATCGACCACTATAATCTTGAGAAAATGAGACTATCATGCCTCCTTATAACCAATGAAGAGTTTTTAGACTGCATGGGTTGTAATAAAGAGACAAGGTCTTATTTCCACTGACCACTAACAAAACTTTTCCAAGATAAAGTAACTAAAATAGAGAAGATTAAAGTGTCCCCGTCCAACACTGGAGGCCAAGCTAGACCAAGGTCCCTCACACCCCCCATAATTCTTGACTACAAGCCAGCTTCACTCTGGGGCCTATGGCTGCAGCCCTGATGTTTGAAGCATCTTCTACCTCGTAGTCAAAAGCTAAAAATCTATAGCTGTAACTCCATATTTTGGCTTCAATAGTGACCACACAACACTTTAGGCCAAACCAAAAGAACTCAACACCCCATGGGACCCACTTTGCTCCAACATTGCACTTTCACCAAAACAGGGACTGAGAAGATGCACACACATCATCTTCTTTCACCTCAAATGAGAAACAATGGAAGCAAGATGCCCACGAAACACACCTATATTAAATTAGGAGTTCTCAAAATATTTCACAACGTCCACTTTTTCATTTAAATAAAATATGACATTGAAAAACACCACCAGACGCGACTAGAACAACCAAAGAAACTTTATAAGGGAAGGGACTTTAAATCGAGCTTCAAATAGTGCACTACTCCTACAACAAGGCATAGAGGCCTCTAATGACTAGTCTTGCCACACTGATGGCATAACATGATCCTACACCCCAAAAGAGGCTGATTAAAGATCGTGAGGCCCTTTTTAAATCCCACAACCAACACCAATAACTTCAAGCTGATTCCTATATCTCTAATGACACTCCCTTTACCGTCTCTAGAGACTGGAGGAAAATCGACTACCTCACACAGTTATTCTTAACAAACCTTCAACATGAACTGCATGCCTCATCACATTGGAAAAAGAGTTCAAATTGAACTCTAACACCTTCAAACATAAAGGTTAAAAATTCACCTTCAAAAACCTTTCTATAACACTGCACCAAGCCCTCTACTTCGAGAGGACCTGCTTGACCATAAAAAGAGAGGAAGACTCAACTTCCGAAACTCAAGAAGGAGGTTTAAGGGTTGATCAACTGGAGGGTCTGCCAAAGATTAACTACTCATATCCGCACTTGGAATATTCATCGAATCATGTGGGGGCACACACTATCCAATAAGAAAACTAAGAATCTGAACAAACTAACCCATTGACCAAAACTTGCCACAAATAAATGAAGAACACACAAAAGGGAACCACCTAAAAGGATTCCTAAAACACTTAAAAAAAACCACTAATCGCTATTTCAAACCCAACTCATCGACAAAAACTAAAACTTGAAACACCATTTAAACAAGAAGAGTTTTCAAAATCAAAACACCTTGCAAGAAACATTCCCAAATCACAGGGAGACGCACCACACAACTACTGGTTACCAAAAAACCACGTCTTCTTTTAAAAATACTTTTAAAAGGAAAACAAAAATAGAGGGTTTCATACTCACCAAAGGTGTTCCATGGAGTCTCACACATGCAGATTCTTATGAAAAACCAGGAACCCATCATCTCACACCATTATCCATCCAAATTTTCCATATGTATCATGCATGTGGTCACTCATGAAAATACCACAATCTAAAACAAAACTTTTCTACTTTGTAGGACAAAACATGCAACCCACTCTTCAATTTTCAATTTCACATCCAGTTTCAAAATTTTATATTTTTTTCAAAAACTCACCAACCACCAAGTAAAGAAGAATACCATTTTCAAACCATACACACCATTCCATTTTATTTTCTTTCAAAAATACAAATCCCCTATTTTCCATCCAAAATAAATTTCATCCCCTTTGAAATATTTTCACAAGTTAAAAAACCCCATTACATCAAAAATCATTTAGTTAAAAACAGATTCCAAACCCTCTTTAAAACAAGTTTCTACTTTCCAAACAAATGATTTCACAAGCTTTAGATTTTTTATTATAAAAACTTAATTTTCATTAAACTCATTCCTTCTTTACCCGAAAGTTCATTTAATAAAAATCCATTTTTCTAATGTATTCATCAAAGTTAATTTTAAAAATCCATTCTTCCCTTTTAAAAAATCAAACCATTACCACTTTAAAATTCCATTTTCACAATTCCCAAAATCGGGTCTTGCAAAACCGTTTACAGAATTAAGGAAGGCCCAAACAATTCCCAAGGGGAAACTAGTGTCGATGGGCGACTCGACCATATGGTTGGCAGCCATACGCCAATCACACCACCATCATAGAGATTATTCTTAGACCATGTACCTGACTCCACATGGCTTTCTAGGCCCTTCGAGATCACTGAGATCATTAAAATAACTCTCTTTTAATTTACTAAACACAAAATAAACCACAAAAACCCAAAGAATCAAATAAAAACGAACTTCCCATAGCGACTCGAGTCCTAACATGAGGTGTGTTGGCCAAGAACGCTACTCACAGTCAGAAAATCAAGCCCCGACAATCCTAGCTCTAATCTACCTGGACTCTTCTCCAAATATCATGACCTAAAAGAGTGTGGCCTGCTCTGATACCATTTTTGCATGAACCAAGCCAAAGTTCCATCTAACCTGACACTCGTCTTGGTTTGTGGCATGGCCTGAAGGGAATTCCCAATCCTTATGGGCTGGAAATAAGTGTCTGGGTATCAAAAATATAACATGGGAACAATTTCACCCATTTATATAAGCATAAATGATTAACAAAAAAACACGATGACAAACAACCAAATCCAAACAAGGCATAACCATTTTCAGATTTAAAGTTTACAACATTTAACAAAAACCAAAAGAGATACAATAAAAAGGGAACACCAATACTATCTGAAGAAAAACCTCTATGTGACAAGAGGAGAAACATCCTCAAGCCATCACCACTAAAATCCACAAGAGAAGACCACTAGCAACCTGAACCACCATCACAGTACACCTTTCATTTACCTAAGTCAAACATAACAAAGTCTACATACACCCAAAGGTGTATGTAGGATGTGATCCAAAGCCCAGTAGGATGCCACCCAAAAATAAAAGGTTCCATGCTATAACATAAAAGGAAATTCAACATGTTTTTTTTAAAAAAATTAGATCATTTCTAAGATTACATTTTAAGGAAAACTTTTTAAAGGAAAACACTTTTAAAGGAAAACAGTTTAAAAGAAAAATAATTTTTAAAAAAACATGATTAAAAATGAAATACACTTAAGGCCCGCTGTATACCGATGGATGACACCACATCACATAAGCCACGTGTCACAAGAGAGAATCATGGGTAAATCCTTAGGGGTAATCTAGCTCGAGTGAGATGCTATAACCTCATACCTCGATGAAACGCGGCATAGAAACCACATACATCAGCTTTCTCGTGCATGAGCCACTAGGAGGAGACACCCCATGGGCCCAATGGTCTTCAACCATAATACATGTTTAGTTAGTGTTGCAATCGTCAATCCAGCTAAGTGAAACCAGGACTATCAACTTCCGTATCACTAGCATACTAGATCTAGTCAGCCACCTAGATACCCAGGATTCCCTTGTGCTCAAATTCATGTTCACATGTCACACATATCACCACTTTCACATATACATGCCAAAACCATTTTTAAATAAATTTTCTACCACTTAGACAATCCAGAAAACCCCTTTGAAAATTATCACAAGAAAATCACATAATTAATTTAACCACTTTTATGGGCCAAGCCCCCTTTTTAAATCCACACACAAACCAATTTCATTTAAAAAAAACACTTCCCTTCATTTATACAATCTACATGTCACATTGAAATTGCACAACAAGGAATTCATCATGAAACCAAATCTCATTTCATTTATAAAACTCATTTGCGCCTTTAAATCCCTTTGAAAACCCATTTCAAACCTTCCACACAAGGCATAAAACCCATTCAAGAAACATTGCGATGAAACATACGTAAAACATGACCATCTTCTTTTATAAAGTCCACTTTCATCATATATGCATACTCAAACGCTTTCAAAATATATTTCGTACCACACAATTAAACCATAGAACATTTTCATGAAAGAAAACAAGCAAGTTAAAAACATATATTAATGATAAATCATGGAACCATTTACCTTGAGTGAAGAAACTTCTGAAAAACGGTGCAAAATCACAACGACACCTTGAGCGAACCCTATAAAGGCAAGATTAAAACATAAATGTCAAGATTGAACCCTAAAAATTAAGATCTATCCCTAAATTGGACACCCAACCTACTGGAGAACAAAACCCCCAAGGAAGAAGGAAAGAAACCCCCAAAAGAGGAAGAAACTAAGAAGAGAGGGACTTACTTGGAGAATCAAGGAGAAACCACACCAAAATCGCCTAAAAATGGAGGTCTAAGGGTTCCAATGGAGAAGGAAGAGGCGATTAGGGTGGATGAACCCAAGTAGGGGAAAAAATGGGGGATTAGGGTTAAAAATCGAAAGGGTAAAATGGTAAAAACCCAATTTTTAATGACATGGATAAGTTGCATGGTTTTTCTGCATGGTTTTCCAAATCGTGCAGCAACCGTGTGCTCCTTACCATCCAAGCAGGACATGCCGCATGGTTAGCCTACATGACTTACAAACCGTGCGCTAATCGTGCAATGAGCCTCTACCCAAAAACACCACTTGGCCATACGATTACCTGGGAAAGGGTATACGATTTTCCAAATCATGCACCAACTGTGCACCACCTTTTGTTTACCTATTTTTTCTTATTTTTCTTAAAAAACTCAAAGGGAACCCAAAGGGAAAATGATAGACCAAAAATAAGTAGAAAATTACCTAAATAATTTAGACTCGTCACACCCAGTTCCTGAGAGAGAAACTGAAACCCATAGGCGAACCAGAACCAAGGATGAAAACCAAAACCCTAGTGTGACAAGTATTCAAATATTCAAACTTACGTGTTCAACACATTCATAAAATTATCTTATACTTCACCACAGATAGAGCATAGTCAGTAAAATGTCTTTTCTATTGGAAAAAAACACCCAATAACCAATCACTACGGGAAAAATGGCTATTTGCGACCGGTCAAAAGCCAGTCGCAAATAACCCGTCGAAAGGGTTATTCGCGACGAGAAGATTACCCTGTCACAAATAACCATTATTTGCGACGAGCACTTACCGCCTGTCGCAAAAAGTTTGGCGCGAAATACGCGCCAAACCGCGAGTAGGGGTATTTGCGATGAGTTCCTATTCCCGTCGCAAATAACTGGCGACAATTTTTATTATTTGCGACGGGATACCTGCCCCGTCGCAAATGCTTTGTCAGCAGATACCATTTGCGACGAGACCCGTCACAAATAACTTTTTAACGACCCACTGTAATTAATGCGGGCAGAGTCATTTGCGACGAGCTCCGTTGCAAATACACCCGTCGCAACTAAACTAACTTATATATACCCCCATCCATTTCCATCTAACTTTACTCTTTACTCAACTTCTCTCTCTATCTTTACTGAAAAATTTTCTTCTAAATTTTTTCATAGTTTAAACTTTTTAAATCAGAGCATTATCTACGACTTTAATACTCTGAAAGCTTCAATTTCAAGGTATTTATCTATTTTTTTATTGTTTAGTCAATTTATTTCATTTTAAATTATTTATAAATTTTGTTAATTAGATGTAAATTAATTAAATTATAATTAGATATTTGTTTTTTAGTATTTTTTTATGAATAGTTATATCTAAGTGTTAATTAGCAATAAATTGTAATAATTAGAAATAATTTTAAATAATTTATAATAATTAGCAATAACTAGTATAAATTAGTAATAACTAGTATTAATTAGTAATAACTAGTAATAAATTGTATTAATTAGTAATAAATTGTATTAATTAACAATAATTAGTAATAATTAAAAATAATTAGAAAAAATAGTAATAATTTTAAAAAACTAGTAATAATTAGAAATAATTTGTAATAATTATAAATAATTAGAAAAAATCACAATAATTATAAATAATTATGAATAATTAGTAATAGATTGTAATAATTAGTAATAATTGGTAAAAATTAGTAAAAATTAGGATTAATTAGTAATAATTAGGATTAATCAGTAACAATTAGGATTAATTAGTCACAATTAGGATTAATTAGTAACAATTAGGATTAATTAGTATTAATTAGGATTAATTAGAATTAATTATGATTAATTAGTATTAATTAGTCATAATTAGGATTAATTACTCATAATTAGTTATATTTAGTAATAATTATCAATAATTAGTAATAATTATCCATAATTTGTAATAATTAGGATTAATTAGTAATAATTAGAAATAATTAGTAATAATTATGATTAATTAGAAATAATCAGTAATAATTATGATTAATTAGTAATAATTAGGATTAATTAGTAATAATTAGGATTAATTAGTAATAATTAGGGTTAATTAGTAATAATTAGAAATAATTACTAAAATAATTATGATTGATTAGTAATAATTAATAATAATTAATAATAATTAGTAATAATTAGTAATAATTAGTAATAATTAGTAATAATTAGTAATAATTAGTAATAATTAGTAATAATTAGTAATATTTAGTAATAATTAAGAATAATTAGTAATAATTATCAATAATTATCAATAATTATCAATAATTAGAAATAAATTTTAATAATTAGAAATAAATTGTAATAATTAGTAATAATTAGTAATAAATTGTAATAAATTATAATAAATAGTAATAAATAGTAATAAATAGTAATAAATAGTAATAAATAGTAATAAATAGTAATAAATAGTAATAAATAGTAATAAATAGTAATAATTAGTAATAATTAGTAATAGATAGTAATAAATAGTAATAAATAGTAATAAATAGTAATAAATAGTAATAAATAGTAATAAATAGTAATAATTAGTAATAATTAGGATTAATTATCAATAATTAGTATTAATTAGGATTAATTATCAATAATTAGTAATAATTAGGATTAACAAGTAATAATTAGTAATAATTAGGAGTAATTAATAACAATGAGTAATAATTAGTAATAATTAGTAATAATTATCAATGATTATCAATAATTAGAAATAAATTGTAATAATTAGTAATAATTAGTAATAAATAGTAATAAATAGTAATAATTTGTAATAATTAGTAATAAATAGTAATAAATACTAATAAATAGAAATAAATAGTAATAAATAGTAATAAATAGTAATAAATAGTATTAATTAGTAATAAATAGTAATAAATAGTAATAATTAGTAATAATTAGTAATAATTAGTAATAATTACTAATAATAAGTAATAATTAGGAATGATTATGAATAATTAGGAATAATTAGTAATAATTATGAATAATTAGTAATAATTAGTAATAATTAGTAATAAATAGTAATAATTAGTAATAACTAGTATTAATTAGTATTAATTAGTATTAATTAGTATTAATTAGTAACAATTAGGATTAATTAGAATAAATAGTAATAATTAGTAGTAATTATGAATAATTAGAAATAATTAGGATTAATTAGCAATAATTAGTAATAATTAGTAATAATTAGCAATAATTAGTATTAATTAGTAATAATTAGTAATAATTTGGATTAATTAGTAATAATTAGGAGTAATTAGGAGTAATTATCAATAATTAGGAACAATTAGGATTAATTATCAATAATTAGTAATAATTAGGATTAATTATCAACAATTAGTAATAACTAGGATTAATCATCGACAATTAGTAATAATTAGGATTAATTAGAAATAATTAGGAATAATTAGTAATAATTAAAAATAATTTGGATTAATTAGGAATAATTAGGAATAATTATGATTAATTAGTAATAATTAGGATTAATTAGTAATAATTAGTATTAATTATTAATAATTAGGATTAATTAGAAATAATTACTAATAATTAGGAATAATTAATAATAATTAGGAATAATTACTAATAATTAGGAATAATTACTGATAATTAGTGATAATTACTAATAGTGTGTAATAGTTAGTAATAATTAGTAATAATTAGTAATAATTAGTAATAATTAGTAATAGTTAGTAATAATTGGTAATAAATCTTAATAAATTTGAGTACATTGATAAACTGACGCAATTTCCAACGGATTGACAACATTCCTTTTGATTGAAGCCTCATCTCCTTGCAATTTTCTTCCACTGAAATCAATATGAAAAATATGCCAGGACATACATCGAAGCAGATTTTTGATAGTCATTTAAGTCTAGAAAGTTGCAAGGTGGTGAGCCGTCGGACAAAAGAGGCTCTTTTTCCCGATGACTCATCCCCTTACAACTTTCTGCGACCAAAATCACTATAAATAGTCTGATCTAATGTACAAATATTCATTTTCATATGCACGAGAGCATGGAGATCTGCGCAATGAGGCCTCCCTGCTCTCTATCCTCATGCATACAAAAATGGATATTTGTATGTCGTAACAAACTTTTCATAGTGCTTTTAGTCACATAAAGTTCCAAGGAGATGAGTTATCAAACAAAAGAGTTGCCACCAATCCATTAAAAATAGTGTCGCCAGTAATTAAGAATAATTAGTACAAAATACCCGAAATTAATAATAATTAGTGGTAATTAGTATAAATTTTTATAAATTAGTGTAGATTAGTATAAAAGCTTAAAAAGTAGTATAAATAACTATAAAATAATAGAAATTATTATAAATTGCTAGAAAAGAGAATTTAATTTTATTTTATTTTTTGGATAGTGTTTATCTTATATCTAATTATACAAAATAACTAATTATTTCATATATTTTTTTAGAAAAATATGGAATGAGGAAGTTGACAACAGTCATTATTAGATGATCATGCTTGGATAACTCAGTATATGAATCCAAAAGGTTCTGGTTTAAATCTTGTATATATTGAGGGTGTTCAAGCCTTCTTATCATTTGCATCATCAAAACGAAAATTTTTTTTAGAAGGGAAAATTAAGTGTCCTTGTAAAAAATGTGCTATGAGGACGCATGACACATTTGACAATGTTGGAGGTCATTTATTGCATTTTGGTTTTCAACCATATTATTTTTTTTGGTATCAATATGATGAACACAGTTCTAGAGAATATATTAATAATTTGGTTTTAGATCTAGCACGGTTTCAAAATTTAGTACATGATGTGGCATGTCCATCTGTTCAAAAAATTGAAACTTAGGATGATACTGATTTAACTCCTAAGTTAGAACCATCTCATTTATATGAGTTGTTGAGGTTTGTTGAGGATTCCTTATATCCCGGTTGCAGGATATGCAAGTTCGAAGCAGTTGCTAAATTTACAGCCATTAAATTAGACAATGGAATTTCAAATAGTTGTTTTGATTATATATTCTATTTGTTAAAAACACTACTACCTGAATGAAATGTGTTGCCTACAAATTTCTATGAGAGCAAGAGGATGGTTCGTAATCTGGGTCTTGGTTATCAGAAGATCCATGCATATTCAGATGACTGCATCTTATATTATAGTGAAAATAAGTTGTTGGATAGTTGTCCTACATGTGGATAATCAAGATATAAAGAAGCTCAACCAGGGAAGTCTGGATTTTTCCCTGTAAAATAATTGAGATATTTCCCACTCACACCCAGATTACAACATTTATTTATGCCTCAAAACACAACATCATTGATGTCATGGCACAAAACCAACATTTCAACTAGTAAAAAGTTAAATTATCCCTCTGATGGTGATTCATGGAAACATTTTGACCAAGTGCATCCGTTGTTTGTTTTAGAATCCCAAAACGTGCGATTGGGTCTTTTTAATGATGATTTCTATCCATTTGGTTCTTACGGTAGTCAGTATTCATGTTGTCCTGTCTTTATAACTCTGTATAATTTAACTCTATGGATGTTGATGAAGGAGGCATACATCTTTTTGACCTTATTAATTCTAGTTCATCCAAAAAAGAATATCGATGTTTATTTGAAACCATTGATTGATGAGTTGAATTCACTATGGAATAATGGTTTTAGTACATATGGTGTTTCTAAGAAAAAAAATGTCCTACTGAAAGCTAAATTGATGTGGACAATTAGTAACTTCCTAGCATATGACATGTTATCTGGATGAAGTACACATGATCCAAAATCATGTTTGTACTTTATGAGAGACAAAAAAACATTTATGATCATCAATGGAAAAGAACCTTGTTTTTTTGGCTGTCATCGCAGATTTCTTTTAATCGATCATCCTTTTTGAAGAAATAAATATCATTTCAGAGAAGGAATAGTTAAAAAAGACGGGACTCCAACAATGATCTCAGGTACAGAGTTGAAATAAATTGTCTCTTCATTACCTCCCATCACATTTAGACCAAAAATAAACCAACAAAAAATTGATGGGTTTTGGAAAAGAGCACAATTAGATAAAAGAATTTTTTTTTTGGATTTTTCATATTGGTCTGATTTGTTGATCCGTCACATGTTGGATGCGATTCATATTGAGAAGAACTGTTTTGATAATTTATTTCATACAATTTTGGATACACTAGGTAATACCAAAGATAATATAAAGGCATGATTAGATCTTGCCCAAATTTTCAAGAAACCAAAACTTGAACTGTCTGAAAATGTCAGATCATAGAAGTTAATGAAGCCAAAAGAAGATTATACACTACCCAAAGAGAGTTGCTTATTATTTTTTCAATGAATTTTATATTTGAGACTTACAGATGGTTATGCTTCCAATTTGGATAGATGTGTTAGAAATGGTCATATTACTGGATTAAAAAGTCATGACTTCCATTTTTTAATGGAAAGAATTATGCCAATTGAATTAAGAGGTTTGTTAAATCATATGATTTGGGATATGCTTACAGAAATATTATATTTTTTTCAAGACATTTGTGTGTCAACAATAGACTACGATGTCGTAAGAAAACTGCAAGAAGATGTCATTTTAATTTTATGTAAATTGGGAAAAAATATTCCTACCAAGTTTTTTTACTTAATGGGACATTTAACATTACATTTGACTCATGAAACAAAATATGGAGGTCTGTTACAGTTTTGATGGATATACCTATTTGAGAGATGCATGAAAAAATTGAAAAAAAATATGTAACAAAGTATCAGTTGAAGGCTCAATTTCAGAAGCTTATTTGCAAGAGGAAATTTTCCTTTTTCTGCCATCATTACTCTCAATCTGAATATCCTTCAAAACGAAACCACATGATCTATAATGAGGGAAATTTTGATGATGACATGAGCAATAAATTATCAGTTTTCAATCAGCCCAAACTTGGCTTTAGTAGAGTTCATGAATGATGGATTTCAGATAATGAACATCATAAAGCTCATACATATATTCTGCTCAACTGTGGAAATTACACTATTTGTACTATAAGTGATCCTATCACTTATTCTATAATTTTTATAACAATGCATTAATATTATTTTATTTATAGGTTATATGATAATCATATCAAAAAAAAGTTTCCACAAATTATAGCAGTTACTTTTAAAGAACAAAGTCATTTTTCCTACTAGTTTCAAAAACTAGTAACATAAACTATTTTTCATTTCACATAAAAAATAAATTTAATACTTGTTATAGTGATAATTGTTTTACAACTTTTCAGGTATCTCAACATGCTGATAAAATTGATAATCGATTGTCTATATTGAGTAAACCACCATTGAAAATGGTTAAATATTATAATGCATATATGGTGAATGGTTTTCGATTTCATACATGTGCATATGTGGAATAAAAAAATAATTAATAGTGGTGTTTTCTTGAGAGGATCACATCATAGAGAAACTAAAGTTGACTTTTACAGCATGTTGGAAAAAATCATTGAACTGTGTTATCTGAGATAACTGTAAGAACCCAATTCTTATTCTTGAGGTACGGGTTTATTATTTTCCCTTTTCCTTTAGTGTTTTTGAGAAAAATAAGGAAAATGGGGAAAAATCCCAAATTTTGTGGGTACACGTCATGTACTTTTCCACACTCTGTGTACTTTGTCCGCGTGGGAAGAGTACACATGGCGTGTAGGTCTGTCGGCGATGAAGAGTGTAAAAACTGACTACATGTCATGTACTTATTATTTATACACCATGTAATCAGTCAGCAGGTGAACAGTAAGGTGGTGGAGGCAGCCGCCAACAGAGCGACCGTACACGCCATGTAATTAGATATACACGCCGTGTACTCATGTCGATGGATGAACAGTGCCGTGGTGGAAAGAAGCCGCCGGGGGAACAGTTAAAAAAATAAAAAGTACACACTGTGTACTTGAGAGTACACGCCGTGTAGTTTGTTTTTTTCGCTTAAAATGGGTATTAGCCTCCTCATTCGGCAGAGGAGGCTTTAAGTTCGTTTTGGAGCTTGGGAGGATGACCGAACCTTGGAGGATCAACCGATCGCACACCGGGAATCTGATTCCCCCTCCGTCAATCACGTTGGGATCGTACGGGTAATCCCTCCCCTCTCCTTGCGCCATTCTTACCAATTATTTCTCTAAGGGAAGTTATTTATGTTTGAACGAGAATTCTCTTATCCCAAATCTACGTCGTTCTTGGACGATTCGGGAGGCGTTGTTCATGTATACTGATCAGAGACAATCGAGGTAGGTGGTCTGGTGTTCATTCCAACTGTTGGGTTGATTTTTGTGTACCATTGTGCTACGAACCCATATTTGGGGTATCGTATGGATAAGGCCTTTGCTGATAAGACATATAGAATTGTATATATAATCTAATGATAAATTAAAACTGCTGTTTAGGATCACTGCTTGGATCCAGGCCACCTCGGGGGTGCATTCCTCTATTTAGCCATTTGGCCTGAATACCCGAGGGTATACCGTGATTATTATCTATTTAAAGTTTTCTTGAGAGGAAATTTTGTATAAATTACTTGTTTATGCATTGGTATCGGCCCGGTTACTTGCGCCTGAGGGCATGGTGGTTATATTTAGCCCGAGGGCGTGGTTACATTTAGCATGAGGGTGTGGTTCTATTTAGCCTAAGGGTGTGGTTGCATTTAGCCTGAGGGAATGGATATATTAGCCTAAGGGAAAGGTGATATTTAGCCTGAGGGCATGGTGATATTTAGCCTGCATGACTATATTAGCCTGAGGGCATGGTTACATTTAGCCTGAGGGAAGGGTTCTGATTAGCCTGAGGGCATGGTTCTAATTAGACCAGAATTAAATTATGTTGAATTGTTAAAATAATATTAAAAAGGCAATGAAACTGTTATTGATAGTTACTTTTGAGCACTTACTGGTTTATTGCATTTACTTTTGCACAATGCTGTTGCATATTTTCACTGACATTTGGGCATGGGCCTTTGGTGGGTGCCTACTGGGATTTATTTCTCACACCCTGTTTGAGTCATGTCTTCATCCCAAACAGACTATATTGCTGCAGGTGTCTACAGAGGAAATGGTCCCTATAAAGGTACATGATTGTAGTATAGGAGTAGGAGAGCATGAGACCGAGCTTTGGATTGCGATGCTGCTGCATTTTGTTTACTCTACTTTGTTTTTCTTGACCGTACTTATACTTTGAGTTATATTGTACCGTATTGCAGTTTATCCTATTTTGGATGCTTTCATTGAAATAGTGACATGCTGCATCATTATATATATAACTTTTGGTTATCTTTTACTTCAGTTTTCCATTTCAGTTGTATATTGTTTACTACTTCCACTATTGTATGTTATGTATCTTTTCCGTTGTGCTACACTTTGAAAAATGAGGGCATAGTTTCCCCACTATCAGACCTGGGACCTCGCTACTAGTCGGAAGCCTCTGGCATTTGGGGAAATACACTTGAGGTCATGTGACCAACCGGGTTCGGGGCACCCGTTGAGTGGCACCCGGATCCGGGATGTTACAAAGTGGTATCATAGGTGGTTCTTTTCTTTAACTTACTGTTTGGAACCTTAGTCAGGGATAGGATGGAAATGGTAGTTGGTAATAATCTGTGCCCAGAAGTAGCTAACCCATGTATAGGAAAAAGCCAGTCTACCTCGTTATTGCATTTATTCTGATTTTGCAAGTTTTATAGTTGATTTGATTTTCACCATTGGGTGACGCACTTGTAGTGTGCTGTTTATATGTTATACATGGGTTCTATTTAGTTACAACCCTATGAGATGAGGGTATGCCATCTCATGCATCATTTAGGCACATGATATAAATCACATGTCATGCATTCTTCTATGCCATGTAGGTGTGTTAGAAATTGCATGTTGTTGTGATAGTTGTGCCAAAAAGCATGCTGTTGTGATAGATACTTTGATAAATACCTGCTATTTTGATAGGGTATTTTTGTGTAAAGTTTTTGTAGAATGAACGCCAAACTTCATTTATTGAGGAGTATGGGCCCTCATTGACCGGAATTTTGTGGATCATTGATGTGCTTACTTTGTTATAACATGTATAAGATGCTAAACTTTGATTCGCGGGGAGTATGGGCCCTCACAGATCAGAATTTGGCACTTAGGTGTTTATTATAGTATTTTCTGGGTACAAGAGGAGTTTCTGAGGCCTACTGTTCGGAAAACCCAGCATACACACCGTGTAGTTCTATGGACACACGCCGTGTGTTCTTCTGTTTGGGAATAAATGAAAACTTTTTAAGTACACTCCATGTACCCTCAGTACATGCCATGTAGTCTCTCTCTGTGTCATAGGCCATGTGGGTAGAGACACGAGATAGGGAAGTTTTGGGGGCAAAATGCTGTGTACCGATTGTACATGGCGTGTAGTGTTGACCTGATGTCCGCCCGTGTAACTAACAACACAAACAGAGGAAACCTTAAGACATACACGCCGTGTCTACCTTGAACATGTCGTGTATTCTGACCCAGGTACCCGGCCGTGTCATGAACAACACTGGTCGGTGTTATATTTCCTAGTACACACTGTGTCCACCTGGAACACGCTATGTAGTGTCAGCCATGTAGCCGACCATGTAGCGAGCAACACGGGTCAGTCTGGGGCTTCTTTAAACACGCCGTGTCCTTTTGAAACACGCTGGGTAGTGTGACCTGGGTACACAGGCCGTGTCACGAACAACACGGGCTGGTGAAAGCTTGTAGGGTACACGCCGTGTACCTGTGGGACACGCTGTGTATTATGGTTTTAGGAGATCCATGTGTCCTAGACATGAATAAGGACTTGGGCAGGGAAGAAGGATTCATGTACACACCGTGTAGTTAGAAATACACATCGTGTATTTGGGGTGTTACACGACCAATTTAGGCTGGAGTACACGCCCATGTGGATGGCTTGTGAGAACATGTCGTGTAGTATTTATACACACCGTGTAGTATTTATACACGCCGTGTAATCAAGTTTTGTAAATCTTGAATGCTTTCCTTCTCTTGTTCCCTTCTTGGTCTCCTCATTTTCAGTATTTTATAATCTTGATCTAAGGTGTGCATTTGACGTTGTAGATTCATGCCACCGAGACGAACTAGAGTTGTTCTCCAAGAGAGATACAACGATTATACTCCAGAGATGGTAGGTCATGGGCTACCAGTGTCCAGCAGTGCCAGATGCGGCGCTAGATGTTATACCGGACATAGGCGCGGATGCACAGTTCCATGAAGGCTTTATGCAGTTTATGCAGACCTTCCAGGGAGCAATACCGGCCACCACATCTATGGCAGAGCTCACTCGTATATTCCAACAGCAGCATCCGCCTACGTTTTTAGGGGATGGCGGACCACAGGTTGTGGAGTCATGGCTAGATTCGATGTAGATGATATTCGAGCATCTGGAGACGACTCCAGGGAGGAGGGTCAATCTCGCTACATACATGCTGCGTGATTTCTACAAGAGGTGGTGGGATGTTACTACCTAGTCTTAGAATCACCAAGACATGGCGTGGGAATATTTTCAAGTATCCTTTTATGACTTCTTCTTTCTAGAGACGCTGCAGGCAGATCGATCTCGAGAGTTCATGAATCTGCAGCAGGGTGCCATGTCAGTGATGGATTATTCTGCTCGCTTCACTGAGATTCAGAGTTTTGCACCCGTTCTAGTGGGTAATGAGACGTTGAGGGATAGAAGCTTTGAGGATGGTCTTTAGTGTGACATTTGTGCACTGGTAAACATTTTCAGGTTGCCTACAGTACATGCTATTATGAACCAGAAACTTATTTTTGAGCGGAACCTGCGGGAAGCTAGTGGTGTGGGCCAGGGCGGTTCGACACCAGTTTTTGGTACTATTTCTACCGGTAAGAGGAATAGATAGATGGATTTCTCTCACGGTGGTAGTACTATCTAGAAGAACTCTTCATTTGGCCCGATAATGTGCTATCAGTGTGGTAGAGAGGGGCACAAGAGACCTCAGTGTCCCCATGACCCAGTGGAGTGCCGAGCTTGCGGCAAGATGGGTCATCTACAATGTTTTTGTAGGGAGTTTATACTAGTGGCTAGTGAGAGGGGTTCTGTGTAGACTTCGTGTGTGGGAGCAGGACCAGCAGCTTCTGACCAGTCGGGAAATTGGAATGCGTCAGGGCGTGCAGGCCGAGATGGTGGTCGTGGCCGTGGTAGCCAGACACCAGGATCTCAGAGGCATCGGGGCGGATCAGCTCAGGGTAGCTAGGTCGTGTCGCAGGGCCGCGACACTGGGTAGGCATATGCAGTTCAACAGACCCAACAAGAGCAGGATCCCGGACCTGCCACTGTCAGAGGTACTATTCTAGTTGCTTCTGTTTTATCTTCTGCACTTTTCAATACTGGTGCTACACATAGTTTTATATTTGTGCCATTTGTGGATAGCCTTGGACTCTATGTTTCTTATTCTTCTGATGTTATGATGCTAGACACTCTGTTGGGAACTAGAACGGCTGGTGTGCGTCAGTGTAGGGAGTGCCCCCTAAAGGTTGGTGGGTGTCACTTTCTATGAGACCTCCATGTCTTAGAGATGATGAGCTATGATGTCATTCTCAGGATGGACTGGTTGGTACCCTTCTGAGCCTTTGTGGATTGCTATCGTCGCAGGGTGAGTTTTACATCATTAGAGGGCAGAGAGTTTCTATACAAGGGCGAATGAGATGTCCAACCGAGCCGAGTTGGACCCGAGCATCATGGGTGAGGTGGAGTGACAACCCAGATTTCGAGTTTATATCTGGATGATCAGGGGACTTTTCAGAAGGATTTCCCTCCAGTGGTTGATCATTTCAGGGATGTCTTCCCAGACGGCTTTTCAGGTCTACCTCCAGAGCGTGAGGTGGATTTCTCTATTGAGCTTATGCCTGGAGCGGCACCAGTGTCCATTCCTCCTTATAGGATGGATACACCTAAGTTATAGGAGCTCAAGAGGCAGTTAGAGGAGTTGCAGTCAAAGGGTTTTATCTGACCCAATACTTTTCCTTGGGGTTCTCCGGTCCTTTTTGCGAAGAAGTCAGACAGTACCCTCAGACTCTGTGTGGATTATCAGAAGTTGAACCAGTTGACGGTTAAGAACCAATATCCCTTACCAAGGATTGACAATATTTTTGTTCAATTAGGGGTGCGCGAGTGTTCTTGAAGATTTACTTGAGATCCAGATATCATCAGTTATGCGTTAGACCATCAAACATACCGCTTATATATTTTCGGAGCAGGTATGGTCTATACAAGTACTTGGTTATGCCATTCAGACTCACGAATGTGCCAACAGTTTTTATGGATCTGATGAATCGTGTGTTCCATCCTTATTTGGATTATTTTGTGGTAGTCTTCGTGGATGATATCTTGGTGTACTCTCACACTCGACATGACCATGCCACTCATCTTGAGATCGTACTGAGTACACTAAGAGAGTATCAACTATATGCAAAGATCTCAAAGTTCCACTTTTGGATGGACCAGATACACTTCCTAGGTCATATCATCTCAGAGGCAGGAGTTGCGGTGGACCCAGAGAAAGTTAGAGCAATAGTTTCTTGGGAGGATCCTAAGAACGTGTTTGAGATACAAAGTTTCTTGGGGCTGGCTGGTTACTAAAGGCATTTTATACAGGACTTCTCCCGCTTAGCATCACTGTTGTCGGGTTTGACTAAGAAGGGTGTGAAGTTTGTTTAGACTGAAGCTTGTGAGACAGCCTTTCAGGAGATTAAAGGAAGGTTGAAATCAGCACCAATCCTGATACTTCCAGAGCAATGAAAGAGCTATACAGTTTACTGTGATGCATCAGGTATTGGGCTGGGAGCAGTATTGATGTAGGGAGAGCGAGTTGTTGCGTACAGGATTCGGTAGTTGAGGCCACATGAGAGGAACTACCCGACGCATGACCTCGAGTTGGCTGCAGTTGTTCATGCATTATGCTGTTGGAGACATTATCTCTTGCACTACGGGAAAAATGGGTATTTGCGACGGGAATAAATCCCGTCGCAAATAGCCCCGTTAAAAACTTATTTGCGACGGGGGTATTTGCCCGTCGCAAATAAGTAGCCTTTTGCGACAGGATTGCTCTCCCCGTCGCAAAAGAACTGGCGCGCGTTGCGCGCCAAATCGCGGGAAACATATTTGCGACGGGGGAATATTCCCTTCGCAAATAACCGGCGGCGGTAAAAGGTATTTGCGACGGGAATATTCCACCGTCGCAAATAGTATGTCGGCAGGTGGTTATTTGCGACGGGTCCCGTCGCAAATAACTATTTAACCGTTGACCGTAATAAATGATGGCTAAGGTATTTGCGACGGGTATCCCGTCGCAAATGGACCCGTCGTAAATAATCTAACCTATAAATACCCCCATCCGTTTTTTTCAAATCATTCTCAAACTCCATCTTCTTCTTCTCTCAAAATTCTATTTCTAAAGTTCAGTTTTTTTCAAGTTTAATTTTTTTCTTCGGAGATGATATTGAAGTTTTGAAGAACGATCAGAGATCAACTTGAGATCAATTTTCAAGGTATTTATGTTCATTTTAATTTAATATTTATTTTAATTTTTTTATTAGTTTCAATTATTTTTAATTAGTTGTAATTTAATTATGTTTACATTGTTTTGTTACTTAATAAATTTAAATTATTAGTATTGTTCATAGTTAATGGTAATTAGGAATAATTAGTAATAATTTTTAATAATTAAGAATAAATATTAATAATTAGTAATAAATACCAATAATTAGGAATAATAACATTATTACATTATTATTATATTTTATTATTAATATTAAAATAATATAAATTTATATATATATACAATTCTCTTTTCATCTGTGTGTTTGCTGTCTCCACATGTATTATTTGTATGTGGAGATAAAAAACACACAGATGAAAGGAGAATTGTATATAATATAGAAAATTATATTATTTTAATATTAATAATAAAATATACTAATAATGTTATTATTCCTAATTATTGGTAATTCTTCCTAATTATTGGTAATTATTCATATAATTACTAATAATTAGGAACAATTACCAATAATTATCAATAATTACCAATAATTATCAATAATTAGGAATAATTAGTAATAATTAGTAATAATTCCCAATAATTAGTAATAATTACCAATAATTAGTAATAATTACAAATAATTAGTAATACTTACCAATAATTAGTAATACTTACCAATAATTAGTAATAATTACCAATAATTAGTAATAATTACCAATAATTAGTAATAATTAGTAATAATTATTAATAATTAGTAATAATTATTAATAATTATCAATAATTAGTAATAATTAGTAATAATTACCACTAATTAGTAATAATTAGGAATAATTAGCAATAATTAGCAATAATTAGCAATAATTAGTAATAATTAGCAATAATTAGTAATAATTAGCAATAATTAGTAATAATTAGCAATAATTAGTAATAATTAGTAATAATTAGTAATAATTAGTAATAATTAGGAATAATTAGTAATAATTAACACTAATTAGTAATAATTACCAATAATTAGTAATAATTACCGATAATTAGTAATAATTACCGATAATTAGTAATAATTACCGATAATTAGTAATAATTACCGATAATTAGTAATAATTACCGATAATTAGTAATAATTACTGATAATTAGTAATAATTACCGATGATTAGTAATAATTACCGATGATTAGTAATAATTACCGATAATTAGTAATAATTAGTAATAATTAGTAATAATTATAAATAATTAGTAATAATTACCGATAATTAGTAATAATTACCGATAATTAGTAATAATTAGTAATAATTAGTAATAATTACCGATAATTAGTAATAATTAGTAATAATTAGTAATAATTAGTAATAATTAGTAATAATTAGTAATAATTAGTAATAATTAGTAATAATTAGTAATAATTACCAATAATTAGTAATAATTACCAATAATTAGTATTAATTACCAATAATTAGTATTAATTACCAATAATTAGTAATAATTACCAATAATTACCAATAATTAGTATTAATTAGTAATAATTAGTAATAATTACCAATAATTACCAATAATTAGTAATAATTAGTAATAATTACCAATAATTAGTTATAATTAGTAATAATTAGTAATAATTACCAATAATTAGTAATAATTACCAATAATTAGTAATAATTAACAATAATTAGTAATAATTACCAATAATTAGTTATAATTACCAATAATTAGTAATAACTACCGATAATTACCAATAATTACTAATATTTACCAATAATTACTAATAATTACCAATAATTAGTAATAATTACCAATAATTAGTAATAATTACCAATAATTACCAATAATTAGTATTAATTAGTAATAATTACCAATAATTAGTATTAATTATCAATAATTAGTAATAATTAGTAATAATTACCAATAATTAGTAATAATTACCGATAATTAGTAATAATTACCGATAATTAGTAATAATTACCGATAATTAGTAATAATTACCGATAATTACCAATAATTACCAATAATTAGTAATAATTACCGATAATTAGTAATAATTACCTATAATTACCAATAATTACCTATCAGGTTCGGAGTTAAAATCAGTTGTATTTTCATTACCTCCCATCACTTTTGGTCCCACAATAAACCAACTGAAAATTTCTGGTTTTGGGAAAGAACACAATTGGATTAAACATAGCATATTTTGGGATTTGCCATATTGGTCTGATTTGTTGGTCCGAAACATGTTATATGTCATGCATATTGAGAAGAACTGTTTTGATAATTTGTTTCATACAGTTTTGGATACGCCAGGAAAGAGCAAAGACAATGTAAATGCACGTTTAGATCTTGCCCAAATTTGCAGGCGTCCAGAATTGGAACTGTTTGAGAATGTCAGAATAGAAAGGTTACTGAAACCAAAAGCAGCTTATACACTGTCTAAAGAAAATCGTTTATTATTTTGTCAGTGGATTGCAGATTTGAGACTTCCAGATGGTTGTGCTTCCAATTTGGGTAGATGTGTAAAGAATGGTCATATTACTGGATTAAAAAGTCATGATTGTCATGTTATAAAGGAAAGACTTCTACCCATTGGATTAAGAAGTCTGTTGAATTCTGTGATTTGGGATTCCATAACAGACATGTCTCATTTTTTTCGGGAAATTTGTGCGGCTACATCAGATTATGATGCTCTAGAAAAACTTGAAAAAGATGTTGTTGTAATTATATGCAAACTGGAAAAAATATTTCCGCCGTCTTTCTTCGACTCAATGGAACATTTGATGTTACATTTTCCATATGAAGCCAAATGTGGAGGTCCAGTACAGTTTTGATGGATGTACCCATTTGAAAGATGCATGCAAAAATTGAAAAGAAAAGTACGTAACAAAGCATCTGTTGAAGGATCTATTGCAGAAGATATTTGCAAGAGGAAATATCTTTTTTCTGCTCCCATTATTTTGAATCTGAGTATCCTTAAAAACACAACCGAATGGGACGGAACGAGAGGAATATTGATGAAATCGACAATCAATTATCTGTTTTCAACCAGCCAGAGCTTGGTTTTGGTGGAGTTTATGAACGCTGGCTTTCAGATGATGAACATCATAGAGCTCATACGTATCTTCTGCTCAACTGTGAAGAGATGACATCAGTTGTACTGTAAGTGTTTATATCACTTATTCTATAATTTATGTTACAGTAAATAACTTTGGTTTTTATAGGTTGTATGATAATCATATCAAGAAACAAATTCCACAAATTACAGCAGCTGCTCTCGAAGAACGTCGACTGAAAAATTTCTCTCAGTGGTTTCAAAAACTGGTAACATAAATTCTTTATCTTTTAGAAACTCATTCAATGTATAGTTTACTATATTGATAATTATTTCACAAATTTTCAGGTGTCTCGACATGCTGATAAAATTGACAAACGGCTGTGTGTATTGAGTAACCCACCTTCCAAACTTGTTAAAACTTATAATGCATATGTGGTGAATGGATTTCGATTTCACACACATGCATATGGGGAATCGAAAAAAACAATGAACAGTGGAGTTAGCTTGAGAGGATCTCATCATCGAGAAAATGAAGTTGACTTTTATGGCATACTTGATGAAATCATTGAACTCTATTATCTTAGACAACATTACATAACCATGTTCAAATGTCGGTGGTTGGATACAGAGAGAGGCGTGCGTGTTCATCCGACTCATGGAATCATCGATATTAAATGTAAAAGTATTCTCGCAGTAAATGAACCATTCTTATTGGCTCAACAGGCACATCAAGTTTATTACGCAAAGTACTGTGCTACATCAAGATACTTGACTGATTGGTGGAGTGTAATAAAAATCAAAATTCAAGACAATCAGTTTAGTCAAAGTGAATGTGCTTTCACTGATGTGAAAAGAATTGAAGTTTTTCAAGAGAGTACTCATAATCAATCTTTTTTACAAAGAGACATGAGTATCGATGACGACACCCCATATTTAAGAGTCGGTGATGACGATGATGTTAATGATGTCACATATGAATTTGAAATGGTAAGAGATGAAGCAACTGTAACTCGAATGGATATCGATGATGTTGAGGAGGAATATGAAGATGACATTGACATATATGAAGATGATGATGAAGATGAACACTAATAGAATTCCATGGTATTTATATACAATCATAATATGTATATATGTATATATAATAGTAATTATCAATTATTTACTAACAACATTAACATTTTCTGTTTCAGATGGACGACGCCACATTTCGTGAGTTGGCGGATGCTGACCTGACTTTCGATGCGGATGAGTTACTGACAGATGACCCTCAGCCTGCAGGCGCTCCAGGGAGTACGCGGAGGGGGCGCGGTCTTGCACGATTGATGATTCCTGACCCCATCCCCGAGCGACGTCCACATCTTGGGTTTGATCCACGCACACGGAGGTGTGATAACCTGTGTGATAACCTGTGGATTTGACTAAGATTTCGTTAATCTATTCACATAATAAATGTTTATTATTTTTATAGTTTTCCGCATATAGCAGTCGGACAGGGAAATGCTATTTTGCGCAACTATTTCTCTCAACCGTGGACCACATGGGAGCAGATTCCCATTGATGTGTAGCAGGCCATGTTCGGCCATTGGTTGGTACGTACGTAAATAAATAATTTTTATTTTGAAAATTATTTCATTTCTAACTTGATATTTTGATTTATTTGTAGGGTTTATGGTATCCGATCGAGGATACCATGCATGACGCCATCCACGAGGCATTGGAGGTGGTCATGCGTGATCGCCTTCGTCAGTTTTTGCACAATTTAAGAAAGGCTGCGATGAAGAAAGCAGGAGTGTCAGATTTTGACGAGTCTTATAGAGCACACCGACCAGAGTACATTTCATCCCATGTATGGGATGGATTATGTGCGCACTAGTTGAGTGGTGCCTTTCAGAGGAGATCATCGGTGGGGAGGAAGAATCGGGGGAGATAGGAGGTGACTCATCGAGCTGGGAGTCATTCTTTCAGTACTCATAGACAGCATCTGGTACGTACATTATTTATAAATATTTTATATAACTATAAATATTAACAGTTTATTTTTTATTCTTATAGGCTTTCGGGCACCCCGATATTACGGAGTACGACGTATATCGGAGGATGTATAGTGATCCTGCTACTGGGGAGCTCAGAGGTGATCGTCAGCATCACATCATGGTCAGTATTATTTGTTTTCAAGTTTAAAAATTAACTGCATATAATATATTCACAATTTTAATTTTAAATTGCAACTACAGGAGTCATATGAGGCCGCAGCGTCACAGACCCGGCCTGAGAGTCAGGCCGAGTCATCAGATCAGACCACTGGCCGTCAGTTTGATGAGGCGGCATGGATGCAGGCCACCCAATATGCCTTCGAGAAGGGCCGGGTAGTTGGTATCGGCTCTCGACTGACTCCCGGAGATTATTATGGCAGTGCTGCGATGTCGGCGTCCAGCTCGAGAGGAGCTCGTGCATCTTCTTCTGCTACACAGTATAAGGATCAGTTGCGATCTCAGACTGCACTGATAGAGAGTCTCTGACAGGAGCAGGAGCAGATGCGTCAGCAGCATGAGGAGGAGCGTCGATGCCAGCAGCAGCTGTACGGGGAGCAGACGAGTCGGTGGCAGCAACAGCATCAGGATCAGTTGGAGTACATGCGCCGACTCACTCATGCTTTAGGGATGGAGTTTCCTCCACCACCATCTGTAGATCCCCCCCCTCCTTCAGATTAGAGTTTGTTTTTATGTTATAAAATTTGTGAAATCAAAATATGATTTTTTTTCTATTCGTAGTTTCTGTCTCATTATAAAATATTAACAATATTATATTTTTAAATAACAATATTAATATGAATAATAATATTATTTATATTTTATAATATTAAATTATATATATATATTAAAATTTTATAATATTATAATTTAATTATATTTTTTTGTAATACTTGAATTATTTTAATATTTGAATGTAAAATAATTCTATTTTTTTATATTAATTAAAATAACTTATTAATATTTTTTTTATTTATGAATTATAATTCTAATATTATTATATTAATTAAATCATTTATTAATATTCTATTATTTTTTATTTTTGAATTATAATTCTATTATTATTATATTAATTAAAATAATTTATTATTTTTATTTGTGAATTATAATTCTATTATTATATTAAATAAAATCATTTATTAATATTTTATTATTTTTTATTTTTGAATTATAATTGGATTATTATTATATTAATTAAAATAATTTATTAATAATTTATTTATTTTTTATTTTTTTATAGTATTTGCGACGAGATACTATGCCCGTCACAAATAGTATTATTATTATATGCATTAAAATAATTTATTAATAGTTTTTTATTTTTTTTAAAATAGTTTTTTGCGACGGGTCCCGTCGCAAATAGTTTTTGAAAAGTTTTTTACAAATATACGAAGTACTATTTGCGACGGGGATTCTTCCCATCGCGGAAAATGGCTTTAGCGACGGGACCGTCGCAAATAATTGTTGTTGCGACACTGTTTTCAGCAACGGGTCATTTGCGACGGGCCCCCGTCACAAAAAGCCATTTGCGACGGGATCCCGTCGCAAATGACCCGTCGGAAATACTTGTTTTTCTAGTAGTGTTGGGAGATCATTTCATGGTTTTCACCAACCACAAAAGTCTCAAATATATCTTTACTCAGCGTGACTTGAACCTGAGACAACGAAGGTGGGTTGAATACCTTCAGTCCTACGACTTCGAGCTTACCTATACACCTGGTAAGGGTAACGTAGTTGCTGATGCACTGAGCAGGAAGATTCAGATACAGGAAGTTCATGAGGCCAATGGTGAGTGGCAGCTTATGGTTTTGTTCTCTGAGATGCATTTAGAGGTGCACAATAGTCAGGGGTGAGCCTATCTTTCATCCTTAGCTGTGACTTCTACCCTCCTGGATAGAGTGAGGATGAGATAGCTATCTGATTCAGAAGGCCCAGTTCTATGGGAGTCGGTGGCAAGTGAGGACCCTCCTCCTGGTTGGACTATAGGCGATGATGAGGTACTGCATTTCCATGGACGAGTGTGGGTTCCATGGGAAATACACGAGGAGTTGATGCGGTATTTTCATGCTTCAACTTGGGCAGTTCATCCTGGGGTTACAAAAATGTACCGTGACTTGAGATGTCAGTATTGGTGGCCGAGTATGAAAGGAGAGATAGCTGATTTTTTTACGAGGTGTTACACCTGTCAGTAGGTGAAGGTGGAGCATCAAAGGCCAGGTGGACTGTTACAGCAGTTACCCATTCCAGAATGGAAATGGGATGATGTCGCGATGGATTTCGTGACCGGATTGCTGAGGTCACCTCGAGGCAATGATGCTGTGTGGGTTGTTGTGGACAGACTCACAAAGGTAGTTCACTTTTTTCCGATCAAGGAGACCTTCAGAGTTGACGAGATTGGAAAGTTGTATATCTGTGAGGTTTTATGTCTTCATGGGGTCCCTAATTCTATCATTTCAGATAGGGACGCCCATTTTACATCTTGGTTCTGGTAGAGTTTTCAGAGGGAACTGGGTACACAGGTGCTTCTAAGCACAAATTACCACCCTCAGACCGATGTCCAGTAAGAGTGTACAATAAAGGTGCTAGAGGACATGCTACATGCATGCATCCTAGACTTTTTGGGCTCTTGGGAGAAGCACATACCCCTGGTCAATTTTATCTACAATAACAGTTTTCAGGCAACTATTGAGATGTCACCTTACGAGGCTTTATATGGTAAGACATACCGATCAACCTTGTGCTGGATAGAGGCAGGTGGGGTAACTTTATTATGATCACATCTAGTGTAGGAGACTTATGAGAAGGTCCAGTTGATTTAGAAGCGGATGGCTACTGCACAATCTCGTTAGAAATCTTATGTTGATCGCCGCAAACGACCCTTGGAGTTCGCGGTCGGGGATCAGGTGTTCTTGCGTGTTTCACCAAGGTTGGGACACAGGTGGATCATGAGATAGGGTAAACTATCACCGAGGTATTTGGGGCCATTTGAGATTCTGGAGAGAGTCGGGTCGGTTGCCTACCGGTTTCAGTTACCACAGAGGTACCGGGCCATGCACGACGTCTTCCATGTATCTCAGCTGTGCCACTATCATTTAGACCCATCTCACGTTTTTTAGCCCGAGGAGGTTGAGCTTCAGGTCGATGCATCCTTTGAGGAGAATCCGATTCGTATTGTTTATAGGAGCACGAAGGTTCTCCAAGGCCGGTCAGTTCCTCTTGTTCGGGTGTTATGACTGTATGGTCAAGTGCAGGACGAAACCTAGGAGCGGGAAACTGACATACGTGCTCAGTGGCCAGAGTTGTTCATAGCCGTATCTTTTCCACCCTTAGAAGGGAAATTCGGGGACGAATTTCTTTAATGGGGGAAGTTTTTAAGAACCCAGTTCTTATTCTTGTGGTACGAGTTTCTTCTTTTCCCTTTTCCTTTAGTGTTTTTGAGAAAAATAAGGAAAATGGGGAAAAATCCCAAATTTTGTGGGTAAACGCCATGTACTTTTCCACACGCTGTGTACTTTGGCCGTGTGGGAAGAGTACACATGGCGTGTAGGCCTGTCGGTGATGAAGGGTGTAAAAACTGACTACATGTCATGTACTTAGTATTTACATGCCATGTAATCAGCCGGCAGGTGAACAGTAAGGTGGTGGAGGCAGCCGCCAGTGGAGCGACCGTACACACCATGTAATCAGATATACACGGCATGTACTCCTGTTGATGGATGAACAATGTCGCGGTGGAAAGAAGTCGCCGGGGGAACAGTTAAAAAAATGAAAAGTACACGCCATGTACTTGATAGTACACGCCGTGTAGTTTTTTTTCCTCTTAAAATGGGCAGTAGATTCCTCATTCGGCAGAAGAGGCTTTGAGTTCATTTTAGAGCCCGGGAGGATGACTGAACCTTGGAGGATCAACCGATTACGCACCAAGAATCTGATTTCACCTCCGTCAATCACATTGGGACCGTATGGGTAATCCCTCCCCTCTCCTTGCACTGTTCTTACCAATTCTTACTCTTAGGGAAGTTATTTACGTTTGAACGAGAATTCTCTTATCCCAGATCTACATCGTTCTTGGACGATTTGGGAGGCGTCGTTCACATATACCGATCAGAGATGATTGGGGTAGGTGTTCTGGTGTTCATTCCAAATGTTGAGTTTATTTTTGTGTACCGTTGTGCTACGAACCCATGTTTGGGGTATCGTATGGCTGAGGAATTTGCTGATAAGACATCCAGAATTGTATAGATAATCTAATGATAAATTAAAACTGATATTTGGGATCACTACTTGGATCCAGGGCCACCCCGGGGGTGAGTTCCTCTGTTTATCCATTTGGCCTGAATACCTGAGGGTATACCATGATTATTATCTATTTAAAGTTTTCTTGAGAGGAATTTTTTTATAAATTGCTTGTTTATACATTGGGATCAGCTCGATTACTTGCGCCTGAGGGTATGGTGGTTATATTTAGCCTGAGGGCATGGTTATATTTAGCCTGAGGGCGTGGTTATATTTAGCCTGAGGGCGTGGTTATATTTAGCCTGAGGGTGTGGTTATATTAGCCTGAGGGCAAGGTGATATTTAGCCTGATGGCATGGTGATATTTAGCATGAGGGCATGACTAAATTAGCCTGAGGGAATGGTTACATTTAGCCCGAGGGCAGAGTTCTGATTAGCCTGAGGGAATGGTTCTGATTAGCTCAGAATTAAATTATGTTGAATTGTTAAAATAATATTAAAAAGGAAATGAAACTGGTAGTGATAGTTAATTTTGAGCACTTACTGGTTTACTGCATTTACTTTTGCACATTTTTGTTGCATATTTTCACTTACAGTTGGGCACGGGCCTTTGGTGGGTGCCTACTGGGATTTATTTCTCACACCCTATTTGGGTCATGTCTTCGGACCAAACAGACTATATTTCTTCAGGTGTCGACAGGGGAAAGGGTCCCTATACAGGTACATGATTGTAGCAGAGGAGTAGGAGAGCATGAGACTGAGCTTTGGCTTGCGATGCTGCTGCATTTTTTTTACTTTGCTTTGTTTTTCTTGACTGTACTTTTACTTTGAGTTGTATTGTATTGTATTGCAGTGTATCCTATTTTAGCTGCTTTCATAGAAATAGTGACATGCTACATAATTATATATATAACTGTTGGTTATCTTTTACTTCAGTTGTCCATTTCAGTTGTATATTGTTTACTGCTTCTAATGTTGTATGTTATGTATCTTTTACGCTGTGCTACACTTTGAAAAATGAGGGCATAGTTTCACCACTATCAGACCTGGGCCTTCGCTGCTAGTCGGCAGCCTCTGTCATTTGGGGAAATGCGCTTGAGGTCAGTGACCAACCGAGTTCGGGGCACCTGTTGAGTGGAACTCGGATCCAGGACGTTACAATAACATTACATAACGATGTTTAAATGTCAGTAGTTGGATACTGAGAGAGTCTTGCGTGTTCATCTGATCCACAAAATCGTTGATATTAAATATAAGTCTTCTTGCAATAAATGAACTATTTTATTGGCTCATCAGGCACATCAAATTTATTATGAAAATTACCATGTTATTTCAAGGGAGTTGGGTGATTGGTGGAACAAAATAAAAATTAAATCTTGAGAGAATCAGATTACTAAATGTGAATGTGGTTCCGTTGAAGTGCAAGGAATTGAAAATTTTCAAGATACTACTCCAAATCCATCTTTTTCAAGAAGAGACGAATAACATTGATGACACCCTGCAGTTAAGGGATGATGGTGATGATGATGTTAATGATGTTACAACTGAATTTGAAATGACAAGAGACGATGAAACTGAAACTAATATAGAAATTGATGATGCTGAGGAGGAAGATGAATACATTGACATCAACAGCTATGAATATGAGAATAAAGATGGACATTGACACGGTAAAATGCTGGTTATAATCATATATAATATATATTTATATATAATAGTTGTTTTCAACTGTTTTCTAACAATAATCATTTTATGTTTTAGATAGAAGATGATCTGTATCATATGTTATAGGAGGATGATCTACCTTTAGATGAGCAGGAGGTCAGATCAGCCGACCCCCAGACTGTTGGCAGTTCAGGGGGCACTCAGAGGGGGCGTGGTCATGCCTGACTGATAATTCCCGACCCTATCCCTGAGCAACATCCACATCTTGGGTTTGATCCACACACACAAAGGTATATTTATCTATAAATTTTAGTTAGTTTTCATTAATTTATTTATATTATAATTGTTTGATTAATTATTTTTTTTTCACATCTTTATTCATATAGTTGTTGGACTGGGGAGTGCTATATTGTGCCATTATTTTTATAATGCATGGGTGTCATGGGATCAGATTCCCATTGATGTTCAGCAGTGCATGTTCGAGCATTGGATGGTACATAAATAAATAATATTAATTTTTAAATTAATTTAATTAATAACTTGATATAATAAATTATTGGTTGGGTTTATGGTATCCCATTGAGGAGAGCATGCATGAGGCTATTTGGAAGGCACGACAGGGATCTATATGTCCACATTACACTCAGGTTTTGCGTGCTTCTAGGAGGTCTTCGTTGGCTGTGCACTAGGGTATTCGGGCGGCTCGCCAGTTCTGCATGGATCAGTTCTCTTCAAGAGAGATTCACGATAGTGATGGAGGGTACTGGTGGTCGTTTCAGACGTCACCGTTGGGTTGTCTGGCTTGGTGCTGACGGTGTTGGGGCGTCAGGGCGTGCTTCTTGTGAGACTCTTTGCTTGCTTTCCGATGGACTTCTCAGCAGCGTGGCGACACAGACGGGGTTCATAACGATTGTGACGGCGATGGCCTTCTCTGGTTTTCCTCTCGGCGGGGTGGACGGCGGCGTCGATGGGCCTGTTGACGGTGGTGCTTTGGCGTGACTGGTTTTCGTGGTTCGAGTTCAGTGCGAGTTGGAAGGGTGAACACGACTTATGCGGTTCGATGGATTGGTCGGCTGTGTGTCTTTGGCGGCTATGCGATGGTGAAAGGTCTGCAGTTCAAGGTGATAGGTCTGCAATTTGATGATGCTGGTTTCTCTGCTTGATAGTTTTTTGAAATTTGAATTTTGGATACTTATATCTGGTGCTGCTTTTTGAGTTGGTTGTGGTTCCATGTGGTTTTTTGCGATTTGCTGAACTTCTGAATTTCAAATGTGGTCTGTAATGGCTTAAGGGGTTGTGGGGTTTCTCTGTACTGGTTGCTCATCTATGGTTCCCACTTACCCAAAAAGTGGCTTTTAAATAATTTAAAAATAGATTGTGGAAGGGGTTTTATGAGACATGTCGCGTCTAGTGACATGATTATATTTCATCTTAGGTTTGGGGTGGATTATGTACACACTAGTTGAGTAGGCTGTTTCAGAGTAGATCATTTGTAGGTTGGCAAAATCGAGGGAGACAGAAGGTGACACATCGAGCTGGTAGTCGTATGTTCAGTACGCATAGAGAGCATATAATAGATACATTTTTTTAAATATTGTATATAACTTTAAATGTAAATGTTTTATTTTATATTTATATAGGCAGTCGCACAACCCGATATTATAGAGTACGACATTTATAAGAGGATATATAGTGATCCAATCACTGAGGATATTATAGGTGCTCTTCAGTACCAGATTGTGGTCAATATAAGTTTTTTTTAGTTTTAAATTTAACTACAAATAATATTTTAACCATTTTAATATTGAATTGCAATTGAAGGAGTCATATGTGGCTGCGGTGTCTCATATAGATGTTGAGAGTCAGGCCAAGACCGATGGTCAGACCAGTGCCCCTCGATTTAATGAGGCAACATGGATATAGGCGACTTAGTATGGCTTTGAGAAAGGATGATTTGTTGGTATCAACTCTTGAGTGACCCCTGAAGGTTTTTATGGAACCTCTGCGATGTCGGTGCCCAGCTCAAGAGGAGCTCGTGGAGAGTCATCATCATCTCATGCACGGTATCAGGAGCAACTGCAAACTCAGAGTGAGCTTATAGAGACTATGCGTAGGGTGTAGGAGGAGATGCATTAGTGGAAACAACAACAGTAGGAAGAGTTCTTCTGACAGCAGCAGCAGCAGCAGCAGCAGATGCAGAATGAGATGCGTTGATGGTGAGAGGAGCAGAAGGAGCAGATGAAGCACATGCGACATCTGTCTCGCAGTTTAGGGATGAAGTTCCCTCCACTATCTCCTCCAGCTCCTCTAAATAACCCTCCCCCTGATCAATGATGTATTTTTATTTTATGATGAAGCATTTGAATGCATTTTTTATAATATTAACTATTTAAAGTTTTAAATAGTGTGTGTTTAATATTATCTAAAAAATTACAGTTTTTTATTATTTATTTAAATTTTTTATTATATTTATTATTTTATTAAATAATACATTTTTATATTTTTGTGAATACTCAGGTTTTTATTATATTACTAATATTATTATTTCATTAATAATAATAATAATAATATTATATTAATTATTTATTTTATAATTAATTTTATTTTACAAATATTAATATTATCATTCTATTTATATTAATATTATATTATATTTATTATTTTATAAATAATTTTATTATATTAATATTAATATTATGATTTATTTATATTATTATTATATTATTATTGATATTATTTTATTTTTTATTTTTATTTTTAATTTTTTAACTATTTGGGATGGTCCGTTACAAAAGGGTTTATTTTGTTTTTATATTTTGAGAAATAATTGATATGGTCCATCACAAAAGAGTAAAAATCGAAAAACTATTTGCGATGGGTCGCTGGTCCATCGAAAATAGTTTCTTAAAAAAACACCGAATGTTATTTGAGATGGTTCTACTGGACATAAAAAATAATAAGTTTTTGTGATGGTCCATCACAAAAATTAATATTTGTGATACTGTTTTCCGCAATGGGTCATTTACAATGGGACCCCGTCGCAAAAGACTATTTGCGATGAGCTCCCGTCACAAATGACCCATCGCAATAATCCATTTTTTCAGTAGTGAATTACCACTAATATATATAAAAATATAATGTCAGTGATTATTATGTTAAGAGATTTATAACACTTTATGAGATATATGTTTTAGACTCTTAAAGATAATGAAACAACCAACACCAAATAATTTCATTCTTTTGAAGTCTTTTGGCAATATAAAATATTTTTTCTGCATCAGTCATTTTCCTCGCTATAAGTGAAATAAATTGTGGGTCCATAAATCTATATAGCATTATCGTGTCATGATACGTGAAAATTGTATAAAGATACCTAATACAAAACAAACATAAGTATAAAGTTTCAATAAATTAAAATAATGAAAAGATATATGTTAATTAACTTACATGGAAAAGACTTTCATCATGTTGATTACCAACTCATCTCCAGTTATAAGCTCTAATATATATTTTTTAAAAAGCATCACAATCTTTTTTTAAAAAGCAACACTATTCATGAGACACCGCTGGACGAGGCACTACCAGCGAGGAACCACCAGACGAGACACCGCCGGAGGAGGCACCATTGGATGAGGCACTACCAGACGAGGCACCACCATATGAGGCACCATTAGGATGAACTTCCTTCCACCATCGGTGAGTCATCACCAGGAGAGACACTGTTGGACTAGGCACCACTGGATGAATGACCGCCAGCGAACCACCGCCAGCGATCCACCGCCAGCGATCCACGGCCAGCGAGCCACCGCAAGTGATCCACCGCCAGCGAGCGATCGCCAGTAAGCCACTACCAGTGAGAAATTTCCAGCGATCCACTGCCAAGGTGAGCTACTTCCAAGGGTGAGACACCACCAAGGTGACACTGCTAGGGTGAGACACCATCAGGGTGACACCGCCAGGGTGACACCGCCAGGGTGACACCGCCAGGGTGACACACCCAGGGTGACACCGCCAGGGTGAGACACCGCCAGGGTGACACCGCCAGGATGACACCGCCAGGGTGACACCGCCAGGGTGAGACACTATTAGGGTGACACTACTAGGGTGACACCTCTAGGGTGAGACACTGCTAGGGTGAAACCGCCATGGTGAGAAACGGCTGTCAAGAGGCGCTATTAGAAAACTTAGAAAACTTGGAATTTTTAATTTTTTTGAAGATAGTCACCTTGACTTCTCAGGACACCTAAAACACTAGATTTCAAATAAAATTAATGGACTAAAAAGGTCCAGGACATTACATTAGATACCTATCAAACTATTATCTCCCTCAAGAATTCAATACCAACCCAAAGGGAAAAGGAGGAAGGGTCCGAACAACCATCCCTTGAGATACCTCTCAAGGATCTCATCACACTTGAAAAATTGTTTTCAACTAAACACATAAATATTCAACTATAAACCACCTTGTATTGTTAAAAATCTAGAGTGGAAACCTCTACACCCAAGAACACCTCCTCTGAAATCTACCAACTAGGAATCATAATCATAGTTGTTGACACATCAAGCCAATGATCACAAAAAACACTACACAAGAAAAACAAACACACCGTCCCGGACACACGAATCAGGAAATTCTTTCCTCCATGTCAAGATATTATATACTCTGGGTGACACTAACTCACCCGCATGGGTTTAATCACATCACAATTAATGCATCTTGATTAGGAATCATGTCCTCCCATTTTCATATTTCAGGACTTTATCAAACATTACAAACCAAGGGAAAATCATAACTTATAAAATAGGGTTCAAACATCACATTATAAATAAAAATAGAGAAAATAAAAACTTAAAAAAACTCTGGGTATTGGGAATTCATATGCATATCTCGCTCCCAAGTATTATCCTCTTGGACACCATGCATCCTCAACACATGAACCAAAGGAATGGTACATCCACACAACACCTTCTCTCGAAGATCCTAGATCTCTATGGGTCACACCACAAATGTTGTGTCACCCTTGATATCTAAATCTCCCCAGTCAATGACATGGGAGTCATTGTGAAGATACCAACAAAGATGAGAGATCTGAAAGATGTTGTGGATCCTCTCCAACTGTGGTGGAAATGCCAACCGATATTCCACCTTTCCAACTTGACCCGACACCTCAAAAGTCCCAACAAAACTGGGTGAAATCTTACTCCCTCTGCTAAACCTATGTTTCCCATGTCGATAGGAAACCTTCAATAACATGTGGTCCCCAACCTTGAACTCCAAGGGCCTCCTTCTATGATCAGTATACGACTTCTATCAGTCTTGCGCTACTTTCATCCTCTCGCAAACAAGATGAACCTTTTTTGTCCTGCTCTACACCACATTGAGACCAAGAATGGTTATTTACCCAACCTCTGTCCATAATAACAGAGAACTATGTGACCTTACATACAAAGCCTCAAATGAGGTCATGCCAATGGAAGAGTGATATATATTATTATAAGAAAACTCCACCAAGGTCAAGTGTCATACCCAAGATCCACCAAATTCTAGGATGAACACTTGCAACATATCTTCCAATGTCTAGATAGTCTGTTCCTTCTTCCCATCTATCTGAGGGTGGAAAGCAGTGTTGAGACATAAATAAGTGCAAAAAGCATTATGCAATCCCCTCTAGGATCGTGAGGTAAACTGTGCATCCCAATCTAAGACAATAGACCTTGAAACTCCATGAAACCACACTAATTCATCCATATACCTCTTATCCAAATCATCCAATGCACCAAAATCCTTGATCGCTAAGAAGTGGTCCAATTTTGTCAACTGATCTACTATTACCCAGATATCATAAAAAACCTCCCTGATCACTAGGTAACCCTATGATAAAATCTATTGAGATGTCATCCCATTTCCACCCAATAACATCCAAGGTTTGTAACAAACTACTAGGAACATGGTGCCCAACCTTTACCTACTAGAAAACTAAGAACTTCTCCACAAACTCCACCACCAACCATTTTATCCCGGGCCACCAAAATTGTGTCTTTAAGACACAGGACATCTTGAAAACTCCTGGGTGTAATGAAAAATTTTAGTTATTAAACTCATGAATAAATTCCTCATGCATCTCCATTGGAACAAAAAACTATCCATGAAATAACATCCAATTCTGACCATCCCTCCAGAGCATCACCATGGCCAACATGATCATGCATCACCTCTGCCTCTGAGTATCCCCAATGAGACTCCTCAACCTACCGCATCAGAGAATACTAAACCTTCATTTGAAACAAACAGTATCTACCTATATCTATCCCTACATCCAAGTGCAAGGCTTCCAACTCATCCATTGCTCTATAATAATCCACAGATTCCCAAACAACATCCTTCTATGAATTTATTCTCAAAGAATCAACCACAAAATTTCTCTTTCCTGAGGTATAGGAGATCTAAAAATCATAGTCCTAAATAAATTCTATCCACCTTCACTATTTAAAATTCAGGTCATGTTGGGAAAAGATATACCTCAATCTATTGTGATCTGTGAAGACCAAAAAGCACTCCCTAATTAGGTAATGTCACCACAAATTCATTGCAAAGAACACCACTGCTAGCTCTAGATCATGGGTGGAATAGTTATTCTTGTGAGGACATAACTACCTAGACCCATAAGAGATCACTTCCCACTTATGCATAATCACATATCCCAAGACCATATGGGAAGCATCACAAAACACCTCAAATATTACCCCTTCATCAGGAAACTGGAGCACTAGGCCACTGAACAACATCCCATTCAGGTAATATAACACTACCTGGAACTGATCACTCCATGAAAAATCTTGACCCTTCATTTTAAAAGTCATTAACGAGGTTTAAACTCAAAATAAATCAGGTATAAACCTCCGATAATAGCTTTCAAGACCAAAGAAACTGTGGACTTCTACCACGTTTTTGGGTGGTGCCCATGAAAAAACTACTTAAAACTTCAATGGGTATACTTCCAAACCCTTATGAGACACTACATACCTAAGGAAATGAACCTATAATGTCTAGAACTTACACTTGGACAAATTTCCATAGAGATGGTGGCATCAAAGAACCTGCAAGACAGTTCTGAGATACTTGGCATGCCCCTCCTTTGACTTCAAGTAGATCAAGATTTCATCGATGAATATGATGAATAACTGGTCCAAGAACTCACAAAAGATAGAGTTAATGAGCCCCATTAACATAGTTGGTGCCTTTGTAACACCAAATGGCATGACTACAAACTCGAAGTGCCCATACCTACATCTAAAGGTAGTATTTGAGATATCTCCCTCCTTCACTCTTAATTGGTGATATCTAGATCATAGACCGATCTTAGAAAAACAACTCACCCAAATCATTTGGTCAAATATATTTTCTATTCATGGAATATGGTAAAGTTTTTTTTACCATCACTAGATTCAACCTCCGGTAGTCTATGCACAATCTCAGACCACCATTCGTCTTCTTTGCGAACAACACCGGAGCACCCCACAAAGACACACTGGGTTAAATAAAACCATTATTTATTAGATAATCTATCTAAATACTCAACTCATGTAACTCAAAATGTGTCATATGATAAGGATCCATCGAAATCAGAGAAGCATTGAGCTACAAGTCTGTCCCAAACTCAACATCACATTGAGGGGGTAGTATCACAACCTCCTCGGGGAAAACATACATGAACTCCTCAACAACCCTGGGAACCTCTACCATCCCAGTGTCCAACTGAAAACTCATCCAACAAGGAAAGAAATGGATCCACATTCTAACTACCCACCTGAAAACTCTGCTCACCAACGAAAACCACACGCTGGTCATCAACATCTGAAAACACGAATCTCCTCTAGAAGTAGTCAATAATAGCATGTATAGAATAAAACATATAGATGCTGATAATTAAATTTTATGGATAAATATATAGAAATAAGATATCCTCATGGGACTGATGTGGTCCCATCACCAGTCTATACCCTCGTCACACATCAAACAAGCTGGTCTGGCCTTCAACTAGTGTACTCAACACTAGGGGAATGATAAGCCTCTCTATGTCTAGTCCTAGAGAATGGGATATAGTGAGTGAAGTAAATGAGTGTGAAGATACTCAATAAAACAAGGCACAAATAAGGGTACTAAACAAAATGATCTTACCTCTGATGATCTTAGGACCCTCTGGAACTGCTGCCTCCATTATGTTCAACTGACTATGCCAAGATCCTATACCTATAGTATGAAGACCACCTCTACAAAAATGGTTGGTTTGTGGTCCTTGAACATAATTAACATCCTGAGTTCGGTCTCTACCTACTCCATCTCCCCTCATTAGAGCAAAATTTGACTGCCCCTACTGCTGAAATGGTCTCACTGGAAAATACTGCTGAGGATGGTGTTAAACCTGTCCACCTCCACCAAAATAATCTTGGGGAACTACTGGGAGCTGATTATGGTGATGAACATGAAACCCATAACCAAAACACACTAGTGTGAAGATCTTAGGAAAAACATGAAAATTGTTAGCACTAGAAGGCCGAAAAGGAAGCTGCTGAGGTCAACTACCTATTAGTCAAAACCTTAAAGATCCTGGTGCCCGAGATCTTACAATAACAACTCTGCCTCTGGAAAAACTTTTCTGGTTCCCCTATCATGGTATAACTCCTCATGAGTGCATCCACTCGATCACCATTTCCTTCTTCTAAACCTCCAAATACATTGTCAATGTAAATGGAGTAACATCATACTGGATAGAAAGATGAAGTTCCACCTCAAGATGTCTTTTACAAGACTCCTCATCTAGAAAAATATTTGGATAAAAAAATAGAAGGTCCTTGAACTTGATTCCTAGCTCCTGTACTGACATACCCCATGCTGAAGGGAGAGTAGCTCCTGCCTCTTTTCAGCCTTCATGGTCGAAGAAAGGAACTTTGCCCAGAACTCCTTATAGAAGTCGACCCAAAAAATGTATGGCTCCTTCTAATCTCCCACATACAGTGTCCACCACTGACATGAAGCTCCCCACATCTGACTGATAGCCAAAAGGACCCAGTACTCTATTAGGGCCCGAATCAAACTGAAAGCGATCTCAATCTCCTTCAGCTAGCTCTTTATCTCCATGTCTGAAACACTTCCCTCATACTTCTCCAAAGCCAGTTGCTGGAAAGCGCACAATGTCTTCTGCCACTGATCCTCCTCCTCAACTGGATTAACCCTACGATGATCAACTAGATCAGCCTACTAGACCTCAACTGCCTGAACCATATGAAAACGAAGACTATGGGCCATAAATGAAAGGTAAACAAATATTTCCTAAGGCCAAGTAGTATGGATTTTCATTAGGATTTATTTTAATTAATTTTATTTACCTTATCCATGTTAACCTTCCCAAAACAACCTAATTCAAAAAAAAAATACAAGTCATTATGATTCGTGTACCTCTCCTAGGTCTCCACCCTAAAAGTAGGTCTATCTTAATTGGTTGTTCAATAAGATCAAAGTCCATGCATTGGATCACATGGGGGCCCTAAAATCTTGTGTCCTAGCCATTATCTCTATCATATGTCATGTACCAAGGTCAATTGGAACTATCTTCATACCACCTCATGTAATCCTCATTGTTCCTAAATCCAAACTCCATCATATCTCTCAATAATCACCTCTGATACCACTCTGTCATGACCCCCTCCCTTTAAAGATATCACAATAAAGGGAGAAAGATAATGACCCTCGATTCTCACCTCTAGTAGGCCCCAGGTTGGTGACTAGCACCGAGGGTATGAAAATCTCATAATATAGGAGGAATTACCCTTTATAAGAAACAAGATCAGGAGATAGAATGAATAATCCACAACAACTCCAAGGAATAATATAAAATAAAAATTCAAAAACCATCCCACAATTCATGTATAAATAAAACTAATATAATAAAAGTATTCAAAGTAAATGCTCAAAAGTAAAGCTAAAGTAGCAACATAGAAACTGTCCAAAGGTCTGAGCTAGTAATGATCGACATGGTCCACAAAATCCTCATAGAAATCTGAAAGCAGTTTTTTATACATAGGGTGAGATTACAAGTATACTAAGTAAGAAAACCAAAGTCTCTCATGTACATGTGAAATAAGCATACTAATTCTCTTGTGAGAAAATAGTAGAACCAAACAGCACCTAAACAAGTATACTAACCATCCCAACCTCACCAAGGCACACTCACCAAGTAACACAATACAAGTAATATAATATGTTATAAATCACATTGATGATAGGGCACCTCACACCACTTTCCCACTGGTATGTCGTTCTCACCCAATGTCGTACGTCCTGGCGCTCCCATCCCTTCTGTATATCACATCACATCCTGCCCGCACAAACCCGGGACTCACAACACATCCCTCCCACACACACCTGGGCCTCACAACATATCATGCCCACACACACTTGGACCACACAACACATCATATCATATCTCATTCCTAAGACACATAGGAAAGCACATCACATCTCATCCCAAAGATACTTGGGACAACACAAACCACCTCACCCGCAAACACCTGGGCTATCACATCTCACATGAAGACACATGGGACATAACAACCATCATCTAAAGCACTAAAAAACCTCCAAACATCATATCCTATTCCATATATATCTCACCTAGAAGAGAGATATAGAAAGAGTGGGTACCTAGCCATCTGTACTCCTTATCAAATTTTGGAAAAAACACACCTTGTGTGATGATGTGGGTATTCAGCACATAATGATCAACATGGGTGGGTGCATATAGAAATCACAATAATATACAAGTATATGTATAGTATCAAACACTTCAACCCAACCTATGGGTTCTCAAACAAACAACCAACTCACAACATCTCCACCTTTTTTGCAACCTTTAAATGCATTTATTATCATTTCAGAAGGTGAAGAGCTCTAATAGATTAATGCGGATTCACATTCCCTCTACGTTCAACACCCATTAATTTCATCATTTAGCATAAACTATAGTTAATCACACAACCATCATTTTAATATTTCATTTACCACTTCCATATCATTAACCAAACCAACCCAAGTCACTCAGAACTTTATCAAATAATTATTTATTTATTCCATCACTACCTGGGAAACTAGCATGACACAACACATATCAAGTAATATAGTAAAAGTCATTTATAGACATTCTATGGATGAAGATCCATGGTAAATTAATGCACTTAAAATTAATGACACATCATGCCATGACCTCTAGATATGGGGTAAAGCTTTCTGAATGTTATAAATGGAGAAACTTCAAGTGAATTACCCATATCAATAACTATTGTCCGCTTTCAAACTCATCCGCCCAATTCATCATATTAACAGAACCAACCCCCAACTCACAACCACATCTTGCAACACATTACATCACAACCAAAATCCATATCCATGCTATATAATCACACCACACCCATAAAAAAACCACTGCACAACCACATGTCATCCACTATTACCATATAGACAAACCATAGAAATTCCATAGATCCCATCACCTCACATACCAAGTCAAAACACATTTTCAGATTTATTAAGGTATCCCTTATTTAATCCCACTTACTAATCTAGGGGTTATCACATAAACTGTATGATCATGGGGAATCCATTTATTAGCCGAATATATGTGGTTAACCAACATTTATATATAGGAATTAAATAAAAACCAAACAACATGCATCTCACAAACTATCTCATGCACAAAAAAGGACCCCCAATGACCACGATTTTTATTGGGTAGTTATCCAATACAAATCACAATATCATCAAAAAAAGAATAACATAGAAAGATCATGTGTCACTTTACCAACCCCTTTCAATTCAAATAACCAATTCTTTATATTTAATTTAAGCTGGAACAACCATAATTCATAGGAAAACAGAAGTAAATCCCCTCCCACAGGATGCGAAAAATAATAAATATGAAGGAAAACTTACTTAGAAGAAAAACAATCTGCACTTCCTGGTTGTGCCAAAAATAGGCGGGCACGTACGACAGGTGACTCTCCAGGGAATAACGAACAAAAAATAGGAAAAATCACCAAGGAAGAAGTCTTTGGGGATGTATAGTATTAAGAAAACGGAGAATTTATGGATGAAGGGTAGGGTATCTCGACTTTAGGAAGATTGGATTGGATTTAAAAGAAATTAGATACAATTTAATATCACCGTTAAAGGCGGATCTGACCAAGACTACGCGGTTTTACCATTTAAAAGCCTTAGAACCCTTAGGTAATTAAAGATATGAATTGGTCTTAAACCCTTTTAAATTTATCCTTAAACTCATTTTATGTTAAATAAATAAGTTAAAAGGGAAAAACTGAAAGAACTAGGAACACTGTTCACAAGGCATCGCCAGATGAGACACCTCCAGATGAGGCACCATTAGACAAGGAACCATGGGATGAGGCATCAATGGATGAGGCACCATCAGGATGAACCACCTGCCACCGTTAGTGAGTCACCTCCAAGAGAGACACCACTGGATGAGGCACTGCTGGACGAGCAACCGCTAGCGGGCCACCGCCAGCAAACCAGCACCAGTGAGCCACTACTAGTGAGAAAGCACCAGCAAGACACCACTAGCAAGCCACCACCAAAGGGGGAGATACAGCTAGGGTGAGACACCACCAGGGTGAGACATCGCTAATGTGAAACTACCAAGGTGATACACCATCAGGGTGACACCTCCAAGGTGATACACTACCAAGGTGACACCTCCAAGGTGACACTGCTAGGGTGAGACATCATCAGGGTAACACCATCAGTGTGACACCATTAAGGTGACACCACCAGGGTGAGACACCATTGGCATGAGGCGCCATTGGAAAACTTGGAAAACTGGGAATTTTCAAAGTGTTGAGGAGAGTCACCTTGACTTCCTAAGACACCTCTAACACCAAATTTCCCACAAAGTAATGGAATGGAAAGGTCTGGGCCATTACACTTCTAAAAATTTATTTTGGTATCTTCCTATAATTCCTTGTTTAAAATGTTTATTTGAAAATTAAAATAATGAAGAATGGTTAATATGGCATGAAAATGAGTGGATATGCAATGGAAAATCATGTCATCCAACTAAATGTTCATAGTGGAAGAAAATTGATCAATAGTTTCATATATTTAGGAATGAAGTTAGAAATATCATACGTGGATTGTGCATAGAGGGAATGAATCCATATCAAAGCCTTAGTAGCATGCATAGTTCATGGACTATTTTATTGGTCATTTACAACTTATCTCGTGGATTTTGTATGAAGTGAAAATATGTCATGTTGAGTTTAATTATCTCTAGACCAAAATATCTTGGAAATGGTATTGATTTGTTCTTATCAGCATTAATTGATAATTTGAAACTTTTAAGGGAGGAAGGTATTTGGTTGTATGATTATTATAAAATAGAATATTTTCAACTACATGTAATGATTATGTTCACTATAAATGAATTTTAAGCATATGTAAATTTTTATGGATATAGTGTTAAGGGGAATAAATCTTGTCAAATTTCTAAACAATATACTTCATATTATCAACTGCAACATGGGAGAAAAACAATATACATGGTTCATTGAAGGTTTTTGTCTATGTATCACTCTTATAAAAGATTAAAAAATGCATTAAATGGCTCAAAAGAAATATATATTTCTCCAAAACCATCATCCACCAATCAATATTTTGATAGGGTGAAAAGCATTGAAGTGACATTCAGAAAGATACAAAAAATTGGTAATGATATAAATATTTTGAAGAAACAGTCAATATTTGTTAACTAATATATTATATATATCATGAGGTCAAACATAACATTGATGTCATGGACTCAGATAATAATATATATGATAGATTGATTATAACATTGTTATATATTAAAGGAAATACTAAAGATGGGTTGAATCCAAGATTGGACTTAATCTCAATGGGAATAAATTTGGAGTTAGCTCCCACCCTTGATGAAAGGTGAACATATCTTCCACCGACTTGTCATACATTATCAAAGAGGGAGAAATTCATATTTTTTCAATGTGTTCGTGATATCAAAGTGCTGCAGGGTTATTCTTCAAATGTAAAAATTTTTGTGTCGCTAAAGGATTTAAAGTTGACGAGTATGAGATATCATGATTGTTGCATAATGATGCAACAGATCCTATTAGTTTCATTGTGTGAAATATTGTCAATCTATGTAATAATTACTATCATGAAGGTTTCATAACCCGAACCTAACTAGGGATCAAGCCAAAACTACCCCAAGCCTACCTCCATAGGTTAGGGGCTGGAAACTAGTGCGAAAGGCATAACTAACATGATGAGGCATTTTTTCAAGTACCTATATGCACAAAATAGACCATCTCAATGCAGAAGTTCATATAAATAATAGCAAAAATATGAAACAACTAGAAATTAAACCAATCATGAAAAAACTACATGGTGTATAAGAGTATGACAGTGAAAACTGAAAAGTAAAGGTGAAAAATACATGCCCAACCGAAAAGATATACCAACTTGAAAAAACTAGAAAGTAAAACACTGAGAGATCCCAAATCATGATCTCCATGATGCGACCATTGTATGTGGTCTAAATTACCAGGTATCCCTAAGATCCTCTATAGTCACCATTATCATGTCTTTCATCTGCATAAGACACAACACATGTGGGAAAATCCCATATAACGGTGAGTATATACATACCCAATAGGATGACCCGAAAGCTGAAGGGGGAGTAGTAAGAGATGCAATAGGAATAGAAATATATTAGATAGTAAACAAGATACATCTCAACCCAAATCAAGAGAAATTAACCTCATCCAAACACAAGGGTCTTAACACGGTATATAGATTGACTATACATTGAGTCTTTAGAACCTATATTAGGAGAGTAACCTCATCCAAAAATGAGAATCTAAACACAAAAAGTGGGTGGATACCCCAGGCATCTTCACAACCCATGGAAGGAAAGTAACCAAATCCAATGGTATGGATACATATATATATATATCTATGTGTGTGTGTGTGTGCTCAGAAAAAAGAAGCTCACCTGAGAGATTAAGGAGATCTCCATCTCACAACCAAGCCCAGGAAAAGAGTCATCAACAGTTCCAAAATTCCAACAATGATGCCCAATATCTCATGCGTATGCCCAACAGAAAACATCCAATTCAAGCCATGCCCCGTCACTATGTCGTACAATCGAGGGTCCATAATCTCTAGCTAGAGGACTCATGCCCTGGTATAGTAGTAGGGTTCCACTTAGTGGATAAATAGAGGACCCATACCATATTCTAATAAGAGGGTTACACTTTAATATTCGATAGAGGAACCATGCCCTACCCAACAAGAGGGTTCCACTCTAGTAATCAATAGAAGACTCATGCCCATCCCAGCTGAATCATTCCACTCTAAAATATGGAGGACCCATTCCTTGTCCTAGTAGGAGGGTTCCACTCTGGTTATTCTATTTTATTTCTACTATGTTATTACTCTAATAAAGAAGGTATAGTCTCCCCATGACCGACATTAGACCCTCACTGCTAGTCGGTAGCCTCTGGTGTACTGGGAGGCGTGCTTGAAGTCATGTGACCAACCGGCTTGGGGAACTGGTGTGTGGAACCCGGGCCAATACATTATAGAATATGATCGTTCTACCATAGATCTCACATCCACACCATCTATAATCAGTTGATCTAGTCTAGATTCATCATTTTCGGCCATCCGATGGCCATAAATCAGTTACGTTGTCCCATGGGGTTCGTTTTAAGCATCACACACACCTTCGTCGTCCAATATATTTGATTCAGACTTCAAATAAACAAATCAATCGCCCAAAACACCACCATTTCCATGCCTGATTTATCATTCCATTCCTCGTATATAGATTTGTTACGATTTCGAGGGTCTGATCAGGATCAGTACCACCCAAAAATGTCGAATTGGGACAGTGGGGTCCAATCGGTGAATAACATGAAGAAATTATGGTAGGAGTGCACAAAAAAAGAGGTTTAACTATCATTGGTCAATAATTCTTGGACAACGATCAAGAATAGGGACATTCGGGGTTATAAATCAATTGAATAATCAAATAAACCAGTACATAAGAATATACAAGATTCAACAATTGTCACAGATCATGGGAGGGATGATCCTTCTCAATATATTTAATAAAAAAGGGTATAAACCATGAATTGAAAAGTCCTACCAGGATATTTGGATCATTCTTAATAAAAGAAACCACTCTCCAACAAATGGAAGAAGTGGTTGCGTTTGTTGTGCTCCGATATTCTCTAATCTAGAGATTCATCATCATCTAATGTGATTCACCAAAAGAAGGAGTAATAATGATCTATAATCCTTATAGGGTTTATGAGGCTAATACTGGAGGATTTTCCATTGTGATGTATTTATAGTAAAATCAGTTTATGTTAAATGATTTAATTAATTAATTAATACACTAAACATACCACCAATGGTTGTTTTATCTGAACACCCTACACCGACTTATTTTAGGTCATGCCTAAGGTAAATATCACATTCTGGACTCAACTATAGTCTTGAATATATGATCTGAGCTTCCATTTAATATTTATCCTATTTTCTTTAAGAAAATACACATGTGTAATATAAATTATATATTAATATTTTTATAAAATTAATTTTCAAGCACATTGGGCCGTAGAATTTCACACTATATAAGTTCCTAGTTCTAAAAATATATATATAAATATTTCACAGTCTTACATGGAAAACACTGGGTCACTACATTATTCCCTCATTCAATATTTTTATCCCTAAAAAGAAAAACTAAACAAAAAACTGAGGATACTAAGCCTGTATTTGTCTCTCCATCTCACATGAGATCTCTCACACACTCTTATACTAACAAAATAGGTGAACCAATGGGATGGTCCATCCACACATGGTCCTCTACTATAGATCCTTGATCATTACTAGGTGCTCCCCAAAAGTGGCCCCATCTTGAATGTTCAGCTTTCCCCAGTTGATGATGTGTGTGGGGTTATGCACATATCTCCTCAGTTGTGACAAATGAAAGATGTCATGCACTTACTTCAATTGTGAGGGTAGGGTGATGTAATAAGCAACCTTTCTAACCCTCTGCATGATCTCAAATAGCCCGATAAACCTTGGGGATAACTTTCCTCCCTGGCCGAACCTCCACAATACTTTTCATGGGAAGAATCTTAATAAAACATGGTCTCACTTATTGAACTCAAAGGTCCTACGATAGTAATCTATGTAAGATTTATGTTTGATATGGGCTGTCCTCATCCACTCTTGAATGACCTAGATCTTCTCCTTCATCACATTCCCCAAATCCGAACCCATAATATATGTCTCGTTAATCTCTGTCCAGCACAAGGGTGACATATAGGGTCTCCTGTATAGGTCCTTAAAGGGTATCATGTCGATAGTAGAGTGGTAGTTATTGTTATACGTAAACTCTACCAAGGAAAATTGATCCTCCCAACTTTGTTCAAAGTCTAACATGCAAGCCCTCAACATATCCTCCAACACCTAGATAGTGCGCTCAGTCTACCCATCTGACTGGGGGTGAAAGGTTGTGCTCATCCTCATCTGGGTCTTGAATTCCTCATACAGGCCTATCCAAAATCATGATGTGAATCATGCATTTCGATCAGAGACAATAGTCAAGGGAACCCCATGGAGGCAAACAATATCTCGTATGTACATATGCCTAAAAATATTTACTGTACTCTACTCCCGATAGCAAGGAAGTGTGCTGAATTGATGAGTCAGTACACTATTACTTGGATAGAGTTATGACCATTTTTTGTGCATGGAATCCCTGTCAAAAAGTCTATGGATATGTCATCTCACTTCCATTCTTAGATTTTAAGGGGCTGCAACAAACCTATTGGAACCTAGTGCCCAGTCTTCACTTGCTTACAGGTTAGGCACCGATAGATGAACTTGGCCATGCTTCATCTCATGTCAAACCACAAAAATTTTCATTGAATGTATCTATACAACTTCCCCAAACCAATACATACAGACAAGGGAGAAGTTTTGAACTCTCACATCACCTCCTCCTACATCATGACTGGGACCACCGTCTGTCCCTGAAAAAGGATGACGTGAGTCCCTCCTTCAGATTATTCATCTAGTGATGTGAATATTTGGTCACATGAGACCTCACAGTCAAATTCTTAAAACTGGGACTCTCTCACATGATCGAGAAGTGGAGGATTCAACACCATTAACTGAAAAAAATATGCACCCTCCTGCTCTACCAGCATTAGCTGCAAGGAAGCCAACTACTCTGAAGCCTCCTGAACCAAGCGAGCCTGGGACTTACTACTAAGGGAATCTGCTACCATGTTTCCCTTCCATAGAGTATAGAATATCTAAAATTCACAGTCCTTTAGAAAATTCAAATAGCACCACTATCTCAGGTTCAAGTGTCTCTATGTAAAGATGTACCTAAGACTATGATGGTCTGAGTAAACCACAAAGTGCTCTCCCAGAAGGTAGTTCCTCCATATCCTTAGATAGAAGATTATTGTTGTCAAATCCAGTTCATGAGTCACGTAGTTCTTCTCATGGGGCCTCAATTACCATGACTCGTATGTAATAATTGTCTACTACCATATTAACACATAGTCGATCCTAAATATTGAGGTATAACAATACACTATGTACTCCACGCCCTCCTTCGGTAGTCTCAACACGGGAGCACTCGTTAGTCTCAACCTCAACTCCTCAAAGTCCCTCTGGTGTTTCTCAGTCTAGGTAAAAGGATTCCATTTCCATGTCAGGGTGGTAAAAGGTGTTGAAATCCTATAGAAGACTGCCATGAACCTCCTATGGTATCCTACCAAGCCAAGAAAACTCTGCACCTCTAAAACACTACTGGGTGGCTCCTAAGAAAGCACTATATCGATCTTCATGGGTTCCATAGCTAATCCATGCTCAGAAATGACATGCCCCAAAAAGTGAACCTCATGAATCTAGAAATGACACTTTAAGAGATTTCCATAAGTTGGTGATTTTGAAGAAAATCTAGAACCACCCTCAAGTGCTCTATATGCTCCTCCTCTAATGCAAAGTATATGAATATTTCATCAATGAAGACAACCAAAAACTGGTACAAGTATGGATGGAAAACCTAGTTCATCAAATCCATAAACACAGAAGGGAAATTCACTACAACAAAGGGCATCACCAAGAACTCATGATTTCTATAGTGACATTGGAATGCTAGATTTGTAATATTAGTCTTGTGAACCCTCAACTGGTGGTAGTCAGACCTGATATTTACCTCTGAGAACCAATTCACACCTCAAAACTGCTCAAAGAGATCATTAATCCTTGGCAATGGGTACCTATTCTTTATCATGGTTGGGTTTAGGTGACGATAATCAATGCAATTCCACAATCTCTTGTACACTTTTTCACAAAAAACACCGAAGCTTCCTAGAGGGATAGACTGGGTCTAATAAATCCCTTCTATCAAAGGTCCTCCAACTAAAACCATAGCTTCCAAAGCTTGGTAAGTGTCATCATATATTTCATACAAGATATCAGAGTGGTCTCGAGATGCAATTCGATACAAAACTCTATCTACCACCTCATAGTTAGTCCCGAATTGACCTCAGGGAAGACGTCCATAAAAATTTTCACGACTAAAAGAATCTATATTCTTGAAGAGCCTACTACATTAAGGAATATAATATCCAATTGATGGGTGATGGGTTTCAGCCTCCTCCTTACAAAACCCACTCATCCTTCCATGCTATCTCTCTCACCCACAAAGGAGTATCTCATCCCATTAGTGAAAAGGTGTCTGACTTGTCTACGATGATAGTCACTTTGGGCTCAGACCATGTACAATAAATACATACCCAAGATGATGTCATATGATTATATCATGATAAACAAAAGGTCCCACATGAACTTCTCTCCACCAAGTGATATCTCACACTGCTGGTAGATAAAAGATACAGAAGAAGGGTTCCTTGTAGGAACCTCAAGATGAAACTGCTAGACTAAAGCCTCCATTGGGAGCTCCAGATCTCGTACAAGGAGTATATAGATGAAGGAATGACCATAAACTATGTCTATTAATACTGAATCAATAGTATAAAATACATAGATCGTACCTATAATCATCTTGTGTGTTATTGGGATGTAATCCTAAAAATCTTATAGCCATCCATGGCCTTGACTGCCAGCGCCCTGAGCTTGATGTGGGGTGCCTAGTGGTGGTGGTGGTGGTGGAAGGATCTCATAGATTCTTCCACCATACACATATCCTCTTTCTTCTCTTCTAGCTCTGCCTCCCTAGGGGACTCCCTTCCCTCTCCTGGGAGATCCATGATCATGGTTTTGTCTCTACCATGTTGGTCCACCATCTATCTACATATTCTCCTCAGCATGTTTGGTCAGGTAGTCATGCACTATGTGACCTCACCCATCACAAGCATAGCACCACCCCTCTCTAGTCTACCCTGGTCCTCTGTATGGTACCTGTGTTATATAACCATGTGCCTGAGTCTGATCATGATAGGATCTCTTGCACTGAGATCCTGCCGACTGGCACCTGCTAGCTGTAGTAGACGACTCAGATTTGTGATGCCCACTACCAGCTCTAGCTGTCTGGAATCTCTCTGATAGGAAACTCTTTGTCACCAATGCCAACTCAAACACCCTGACATAGGTGAGGATTCATAAGGGTACCAAATTATCACATATCTCTTGGCAGAGTCCCTACTCAAACTTTTGTGCTCATAAGTATCCATCTCAGATCATGTTGAGGGAGTACCGTTTAAGGTTCATGAAACTTTCTACATAATCTACCACCATCATACCTCCCTACTACAGCTCAAAAAACTCTTGAATCCAAACTAAGTGTAAGTGGGAGGGGTAGTATTCTTCATGGGATAGCTGATGGAAGTCGGGTCATGAGAGTGTAAACTCATCATGCATATGGGTAACAAGGTTCCACCAATGCCCAACTAATCTGTAGAAAAGTCTAGTTTCCAATGTAACCACATGATCCGTCAATGCCTGAATGATCATAGAAACATGGACCACCAGCTCTAGTTAATCCTCTACTACCTGAGGATCTGGATCTATATGAAACCTAAGTGACCTCTAGCACTGGAACTCGTGGAGTGCGCTAAGCCTATATGCATCCTCATCCCACTCTTTTGGGATGATCTTCTACTTGACAGGTGGTGGTGTTACTACCTATCTGCCTCGAGGAAAGATCTCATAGGATGGAATTTGAACTAAGGCCTCATCGCTCATCGGATCATCATCACGATCCTACACTGGTATCTTGGATGGTTGGAATCGTGGAGGTATCCTAAAATTTAATCAAAACATACCACAGTAAAATGATCATACACACACACACACACACACACACAATGGGGATCTGAATCAAGAAGGAATGCAAAAGACTCAATATTATATGATGCATGTATCATTGATCTATACAACTAATGTATCGATATGTTTAGCTGACAAGTAGGTAGTAAAGGTCCTCACGAATGGATATGTCTACCACTTGTATCATCATTGAATTACCTAGCCTGAGAGCTACACTTGAGACACTATAACACTGTTTCCCTAAATCCCAACCAAATTCTCATAAGGGGACTACTCAAAACATTGTCCTAAGGATAAAACCACCTCTGATACCAATCTATCATGACCTGATACTAATCAGGGATCGAGATACAACTACCCCAATCCTACCTCCAAAGTCCAGGGGTTGACGACCAACACAAAAGGCATAACTAACACGAGAGGTCTTTGCCTAAGTACCTATATTCACACACCCGACCATCTCAATGAAAAAGTGCATGGGAATAATAGTAAAAATATGAAACAATAATAAAGTAAACCAAGAATGAAAACCCTATAGGGTTTACAAGAGTACGATAGTGCAAACTGAAAAGTAAAGGGGAAAAATACATGCCCAACTAGAATATGTCCTAACCTGAAAAAAACTAGAAAGTAAAATGCTGAGAGATCCTAGATCCTGATATCCATGTTGTAACCACCGTACATGATCCAAAGTACCAGACATACCTAATCTCCTCTATATTCATTACTGAAATGTATGTTTTATGCATAAGATACAACACGTGTGGGAAAATCCCATGTAGGGGTGAGTATATACATACCCAGTAGGATTCCCCGAAAACTGAAGGGAGAGAAGTAAGAGATACAATAGGAATAGAAAGAAAGTAGATAGTAAATAAGATTCATCTCAACCCAAAGAAAGATAAATTTACCTCATGTAAACACAAGGGGCACAAAACTATGTGTATATGTACTACACATTGAGTATTTTCCACCCATAGTAGGAGAGAAACCTCATCCAACCATGATAAGCTAAACACAGAAAACAGGTGGGCTACCTCGTGTGTCTTCGCAACCCATGGAAAAAGAGTTACCAAATCAAAAGGTGTGGATATATATATATATATATATAAATATATATGATTATAAAAAATAATCTCAAACGAGATTATAATGGGATATCCATTTCATAGCCCAACCCAAGAAAAGAGTCGTCAACAGTTTAAAAGTCCAACAATGATGCCCAATATCTCATGCGTCTACCAAACATAAAACATCTAAGTCGAGCCATTTCTCGTTATTGTGTCACACAGTCAAGGGGCCATGATATATAGGTAGAGGAATAATACCCTAATACAATAGGATGGTTCCACTCAGTGGATAGTTAGAGAAACCATATCCTGTTCCAATAGGAGGGTTCCTCTCTAATGGTCGATAGAGGACTCATACCCTGGCCAAAATGAGAGATACACTCTATTAATCGATAGAGGAATCATGACTAGACCATTTAGAGGGTTATAATCTAAAATATGGAGGACTCATACCCTATTCCAACAGGAGGGTTTCACTCCAATCGGTAGGTACAAGACCCTTTCCCTGTGCCAATAGGAGGGATTCACTCTCTGATGCTAGAGGAAACATGCCCTAACTTTGTAGGAGGGTTCCACTATGATAGTCAAAAGAGGAAACATGACCATCACAGATGGTGGATTCCACTATAATGGCAGATAGAGGACTCATTCCTAGCCCAATTAGAGGGTTCCACTCTGAACTATGGAGGACCCATGCCTTATCCCAACAGGAGGGTACCACTCCAAAAGCCTCTGGTGATCATGCATGATCACTGCCATCATTGAGCATCACCTAAATAATAATAATTCCTAAAAAATCTTGAATCATATCTCAAAATCCACAATGGATGTCATCATGATACTCTATACAGAAAAATACTCAAGATAGGCTACTCGCTAGCCAAAATTTGAGTCTAAATGAAGGAGATATGAGAGTTTGAAGTTTCATCAAAAGAAACCAAGGGGTATGCAGCGTGTGAGGGGACCCACACATCTTGTGGTACTTCTCCATCACCTGGTTGTGTCCCTAGAGTTACATGGCTATCAAATCATTTAGGGATACACGGCGTGTAGGAGATCTACACGGCGTGCCCATACCACTCAAGGTCCCACCCGTGTGCTTAGTCGTGTCTGTATATCTATCTCATATTTTTGTACTTTGGTACATAGTGCGTCGCTTCACATGGGGTGTTGTCATTGTCTCTGGTTGTGCCTGCGTACTTTGGTACAGGGCCATGTGTCTGGCCGTGTATTTTCACACAAGGTCTTTCCCATGTGCTCCGCCACATGGCTTGACCACCAAGGAAAGGGGTACACAACATGTAGGAGGTCTGCACATTGTGTCATCCTTATAAATTTCCAAAACCCTATCCACTGCAACATAAGGGCTACATGATGTGTGTTTATCTTGATACATGACGTGTATTCATGTTTTTCACAAAACTTTAGATATGAACTCCATGCTCTGAATCTACTTATTCTACTACAGATCTCGCCTCCACGTCGTTTGTAATTGGTGGATCCAGTCCTGATTCATCATTTCCAGCCATCCAGTGGCTAGAAATTAGTTACATTATCCTACGGGGTTCACCATATGCATCAAACACACCTCCATCATCCACCATCTTTGATTATAACTTTGAATCAACAAATCAATCACCTACAGCCCGCAATTCCACCATTTCCATCCTTTATTCATCATTCCATTCCTCGCATGTAGATTTGTCATGATTCCGAGGGTCCGATAGGGCTCAGTACCGCCTGTAAATGTCAAAACGGGACCATGGGATATGATTGGTGAATAACATGAAGAAATTATGGGAGGAATGCGTAATAATAGAGGTTTAACTATCATTGGCCAAGTATTATTGGTCAACAATCAAGAACGAAGATATCCAGGGTTAGAAATCAATTGAATAATCAAATAAACCAATTCTTAGGTGCATGAAAGGTTCAAAAATTAGTGGAGATCATATAAGGGATGATTCTGGTCAATATATTTAATCAAAAAGGGCATAAACCATGAATTTATGAGTCCTGCCTGAAGATTTAGATCATTCGTCGTCAAATAATGCACTCGCCAAAGAATGAAAGAATTCACTGCGTTCGTTGTGTTCTAATCTACTCTTATCTATAGATTCATCATTATCACATGTGATTCAACAACAAAAGGAGGAATAATTATCTAGAGTCCTCCCATGGTTTATGTGACTAACCCTGGAGGATTTTCCATGGCGATATATTTATAGGAAAATCATTTTAGGTCAAGTTAATTAATTAATCCACCGAACATACTACTAATGGCCATTTTATCCAAACTACCCACTCCTATAGAGATCCTATCCTTTTAAATGTATTATTATATGATTTTAAGCATAATTAACTATCAAATTACAAGCCAAAGATCATAAATTCTAATGTCTTTGGAATACTAGGTACATAATTATAAAACATGAAACCAAAATAAAAACATATTTTATTTAATCTCCATAACGAGCTATTAACTTCATTAAGATCTTAAATCTAAATAGGATAACCTGGGGAATACATGAATAAAGGCGTGAGCTAAAAAGACCAGTAAGGGAATAAGCATGGAAATAAATCATAGCACATGGGTCAGAAGGCATAACATGATGACATAAAAAGGAATGTAACATGAATAAACATAAGGAAACATAACATGTATAACATGGAATCATAGGAATGTGTAAAGAACATACAACATGACATAATAATGATTCAAGGATCATTACACATGGAGGTTCATGAGTCAAGGCTAACTGCCAAGACCATTACACATGGCAGGTAAAGTCCTATAAAGTATTCAAGTTCACTCCATGTTCCAACATGACGTCACATGAGACTAAACATTACCCAGTGCATTGGAGAACTATCTGGGAACACCCATCATAATATTTTCATGCATATATGTTCCACATGAAGAATCAAATATAAACATAAGGGTTACCCATGGAAAGAAATGGGTATCATAATCATGTCATAAGGAATAACAAATGAGCATATCATAAGGGTGACTATGAAAGAATGGATTTAAAACATACATGGACATTTATAAGGGAAAATAGGAATATAACATGATAATTTATGTCAAACTAAAGTGAAAACATGTAAAAAGAGTGTTTAAGAAACTTTAAAAATGAGCCACTTTAGGAAATTTTTAATGATTCTTTAAAACAGAAAAGGAATAATTGTTTGTATAAAACAATAAATGAACCAAGATGGTATTTTATGATAAAATGAGTGATTTTAGAAAAATAATTATGGTTTAAAAAAGATTAATTATGTTACTTGAAAATGAGTAATAATTTGAGAAGTTCCCTTTAATCAGGCTTGGTTTTTGGGAGGAATTGAGAAGAGAACCTTATAAAACATGCATTTCCCCATAAAAGAAAAAAGAATTGATCTAGGTAAATATTTTTGGAACATAAAAACAGAATTTAGGAGTATTAAATAATAATAATTAAGAATTACATTGGGTTATAGAGAGAGAAATTGTAACCTGGAGGAAAAAATGGATGTTCAGAGAGAATCCCTTACCTTATGTTCGAAAGTGTTCTACACTTTAACTTAATATCCTGGATAATAAAATTAGATAAAATAATTAATTAATTTATAACATTTTATACATTTATATTATTTATTATAATTTTATTAATTTCATTTATGACCTTTTTTATGAGTTATATGATTCGATTTCGTCATTTGGGAGTGTTCATTTCCTTGGTTTTCATAATTGGTTCACTTGTATAAATGTATGAAGGATCATTTAAAATGGAAATAGTTATCCAGAATTGAAGTTATATGTTATTAATGATCATACAGAAGTTTAAATGGTTATATAGATAATTTTTTATATGTTATGAGTATGAATCATTAAATAAAATGTTAGCGATAATCGTTTAGATTATTTCAACATCTTTTCGATCACCATGAGCTAGTTTTGATTTATTATTTAATATTATGTATATAAGTTAGTTCCAAAACATAAAAGGGTTATAAAATAAATTTTACAATATTTTACAACCATTATAGTGGTTTTATGGATATATTTGAAGGTGGTAAAGGAAAATGAAAACTTTTCATCCTCGAAGGCGACAAATCAACACCTCGCAGACGATATTTTCATTTTTAGAATAAAAGAAAGAGGGGAAGGGTCTTGATGGTGGATTTTAAGTTAACATAATAAAATTATAGTATATATAATTTATTGGAGTCATAATTCATTTTTGTACAGAGGAGGTGAGGAGAGTATAAGAAAAGAAAAGAGAGTGAAAAGAAAGTAAAGAAAGCAAAAGAGGATTTTACCTCTTGAAATCTTCTCCTTGAGAACCTCCTTAGGGAAAATGGTTTTGATATTTTGTTAATACCAAAGGCTCTTGTACACGGGGAAAAGGATTAGGAAGATGATTATTAAGAAATTGGACAAGTTTCAAGGCTTTAGATGTGTGAGATGAAGAGGTGGTGCGGGGTGATATTTATAGTGGAGGGAGGGGGTGTTTTTTGATTATTTTATTCATTTGTTTAATATTTTTCCTAAAGACTATGAATATTTTTGATTATTGTAACTAATTATAGTAACTAGTTCGTGTGAGTTCAAACTAAAAGTTCTTACATCATCCGTGACTCAATAATTCATGTATTTAGCTTATACTGTAAATTACTGTATTTCACTATTCACCAAAAATTCACCCTAACCATTTTTTAAGTATATAATTCAAAAATGAACTCAATTTTATGAAAATAATTTTCTAAATATTAGAAATTTTATTTTTAATTAAAATAATCATTTACTTGAAAAATACTGATTTTAAAATTATAACTGATTTTCTGACACTTTAAAAAATTAATTTAGGTCACATAAAATTATATTATAATCACAAGACAACAAAATATTAATTTATGAGTATACTTTATAAAAATATATTTTTTTAAATTATTATATTAATTATAAAATTTTAAGTAAACATTTATGTTTTACAAAAATACTAACACTTAATATATCATTTTTAAAACCTTCAAATACTTATACTATAATATAATTACATTATATTTTTATTTATAATATTCATAAATTTTATTTATACTTTCACATGCGAGGTTACTATTCCATTGGATAGATTACTATTCCTAAGGGTCATATTACTATTCCAAAGGTTAAGTTACTATTCCATTGGTATAGGTTCCTTAATTTCTAGAAAAAGACACTTATTCCATTAATTATTAATTTATACAGCTTTTAATTTGTTTTCTATGTGATGATATGTTATTTATACTTTATGAAATACTTATAAGAAAGGAAAATTCATTGATATAATTTTGGGTCATTACAACATCGACTTGCTTTTGGTCACATATAGGGTAAACATCATGTTCCAGGCTCAACCGTGGTCTCAGATTTCTAATCCAAACTCCCATTTAATATTTATACCATTTTATTTAAGAAACTATGCATGCGTAATATAAAATATATTAATATTTCTATAAAATTAATTTTGGGTACATCGGGCCTTGGAATCGTACACCATCTTAGTGCCTGGCTCTGAAGATATATATAAAAATATCTCAAAGTCTTACAAGGTAAAAACTAGGTCTCTACAAAAGGTGTGTTGTTTTTCCAATTCAATTTATAATAAGGTGATTGGTCTAAATGATTTGAAAAATTTGGATAATGAAGCATTTTCTATAATTTTTCGATTGGAAATGTTTTTTCTTCCATCTTTTTTTGATATCATGGTGCATTTAATTGTTAATTTAGTATGAGAAATAAAGTTTTTCGGACCTATAGATCTACATTGTATGTATCCTTTTGAAAGGAATATGAATATATTAAAGGGTTATATTAAGAATCCATATCAACTTGAATCCTACATTATTAAGAATTATAATTTTGAGGAGGTTGCAGAGTTTTATACAATATACTTTTTTATAGTAGAGAACATCGGTTTAATTATATTTCATCATGAATGAGCCACTATGGGGGAAAGGGGATCCATGGATTGAAAGTAGAATCATTGACAGGTGAGAAGAAAAGGAAGGTACATTTATACATCTTAAATAAAATAGATGATGATCGGTCATATATAACATTGCATATTAATGTGTTAAAGCAATGTTATACAAAGAAGAAGGATATGTGGATTTTGAATGAGCATAACAAAACTTTTTTTCCATGGTTTAAGGATACCATACTTGGTAGATCAGATGCATTAGATACATTGAGATGGTTAGTGGATTAACTAAGTTTAAATTTTAAAATATGATCTGGGTATGAAATTAATGGCTATACATTTCATATGAAAGATCAGGAAAACAGAAGTGTAGTTTAGAATAGTATCGTATTGGTGTTCACAGATTCAATTCATTTTTCTAGTGTTAAATATAAAAACCCAATCTCCACATCAAGTGAATAATATGGAGTCATTGAATAAATATAGGAGGTTTATTACATTAAATTTCCAATTACAGTGTTTAACTGCAAATGGGTTGTTGATAACAATAGTTCCAAATACGATGGTTAATCTGAATAAATTGTAATACACAACTGATCCTTTTATCATGAAAACACATGTAAAAAATTATATGTTCTTGATCAATTCGATATGTAGTGGTCTATCATTTTATAAGAAAAAAAAAATAGTATGTTGGTGATGACAAACTTGACGAAGATGCTGATTTATGTGAGATCCCTACTTCCATGGAAAGATTAATAGATAATATTGATGATCACATAATATATATGTTTTGTTCCATACTGAATGATCATGAGGAAAGAATTTTAGAAAATAATTCTTTAGTAAATTCCTAATATTATAGCTAACATCTATTTATTTCTTGTTTACTTTTTAAAATTTCATAAAATTTTAGATATATTAGTTTTATTTTCTTTATTAAAATACATATTATAATTGATAAGTTAAATTCTTTGTTTATATTTGTTTAGTTTTGTTTAGTTTAACATGTTTACCCTTACTTAACTTATCTATTTGTTGATTTTTTGAAAAAACAATTAATTTTAATCTAATATGTTAAATAAAAATAAAAAATTGTATAAAAGAGTGTATTCAAATAATATTCTTTTTGGTGTGAAAAATGGTGTAATACGTTGGAGCATTTTTACTATTCATGCGGCATTTTTGGATTTGTTTTCATTCATTTATGTCATTTCATCTCTCATACTTTAACAAATATTAATAAAAATGTGTTTAGTTTAGTTTACTTTTTATTGGATCATTTTTCATATATTCAAAGAATATTCTTTTTAGTGTAAAAAATGGCATAATATGTTGGATTATTTTTACTATTCACACACCATTTTTGGATTTTTTTTAATTCATTTATGTCATTCCATCTCTCATTAATTTTATTAGCATTTTAGTTAACTACTTTAACAAATATAAATAAAAATGTATATAGTTTAGTTTATTTATTTTTTGGATCATTTTTCATTTTTTATTTACTTTTATATGTAATAATTAGATTTGTATATTTGTGTACTGATTATTTGTTATACACAAATAATTTTTGGATTTGTTTTTATTCATTTATACCATTTCATATCTCATTAATGTTGTTAGTATTTTAGTTCACAATAACAAATATGAATAAAAAATTTGTTTACTTTACTTTTTGTTTGATCATTTTTCATTTTTTATTTACATTTGTATGTAATAGTTGGATTTGTATATTCATGTACAAATTGTTTGTTACTTTGATTTTTAAGATAATAACAGATCAAACATTTGTTCCACCACATACTTCTGGGGAGGATTTTACACATACCTCTAGGGAGGATTATACACGTATTCCTATTGATGAACCTCCTAATCCTTCTCCACAAGAGGCATCTACTTCTACAGGGGAAAAAAGAGTTTGAGGGTTGGTAAACGTGTCAACACATGTTTACCAAAATTATCAGTTGCTCGTATCTAGGACTATAATATTTCAATTGACTTTTATGATGATGATATTTCAGGGGGTCCAAATTCAAAATAACTCAAGACTTTTATTGTAGCACATGCTAAAAGAAAAGTTAGTATTTTAATTGCTGATTGGAGAAGTGCTGAAAAAATGTAAATATATCAATTATGGGACACAGTTTTGGTAAAATCATTTATTATTATTTTACTTATCATTAAATTTTTATACTAATATAGGTTTTCACCCTTCTAATCAGATGATATATGATATACCTGATACTGGAGAAATTGGGGGGAAATGTTTAGAATTTTCTGCCAGGAGATGGAGGGATTTTAAATCAACCCTCACATTAGATTTCATTTTTGGGCATAGACAACATCAAAATCCGTGTGATATATATAAATTTCTATATGAAGTTACATGGAATCAATTTTTTAAAAGTATATGACAAGAATCATTTTTGGTAAGTGAAAATTTAGCTTTTAGAAGTTCATTTTATATTAATGGTCACATTAATGATTTCTTTATTCTTAATTTACATCAAGAGAAGAGTTATAATTATGAGATCCAATATAGAAACATATACTCTTGTACTTTATCTCATGGAGGGTATATGTTATTGGAATAACAAATGATAATTGAAAATTTTCAAAAATTGAGAGATGAGACTTCGGGCTCTATAGAGGTTGAACCTCCTTCCCCTCCAGCTATATATGAAAAATTGAAGAGGGATTAGATGAGAAAAAATGGAAAATATCTTGTGGAAGAGTTGAGGGTTGTAGTTGAGAGGATTGTAAGGTGTTTTATTTATTTATTTATTTTAGTTAAATCAATTCTTTATATATTGTGATTCACTATGGATTTTTTCAAAGATCATATCTTTAATTACCTAAGGGTCTGGAAGATTTTAAATAGTCAAAACACATAGTCTTGGTCAAGTCCGCCTTTAATGGAAATATTAAACTATATCTAATTTCCATTAAATCTGATATGATCTTCCTAAAGTTGATATAACTTTCCCTTTGTCCATGAATTATCCTTTCTCTTGAGATCATACATCCTAAAAATATTATTCCTTGGAGAGTTTTCCTAAGTTTGGTTTGTGATTCCATGGAGAGTCACCTAATGTACGCGCCCCCTATTTTTGGCACAACCAGGAAGTGCAGACCATTATTCTTCTAAGTAAGTTTTCCTCCATATTTCTTAATTTGTGTATCATGTGGGAGGGGATTTAATTATTTTTACCTATAAATTATGGTTGTGACAGCTTAAATTAAAGATAAATAATTAGTTAATTAAATTGAAAGGGGATTAGGAAAGTGACACATGATCTCGCTGTGTTATTTTATTTTTGATGATATTGTGATTTGTATGGGCTAACTACCCAATAAAAATGGTGGCTGTTGGGGGTTCTTGTTTTCGCATGGGATATTTTGTGAGATTCATGTCGTTTGGTTTTTTTGAACACCTATATATAAAAGTTGGTTAACCATGTATATTATTCTAATAAATGGATGCCCCAGGATCATATAGTTTATGTGATAAACCCTCGATTAACAAGTGGAATTAAATAAGGCACGACTTATTAAATCTGAAAATGTGTTTTTCCTTGGTATTTGAGGTGATGTGATGTATGGAATTGATGTGGTTTGTGTGTATGGGGGAAGTGGATTACATGTGACTATGTAGTGGGGTTGTGATGGGTGTGGTGTGATTATGAAATAGGGATTCAAATTTTGGTTGTGCTGTAATGTGTTTCTAGATGTGGTTGTAAGTTGGGGACTGGTTTTGTTAATATGATAAACTGGGCGGATGATTTTGAAATAGGAAAATAGAGATTAGTATGGGTAATTAACCCAGAGTTTCTCCATTAATAACATTCAGAAATATTTACCCCATATCTAGAGGTCGGGGTATGATGTGTCTTTAATGTGATGTGTGTTAATATACCATGAATCTTCATCCCTCGAATGATTTTGAATGATTGTTACTGTGTCACTTGATATGTGTAGTGTTTTTCTAGTTTCCCAGGTAGTGATGGAATAAATAAATAATTGTTTGATAAATTTGGAGTGACTTGGGTTTGTTTGGTTAATGAGATAGAAGTGGTTAATGAAATATTAAAATGATGGTTGTGTGATTAAATATGGTTGATGCTAAATGATGAAATTAATGGGTGTTGAATTTATAGGGAATGTGAATCTGCCTTAATCTATCAAGGCTATTCACCTTCTAAAATGATAATAAATGCATTTAGAGGTGGCAGTAAAGGTGACAATGTTGTGAGTTGGTTGTTTATTTGAGAACCCATAGGTTGGGCTGAAGTTTTTGATACTATACATATACTTGTATATTATTTTTATTTCTATACACACCCCACCCATGTTGAGAACTATGTGCCGAACACCTGCATTATCATGCGGGGTGTGTTTTTTCCAACATACGGTAAGGATTATGAATAGATAGGTACCCACTCTTTTCCACTCTCTCTTAGAGTCGAGATAGGTATGGCACAAGATGTGATGGTAGGAGGTCTTTTATTAGTTTAGATGGTGATTTTTATGGCCCATGTGTCTTTGGGAAAGATGAAATAACCTAGGTGTTTGCGAGTGAGGTGGTTTGTGCTATCCTAGGTGTCTTTGGGATGAGATGTGATGTGCTTTTCCAGGTGTCTTCAGGATGATATATGATGTGATGTGTTGTGTGGCCCAGGTGTGTATGGGCGTGATGTGTTGTGAGGCCCAGGTGTGTGCAGGAGGGATGTGTTGTGAGGACCATGTGTGTGCATGCAATATGTGATGTGGTATATGAAAGGGATGGGAGTGCTAGGACGTACGACGTTGGGCGAGAGCGACATACCAGTTGGAAAGTGGTGCATAGTACCCTATCATCGATGTGACTTATAACATATTATATTAACTGGATTGTGTTACTTGGTGAGGTTGGGATGGTTATTATACCTATTTAGGTGTTGTTTGGTTCTACTATTTCCTCACAAGAGCATTAGTACGCTTCTTTCATATGTGCATGAGAGACTTTGGTTTTCTTACTGAGTATACTCTTATGCTCACCCTACATATATAAAACTGCTTTTAGGTTTCTAGGAGGATTTCATGGACTGTTTTGGGCGTTACTAGCTTAGACCTTTGGACAATTGCTGTTTCACTTTTTTAGCTTTAATTTTGGGTATTTACTTTGGAGACTATTATTGTATCAGTACTATTTATACATGCATTGTGGGATGGTTTTTGACTTTATCTTTTATATTATTCCACGGAGTTATTGTGGATGATTCATTATATCTCTCAATATTTTTTATTATAAAGGGAAATGCCTCCCATATTATGATATTTTCATACCCTCAGTGCCAGTCTCCAACCCGGGGCCTACTGGAGGTGGGACTCAAGGTTCATTATCTTTCTCCCTTTATTGCAGTATATTTAGAGGGAGGGGAACATGACAAGGAGTATCTATAATTGGTAAATCAAAATTTTATTTTTCTTTTAACTTATACCAGAAATTCCCACATTTAAGACACTTTAACAAAAATTCACACTCCTTTCTACATAGCACACAATCATTTGGGAAGACATGTTTTTTCTTATACCCCAAACCCATTAAACACAACATTTTATTCACTTTATAATGTGAATATGGAAGATCATTGTCTTTAGGAATTACTTCTTTGAACAATTATAGAAACTCTATAAAACTCTTATCACTCTATCCATTTTACACCTTTAAGTTAATCAATCTTAACACCCTTGATAAAACCATAAATTTCATACAACCTAGATATAATGGTTTCTTAGCATCATCATATAAACACTCGATTTCCATTTCTTTCTCAATTTCCTCTACTTTAATATCATGAATCATTTCTTAAATTTGACCCAACCTATCATCTTGAAAATCATCATCATTTATATATCTAAAATTCTATCCAGTTTCACCATGACAAATAAAAGGGCTGTAACTCATATTAAAACCATGAAAAATTGAATGATCTTTGATATCTCTACTTTTCAACTTCTTCATATTGAAACATTTTAGGCATGGAAAAAATGTCATTGTTTGAAAAATTTTGTTTAGTAAATTCAAAAAAAGCATTGACGCATTCCTCATATTCATAACTTATTCAAAGTGCAGTAATTCAACATCAACTCATTATTATCTATAAACAATTTTAAAAACTAAAAATAAGTTATTATAATTTCAAATCTAATTTCAAATTTACTTTTATAAATAATAATAAAATACCATAAAATATTTCACAGAAAAAATAAATACAAGTAAACAAAAATATAATTTTAAACATATTAAATTATTATTCTTTAATAAAAAACCACAAAACTTAATCTAAAAACAACCATTAATCAATTAAAGAATATCTAATATGTTATAATAATTAGAACTGCAAATATAAACAGTGACGATAAAGTGAAATCAATGGAAAATTGGAACCTTAAATACAAACACAAACACATTAGATGCACATAAAATCAAAATAATAAACAAAAACTATAAATTGATATGGGAATCGAGATGAATGAGAAGGAAACACCAACATGAATATGGTACAAGTGGTGATCGCCAACAACTGATGGTAAATGGAAACAATGAATGCAAACTGAAAGATAAAGCGAAATAAAAGGAAAATTAGAACTACAAATACAAATGAAAATACTTTGGATACATGAAAAATAAAAACAATAAACACAAACTATAAATTGATATTGAAACTTGGACAATTTAGAAGTTGACACCAATGGTAAGAATGTAGTGACCCTAACCCCAATAGCCCAGAGCTAGTGTCTACTTTATTACATTGGAAAAAGATACAAGGAACCAAATCCCAAAGTAAAGAATAGTTTAGTAATCTTGATAAACTAGATACATATAAGAAATTATCATTAAAATTGAAAACATAAAATAAACAAAGTGTTTTCTTTGATAACTCCATTATTCCTCATAGCATATCCCTGCATATCAATCAAAAAACATTTCCTAGTATCCCGATGATAATAAAACATAATAAAGGGGTGAACTTAGATGCTCAGTAAGGGTAAACATATAATGGAAGCTATGAATAAATAAGGTATAATCAATATGTAAAGGTAAATAACTAGAACACATGCCATTTAATCAATAACTTGAGCATAATATGGTAGGAATAAATGATGATCAAATAATTTCATATAAATAATCACATGATCATGAAACTTAACCATGAATATCATAACTAATTGAATAATCACATGGAATATAAATAACTGAATTCATAATTATGGAATTCATAATTCTGGACATTTAAAACATACTTTTGAGGACTTATGCCAAGACATCTAAATAAATGGGTAAGGCCTCATCCAAAACCCAATCTAGTTTGTCTCATGAGCCTACCAATGCATTGAGTGGCTATCTATAAAAGGGATCCACCTTTAACATACTAAGTCCAATGAATTTATCATATGAAATGTGTGAAACATAATCAATATAAACATTTAGATTGAAAAACTATCATATGAAATGTTAACAATTACCCAAAATAATAAACATAATCATAAATAATCCATAGTAATATGAATGGTATCAAACTAGTATATACCAAGTCAAACTAATCATAAACCATTTATATAAATAATAATATGGTATCATTATGACATATCATCAGTGAAGAATAAGTACAATAAAGTGTGTATGTCATTGATGAATATAAATACCATATAAAGATCCTTAAAAAAATTTGAGGAAAATATTCATTGCATTTTGAAAATAAATTTTAAAACAAAAAAGTTCACGAAATATTTTGAAAATAATTTTCTTTGGAAATAACCTTTAAATCCTTTAAAATAAGTTTTAAAACATTTAGTGGTCATGGATATAGAAAATTCAATTTATACCATACATGTTAAAACAAATATTCCTTTCAAATTTTTGGTAAAAGATAAACAAGAATTGTTTTGAAAACAACATGAAGATTCCTTTTAATTTTTTTAAAAAAATTAAAAATGTGTAAAAAATTATTTAATAAATCATTTTTAAAAGTTAAAAAACATTTTTTAAAACATTCTTAGAAAACATGGGTTTTGATGAAAAAGTATTTCCGACCGAATAGAGAAATAAAGTCGAATTTTCTTAAAAACATATTCTCAATAATTTTAAGTATCAAAGAGTAGAAAAATGGTACTATTAATTGAAAAATTCATGAATAAATATAGTATTATAAAATATATTTATTTTACGATAGAAATATCAATTAATTCTCTAAGTTATACTTACACAAAACAACCTCGAATAATGATGTGATTGTGAAATAAACCCTTGCCACTTTGGTAACTTTTGAATCATAAGACCCATGAAAGAATAAAATCTAATGAAACTTTAAATACCATTAATATAATTATATTCATGATATAACATTTCAAATGGGTATTATATACACCACACAAATGAAATAAGTGGTTAATATGACATATGACTCACATAAGTAAAAGTGAGACGAGAAACCCTTAACTCACGCCTCCTTTTGGTTGAATCTTATTTAACCTATTTTATAATGGTTTTAACTAACTTATTAATTTATAAAAAACCATATTAATATTTATAATATCATATATGATCCTCTTATAACATTTTATCACTCGTTTGTTACTAATATTTCATTATTTTCACTATTTTGGGTGTTAATTTCCTTGTTTTCTCATGTGTGTTTTGTCATGAAAGTTACGGTTATTGTGCATAGGATATATATATATATATATATCATATACAGAATTATAATAATTATATAAATATTATATTTACTCAGTATATACATTTTTAGAACTATTTATTATTATTTTACATGGAAAATGAATCACATCGCTTTGTAGAGAAGGTAGGTCGTACGTACGCACGAGCGACGATATCATTCCCTTAATGAGTTAAAGGGTAAGGAATTATGTGATATATTAATTTTATATAGTCAATATAATCTCATATATATAACATATATTCATTAATTTTATCCTTATTACATTCCATGTGAAGCGTAAGTGAAAAATGAATCACATCGCTTTGCGAGGAGGTAGTCTGCCGTACACACGAGCGACATTATCATATTTGAAATAGAATGGAACATAAAAAGGTATATGTGATATTAAAATTAAATAAGTATAATAATATCATAAATATCATATAAATTTATTAAACATATCATTATATCTATCCTTGAAAGGTGGTGATTGAAAACGAACTACATCGGTTCACAAGGAGGTAGTCCGTTGTAGACATGATCGATGATTTTATTTCCTATTTGATGGAAGTAGAGATAGATAAATATTATTTAATTAATATAATAACATATTAGTATATTATATATACTGGTCTTATTATATTTTAAGTGTTTATAAATAAATTAAAGTGAAAAAAGAATAAATAAAATGAAATATCTTTGTTAAGATAATTACCTTCTCTAAGAGAAACCTCCTTTGGATCTCCTATTAAGAACCCTAGGGATGGTCTTTTTGGAGGAATATAATATCTAGAATATATATAAGGATTTTTTGGAGATAATGTTTTATATTTTTGTTGATAAAATGTCATTAGGTGTGTGAATAAGTGAAGGGAGGGAGTGGCCTTTTATAAGCGGGGAAAGGGAACCATCTTGAAAATTACTTGGAAAATTACCAAAAGAATCCAAAATGATAAAATCATTCACATGAAAAAATATTCCAAATAACCTTAGGCTAAAATTTAGGATATTATAAGGTGTAAATATGTCCATAAAATAATATTTTTACAAGTTTTTATGTCATTTTAATCTCTATCTTTTTAGTTTAACCCCCAAACAAACCCATTTTTACCTTAATCACGATAATAATTTTTTTATTATTTTAACTACCCATTTTGGTAAAAAATTAATTTTACCATATTAGATAATATAAATTATTCTGATTATAAATATGGAATCTATTTCACCAAATTTAATTCATATAATTTGTATAATTCAATTTAAAATTATACCTGTAGATGCGATGAAAACGCGGGTTTTCAAAGAGAAAATTCTCATAAGTATAGAAGGTTTCAATATCAAAATTCAATATGAAACTAATTAAAATGACCTAAATTAGTTAAAATTTAATATATTTGATCTAATTTTTCTTTAAAACCAATTTCAATTATAATTTAACTTTGTAAATAATTTAAATGAAAATGTTGTTTTTAGTAAAAAAATCAATATTTTTCACTATTCATTGAAAAATGAAACATTTCAGAAAAATACCAAAAATTCACCCTAATATATTTTTGATATTTTTATTTAAAAAATGAATTTTATTTTTCAAATATATTTTATAAAATTGGTAAAAATTAATTATAAAATATGTGTTTAAAGCATGACTAAACCACCTTTTAGAAAAATACATTTTTTTTAGAAAACATTTATTTTACTTTCAAATGATGATTATTTTATTTCTAATCAATATATAACCATTGAATTTATTTTATACATGTATAAACCATAAAATTTTCATAATTTATTCAGTACCATTCATACCCTCCAATTTAACAGCTAGGTTAAATGGTCATGTTTAAATAATAATATTTTAATAAAGTATCATGTTTCATTTAAACCCAATGCTGCATGAATCACAATCTATCAAAGAGAATGAATTTATTTAAAAATAAATATATCATAAAGTCTTAGGGTGTTATAATTTCTTCTAAGCTTAGTGTTACGTTTTATATATGCTATTGAACATGAATTTCCTATTTTAAAATCTTGGGGTGTTACATTCTATCCCCTTCAATAAATTGCATCATCGCAATTTAATTATGATCTTGGTAATCAACTATTTTACATTTGAAAATACCTTTTTTGGTAACCCACATCATAAAAAGGGTCAATAAAACATCATATTGATAAGAGAGAAAGGTAAGTATGAAGTTCATCCAAAATATAACATTACCAGGTTTCCATGTAGGAGAACATTAGTGGGAAATGAAAACATGAAAATGGAAGAGAATAATAATGCCCAAGGATTAATGGAGAGTGATAGAGATAACTAATCACAATAAAGTAGATGATCCATAGAAGTTTAATAAACACAAAACCATAAATATTTTATGAGTTAAGGGACTATTTGATTCATCCGAAATAAAGGTACTAGGATAATTTTTTTGTTTCAAGATCCTTTCCTTGGAGTTTAGTAATTCCTTTAACTTCTATACTAAGAACATAATAAAATATAGTGACTTTATATCTTTCTATAGGAATAATTTCATTATTTGGAAGTGGTTAAATCAATTACTACTTTATCTCTTACTCCAAGAAATGAACATCCAATAGGATTTTTTATGTCTGAAGCATTAAAGTTAACAATTGACAAATCATGAGCTCAATAAAATAATTATAATTCATTCCTCCTATCTCTAGATATTTTCCAAGACCAAAATTATTAGCACAAGTTATACAATAACACCCAAAGTGAAATTTAATTTATTCCATAAATATTTAACCTGAAGTCTCATCCAAAATTTTTCTGTCTAAATTAAAAGTCCAATTTTTTTTAAATAAGATCACTAAATCAACATTATATTCCCTAGACAATATAAAGTGTCTCTTAATGTCGTGTTACAAATATGTGAATACCTTTATCACCATACAACCTTAATGAAAACATTCATGCTTCAAAATATAAAATCTTAGGTTGTCTAATATATTCCATAAATCAATACTTGTAGTAAACTATAAGAAAAATGACATAAACCATCAAACCTATAACCAATTTCTTGGTCACCAACACTATCCCATAAAAATATTATCATTATCACAACATTGATAACATATTAAGGGTTATCCTCTATCAATCATGTGTTTTCCATGAGGTTCAACTTGTTATTGAATCACTTTTCTTGGTCATCAGTATCATTAAATATATGCTCTCAAATTCTTTATGAAATAGTACTATAGTACAATCCTTATACATTTCATGATTTTTATAACCATACTATCATTAATAAAATACTTCTACAATATATTTCTTGAATCCAAATGCAATAAATTTAATCATTCCACTTCGAATGTATCAATATCATAAGCTTGATATTGATCCCTTAGCTTATTCTGGGGTATATTCCCTTGAATCTTGGGGAATTCATTTATGAAATTACCCATATCCTTATAGTGTAATCATTGCACACTAGAAGATTCTTTTTAACCTTATAATCACGAGCATGATAAATGTTTTCTCTACACTTGAAGCAAAATCCTTTTAATTTTAATAATGTACCAAGGTGTTTCCTTCCACAAGTATCACATGTTGGAAAACCCTTCTTTCCATTCTTACACTTATTAATTTTTTAATATTCTATCCTCTTCTTATTTGGATTCCCTTTGAATCCATAATACCTAGAGGATTCTTTCTATGTCTTGATCGCACATGATATTATGTCCTCATATGATGATAATATTTGGGAGACTAGTTTCCTTTAAAAGTTTGGCTTAATATCATAAAAAAGACAATTCTTACTCTTTGGATTATGTGCATTGATATGGTTCTCATTCCTTATAATAAGCACCATTTATAAACAATATAATGCACTATATTAGATCATAGATTTACGAAACATAATGTATAATCCCAAAATAGGTATAACACTTAACATAAATTGAAAAATTCATGCATAGATGATCTCATAATCATAAACATGATTTCTTTGGGGATATCTTTATTTTCAAATCCTTCATAATGTTTGGTAAGGAAAATGTGAAACATCCTAAGAATATCCTCTATGAGTTTCAAACCAAGTGTGCAATAAGGTCTATTATCATGAACTAGGTGATGATTAGATCAAGCCCAATGCACCCTTTTCAACGTTATTATCCCTAGGTACATATTTTCTAGAACTACGTCTACTTTTGGTATCCATATATAGATGTATTGATAGAAAAAAACACACAATCACTTCCTTAACAAAATTTTAGGATGTTAATCAATACTTATCCTCAATGTTTATCATAGGGTTATGTTCCCTAATATATGTTTTCCTAATTCTAGTTCCCAAGGTTTCTAATAAACTTTCTCCGATACCAACTCTAGATACCCTGACCCCAGTAGCCCAGAGCTGGTGTCTACTTTATTACATTGGAATAAAATACAAGGAATCACATCTCAAAGGACCTAATATGTCATACCCCGACCCTAAGATATTAATTATTTTTATCCTTGCTTTTGAGTTTTGGGTTTGAGTTTAAAATTTAAAATTTTAGGTTTTTAGTATAGGCTGATAGTTGGAACACAATTAGTAGAAACCATGCGCAACCCACACAATCCCATCTATAGTTTTTGACAGAGTCAAATCGCACGAACAATGTATGATTTGTCAAACCGTGCGACCTACCTATTCGAGGTTCTCTAGGGGCCCAGTGAGGGGCGCATGGTTGACGCATGGTTTGGAAAACCATGCAACCAAATTGTGCGCAATGTCCATCTTTAAAAAAAGAAAAAAAAGAAAAAAAACTGTTTTGATAATGATAATAATAATAATAATAATATTATTATTATCATGATGATTATGATGATGATGATGATGATTATTATTATCTTTTAACCCCTGAAAGGGGGTCCTCCCTCTAATGCTTGACCATCCCCCTCCCCTCTCCTAGCCGCACGAGCATCCCCCTCCCACAGCGTATGAACTTCCTCCCCTTCTTCCGATTTTTACCATTTTTTATTCCAATCTCTAGTGCGATCAACTCTAGTAAGGATCTTCTTATCTCATTCTCCTCATTTCCCCCTATTTCTTGGTCCCCCTTTCCCCTTATGCTGAGCATGGTTTAGAAAAACCCTAACCTGAAATGGGTGTGAGTTTTGTTTGTTTCATGGTTCCTAGGGTTCGTGAGGGTCGTTTAAGGTCTAGTGTAATAATGTTCATTGAACGAAACAACTTGTGTCCCCTTGAAGATGGATTTCATGCATATACACAGGTAAGTATATATATATATACACCCTCCTTGTACATATTTCTTCATGGAAAGGGGAATATGTGCATTGGGTCAAGGGGTGAATATATATATATATATATATATATATATATATATATATTAAATGGTGGTGTTTTGGTCAATGAACAAAACACTAAATTTATTAAAGAAAAGTATTACATGAGTCTGAAAGATGGGATTTTTTTATAATCGCTATCATAAAGAGAAAATAAATCAAAAGGGAGTTCGTTTAAAAGTGTAATTTCATGGTTAACTCCCATATTAGCATGGCCATCCATGAACTTGTTTGCTTCACGAAAGGTATGAGTCACAATATAGATGGTATCCATAAGCGAATGCAGACAGTCCATCCAATATGAAGTAATCAGCCATGCAAGGTGCACTACACCATTCCAAAGAGCTTGCGTAATGGTCATCAAATCACTTTAGATCTAGAGATTGTTCTAGCCAAGTTTATTTTCAATAGAGATAGCATAAATCACTCCCATCATTTCATCTTCTAGAGACAAGGTGACACCATAGCTGCCATAAAAGCACCCAAGTGTCTACCCAAAGTAGTTTCTGTAGATAGAACCACAACCTGAGGGTCCTAGGTTGCCTTTAGAAGCACCATCAACCTTAAATTTAATCTATCATGGGAGTAGAGATTTCTAGGAAACTTTAAAAGTGCATCTATGTTGAGGACAAATTTTATTTCCCTTTGAATTAAATTATGTGAAATTATTTTATATAGCCTTGCACACCAAGCGTTTGATTAAAAGACTGATTGGACTTTATAATAGGTTTATTATTTTCAAATGATGTTGTGGATTTCCAAATGTGTTTTAAATATTCCATGGATTCCTAAATGGTGTGTTTGGATACTTTTGAAAAGGTTTTTATTTTAAAAGAATGGGTGTGGCTCGGTTGGAACTTTCAAAAAGTGGATTTTTTTGGAAAACTCTCCTTGGGATGTGTCTACTGCCTTATCATTATTAAAGGAACATGGATGTCCTTAGTATGGGACTTCCCTCATAAATTGATGTCCCTAAGGCAAGGGGACTTCCTTGAAGTGGTGTTTGGGGATGGTATTTGTGGGTGTGTGGCTTATGTGTGACTTGTACATATTCTTTATATATGGTTGAATTCTTAACATTTCTTGGCTCACCCACTCCATTTTAGACATGACATGGGAATCTAGCATAGATAAAAGATTATTCGAGAACTCTTTCTACACTATTTTAGGATAATGATCTAGCTAGTGGACCCTTAGTATGGAAACACTTTGATTTGGGGATCATGCCCCTCAGATAGGCCAGACAGGGTACAACTAAGAATTAGAGTTGTTTGATTACATCAGGCATGCCGACATTATTGATAAGTTTACAGTGCATTATAGATTTTCCATTGAGTTCCTCAGTATTCCCATGTACTCTAGCACTTGTTTATCTGTGGTGGACAATCTAGGTTCCTCATCTGGTATGGTTACTTGAGTACTGCTTTCCCATTTTCCTCATTATGTTATTATCACTTACTCTTCTTATCTATGGTGTGTCTCTTTGATAAAATTGAATGTTTTATTTTCAAATGTTTTCATGAATAATATTTTGAAAAAAGTTTCATAATCTCTTTCACCCTTTGCAGAAACACCTTTTTCATCTCTTTATATCTCCCTCTCTCTCTCTCTCTAAAACACCAAAAACTTCTCTTTTAATAAAAACCCATTTTAAATAAAGAGGTCAATGTAATGTGTTTTTATTTGAAATTGAATGGATGAAAAACCTATGTTTATACCACTGTATTTCAAACTAGAAATAAATGAATCTTATATTTAAAGGAAATTCATAGGGAATAGTTTTTTTAAGAACACCTATTGAGTTTTAATACTCATGACTAAACCTCTACCTTTATTTTTAGATTAAGGTTCAGATTACAGCTTGGTCTCAATCTCCATGGAGCGAGTGTGATTTTTTGACTAGTGGTGATCCATGAGGTCACATGGAGGTATGTTTAGTCATTTAGTTTTATTTATTTTCCACCACCTGTGTTATTTTATTCATGATATTTATATTTATTTATCTATTGTTAGAGGGATAAATCATTCCCAATAGAGTATTCTTGATTCCCGAAACTAGTTTCCCTCTAGGGAGGATTTGTGTCATGACCCATCCAAGTAGGGCCCATGCCGTAACTCCCCAAGACCAGCTCTAATAGGTCAGGGGATGGTGAATAGAACCGAGTAGGAATATCACTAACATGGGAGGAATTTCCTATGTACCTGTACACCCACACACAACTCCAAGCTAACAAAATGTTGAAATGAAAAAAACACTAAGTAACCAATGCATACATACATTTATCTCACAACCAAAGTATGATAATAAGTAAAGTAAAGTAAAACAAGTCCACATACAATCCCACCACAAAGAGTCTATAAACACAAGTCTAACTTGTAAGTAAAGATACTGGGACCGCTTTCTAAAATCCATAAGAATACACCTCAGTCTTTTTGGTCTCACTAATCACCATCTGGTCTTGGTCCACCTAGGAATCCATTAAAATGACGATCGTCTACACAAGACACAACACATGCAGGAAAAGACCGTGTAAGGGTGAGTATAACAATACTCAGTAAGACACCCTGAAACCATAATGAAATAAAAAAAGGAAAGTACAATCATCTCTATATAAGTATATGTCTACAACACATATAATAATAATATCCATATATACTCAATCCAAGAAACACAGTCTAGAGGTAAGCCACAACCATAGTATACCAGCCTTAGGATTTCAGTTTGAAGATTTCACGAAGCACTCATCCAAGATAACACATTCATGAGTCCGATAGCACTAATGACATCTTTTCGAGAGGTACCGATCATCAGGTCTCACCACGAGAAAGATACACTAATAGTCCTAAGAGAATATGATACACATATGAGGATCAAAACTAGGTCTATGGGGTGATACCATCAACTAAATCTGGATTAACCTGCTAAGTAGAAGATCGGTGCCCGCGTAGTGTTGGTCACATTGATACCAAGAACTCCACCTAGGGCATGAAGATAAATATAGGATCCCACTCTGGACCTCTCAGGGGGGATTCCAACAACTCTATCCCAGAAGTCCTACTGAAGGGATCATAGTCCCAGGAGTAGGAAACGATTCACACAAAACTTTAGGGAAATGATAAAGGGAATGAACTCTAATGAAACTTCTCCAAGATACAAAGGATAAGATATCCAATACATGTAGGAAAGAGTAAACGACTTATAGTAGAGGTACATGCTATGTCCCTTGACCCCAGGTATTTCCCATATAAAATAGCCCGTGTCATTCAAACCATGTCGCGTAGAAGAGTACACAACATATGAAAGGGTTACATGATATGTCCCTATATCTGGGGTCCTGCCTGTGTACTCCAATCATGTGCTAGTACATGGCATCACCCTGTGTATTCGTGCCTGTGTACCAGTACATGGGGTAGCCCGTGTACATGGTCCAAGCTATACCATGTGGGGAGAGTACATGCTGTGTAGGCAGAGCGTATACTCCACCCATGTCCATGTACTATCTGAAGTACACACTGAGTTCATCCAAGGGGATTACACACAATGTAGTCAAGGACTACACGCCATGTGTATCAGGTTTTTTCAGAACACTTCTTCTTTCTCCCGCTCATGCCAGTTGATTCTCCAAACTCCATTCCAATGATTTCTTCACCATAAAACTCAAGATACCACCTCATTTTTTCACTCTATCATCGAATTGGTGAGATTTGAGCCTTCGATCTTCTTGTAAAACAAGATCATCACCGTTCTTTATTTCCCACTAAAGAACACAAAACTATCACCAACCGTTGTTTTATTTGTTGCATAAACCACTTTCACACCTCCATCGAGTCATACCAATGTCATATATATGATTTCAGATCATTACACCAAGAATTGAATGTGCAATCATCGATTTCTAAAAAGGGGTGTCAACCCTCAAGACTCAGAATCACATGCCCTCTCAGCACCTAGTCTTGAAATTAATCCATATAATATTTAAAAATAATACACAAAAAATTAGAGACATTACATTCACCCCACCTTGGGGATTTATGTACCCAAAAATCCAAGACAAGGGATACTAAAAAATATGTGGTTAATGAGCATGAATTTTCCACCAAAAATGCACCAAAGGAATCGATCGCCCATAAAATATCCACTCTTTCCGATCCTCAATCTCTATTGGGTACTCAAAAAAAGTTGATTCATACTCAATGTTCATATTGGCCCACTCGATAATGTGTGATGGGTCATACAAATACCTATCCAGCTACGAGATATGGAAGACGTCTTGTACTTGGTCTAGCTGCGGAGGTAGAGATAAGCGGTATGCCACCTCACCAGCTCTATATAGTATCTGGAAAGGGCCAATGAACCTCGGAGATAACTTACTGCCTCATCCAAATATCTGTAATCCACATACAGGTGAAACCCATAGGAACACATGGTATCATTCCTCAAACTCTAAATGCCTCCATCACCTACCAACATAAGACTTATAATATCTTTGTGCAGTCTTCATATGCTCCTAGATAATTTGCACCTTCTCTATTGTAGCTCAAACCAACTCTAGGCCCATGAGTGTTAACTCTCTTTGGTTAATCCAAAAAAGTGGTGACCTAAAGGGTCATCTGTACAAAACCTAAAATGGTTCCATAATGATGGTGTAATGGTAGCTATTGTTATATGAAAACTCCACCAGTGGTAGGTCATCCTCCCAACTATGACCAAAGTATAACATGAAAGCTTGCAACATGTCCTCTAGAACCTGAATAGTCTTCTCTATCTGGCCATCGATTTGTGGGTGAAACACTATTATCAAGTGTAAACGTGTCCCAAATACCTCTTGTAATCCATTCCACAACTAGGATGTAAAGCGGGCATCATGATCAGAAACAATAATAGATGGAACTCCATGGATTCGAACTATCTCCTAAACATAGAGGCATCCAAATATCTCTACTGAACTCTATTCTCAGATAGCTAGAAAGTGGGCTGACTTGGTGAGATGGACAATGATCAACTAGATGGAATCATGTACCCTGGACATATGTGGTAATACCATCATGAAGTTTATAGATATCTCATATCACTTCCATTCTGGAACCTCAAGGGGTTGATCTAAACTTGTTGGAATCTAGTGATCAACCTTCACTTACTGAAATGTAAGGTATCGAGAGACAAACTCTGAAACTCCTTTTTTCATAATTGGCCACTAAAATTTATGTTAGAGGTCTTGGTACATCTTTTTCACACTCGAATGTAACTCCAAATGGGGATTATAAAACTACCTCATAACCTCTTCCCACAACGTCACCAGTACCATCATGTGACCTCTGAAAAGAATGACGTACTCCCCACCTTTATAAAATCCATCAGGAGCATGCCTTGTAGATATCTGAGCACGTAGGGTATCACTATCAGTATCTAAAACCCATAACACCCTAACTCACTATAAGAGTGGAGGGTTGATGACTATAGATTGGAGATAAGTCGCTCCATATCCATCCACAAAGGATAACTGTAATGAGGGTAACTTCTCTAACACGTCATTCAGCAACTGCGAATTAGATCTCTTGCTAAGAGAATCTGCCACCACATCCCCCTTCCCAAGAGTATATAAAATTTTGAAGTCATAATATCAGAGGAAATATATTCATCGCCTATGTCTCAAGTTAAAATCCTTCTGAGAGAAGATATACTTGAGACTCTTGTGATCAGAGTAGACAATAAACCACTTGCCCATCAGGTAGTGTCGCCACATATTCAAAGTAAATACTACCACTGATAACTAAAGATCATGGGTCATGAAGTTTTGCTCATGTGGTCTCAAATGGCATGAACCATAGGTAATCACTGCCCACCTCTACATCATAACACAACCAAGCCCAGATCCTAATGCATCTTAGAATGCTACGTACTCCACACCTTCCTCTGGTAATCTCAAGATGAGAGTGCTCATCAAACTCATCCTCAACAGCTGAAAATCCTAACCTGAGGTCAAATGTTGAGAACCATTGTGCCCCTATAAAATTATCAAAGAGGTAATTGATCCTTGGTAGTGGATACTTGTTATTTATATTCACCTGGTTCAAGCACCGATAGTCTACACACAACCTCAAGATCCCTTCTATCTTCTTAGAAAACAAAACTGGGGCTACCCAGGGTAAAAATCTGGGTCACATGAATCCATTCCTCTATAAGTACTCTAAATGAACCCTCAACTTGCGAAGCTATGTGAGAGCCATATGATATTATGGTGCATATATCAGTGTCGTCCTGAGGTGTAGATCAATAAAGAATTCCATCTCTTAGTGGGGAGGTAAACCTGGAACATCTTTAGGAAAGATGTCCTCATACTCTGCTGCCACTATAAGAAACTGGGAACTCACCACATCCACTACACCAAGGGTTAAGCTCTCCAATTGATGAGAAATCGGTTGTACCCTCTTATGCATGAGTCCATCCTGCACTACCTGAGTTTCCTTTTTCACCAAAAAAGGAAAACCTGGTTCCATCACTAAGGAAACACCACACACTTTTCCTAAAACAATCAATCTGAACATGAACTATAGATAACCATTCCATACCAAGAATGATATCGTAAGGCCTTGAAGCTGCTACCAAGAGATTCTAACTGAAACTATCACCTCCAAGAGTCAGGTCACACTGTCGACACAAGTTCGTGATCTTTGAGTCTTCTCTAGTAAGAGTCTCTAAGTGTAGGGGTCAAGTCAATGGTTCAATTGGAATCTTTAACTCTTGTACAAGGTATGTGGAAAGAAAGGAATAGATAACACCCATGTTTATTAGTACTAAAACTAAAGTAGAAAAGACACAGATTATACCTTGAATCATTCTAGGAGCCCTTGGGTCATAATCCTTGACTGCTTGTAGCTGTCCCCGCCCCTATCCTCCAGCTCCTTAAGCCTGGAATGGACCACATGGGGGTGGTGGTGGTAAAAATTTAAAATGTAGACCACCTACTACTGCTCTCCTAGCCCCTCTTCCATGCCCACCACCCTATGAATCTACTTGCTCGTTCCACTATCTCTATCTTGGTGGTCTATCCATAATCTCTATGTTAGCTATACGGTGGGTTGGAAAATCTTAAATGAGATGTCCCCTACAGTCACATGAGTAACACTGCCTCTCTCTAGGTGGACTAGACCCACCTTGTGAGCCCTTATATCACTAATAGAAAAATAACCTATACCAATGGTTTGGAACCATTGGTATAGGCCTCCAAACCATTGGTATAGGCCTCCAAACCATTGGTATAGCCTACACCAACGGTTTGGAGAACTGTTTCCAAGTAAGCCGCGGGGATAGGTCTATACCAACGGTTTTGGGAAAACTGTTGGTATATAACTATACCAATGGTTTTCAAAACCATTGGTATAAGTAATATGAAAACTTATACCAATGGTTCCATAAAACAGTTGGTATATGTAATTCAAAAAACAATCATTCAGTTGGTTTTGATCCCAGCACCTCCTGTTTGTGATTGAACAAACAAACCACTAACCTAACTCACTTTTGTGAACATAATTTCATAAATATATATATATATATATATGTATTATCAAAAGTATTTTAAATTTTGATTTATTTAATGTCCTCTATAAGAAGATTCCATTAAAAATACATGTACCTATACCAACAGTTCTCAAAACCATTGGTATAGGGTCTCTATAATGGACCTATACCAATGGTTTTCCCAAAACTGTTGGTATAGGTCCAAATTAGTGAACTATACCAACAGTTTTCCCAAAACTGTTGGTATAGCTCCAAATTAGTGACCTATACCAATGGTTTTGGGAAAATCGTTGGTATAGGTCCATATAAGTGACCTATACCAACGGTTTTGGCCAAACCATTGGTATAGGTCCAAATTAGTGAACTATACCAACGGTTTTCCCAAAACCATTGGTATAGATCATATTTCCAATAGTGAATATAGATCATATATCCTGGGATCTCCTCCTAAATCGTCTCCCACATCTAGGTCCCTAAGACTGATGTCATCTCCCTACTGTTGAAGTCTCCACTCCTGCTTTCCCATAGCTGAAAGTCACTGAATGTATCTACTCAACTAAGAAGATTTCAACCGAAAAATCCCACTCAAGCACCCTACCATAGTTAAGAATTAACAGAGGGATAAATATGACTCGAATGTATCTATGTAGACCTCAATCAAAGGTATGAGCCCTGAACTACTGATCTCAAACCATATCCATCAATCACCTGGAAAGGTTGGTAAACCTCAATGAATAATCAACCATTGACATGATGCCTTGCTAGAGATAGATAAGCTCTTGGATATGAACATACCTCAGCATAGCTGGTGAGAACTCCTCTATAAAGAGGTGCTCAAAATCTATCCACAAAAGAGTCACCTCATCATAAGTCTAGGTAACCAAACTCCACCATCGTCCTGCTGATCTGTGAAGAAGGCTCACTACCAGGACCGCCGTCTGTTTTGTCGGTGTCCTAAACAGAAGGAAAACTCGGGTCACCGCCTCAAGCCAGTCCTTAGTCACCTATGGTTTTGTCTTGCCTTGGAACCCAAGGGGTCTCTGCTGCTAAAACTCATGAAGTGCGCTCAACCTACGCACCTCATCTGATGGTACTACGTGCTACTCTATAGGTGGTGGTATGGCCGGTGCACCACCTAGAGGTAACATCTCGAGAACTGGTCCCTGTATCAAAGCCTAGTCACTAAGGGGGTTATACTTGTGATCAAGCTGCTGAATCCTAGATGGTATACATCATGAAGGTATCCTAAAAGTAAACAATATGTACCACAGTCAATGAGTATATATAGATATATGACTCAAGAAGGACATGGAAACCACAACCCATTCCTATATGATGCATGTACCATTATTTTACCTACAACCAGTGTTCTCATGTACCGAGTTGAAAGGCAGGTGATCAGAGTCTTGGTGTATGGATATGTCGGCCGCCGCACCAATACTGGAGTCCTTGGCCTGAAATCTGAACTCAAAACACTCAACACTATTTCCCAAAACCAATATCACAGACTCCCGATCATAAAGTAGAACTGATCGCTCTAATACCACTCTATCATAACCCATCCCAGTGGGGCCTGTTCCGTGACTCCCCAAGCCCACCTTCAATAGACCAGGGGATGGTGACTAGAACCAAGTAGGAATATCACTAACATGGGAGGCATTGCATATGTACCTATACACACACACACACACACACACACACACACACACACACACACACACACACACACACACACACACACACACACACATCTTTAATCACACAAAATGACGAAATAAAAAAACCACTAAGTAACCAATAAATGAATACATCTATATCCCACAACCAGAGTATGAATGGAATTAAAGTAAAGTAAAATAGTTCCAAATATAATCCCACCAAAAAGAGTCTGTAAACACAAGTCCAACCTATATGTAAAGGTATTGAGACTGCTATATAAAATCCATAGGAACACACCTCAATCTATCAAGTCTTACTAAGAACCATCTGGTCCTGATCTGCCTAGGACTCTTTTAAAAGGTTGATCATCTACACAAGACATGACATATATAGGTAAATACCATACAAGAGTGAGTATAACAATACTTAGTAGGATAATTTGAAACCAAAAATCAATACAACAAAGGAAATTACAGTCATCTCTACATAGGTATATGTCTACAACACATATAAAAAGAATATCCAGATATACTCAATCTAAGACACATAGTAAATAGGTAATCCAAAACGATATTATACTAACCTTATGATTTCAGTTCAAAGATTCCATAAAGCACTCATATGAGAGAACACACTCCAGAGTCTGATATAACTGATGATGTCTATTTGAGAGGTACCACTCATCGGGTCTCACCATGATGAAGATATGTTGATAGTCCAAAGAGAATATGATACACAGATGAGGATCATAGCTAAGACCATGGGGTAATACTAAAAAATCAATCTAGATTAACCTGATAAGTAGAGGATTGACACCCATATAGTGTTGGTCATGTTGATACCAATAACTCCACTTAGGGAACAAAGATGAATAAAGGATCCCACTTCGGGACTCTCGGAGGGGATTCTAACAACTCTTTCTCAAAAGTACCACTGAAGGGATCATAGTCCTAAGAGTAGAAAACGATTCAAACCAACCTTTAGAGAAATGATAAAGGGAACAAACCCTAATGAAACTTGTCCAAGATACAGAGGACAAGATATACAAGTCATGTAAGAAAGAGTACACGATATGTAGTAGGGGTACATGACGTGTCCCTTGAACCCAGGTACTGCCCGTGTAGAATGACCCATTTCATTCAAACCATGTCATGTAGAATATTACACGACATGTGGAAGGGTTACATTTTGTGTCCATGTATTCAAGATCTTTCCCATGCACTCCATCCATGTGCTAGTACATGACGCCAACTTGTGTATCTGTGCCCGTGTACCAGTACATGGGATAACCCATGTATAAGGTCTAGGCCATACCGGGTGGGATAATAAACACCATGTAGGAAACCCGTGTACTCCACCCCCATCCATGTACTATTCAAAGTACATGTCGAGTTAATCCAAGGGGACTACACACCGTGTAGTCAAGTACTACACGACGTGTGTATCAGGTTTTTCCAAAAATCCTTCTTCTTCCTCCTGCTCACACCGGTTGATCCTCCGGCCTCCGTTCTGGTGATCGTTTCACTATGAAACTCAAGATACAACCTTGTTTTTCCACAAAATCACTAAATCAGCAAGATTCATGCCTTCGATTCACTTGGAAAACAAGATCATCTCTATTCTTTGTTTCACACTGAAAAACATGAAATCAGTACCAACCATTGTTCAATCCATTGCAGAAACCACCGACACACCTTCATCAAGTCATACCAATGTTGGATTTATGATTTCAGATCATTTCACCAATAATTGAATGCACAACAGTAAATTGTTCAAAGGGGGTGTCAACACATAGGGAAGAACGAAGAATTCCATGAAGAATGGTGAATCGGGGGAGAAAAGAACAAACCAAATCAAGAGGAACGAACCTCAATAGATGTTTGTGTCAATATAGATTTATCTCTATTATAATGAAAATCAAAGAAATCAATAATCATAATGAAATTACCATAAAAAACCTGTAAATATAATCCCATCTGGAAATACGCACGATTCGTGAATCAATTCGTTCATCAATTGATTCACGTTCATTATAGAAATAAAGAACAGGGAATAAATCCAAATAAAATATATTCCCTACCTCTATTCGGTTGGATCACTGATGAAGAACAATCATCAAATCATGTTAATTGTTGAGATCCATCAAATCTGAGGCTTCACCGATCGACCGATCTACAACCCCGTCATTGTTTTTCAGAAAGGATTTTCTAGAGCTATCTCCAACGTTCCTCTGAAAGTTATAGGGTTATGCAGCTAGCCCTAAAATTCTGACATAAGGATGCATTTAAATAAAATTAAGTCACTGTGTCAATATAATGAATTAAAATAATTTATTAAATAATTTTATTCATTTTACATCCGTGACAAATTTTTCAAAAATGGTATGTGCCGACCAATGTTAGGTCACACCTAGGGTAAAACCACCATTTGAACTCAACTGTGCCCTCATATTTATGACTTGAGCACCCATTTAGAAGTTTTTTTACTTTTTTTAGGAAAACTGTGTATGTGCATGCTATTTAATATTTTAATATTTTTCAAACATTTATTCCAGGTACATTGGGTCTTAGAATCAAATGCCTTCTCATTACTTGGTCTCAAAATTAATCCATATAATATTTAAAAATAACACATGGAAAATTAGAGACATTACAATCAAGAATGCCTCTCGGGCCTTGTTGCGGACCGGTTCGGGTGACCCATTTGGGGTCGAATCGGTTTGGTTCCTAAAAAAATAGTTTATTAGTTTTAGAAAACCAGATACATACATGAAATTATCATTATAATTGAAAATATAAAATACAAAAAAGTTTTTTATTTGAGAACAATATTTTTTATAGTGTATCCTTTCATATCAATCACAAATCACTTCCTGGTATCCTGGGGAGAATAAAACATAAGAAATGGGTGAGCTTAGATGCTCAGTAATGGTAACCATACAATGAAAGCTATGAATAAATAATAAATAATCAATATGGAAAGGTAAATAACCGAAACACATGATATTTAATCAATAACTTGATTATAACATAGAAAGAATAAATGATGATCAAATAATGACATAAATAATCACATGAGCTTAAAACTTAACCATGGATATTATAACTAATCAAATAATCACATGGAATATAAATAATTTAATGCATAATTAATGACATCTAAAACATATTTTCTAGGCCTTATGACAAGAAATCTAAACAAATGGGTAAGGCCTCGGCCAAAACCCAGTCTAGTTTGTCTCATTACACCTACCGATGCATCAAGGGGATATCTATAACCAGGACCCACCCATAACTTACTATGTCTAATGCATTCCTTGTATTAAAGAGGTGTAACATAATCAATATAAACATTCTTATTGAAAAACTACCATACGAAATGTTAACAATTACCCCAATTAATAAACATAATCGTAAACCATCCAGAGTAATATGAATGGTATCAAACTAGTACATCCCCAGTCAAACTGATCACAAATCATCTGGATAAATAATAATGATGGTATAATTATGACATATTCCAAGTGGATCATAATTACATTAAAGGTTTTATGTCATTTATGAATATAAATACTATAAAAATATCCTTAAAAACATTTTCAAGGAAAAAAACCTTTTTATTTTGAAAATTACATTTTAAAACAAAATGTTCACAATTTTGTTTGAAAATACTTTTCTTTTAAAATAACCTTGAAATATTTTAAAATAAGTTTTAAAATATTTATTTTTCATTATGGTGGAAAATTATGTTCATGTCATAAATGTTAAAACAAAGAATCCTTTCACATTTTCAGTAAAAGACAAACAATCATTATTTTAAAAACAACATGAATATTCCTTTAAATAATTTTTTTAAAAAGTAAAAATGGTTAAAAATGTATTTAATAAATATTTTTTAAATGGTTAAAAACATTTTTTTTAATTTTTTTAGAAAACATGGGTTTTGAGGAAAAATGATTTCTGACTGAAAAGAGAAATAGAGTCAGATTTTCTTAAAAAAAAATTCTCAACCATTTTAAGTACCAAAGAGTAAAAAAATGGCACTATTACTTGAAAAAGTTGAAAAATAACCATAATATAATAAAATAAATATAAATTAATTACCCCAAGGGAGACTTATATAAAAATAATCCTGAATAATGACGATATTGTAGAATAAACCCTTACCACTTTGGTAACTTTTGAATCATAAGCCCTATGAAAGAAATAACATAAAATGAAACTTTAAATACCATTATTATAAATATATTAATGATATAAAATATCAAATGGGTAGTGTATACACCACAAAAATGAAATAAGTGGTGAATATGTCATATGTCTCACGAGAGTAAAAGTGAGACGAGAAAACCCTACCTCACACTTACTTTTTGTGGAACATGATTTAACCTCCTGTATAATGGTTTTAATCATGTTATTAATTTTTAAAATAACCATATTCATATTTATAATATCATATATTATCCTCTTATAACATTTTACCACCTGTTTGTTAATAATATTGCATTATTTTTATTATTTTGGGTGTTAATTGCCTTGTTTTCTCATGCATGTTTTGTCATGAAAGTTCTGGTTCTTTTGTATAGGATATATATATCATCTAAATAATTATAATAATGTTATAAATATCATATTTAATTATTATATACATATTTATAACCATTTATGAATGTTGTAAATAGAAAATGTATCACAACGCTTCGTGGAGACGATATGTCGTACGTATGCACGAATGATGATATCATTCCCTTAACAAGTTAAAGGGTAAGGAAGTGAGTGATATATTAATTTTTCATAATCAATATCATCTCATATGCATCACATATATTCATTAATTTTATTCTTATTATATTCCATGTAAATCATAAGTGAAAAACGAAGCACATCGCTTCGCGGGGTGGTAGTTCGTCATACACCCGAGCGATGTTATCGTATTTGAAATGGAATAAAATGTAAAAAGGTATATGAAATATTAAAATTAAATAAGTACAATAATATCATAAACATGTAGTAAATCCATCGTTATATCCATCTTTAAAATATGGTGATGGAAAATGAACTACATCGGTTCGCGAGGTGGTAGTCCCCCGTAGACACGTTCAATGATTTTGTTTCTTATTTGATAGAAGCAGAGATGGATAAATATTATGACATCAACATAATAACATCTAAATATATGAGGTATACTTGTTTTATTATATTTTAAGTGTTAATACATAATTTAATGTGGAAAAAGAATAATGAAAATGAAAGAGATTTGATAAGATAATTGCCTTCTCTAAGAGAAACTTCCTTTGGATCTCCTCTTAAGGACCCTAGGGATGATATTTTGGGAGGATAAGCATCTATATAATATTTTTAAGGATTTTGGGGATAAATTTTTTAGGGTTTGTTTGAGTTAAAGGTATTTAGGGGTGTAAATAATTTAGGGGAGGGAGTTCCCTTTTATAAGCGAGGGAAGAGAACCCTCTTGGAAATTACATAGAAATTTCCCAAAAGAATCCAAAATGATAAATTCATTCACATGAAAAAATCTTTCAAATAACCTTATATTATAATTTTGGATAGGATAAGGTGGAAATATTTTCATAAAATAATAGTTTGACAAGTTTTTAGGTCATTTTAATCCTTATCTTCTTAGTTTAACCCCATGATAAACCCATTTTTTCCTTAACTGTGGTAATTAATTTTTACTATCATACCATTCATTGTGGTAAAAACTTAATTTATACTAATTATAAAATATAAATAATTATTATTCCAAATATATAATCCATTTCTCTAAATTCAATTCACAAAATTAGAAAAATTCAATTTAAAAATATACCCACAGACGCGGTGAAAAGGTGGGTTTTCAAAGAGAAAATTCTCATGAGTATTGAAGGTTTTAATATCAAAATTCAATATGAAACTAATTCAAATGACCTAAATTAGTTAAATTTTAATAAAATTTAATTAATTTTACTTTAAAACAAATTTAAAATATAATATATCTTTGTAAATAATTTAAAATAAAAGAAAGTTCTTAGTAAAAAAGCATTATTTTTTACTATTCATCAAAAAATGAAACATTTTAGAAAAATCCCAAAAATTCACCCTAAGATAATTTTGATATAATTATTTCAAAAATTAATTTTATTTTTTCAAATAAATTTTTTAAAAGTGGTAAAAATTAATTACAAATTATTTATTCAAAGTGAAACTAAACTATCTTTTAGAAAAATATAGTTTTTTAGAAAAAATTTATTTTAATTTAAAATGATTCTTATTTTATTTATAATCAATAGATAATCATTGAATTTATTTTATACATGTGTAAAACATAAAATATTTCGCAATTTATTTATTACTATTCATACCCACCAACTTAACAGCTAAGTTATCATGGTCATGTTTAAATAATAATATTTTAATAGAGCACCATGTTTTGTTTAAACTTGGTATTGCGTGCATCCACGTTTTTTATTGAATAATTAACATGGAAAATTAGATTTTTTTCACATTTTTTATTAAATAAATGGAATGGAAAAGAATTTTTTCACATGATTTATTGAATAACCGATGTGGAAAATTTTGGTGTTTTATTTCCCACATCGGTTATTCAATAACCGATGTGTAAAACCCTCTTTTCCCATCATTTATAGTTAAAAAATGTAAAAACATATCGTGATAAATCAATTTTTTACTGGTTAAAAGTTCATTTTTTTATTATAGTTTTCTCTTTGGGTGTAAAATTCAACTACATGGTTTTCCTTGGAGGTTATTGGATTAAATTTTCCAATGAACTAAATTTAAAAGTCAATATTTGAATTGTAACATGTTTTTATCAGTCCATTTTATTATTTCATTGTAATATTAAAATGTACTTTTTTCATGAAAATTTTTATTAGAAAAATTACTTCATATATGTTTTTGTTTTATGTTTCTACTATATGTAATATCATATCAAGATTCCATTAGAAGACCTTGAGTTAAATTTTCACTGAACTAAAATCAAAAAATAACATTTGAGTCATAGATGAGATTTTATCATTCCTTGTGATTATTATAATGCAATATTAAAATGGATAATTCAAGTGAGAAACTTATATGAGATAATTGTATTAAAAGGTTCCATATAAATAAAATAATTGATTTTTCCATCGAGGTAAGATCCAAAGGTAAAAATTGAATAGTAAAAGTGTTTTTTCATTACCTGTGATCATTACATTATAGTTTTAAAATAAAAAACTTCAATGGAAAATCAGATGAGAAAACATTACCATATAAAAGGTCATTTTATCCCACTCCTCTCTTTCAAAGCGAGGTTCCACTACATGGTTAAACGAACAGTTTTTTGATGAATAATTCAATAAAAAAAATACAAAATAAACATTTGAATCATAAATGGGATTATTCCATTCACACAATTAGAATATTCACTTGGAAAATTTCAATAGAAATTCACATGAGATAATTACACTATAAAAATGAATTTATTTTATTCCACTCTTTAATTATTAAATTCCACTGCATATTTCCAACAAAAGTTATTGACACAACTCAACACACTAGGACCTATTTTGGGCCAGTAGTAAATAGAGTGTGCCACTTTAAGTCCACATCAAAAAGTTCAGGGATTGAAAATTAGAAACAATGATACATAAAATACATGAGATTCCTTAACAACCTGAAATAAACATAAAAATTCAATACACAATACAATCAACGGCCACTATTTATATATATAAACAACTGAATTGTATAAAAATGAATGCATGATACTTCAACCATAAGAACAACACCACATAAGTGAATACCATAGAAAAAAATACACATGATAATGTCTCTGAGTGCAAAGAACATAAGATAAGGGGAGACACCTCCTTTCTATAAGGACTCCTATAATTCTCTCTAATAATAGTCATCACTATTATAAATCATCACACACTACTATGCATCAACTCTACTAGTTCCATTATATCCATTTCCACTTAGGTCACCTATAATGTAAGAACCCAGTTCTTGTTCTTGAGGTACGAGTTTCTTCTTTTCCTTTTTCCTTAAGTGTTTTTGAGAAAATAAGGAAAATGGGAAAAAATCCCAAAATTTGTGGGTACATGCCGTGTACTTTTCCACATGCCATGTACTTTGGCCGTGTGGGATGAGTATACAGGGCGTGTAGGCCTGTCGGCGATGAAGGGTGTAAAAACTGACTACACGCCGTGTACTTAGTATATACACGCCGTATAATCAGTCGGCAGGTGAACAGTAAGGTAGTGGGAGTAGCCACCAGCAGAGCAATAGTACACACTGTGTACTTAGAAATACATACTGTGTAACCAAGTCAGCTGATGAACAATGAGGTGGTGGGAAGTGGCTGCTAGAGGAATGGTTAAAAATGAAAAGTACACGCTGTGTACTTGAGAGTAAATGCCGTGTATTTATGTTTTTTTGTTATAAAAGGGAATTAGCCTCCTCTTTCGGCAGAGGAGGCAGTGAATTCATTTGGAGCACCTAGAGGGGAGGCCGAAGCCTGGAAGAGCTCTCAATCACATGTTAGAACTTGGATTCTTCCTCTGTCAATCACGTTTGGACCGCACGGGTAAGCCCTTACCTCTCCTTTAGTGTTTCCTTCCAATTATTTCCCAAGGAAAAGTTATTTGGGTTTGAATGGGTTATCATTTTTCCCAGATCTATGACGTTCTCAGTTGATTTAGGAGGCGTCGTTCACGTATATCGATCAGAGGAGATCGAGGTAGGTGGTCTGGTGTTTATTTATAACTATTGAGTTGTTTTTGTATACCATAGTTCTACAAGCCCATGTTTGGGTTGTCATATGGCTGAGGCCTTGACTGATTAAATACCTATAATTGCATAGGAAATTTAATGAATATGTATAAATTGCTGTTTGGGATCGTTACCTTAATCCAGGGCCACCCCGCGGGTGCATTTCCCTTGTTTAGCCATTTGGACAGGATACCCGTGGGTATGGCATGATTATAGAATGCTTTGAGTTTTCTTGAGAGAAAATGTATATATAATTGCTTGCTTATATGTTGGGCTTGGCCTGGTTACTTACTTAGCCCAAGGGAAGTGTTTTTCTTAGCCTGAGGGCAGTGATTCGTTTAGCCTAAGGACAACTTTTCTTATGCCCGTGGATAGTAGCTTCCGTGCCTGAGGGAAATATCTCGTATGTATGGGGGAAATATTCATTATGCCTGAGGGAAATCACCTGAGGGTTTCGATTCTGTTTACCCGAGGGTAAGGATTTTCATGTCTGAGGACACTGTTTACTTTGAATATTCACTGTGGTGATTTCTCATGTTTTACCTTCCAAGCTAAAGCACAGGATTGGTATTATTTTACCTTCTACTTGTTAGATAACATGTTGTGGGTTTTTTTGCGGCACTGTTTAGGAGATTTTAGGTTGAGGTCGGGTCTCAGAAACTTATAATTCAATTATATTGAATTTTTAAATAATAATTAAATGTAAATGGAACTAGTAGGAGTAGCTTCTTTTGAGTACTTCCTAGTTACTACATTTCATTACTGGACACTGCTGTTGCACATTTTCACTGACAGTTGGGCACGGGCCTGTGGTGGTTGCCTACTGAGATTTATTTCTCACACCCTATTTGGGTCATGTCTTGGTCCTAAACAGATTATATTGCTGTAGGTGTAGATAAGGGAAAAAGTCCCTATATAGGTACTTGATGTTGTAGAGGAGTATGAGAGAATGGGACCGAGCTTAGGCTTGTGATGCTGCTGAGTTCCTGCTGCACTGTTTTGTTTTTCTTTGCTGTACTTGTCCCTTGTACTGTATTGTTTTAGATTGTAGTGTATCCTATTTTTGGCTACTTTCCTAGACTTAGGGACATATTGCATCATCATATATATATATGACTGTTGTCATCTTTTACTTCTGTACTATTGTCCATTTTAGCTTGGTATTGTTTACTGCTTCCGCTTTTAGTATGTTTTATTTTCTCCGCTGCGCTACACTTTGACAAATGAAGGCATAGTTTCCCCACTATCAGACCTAGGCCCTCACTAATGGTTGGTAGCCTCTGGTGTTTGGGGAAATGCGCTTGAGGTCATGTGACCAACTGGGTTCGGGGCACCTGTTGTGTGGCACCCGGATCTGGGATGTTACATATAAACCATACATCATCTATACAATAAAACACACGTGTGAGTTGTAAGATCTCAGACTTATTTTGAGGTGTGAATCTAGTTAAACTCTATTAAAACTCTTTTAGTTTCTTCTTTTATGCATGGTTATGGGAGTGGGGGAGGTATCAAGAGCATACCAGAGGGACAAGACTCTAAATTTCAGATTTTGGACTTATAGATTGGGGTGCACAGTTCGTGATAACCATGCACTCCAACAGCATGCCCTAATATGCATATGCCCATGGTTTTTCAACCATGCTTGGATCTTTATATAACCATGAAAACCTCTGTAAAAAAATTACATAGGCATTTCACATGGTTGAAACATGACTTGATAACTATGTTCCATAACCGTGAGAAATGTTATGTCTTGAACAATGAGGTTATCACATTTGGTATATGGTTTGTCTAACTGTGAGGCCAAACTACGTGCCTCTTTAAAAAGTAAAAAATTACAAAACTACACCTACTACCCCTTGAAAATTTTAACCTGATTTTGATCATTTTTAGCCAGTAGCACCTCCCATATGAAACCCCCTCCTCTTCTTTATTGATGTCTCTCCCTTGGTTCTTGCTTGTTTGGAGTGTCATTGATTGAGATTGAAAACCTGAGGTGTGGTTATGAGTCCTCCTCCTTCCTTTATTCACTTTTTTTCATTGTCTTAATCTCTCTTATTATTTTTATCTAATATTTCCTTTTTCAGATCTCTCATCTTCTTTCTCATTTTCTATCATTCTATACATAATTAGGGGTTGATACTGGACAAATAATCTTCTACAAGGATAAGGTAGGTGTTCCCTAGATTTTTCCCACAGGACTTGCTTAAAGTATAAATGCATGGGTGGTGCGGTCATTCAAACTTACTAAGCATAGAATATAATTGTAATCTAATAAATTCCTTGTGATATTTCCATGAATTAATTACTCATTACATGTGTTGATGACCTATATGAAGGGAGATTCCAATGGAATTCCCTTTTTGAGTACTTTCCATTGAAATTGGTTAATGGGATGGTTAAGCTTGTTATAGTTTTTATTTCAAATGGAAATTTTGGTGATTAAGTGATAATGGTACCAGTTATAAATGGATGGGCCTTGAAATGATAATGACCATCATGGTGAAAGATAGTATTTGGAAACTAAAGTAATTTTGTAATATGATATGGTAAATGTGTGTGTGAGTTGAATTGTTGAATTATGAGATAAAGGAAAATAACCTTTGAGGTGGTGTTGAGATACTTTTTTTGACAGAAAATTAATTTTTTCTTAGAATATACCCCCTTTTAAGGGTGATGGGGAACCCGAAATGACTTCAACAACTTAAAACATTACAAAAATACCCTAAAATCCAAGATAACAAGGAAAAAAAAACAAATTCAATACAGTGAGAAATCATCCCCAGCATCAAACACAATAAGAACAGGTTTCCCCATCATATCGTTGCTCAGCTAGATGTCCCGTGCAGGATTTCACGGGCTTGGTACTGATGGAAAATGCCATACCCTCTTGAACTTCCAAATCCAAATAGAAATGGACTACAAAATCTCTCTTCTTTGAACCTCTTCTGAAGTAGTCATGTAGCTGAACTGGTTGTCTTTCCCCAAGAACCATAGACCATAGTTCCACCTGTACAAAATCCCTCCTTCCACACACACAAAATAAGAAATTCCAAAACAGTGTCAGAGCCAGATCCTACGCCCCAACCATCCTTAAAAAGTTCCCACTCATATCAACCAACAAAATTCACAAAAATAGAAGCAAATAGTGGTAGGTAGAATCATAATTAATCTTCTTAATCATCTATGATACTCAATTTGGATTCCAGTTCGTTAGCGACACCTTCACCTTCCCCAAGAGACTCATCACCTTTGGGATCAAGATCAACCGCCGTCGCCTCATAGAACCATGCCGCTGCCGCATTGCCAGAGAAATCTATCCCAAATTAAATGAATGCCAAAATGGTTTACACATCAATATCATTATCACATCCAATCACAAAGACAACAAGTCCAAAAAAACGAAATCCTTACCTGCCGCAAACCAAATCACCGATTCATACCTTCTAAAAAATGAATCTCGCCAGAAGGATCCACAATAGAAAATGAAATTTGTTTTCTGTCTCCACCGTCAGGATCGCCTCGGGGACCATGAAGACCCACCCAACGCACTCGCAGTCAATACTGGTGAGGAGCCAAACCCCAGTCCATAGATGGAGCTCCGCCACTGAACCTGCATCGTGCCACCAAGGAATCCCAAGCCATATTGAGGGGGATGGGGAAAGAAAAGGCCAGAAACAAAGAGGTTGAAGAGACAGTTGAGCCCATGAGTCGCTGCTGAAGGAGGAACCTCACGCCACTACCTCACGCCCTTGTAAGTAGTCTTGATACTTGGTGTGGTTACTTGGGTTGGTACAGTAACAAAAAATGAACAAATACATCTGACAATAGCCAAAATAGGTATGCTCGACCATGGGTGTCACCACAGAACTCGAGATCCAGGGTTGTTTATTTATCATCTTGTAATTTAACTATTAAATATTAAAATGTTAGTTCATATCACTCTTGAATGCACTTATATTTTCAGACTGGATTTATTTAGGGATTCTATTAATGGTGTACTACTAATTTATACTCACACCTTGCTTGCTCTATCATTTTATAATGGAGAAAACTTCATAGTTATAGTTCAATACAAAGTAAAATTCACTATGATAGATGTTTGATTGGTTGGTTAAGAAAGATTTGGGAGATGAGAGTTGGTCTAGAGCTCAAACCCATTTTTGGGGAGTCACTCAGTTTTTAGTCTTTTTCCTTTTATATACTTTTGGAACCTGTCAGTTATGTTAGAAATGTATGTATATCACCTGCGTTTTATTTTTTACCATCATGATTATTAATTTTTTATGATTTTGTATTTGTCACTTACCTTGATGTATATCTATGGCATGATGTGATGTATGCTATTTACTTTATTTTTTATTGTGTTTGAACTATGACTATAGGTTATAATATCCCTAAGATCCTCTCATTGACCCTCACCATTGGTCAACAACCTTTAGCATACAAGGAGGTATGATTGAGGTTATGTAGGACACTAGGCTGGGGAAAAAGTTGAGTGTCCTCTGGGGTGGGATGTTACAAAGTGGTATCAAATATTTTTTTCCTTTGTTTTATTATTTGTGCAAGGTATACATGATAATAGGACACATCTGGTCTCAATAATGAGCTCATTCCTAGGAGTATCTAACCCATGTATGGGGGGGGGGGGGGTCAAGTCACAAGGGATGATACTTATTGTTCTTGGATTTTTCTTGATACAGTTGTGTTATTTCACCTTGAGTGGTGCATGTGACTTTTGTTGTTATTGATTTTTTTGGATTTTATCTCTTGGTCCAGTGTGACAAGAGAATGTGTGTGGGTTTATGCATCATTATAGGAACATAGGATTCAGATGTTATCCATATATTTTCTGTGATTGATTGATATTTATATATATACATCTATATATGGATAAAAGGGGGTGATCATTTAAAGTATAAACAATGATTTATATGGAATTTTCTATATAGGTATATCATGGGATCTTACTTGACCAACTCATCAAGAAATTTATTATGAAACACCTAGATATAAATTAATTTTTAAACGGTTATATTGGTTAAATAAGGTTATAGTAAGCAACCTATAAAGGTGTTTTCCATTATAACTTGTGAATGTCACCTTATCTGATCAAAATTTGGTAAATCCTATAAAAAGTGATGATAAATTATCCCGAGTAGTAGATAAATCCCACAAGATTTCTTGGTTCTATAAAATATTAGGGGGTTGAGCATGCGGGATAGTGAGATATTATGCATTTCTTGGCCTTATTTGAACTTTGATAGTTGACCTGTCATTTTGTTTTGAGATGTTTGTGTTGTAATTATAGTGATATGCCACCTTTGAGAGCTGTGGTCCCACACCAGGAGGGAGAAAGCGAGCATGCCCCACCAATGGGTGGATTAGGGCCTCCTCTAGTGCAGGGTCTAGATATAAATGGTCAGCTTCACAGGAGTATATTGTGTGTGGTTTAGTCCATGGAGAGGGGACCCCTCAAACCAAAACATCCATTCCCGATCTTACTCATGAGTTTTAGTGACAAAAACCACTATTTTTCATGGGTGAGGGTAGCCCATAACCAGTTGATCTATGGATATAATCTATTCAGGATAATCCTAATAACATATATATCCCTCAGGATAAGAGGGTGAAACTGGCTATATATATGTCATGAGGGGAAACTCGACATTGGTGGGATGTTCTTGTATAGGGTGACCAATAAGTTGGCTTGGCTTGGATAAACTTCTAGACCTACTTATTCAACCATTTATTTCCTGGGACCTTATGATTGGATAAATCCAAGGATTTTATGGTCTTGATGTAGGGGGTATGTCAGTTATGGACTATGCCTCTCAATCTAAAAAGCTTTAATGGTTTTCTCCCACCTTGGATGGCGATGAGACTATAAAAAAAGCATTTTGAAGATGGAATACAACATGAGAATAAAGTATATGTAAATGTATTTTTCTTGACCTATTTTTCTGATATTGTAAACCAAGCATTGATCACCAAGAGGAACATTAATGAGGGCCATGGTGATAGACAATTTTCCTCTGTGGGTGACAGTGGTGGTGGTTCTTCGGGTAGCTAGAAACATCGGTCATATGGGTCATGCTATGACATCCTGACCTATATTCCACTAAAAGGTTCCCTAAGATATTGGGGCGCATGACCTCAAGAACACCTCCCTATATTCCAGAGGATTTTGACTAGCAGTGATGGTATAAGGTGGTACAATGGGGAGACTATACCCTTATGATCAGAGTAGAACAACAGTGATACACATAGATAAATAATAGAAGAATAATAGATAACTAACAATGGAAGGTAAACATATAGATATAATAAATAACAAACAACAACCATAACTGATATCATATACAGAATGGTGTAATGTCATGTGTCTAACAAAAAGTAAAAAACATGCATGCTATACAATACATGTATAAAAAAATAAAAAAATAAAAAAAGACTAAAAGACTATTTCCAATAGAACCATGATCCATAGACCAGTCCTGTGATTACTCTCTCCCATGCTATCACCAAATCAAGTATCAAAAATTGGGTGCTTTACCCTATCTTTATCTGCATCCACATAATATGCCCGGGTACCATTGACAACCCGAATAGGGTGTGAGATAAAATCAACAGTCCACCACAAAAAATGTCTATAAATATCCAATCAGTGAATACACTATGACAATGTGTAGGTAATAAGGTAAGCAGTAATAAAAGTTGTAAAAGTCTAGCTCTGGTTCTGGAAGGATACAAGGCCAACACTGCCTACTTCAGCCCATGCTAGATAAACTCTGAATAAGTAACCACATGCATACACATTTATGGACTATATACATAGTGAAGTCTACAACCATATATGTGGCTACTGCTACTATCCTGCACCCAAGGTGTAACTCAGGCATCCATGAGCTATAACATGACTATCACAAGTATCAAGGGATGCAATGCCTAGTATCACATGAATAGGGGATTCCATGTCCAATATCATAATAGTAGGGTCGCCATGTATGAATCGTAGCAGTAAGGGTCACCATGCCCATATCACAACAACATAGTTCTCCATGCCCATATCATATAAGTGTTTTTATGCCCATGAATCATAATCCATAATGTCTTCCATGCCCATATCATAGCATCAGGGTTGCCATGCCCTTATCATATTAATAAGGCATGTAATTCCCAGATCATAATACACAAGGTTCACGATGCCCGTAACATAACTATAGGGTTTCCATTCCCATGTTTCATAATTCACGAGGGTATTCATGCCCATATATCACATTAGAAGAAGGGACATCATGCTCGTATATAAAAATAGTAGGAGGGACACTACAAAAAAAAAATATTAGCGGCAGTTTTTTAGAAGGGGTTATGAAAACCCCCTCTAAATTAATTTTAGTTGGGGTTATGAACAACCCCCTATAATAATCAAATTTAGAGGGGGTTCACAACCCCCTATATTTTTTTAGCATTTTTCTTTGTAGTATTTGGTTGGATTTTAGAGTCATTTGTGTCAAAACCACCGCAAATTTAATAATTAGTGGCCCTATATGTTCGGTTGGATTTTTGAGTCGCTATATATATAATATTCATTTGGATATATATTAGAGGATATATTTATAAGACTAATTTTTTTAAAGGAATAGTGGGGGTTCACAACCCCCTCTAATCACTTAAATTAGATGGGGTTCATGAACTTTTGTTAATCCCTTAGATTAGAGGGGGTTTTGAACCCCTTTTAATTTAAGATATTAGAGGGGGTTGTGAACCCCTCTAATTTATGACATTATAAGAGGTTTTCAACCCCCACTAATTCAAGAAATTATATGGGGTTCATGAATTGTCATTAATCCCTTTGATTAGAGGGGTTTTAAACCCCATCTTAATTTTTATTTTTATTTTAAAATAAATATCACATAAATTCAAAATTTTTAATATATATGCGTGGGTGTGCATGTGTGTGTGTACACACACATACACATATATATATTACATAAAAACATTACATAAATGTATTTAAATACATTATAAACACACACACACACACATATATAAAGACATTATATAAATACTTTAAATAAATACGTATACATATAAAAAAAATGTATACATATATAAATATTGGAATACATAATATAAATGCAATTATAAATATATTTACTCAAATATATAAAATTTATATATGGTTTTATAAATACCATACATTTATAATATGATTTATATTATACATATATTATATTAAATACATTTTTATTTTATATTTATGTATAAATACATTTATATTATATTATGTATCCAAATAAATATAATATAGACAAAATTATATATAAATATAAATATATATATTATATATATATTATAAATATTTTATTATATATAAATTTATATATATTATATAATTATTATATATATATTTCAGTATACTATATTAATCAAAAATTTATTTAGTAAATATATATATATAGATACATATATATCATTTAATTATATTATATAATTCTAATTATATGATTGTATATAATTGTATTTAAATGTATACATGCATATAATTTTATAATTTTATGTACATTTATATATATATTAATTTTTTTTATAAATTGTATTTCATATAATATTAATTACATATAACATAAAAGCATAAACATATTATATAAATATATATATAAATATATACATAAATATAATTTATTTTAAAAAATCATATAAAATCTCAAGATTGTAGTTTTTATAATTTTAATTACAATAATAATAAATATATTTTTAAATAAAATGTTTATGATTTTATATTATATATAATTAATATTATATGATATACAATTTATACAAATAAATATTTATTAATGTACACAATATTATACGACTATATTTATTAAAATACATATATATTAATTTATATAATATTATACAATTATATTTATTAAAATACATATATATTAATGTGCATAATAATAAATATATGTATTAATTGAAGTACATTATATAAATATCTGTATAAAATGTATTTCATATATTATTAATTAGACATTTGTATAAATTTTATTTTAGATAACATTATATAAATATTCGTATAAATTTAATTTCATATATATATTTTTCTAAATTGTATTTCATATAATATTAATTATATATAATATAATATAATATATACAAATAAATATATTAATTTACAAAATAATAAATATTTGTATTGAAATACTTTATATAACTATATTTTTAAAGACATTATATAAATATATTAAATAAATACTTATTTATATTATATAAATAAGCATGTACATAATATATAAATATGTATTTAAGTATATAAATAATTTACAAAAATATATTTATAAATACATAAATATATGTGTATATACATAACATTAATATAATTATAAAATATATACTCAAATTTATGTAAATACACATATATAATATATAATTTATATAAATGTATAAATTTAATATAATATAAAATTATTATAATATAAGTACATAAATATATAATATAAAAATGTATATATTAATTTAAATAATTATATATGTATGTAAATATTTATTGAAATAATATTTATTTCAATTAATTTCATAATATATATAAATATAATGATTTGTAAATATAATATCAAAATGAAGCTGTCATAGTGGTATAGGCGTGGCACACATTGAGGTTGAATGATCTCTATCATCTCATGGGATCTAATAAGGTCGTTATGTTCCATACTAGACATTTAATTACATGAAAATTCAATTAGGGGGCAATGCATAGCGAAACTAACATGTGGAACATAACACTTAATATAAAGTATCTCAACTTTGAGGGATAGATACTAGAAAATATACCTTATTCTTAAAGAGGATCACTCATCCAATATCAACCTTTGGTTTTGTCCAAATCAGAAGAAAATGGAAAAAAATATGAATGCCCTAAAATAAGGCATACGATAATGCCCTTAAATTACTCCTTCGAGAGAAATACAAACAACAAAAGGCACAAGATGAATGAATATATTATCGGCACACATCCAACAAGATAATCAGAATTTGAATCAGAGTCTAGACGAATGAGTTATCAATGAACCTAGCTTGATGGGAGGAGGAGCTCAAATGGGAGAGAAGCAGGTCGTCACTAGAGGGAAAAATAAGAAAGTAAGAGGGCGTTAAAACATATAATCCATTAAGGTAATTTCGATAAAATCACCAAAAAATAAGGGGTCACACGGTTTGGCTGCATGGTTGGCCAAATCGTGCACCTACCATGCTTATCCCACTTTCCAAAGAGAGGACCTTCATTGTTTATGTGCACAGTTTGAGAAACTATGTGAAAACTGTGCTACATGCCTCTGTCAAAAACTGTAGAGAATTGGCATAGTCATGCGAGTATGAGTGCACGGTTAGGGAAAACCATGATCCCTATTCTACTAACTGAAAATCCTTACACAGTTAGGAGAAACCATGCGGGCTGGGTGGCATGATTTCTACTAACTGTGCAACCCAATGCTTGGATCCACCGGCTGGGGTTCCAGGATCTGAAAAATCCCTAGAAAACCCAATTTCCTCTTTATCCTCATTAGGCATCCATATTAGGTGAAAAAAAAAATATTTAAACCAAAAATTAAAGGATCCATACCACATAGAAAAACTGGGTTCTTACAGTATTCCCCCTTAAAGTAATTCATCTCTAAATTGCCCTTCTAAGGGTGGTATAACACTGTCTAAGAACAATTCTAGCCACTGAGTATGCACATCAGACTCCCACTCCCAAGTCTCATCCTGTACATGGCCATGCTGCCATAACACCTGTACTAAAGGGACATACCAAACTTAGAGAGACTTTGTGCTCTGGTCAATGATGTGTATGGGATACTCTTCAAAATAAGTATCGACATCTAACTCAACACCCTTAGGATCAAAAGAATGATATAAGTTGGAATGATAAGAAACTGTGATATGTGGAAGACATTTTGCATGATATGATACCTTTAAAGTAATAGAAATTGATAGGCTATTGTCCTATCTCTCTCCAAAATCTAAAAATGATCGAAAAAGTAAGGCGATAGCTTCCCTTTCCTCTATATCCGTTGATGCCCAAGTCTAGGTGAGACCCTCATGAAAACATAATCCCCAAACTCAAACTCTAGAGGTCATTGAAGATGATAAAAATAAAATTTTTGTCTAGACTAAGTGGTTTTCATACACTTATTGATAATATGAACCTTATCCAAAGTCTCCCGAACGAGATGAAGACTTAGTTGCACTACCTCCCCTATTTCTAACCAGTATAGGGGTGAATGACATGGACTACCATATAAGGCCTCATAAGAAGATATCTGAATCTTCACCTGATATCTATTATTATAGGTTAACTTAATAAGAGGTATATTCTTCTCCCAAGAACCGCTAAAATCAAGGACACATGGCCATAGCATGTCCTCTAACACTTGTATAGTTTTTTTCGACTGTCCATCAGTTCAGGGGAGAAAGGATGTGCTTAGAAGCACATGTGTACCCATAAATCTCTATAAACACTACTAGAAACTTGATGTAAAATGATCATCTATATCTAAAATGATAGTACAAGGGAACCTATGTAGCCGTATGATTTCACGAACATACAGTCTTCCCAGATCATCTACTAAGAATATTTTCCAGATAGTATGGAAGTGGGATACCTTTTACCAAACCACATCACTACCTTGAGGTGACCTTAGTAAGATGACTGCCAAATCCATCACAACATCTTCCCATTTCCATTTCGGGCCTGGTAATGACTATAGAAATCTAGTGGTCCACTGATGTTCCATCTTCATCTATTGATAGGTGGAACACCTAGTAATAAAACATGCTATCTGACATTTTATCCCTGGCCACCAATACTGTTGGAACATATCATGATACATATTAAAGATACCTAGGTGCACTACCCACTAAGAATCATGTCACTTTTACATCAACTCCTCTCTCATATCAGCAGGGACCCAGATACGCCCATGTATACGCAGGATGTTGTCACCATCAATAGACCAATCCGAAGGTGGGTTCTCACCAGAAATACCTTCCCATAGGAACAATCCTTTAGGATCTTAAAACTTCATCATCTTCACTCACTCCAGAAGTGAAGAGGTCACTGATAATGATGAAAGTAAAGACTATCCATGGTGGTCCTAAACCTCTTTGTGCATCTCAGAAAATAGGGCCATAATCTGCCACTCACTACTGGCCTCCTAAACCTTCTGCATCTGAGTCCTCCTACTCAGAGTATAGGTAACAACATTTCCATTCCTAAAAATATAAGTAAGTTATAAGTCAAATTAATGAAGGTATTAAACCCACCTTTTTTCCTAATATTCAATTCATGTTGCATGAAAATATACCTAAGGCTTTTTTGGTCCATAAACACCACAAAACAATCTCCTAGTAGGTAATTCCTACAAAAAATGCAAAGAATGAACAATAAATTCTAACTCAAGATTGCGTGTCGAGTATTTCCTCTCATGGGGCCTCAACTACTGCAACCCATGAACAATGACTCAATATTACTATATCAAAACTACTCCCAACCTGATACCTAATGAATTACAATACACTATATAGCTTCTTCCTAGCTCTAGAAGAATCATGATCAATACTTAATTCAATATCTCTTTTAGCCCTTTAAAGGATGTATCATAGGATTATGAACACATAAACTTCACATCGTTCTTATTAAAGATCGTAATAGGTGCTTCTAAGCATGAGAAGTCCTATATGAAACACATGTAGTAACCATATTATCCTAATAAACTACATATATCAAAGATGTTCTTGGGTTTCTCCCAGGTAACCATAGCTCTCACATTCTCTGGGTCAATTGACACTTCTGTCTCTGAGATAATATAACCCAATAAGTGAATCTTGTAAATCCTTTCATGACATTTAATAAGCTTAGAATGCATATATTTATCTCTCATTATATTCAAAATAATATCAATATGTGTGGCATGGTCACTTAGAGTTTGAGAAAACACCAAGATTTCATCTATAAATACCATGACAAAGGAATATAGGTAGGGATGTACACACCTATTCATCAAAGACATAAATACTACTGGCATGTTCATAAGATCGAACTACATAACCAAGTACTCATATAAACAACACCAACTATAGAAATCCATACGTGGTATATCTGAAGCTCTAACACACACCTGGTGATAGTCTGATCTCAAATAAATCTTCGAGAATACCCTCAATCCTATATGATGGTCTAAGATATCATATATATGAGGTAAATGATATTGGTTTTTCACTATAAGCTGATTAAAATTCCAATAATCCATGAAAATCTTGAGGGTTCCATCTACCTTCTTGGTGAAAAGGACCAATTAACCCTAGGGATAAGTATTAGGCCATATAAAATCATTGGCCTCTAAATTCTTTAGTTGTCTTTTTAGATCCTACAACTCAATAGTATCCATCCTTTAAGAAGGGATGGATATTGGTGAAGCTCCAAGAACTAGATCAATAGTAAACTCCAACTCTCTCTTAAGAGGTAGTCCAAACTAGTCATTAGGGGAAACATCCATGAAATGATTGACCACAAGAGAGTATTTAGTCTGATGTAATCCCTGATCATCCATATAAAGGCTAGAACTTTGGGTAGTCAATCCACCTAGATCAAGATACTCTGGTCTAGCTCTACTTACCTAGACATCCCACTCCCTTGTGAATATATTTATCCCACTTATGGTGATGTAAACGACACCCTCCGACGATAAAAATCCACATAGGTGTGACATGGGACTAATTAACACATCTCGAGAATGATATCAAAACCTATCATCTCAAGGATGAATAGGTTCTATAAGAAATGTAGATTTTCCCACATCAAGGGGAAATTTATTAAACTATCATACACTCTATGATCATAATCCCAAAAGAGTTTCAAGTGTCATCATTCCATAGGAGTAATGAATATTAAGACCAAGGCTTTCCAAAATAGCCATAAAGATAAAGGAGTGCGAATCACCTATGTTAAATAAAGAAAACACAATAGTGGAGGCTACTAGAATAGTACCTTGAATAGTAGATGGCATAGAACCCTACTCCACTAATATATTTTTCACTAAATAAATCTGGCTTAATCCATGACCCTGTGCTGCAACCTGACTGCCCAAAGTTGGTCTACTGTGCAGGCACTGTGTATTTGAAGCCTAGCTACCATGACTATGACCCCCTCCTCTGCCTATATGATTGGTAGTACTCCAGCTACCTTCATAGTGAGGCACTCATAATCCTTCTCCTAAAGGAACATCTGATATAGATTCTCTCCCACTCGACACAGATAGGAAGTTCCTACAAAAACACTGAAGATGACCCAATCTTCTACAACCTCAGCAGTCAACAAGGTCTCTGGGATATTGGGGCTTCTTATGCCCAAGATTTCTACACTGGTGACAAACCATGTTACTATTAATGGGCGTAACTTGGATGCCATTACTCACACATATAGTCTCAAAGCATCACTTATGACCACTAATCGAACCACTAACCTGTCTCAATTTTGAACTGTCCTAGCTCACACTATCTACCTCCCTCATGTTTCTCTTAGTGATAAGAGCCTAGTTAACTATATCAGACACATTATTCAATCAGAAAACATTTACCTGATACCAAATAGGATGCCTAATACCATCCTCAAATCGTCTCACTTTTAATGTCTCAATAGTATTATAGATAGGCACAAAGCACTAGAGCTCAGTTAAATGAGATGAATAGTTTATAACTATCATAGAACCCTATTGCAGGTTCATGAACTCCCTGGAATGATTGGACCATAGGGTCTCAGACAAAAAATATTCATAGAATATATATTGGAAATCCATCCAAATCACTTCCTGATACCAACCTGCTTGGTTTAGAACATCCCACAAATATTTGTAATATCCATGAAGAATATACATAGAGAGTTTCACTCTTTTATCAGGATGTGTCTCAAGATTCTTTAATATATATAGGACTGTATCCAATGATAAATATAACACCCTGACCCCTCTAGACCGGAGCCAGTGCATTAATTATTATATTGGCATGGTTATAAGGAATGAAAATCCAAAAGGAATGATCAATTTAGTAGTCTTGAAGAAACTATATACATAAATTTAACTCAAATTCCATTGGAAAATGTTACAAAATACAATACATAACCAAAACTAAAAACTGCATCCACAGGAAATCAATAAATGATCTCCTCTTCATCACCTTTTGAAGGTGGAAAATGAAAGGGGTGATCTCAAATGCTCAGTAAGGGTTACAAATAGTGGAAGCATGAATTAAATAATAAGCTAATGATAAAAATTTTGACATAATCAATATGGCATGGTGAATAAATGAAAAACTCACGCCATTAATAAACTGAGAATGAAACTACATCCATAGGTTTTTTCATAGTAAAAACCTCATGTATAGTAATAACTGATAATAAATAAGGAGAATTATCATTAATTTGACTTCATATATCTGGAACATGATACCATAATACCATTAAAACAGTTTAGTTCTGTGGGTAGAAACCCGTCTGATTTTTGGAAACAAACTTGAAGGGTTTGTCGCCAACTGATTTGTCTCATGAGACCTACTGATGCATTGGGGGGCTATAGCGGGCCCCAACTTCCAATTCATGTCCAAATCATTCTTTATACACTAATTCAATACAATATCAATATTCCTTTTCAATATTCTTATAGAGTAGAGTATACAGATTCATCAATATTTCTATAGTTAAAATAACTTTTCAAATAAACACCGTATGTAAAATGGTATATGGTTTAGACAAAAAACATATCCATGATATGAGATTATGGATATTTAATATAAATATAATTTTAAATTAAAAGTTATCTCAAATGGGCAGTAGGTACACCGCATAAGGATTATTAGGTACATAATACAAAGTTAGTCACAACAAAATAGTAGTTGAGACAGAGTCTCTTACCACAATGTAATCGGTCGAATCATACGACCAGAACTTAATAACCATAAAATGAGTAATTTAACACCATGAATATAAAGAGAATAATGTTATTATATATCAAATGGAAGTAAAAATATACCACATACAAGAAATAATTGGCGAATGATGGATATCTCACGGAAATGAAAGTGAGATGAGAAACCCCTTACCTTATGCTCGAGTGTATTATTCGTTTGTTTTAATGACCTGAATAATAAAATTTAGATTCATTAATTACAAATCCAGAACCTCCTATACATGTAATTGGTTTATTATAACCTTATTAGGTTCATTAATGTCCCTTTTTATGGGTTTAAGAGGTTCAATTTTATTGTTTTGGAAGCATTTTCTTCCTTGGTTTTCAAGATTCGTTTACTTGTATTCATGAATGGAAGTTCATTTGAAATGTGGTTAAACATCCAGAATTTTTAAAATATATTATTAGTGACATTGAAGAGATATAAATGATCTTATAATTATTCTGGGTTATATACTTGAGGATGAATTATTAGTTAAAAGTTATTGATAAACGCTTGGATTTAGCTTGGCGATTTTGTGTACAATGAACTTGTTTTGTATTATTATTCCATATTATGAGTGTGTAGGGATTCAAAAAAAATTAATGAGAAAAAATAAATATATTGTGATCTGGTTCAAATATAAAAATGGTTACATGACCATAATTGAATATGGTTATGAAAATTAAGAACCTGTCGTCTTTGAATGTGATAAATTAACACATCTCGGACGGTGTTTTCATTTTTAGTATAAGAGGAGGGAGAAAGAGAGACGATGATGAAATATTCCATTAGAATAATATAATTCCAGTTCATGTAAGGTTCTGGAATTATCATAGCATTTGGATTAAGTTAGGTGAGGAAAGAAGTATAAAATAAAGGAACTTAAAATAAGAGAAAAATTGAGAAATCTCTTACGAAAATTCGGCAGCCTAATGACATCACTTAAAATTTCATAAAATAGTTTGATGAGAGAAAGTGGGTATCTAATCACTCATAAATAATATGGAAAGTAAGGGGAATATGTAATGATATATCCCAAAATAATACAATTGAAAATAAAAGAGAAAACATAAATGAAAGCTTTAAGAAAAGAGAAGGGTGGTTGATTCTCTTACCTTGTAGAGTAACTACCAAAACTTGAAGGTTGGGACCTTGGGGGTTTGAGGACACCTTGGGAGGACTACTAGGTAGGTAATAACACAAGATATTCAATGATAATGAGTTTTTAATTAAATAAAATGAAGGGGCTGAGTGGGTATTTATAGTAATTAAGAGGGAGTTTTTTATTAATTAAAAGGGACACCTCATTAGTGGTTTTTTCAAAACCATGGGATTTTCCATGGTATTTTCCCATGGTTTTATCCACTTGGAACACCTCATGTCATAAGTTACTGTAAAAAAGTCAAAAAACCTTTTATATTTAATTATTGCATCATTATGATGTCATTAAACTACGGAAAACTCAAAACTGTATTTTTACTATTTACGGAAAATTCAAGTATTTTAGAAAAATCCCAAAAATTCACCCTAAATTTTTTTCGATGTGTAGAATTCAAAAATGAAATCCATATTTTGGAAATAATTTTCTAACTATTTTTAATTTAATTTTATATAAAATAATAATTAATTAAAAAAACAATTTTAAAGGTATAATTAGTTTTATATCACATTGAAAAATTAATTAAGATCTCATTATATTATTACATTAAGAAAATAAAATATTATAATTATTTACTATTCATAAGGGTCATATTACTATTCATATTACTATTCATAAGGGTATGTTACTATTCATCAAAAATCAAGTTGGTTTTATCAGACTCCAAATGACTTACTGGTCACAACTCTAGATGACCGTTTTTCGAAATTCAAAACATAGAAGTGGAAAATTTATGTTTAATGGATAGGTTTTGACATTCTCTTAAATAACCAAGTGTTGTTTTAAAGGAACACAATGCTTTATGAAATATAGGATATGAATATAATGTATTTAAGAGAAACATACCATAAAATGTTTGGGGTGTTATATTATTCCCTCCTTTGGAAATTTCATCCTCGAAATTTTATGTATAAATATCACAAAAAAGATGTGGGTGGTTCTTCTTCATAACATCCTTAGCTTCCCATGTTGCTTCCTCCATATTCTGGTTTTTCCAAAGAACCTTTACTAGGCGATTCATCTGATTTCTGAATACCTACTCCCTTATGTCAAGAATCCCGATAGGCTCTTCATAGTATGATAAATCAGGTTACAGTTCTATTTATTCATAGGTAAGTACATGCATTGGGTTTGACATGTATTTCTTTAACAATGACACATGGAACACATCATGAACTTTGGAGAGACTTTGCGGCATTGCTAAACGGTAAGCTACAACTCTGATTCTTTCCATAATTTTAAATGGTTCGATGTACTTGGGGATTAGTTTCCCTTTCTTACCAAACCTTAAGACACCCTTCCATGGAGATACTTTCATAAAGACATGATCTCCCACTTGGAATTCCAAATCCTTTCTTCGGTTGTCAGCATAACTCTTCTGCCTAATTTGGGATTCTTTAATATGGGCTTGGATTGTATTCACCTTTCCCATGGTCTCTTCAATAAGTTCTGGTCCTATAAGTTTTCTCTCACCAACTTCATCCCAACAAGTTGGAGCATCTCTTTCTATATAATGCTTCATATGAAGCCATTTGAATAATAGAATGGAAACTATTATTGTATGAAAATTACACCAAAGGAAATTATTGATCCCATATACCTTGAAAGTCAAGAGAGCATGACCTCATCATATCTTCTAGAGTTTGAATAGTCTTTTCAGACTGTCTGTCAGTTTGGGGGTGATAAGTAGTACTAATACAAAGCTCAGTATTCAAAGCCTTCTGGATACTTTTCCAGAATTTTGATGTAAACCGGGGATCTCGATCAGACACAATCGATATAGGTGCACCATGAAGTCTTACAACTTTATTAATATAAAGTCTTGCTAGGTGCTCAAGTGGTAAATCCTCTCTTATAGGAAGGAAATGTGATGATTTTGTGAGACGATCAGAAATTACCCATATTGCATCATTCCTTCTAGGTTTCCTCGATAGACCAGTGAAATAACCCATCATAATGTTATACCACTTCCACATATGAATATGTAGAGGTTGCATCAATCCTCTAGGATGTTTTCTCTCTGCCTTCACTTATTGACAAACTAGACACCTTGACTCGTAGTCAACAATTTCCCGCTTCATATTATCCCACCAGAAATATTCCTTTAGATCTCTACACATCTTTGTGCTACCAGGGTGTATAGAAAAATTTGAGCTATGAAAATCATCTAATAGTTCTATTTTTAGCTTAGGTACTTATGAAATGCATAAACTCTTCCCAAACTTCAGAACTCCTTCCTCATACACGAATTCTTCCAACCTACCATCCTTAACAACTTTAATTTTATTGTGTATATTTTCATCATCATATTGAGATCATTTTATCTTTTCTATTAAAGATGGTTTAGCAATCATTTGAAAGAAGAAATATGTTTTCACTTCCTTGACAATTCCCATATTCATCTTTAGTAGATCCATGAATATAGGATCTCTCTCAATCCTCATTTGAGTCAAAAGTCCATGATCTTTCCTGCTTAATGCATCTGCTACCTTATTTTCCTTTCCTGGGTGGTAGTGTATTGAAAAATCGTAATCTTTGAGTAACTAGAGCCATATCCTTTGCCTCATGTTGAGTTATTTTTGTGTGAAAATGTATTTCAAACTCTTGTGATCTGTTTATATCTCACATTTTTCACTATAAAGATAATGTCTCCATATCTTCAAAGAAAATATTACAACTTCTAACTCAAGATCATGTGTTGGATAATTTTCTTCACGAGTCTTCAACTACCTTTATGTATAAGCAATAACTTTACCATTTTTCATAAGGACTCAACCCAGACCATTCTTTGATGCATCACTATATATTAGAAATCCATCACTTCTAGATGGAAGAGTCAAAATTGAATCATTGACTAATATTATTTTCAATTATTCTAAGCATTTTGTACATTCTTTTATCCACACAAACTTAACTCCTTTACGTGTGAGCTTGGTTAGTGGGTTATCCAGTCGGGTGAAATTATGAAAAAAACGCCTATAGTAACCTGTTAATCCAATAAAACTACGCACCTCGGTTATGTTTGTTGGCATGGGCCAATCTTGGATTGTCTTTGTCTTCAAAGGATCAACTAGGATTCCATCCTTAGAGACAATATGACCTAGAAAAAAAATTGATTAAATCCATAATTTTCACTTGCTAAACTTCCCATATAATTCATTTCTTCTAAGAGTTTTCAGAATAATCCGCAAGTGATTCTCATGGTCTTCATAGCTTTTTGAGTATACTATGATATCATCGATGAATACCACAAAAAATTTATCAAGATATTCCTTGAAAACTCTATTAATTAAATCCATAAAAATATATGGTGCATTCTTTATTCCAAAAGGAATCACTGTAAACTCGTAATGCCCATACCTAGTTCAAAATGCTGTCTTTGAAATATCTTCCTTCCTCACACGCAGTTGATGATATCCGGATCAAAGTTCAACCTTCAAAAATTATTGAGCTCTATGAAGTTGATCAAATAAATCATCAATCCAGGGAAGAGGATACTTATTCTTTATTGCAATAGCATTGATTTCCCTGTAATCAATGCATATCCTCATGGATCCATCTTTCTTTTTGACAAACAAGACCGGGGATCCCCATGGAGAAACACTAGGTCGAATAAATCCTTTGTCACTCAACTAATCTATTTGTTTCTTTAGCTACACTAACTCCATAGTGGCCATTATATAGGGTGTCTTTGATATAGGTCTTGCACCAGGAATTAGGTTAATGAAAAACTCAATTTCCTGCTCTGGAGGATGTCCAGGTAAATACTCTGGAAACACATCAATGTATTCTTGCACTATATGAACATATTCAATTTGATTATTTCTTTCCTCACCCATAGATATTGGGTTATCTTCCTCTCTAAGAATTGCATTCAATAGAGATACTGGGGGTGGGTCTAAATAAGAATCATATGGTGAGGTCTTTTCTCTAAATATAAGAGATTCTACACCATTTTCAAAAAATTTAACTTCCTTTTTCTTGAAATAAATCTTCATATCATAGTTAGATAGCCAATTCATACCGAGAATTATATCAAAGTCATTCATTGGTATGATGATAAGGTTAGAAACTAAAGCACATTTATGTTTCACGAGGGGGACTAGTTGGCATGCCTTTGTTGCAATGATGCATCCCCTAGAAGTTTTGACTGATAACTCCTTTATTAAATAAAATTGGAAATGTATAATTTTTTTGGAAATCTAGGAAGATATAAATGAATTCGATGATATAGAATCAAATAAAGTGTTGGCTAAGTTTGAGGTAACAATTAAAGTACCTACCACCACACCATTAGGAACTTCAACTTCTGTGGTTGTAATCACATAAGCTCTCCCTTGCTCTCTTGACTTTTTCCGAGGCATGTTTCATTGGTTATTAGGTCACTCATTTTCATAGTGTTACATCTCTCTACAATTGTATCATTGAACATCATAAAATTGTTTCTTCCCTTTGAATTCATGAGATAGATGACCCTTTTCTCCACACTTATAGCAGACTCCCATGCCTTTTAAGCATTTCTTGAGATGATTCTTTCTATAATTTTCACATAATGGTAATTTCTTCATTACCTTGTTATTCTTTGGAACTTCACCTTTCCCTTGGGTATCAAAGTACCTCTTTTTATCTTGGTTTCCCTTGAACAAATTTTATCTAGCAAATTCCTTCTCTGTTTTGATGGCACCTGATACAATTTCATCATATTTTGAAAATGTTTGAGAATCCAGTTCCCTTTGAATACTTGGCTTAAGACCTTCAAAGAAATGATCAATCTTGTCTTCTGAGTCACATACATTATCTACGACATACCTTGCTATCCTTTTGAAGGTAGCCTCATACTCCGCAACACTGTCTTCTTCCCTTTGCTTTAAGCCAAGGAATTTCCTCTTCATTTCGATTTGTTTCTCATGAGGGAAATATTTTTCAAAGAATATTTCCTTAAAATTCCTCCATTCCATATCTTCTACTTCTTCTTCCTCTATGGTATTCTGAATCAAGGACCACCATTGATCAACGTCTCCCTTGAGACAATATACTACTAGTACTACCTTTTCATTTTCATTGCATCTTAATACCATGTATATCTTTTCAAGGGACTTTATCCATTGCTCAGCAACCACTGGATTAGTAGTCTCACTAAAATATGGGGGATTCTTCCACATGAAACGATCCAATACAGGTGTGGAATGGTTAATCGTTACAACCTGAGTAAGTTTTCCCAATATGTTCCTAATCTGATCTACTCCAACATTAACTGTGTTGACATGATCATTGGGGAGATCCCTACATTTCCCACGAGTATTGATTCTCCTTCTTCCATTAGATTCCATTTCTAAATAATTTCACACACTATATTAGGGTATGAATCATAATTTATAATATTAACTTAACAAAATACTTAGCATAAATTGATATCCTACCCATGGATAATCCCATAATTAGAAAAATGGTTTCTATGAGAAATAATTAACATTTCAATCTTTCATAATGGATTGTAAAGAAAATATGAATTATCCTAATCATATCCCCCAGGAGTTTCATAACCAAGAGTGCAGCAAGGCCCATTTTCGTGTACCGGGATACCCCAGGTCAAGCCCGAAACTCCTTATCGGAGCTTTCACTCTTAGGTACATCTGTGCAAGAGCCACCTATACCTGCTCGTATCCAGATAGGGATGTATTTTCTAGAAATATTCACATAATATATTCCTTACCAAAATACAAGGACTTTCTTGTATGTTTACCCTCAAATACTACCTTCGGGATTTGTTCCCTACTATACATTTCATACTCTAGTTTCTAAGTTTTCTACTAAACTTCCTCTGATACCAACTGTAACACCCCAACCCCTCTAGTCTGGAGATGGTGCATTACTTGTTATATTGGAATGGTTATAAGGAATGAAAATCCCAAAGGAACGATCTATTTAGTAGTCTTGAAGAAACTAGATACATAAATGTAACTCAAATTACATTGGAAAAGGTTAAAAAAATACAATACATAACAAAAACTAAAAACTGCATCCATAGGAACTCAATAAATGATCTCCTCTTCATCACTTGTTGAAGGTAGACAATAAAATGGGTGAGATCAAATTCTCAGTAAGGGTTACAAATAGCAGAAGCATGAATTCAATAATAAGTGAATCATAAACAATTTGACATAATCAATATGGCATGGTGAATAATAGAAAAACTCACGCCATTAATAAACTGAGAATGAAACTGCATCCATAGGTTTTGTCATAGTAAAAATATCATGAATAGTAATAACTGATAATAAATAAAGATAATTATTATTAATTGGACTTCATGTATCTAGAACATGATACCATAATACCATTAAAACAGTTTAGTTCTGTGGGTAGAAACCCGTCTGATTTTTGGAAACAAACTCAAAGGGTTTGTCGCCAACTAATTTGTCCCATGAGACCTATCGATGCATCGAGTGGCTATAGAGGGCCCCAACCACCACTACATGTACAAATAATTCTTTATACATTGATTCTATACAAGAAAAATATGCCTTTTCAATATCCGTATAGAGTAGAGTATACGGATTCATCAATATTTCCATAGTTAAAATAACTTTCCAAAAAAACACCGTATGTAAAATAGTATACGGTTTAGACAAAAAACATATCCATGATATGAGATTATGGATATTTAATTTAAATATAATTTCAAATTAAAAGTAATCTCAAATGGGCAGTAGGTACACCACATAAGGATTATTTGGTGCACAATACAAAGTTAGTCACAACAAAATAGTAGTTGAGACAAATTCTCTTACCACAATGTAATCGGTCGAATCATATGACCAGAACTTAATAACCCTCAAATGAGTCATTGAAATACATTAATATAAATAGAATAATTTTATTATATATCAAATGGAAGTACACATATACTACATACAATAAATAATTGGTGAACAATGGAAATCTCACAGAAATGAAAATGAGATGAGAAACCCCTACCTTATGCTCAAGTGTGTTCTTCATTTGTTTTAATGACCTGAATAATAAAATTTATCTTCACTAATTAACAACTCCATAACCTCCTATACATGTAACTGGTTTAGTATAACCTTATTAGGTTCATTCATGGCCCTTTTTTATGGGTTTAAGAGGTTCAATTTTATTGTTTTGGAAGCATTTTCTTCCTTGGTTTCCATGATTCATTTACTTGTATTCATGAATGGAAGTTCATTTGAAATGTGGTTAAACATCCAGAATTGTCAATATATATTATTAGTGACATTAAATAGATATAAATGATCTTATAATTATTCTGGGTTATATACTTGAGGATGAATCATTAGTTAAAAGTTATTTATAAACACTTGGATTTAGCTTGGCAGTTTTGTGTACAATGAACTTATTTTATTTTATTATTCCATATTATGAGTGTGTAGGTATTACAAAACATTAATGAGAATAAATAAATATATTCTTATCTAGTTCAATCATAAAAATGGTTTCATGACCATAATTGAAGATGGTTATGAAAATTAAGAACCTGTCGTCCTTGAATGTGATAAATTAACATATGTCGGACGGTGTTTTCATTTTTAGTATAAGAGGAGGGGAAAAGAGATATTATGATGAAATATTCCATTAGAATAATATAATTCCAGTTCATTTAAGGTACTATAATTATCATAGAATTTGGATGAAGTGAGTTGTGGAAATAAGTATAAAATAAAGGAACTTAAAATAAGAGAAAAATTGAGAAATCTCTTACAAAAATTCGACAGCCTAACGACGTCACTTAAAATTTCATAAAATTTCTTGATGAGAGAAAGAGGGTATCCCATAACTCATAAATAATATGGGAAGTAAGGGGAATATGTAATGACATATCTCAACATAATCCAATTTAAAATAAAAGAGAAAACATAAATGAAATCTTTAAGAAAAGAGAAGGGTGGTTGATTCTCTTACCTTGTAGAGTAACTCCCAAAACTTGAAGGTTGGGACCTTGGGGGTTTTAGGACACCTTGGTAGGACTCCTAAGGAGGTAATACCACCAAATATTTTAGGATAGTGAGTTTTTAATGAAAGAAAATGAAGGGGGTGAGTGGGTATTTATAGTAATTAAGAGGGAGTTTTTTATTAATTAAAAGGGACACCTCATTAGTGGTTTTTGAAAAAACATGGGCTTGTCCATGGTATTTTCCCATGGTTCTAGCCACTTGGGACACCTAATTTCATAAGTTACTATACAAAAGTCGACCAGACTTTTATATTTAATCATTACATCATTATGATGTCATTAAACTACTGAAAACTCAAAACTGTATTTTTACTATTCACGAAAAAGTATTTTAGAAAAATCCCAAATATTCACCCTAAATATTTTTCGACGTGTAGAATTAAAAATTTAACTCCATTTTTTGAAAATAATTTTCTAACTATTTTTAATTTAATTTTATATAAAATAATAATTAATTCTAAAAAAAACAATTTTAAAGGTATAATTAGTTTTATATCACATTGAAAAATTAATCAAGATCTCATTATCTTATTACATTAAGAAAATAAAATATTATCATTATTTACTATTCATAAGGGTCATATTACTATTCATATTACTATTCATAAGGGTATGTTACTATTCATCAAAAATCAAGTTGGTTTTATCAGACTCCAAATGACTTACTGGTCACAACTCTAGATAACCATTTTTTGAAATTCAAAACATAAAAGTGGAAAATTTATGTTTAATGGATGAGTGTCTCTTAAATAACCAAGTGTTGTTTCAAAGTAACACAATGCTTTATGAAATATAGGCTATGAATAGAATGTATTTAAGAGAAGCATACCATAAAAGTTTTGGGGTGTTATAATAAATTTGCAGCATGGGGGAACCATCCCTTAAAAAAGTAGGTGGATGTTGCTACTAGAACTCCCACACGAGATATCCCATAAAAGGGAAAGGTCACAGAGCTCCCTGTTTGGTATGCATAAGCTGTAGAACCCCCCCTCAAAATAGGACATCATCGATCACATTTGAGATAACATGAGGTTTCATAGGTGGCACTACTAGAGGTATCACTGATGGATCAGGGCCCACCATATCCGAAGTATGGCCATCACCACCCTCGTGAATAATGACTAGAGGACATCATGCTGGAATGTCTCTAAAATTTTAAAATGCATTCCTTAGATTGGATGGATCATGGTAATGATAATATATACACGAATAGGATAGGTACAATCCTTACAATGTGAAAGTAACACCCCTATTCCTGCTAATAAATCCAGGTTTGGGTGAAAGGAACACTTATATAAAACACAAGAGATGCTACCTACTTCACACTACTAAGGTTAGGTCTTGGTCAAGATCTGTGTTTTACTATGTGGGTTCCAATACATAGAGTATCAATTGTAGTTTATAGTTGAAAACAACCTTCAAATTGTGATTTTAATCCCTATTTAGTGGTTTCCCTTTCATTTTTTATTTCAATTCCATTTTTATAACAATTGTATTTAAATGTTGAACTGTATAGATCACCACTTCCAATTTAAAAGGGCCCATAAACCTCATAAAATGAAGCACAAAGTCCATTAAATAAAAACCACTCATTAATAAATCCCCTGCATTAAATTTCATCACAATTCATTAATATATTAATAAGAACCAAAACATGCTGCAAGAAATACACATTGTCATATAAACATGGCATGGAATAATTCATGGCATATAAATCCTATAATATGCCTAAAATGATGCATGATAATGTTCCTTTCTGTATCAGGCCGGGGATAAAATACAATCCTCAATTATAACAATAAATATCACACATCATGTGCATTACCCAATGGTAGAATCAAATCAACTATAATAAGAATAATATAGAACAACATGTCCCACCCCAGGTAATTTAGCATTTCCCTATACGTGGGTAAGCTACTCCCAGGAATAACTCATTACCAAATTCAAACACATTCCTAACATCCTATATAATATTCCCAAACAATAATATGAAATAAAATAAATTTTCTTTGATACCACTTTGTGACATCTTGACCCAAATGCCACTAAACGGTGCCCTGAGCTAGTGGACTGCATGGCCTCAAGCACGCCTCCCTGTACACCATAGGCCTCTGACTAACATCAAGGGTCCAAGGTGGTATATGGGGAGACTATACCCTCATGATCAAAGTATCACAAAGGTGATATAAATAGATAAATAGTTGAATAATAATAGATAACTGATAACAGAAGGTAAACATACAGATGTAATAAATAACCAACTACAACCATAACTAGTATCATATAAATAACGATGTAATATCACATGTCTAACAAAAAGGGACAAGAAAGCATTCTATACAATACATTTATCAAAAAATGAAAAAGACTAAAAGACTATCTCTAATAACATCATAAGCCACAACTCAGTCCTATGCTTCCCTGCTCCCATGCTATCACCAGATCAAATATCAACAACTGGGTGCTTTCCCATGTCCCTACCTACATACACATAATTTGATCAGGTACCATCAGTGGATCAGATATGGTGTGAGATAAACTCAGTAGGCCACCACCAAAGATATCTATAAATTTCCAGTTAGTACATATACTATGATAGTGTGTAGGTAATAAGGTAAATAATAATAAAATCTATAAAAGGTTGGATTTGGTTTTGAAAGGATACCGGGATGACACTACCTTATTTGGGTTTCCATGCCCGAATCATAACAGTAAGGGTTTCCATGCCCATATCACAACAACATGGGTCACCATACCCATATCATATAAGTAAGGGTCTTTATGACCATGCATTATAATCCATAAGGGTCACCATTCCCATATCATAACATTAGGTTCACCATGCCCGTATCATATTTATAAGGTATATCATTCCCAGATCATGATCCATAAGGGTATCCATGCCTATATCCTAACTACAGGGTTACCATGCCCATGTTTCATAATTTTTGAGGGTCTTCATGACCATATATCACATTTGTATAAGGTACATCATTCCCATATATAATAACAATATGGGGGACACGATGCCCATATAATATAACATGTAGGGGTCGATGTTTCCATCATCATAATAGTGATAACTAATCAAAGGTTTTAATAAGATCCAATAGTTAATTCATAACTCCTTAACATTCATTAATATCAAGGGTATAACCATTGTTTAAATTAGTCACGTGATGTGGTTGCACCGCTCACTCTCAATATAATTAAATAAGATTTTTAAGTGTGTTATCCATACTTCAACACAAAAATTATCCATTTAATTTATGATATCACAATTTACAAGTCAAACCAAACACACCAATTTTTTTTTTGGTTATACGATCATAAAGGTCAAATTGGCATATAAAGGGCACACCTGAAGGGGTGACGCACATTGAGGTTGAACGATATCTAACATCTCATGGGATCTAATAAGGTTGTTATGTTCCAAAATAGACATTTAATTATGGGTATATTTAATTTAGGGGCAACGCACGGTGAAACTGGTGTGCAGTACATAACTCATAATATAAAGAATCACAGCTTTAAGGGATAAATACTAGACCACAAACTTTATTCTTATATAGAATCACTCATCTAGAATTGGAATTTTATTTGGTCTAGATTGGAATAAAATAGTAAAATAGATGAACACCCTGAAAATTGGGCATATGATCCTACACCTAAATAACTCTGCTAAGAGGAAGAAAAATGATGAAAAACACAAAATTAATAAAGATCTTATGGGTTCACATCCAACAAGATGATCAGAATTCGAATCAGAGTCTAGATGGATGTGTTATCGATGAACCTATCTTGATGGGAGGAGGATCTCAAATGGAAGAGAAGATGACTATCATTGGAGGAAAAAATAAGAAAGGAATTGGGTGTTAAAACATATAATCCATTAAAGTAATTTTGGTAAAATCACCCAAAAATAAGGGGTCGCACGGTTTGGATGAATAGTTGGCCAAACCATGCACCAATAGTTCTTATCCCACTTTCTAAAGAGAGGAATCACATGGTTCATGAGCACAATTTGGGAAACTGTACACAAACCATTCTACATGACTCTGTTAAAAACTATAGAGAATCTACATAAATGTGCAGCACTGGGTGCACATTTAGGGTAAAACATGTGCCCTATTATTCTCATTGAAAATACTCACATGATTAGGAGAAACTATGTAGGATGGGTGACACAGTTTTTATTAACCGTTTGGCCCAGTTCTTGCTTCCACCGGCCGAGGTTCTAGGCTCCGAATAAGCCTTAGACACCCCCATTTCCTCCTTATTCTCACTAGGAATCTATATCATGTCAAAACCAAATATTTAAACTGGAAATTAAAGGATTTATACATCATATAAAAACCATGTTATTACACATTCTAGGGTGGTGTTAGCCAATATAGACCAACTAGGGATTCATCTCTTCCATCGTAGGGTGGTAGCATGGTTGAGTGCGATCAATGTGGTGGTCTGAGACATCTGAAGATTCTATGTACAAAAAATCCATTGGTGTGTTATTACTATGGAAGTATGGGGAACATGAACTATTTTTGTAGGAGTGCTCAACAAGATCCTAGTGAAAGAGGATTTGGGTATCATAGGGTTCTAGGCCAGGGTTTATTACACCTTAGAAATCTAGTAGTTGGGAATCCACAAGCTGTTTGGGTCATGGTGGAGGGCATGAAGCTTAGGGTCAGTTGACATAGTTTTAATAGGGTAGTATAGTTTAGGGTTATAGATATGGCCAGTTTCATGTCATCCAACCTACCCCCATGGAGTAGGATGTTGGTCCATCTACCATTTGAGGTACAATCTTAGTAGCTTTGACTCTTGTGTATACTTTATTTGATACAAGTGCCTCAAATTATTTCATTTCTTCTCAATTTGTGGTAGGTTTAGGTTTATTTATGGAGTACCATTTTGGGGTGATGTTTATTGACACACTCTTAGGCATGAAACCAGAGGGGATTTGAAAGTGTGAAAATTATGCTTTAGTTATTGTCAATTTTCGATTCCTCTAGGATTTCTTCATGTTAGAAATGGGTGGTTTAAATTAAATCCTCTATATGGATTAGCTTATTATTTATTAGACATAGATCAATTGTTATCACCAATTAGTTTCGTTCACTTCTTCTGAGGGTAAAAACTTTGAATATGTTGGTGAATGGAATACGCAAACAAGTCATGTAGGACTTGATTTTCAATGATTTTTTGGAATCACAGGTCGAGTTTCTAGTATAATCCTTAATGATTGGAAGGCACAAAAGGTACTATTTCCTCATATCATTGATCAATTTTAGGATGTGTTTCCTGATGATTTATCAAGGATACCATCATATTATGGGATCCAGTTTACTATCGAGCTTATTCCAGGTACAAAACCTATCTCCATTCCTCCTTACAGGATGAACCTAGAAGAGCATCAGGAATTGAAAACCCAATTAGAGGACTTGGAGGTGAAAGAATTCATGTAACCCAATACATCCCCCTGAGTTTCTCCAGTCCTATTTTCCAAGAAGGCAAAATGTTCCTTATGTTTATATATAGACAATTAAAATCTCAATCAAGTTACAGTTAAAAACTGATATCCACTTTCTCACATCGATGATTTATTAAATTAGCTTAAGGGTTCATAGATTTTCTTGAAGACTTAATTGCACTCTAGGTACCACTAGTTGAGGTTGATACATTATGAAATTCCCCTTACAACATTCAAGAGTAGGTAAAACCTTTACGAGTACCTTGTGATGCCTTTTGAGTTGGAAACACACCAGTAGTATTCATGGACTTGATGAATATGGTATTTCATCCTTATTTAGACTCTTTTTTTATCATGTTCATCAATGAAATATTGGTATACTCCAGGTCAAGGGAGGAACATTATCATTATTTAGATATAGTTTTGAGCACACTTTAAAGAAAGCACATGTATGTAAAATTCTCTAAATTATAGTTTTGGATCGATTGAGTTCACTTCCTAGGTTATGTGATATCCAAGGTAGGGGTTTTAGTGGATCCTGAAAAGGTGGAGGTCATGGTTTCTTAGAATATACCTAGAAATTTATTTGAGGTCAATATCTTATTAGGGTTGACCAACTATTATTACAGATTTATCCATGATTTATCCCACTTAGGAGTGTCATTGATAGGGCTATCCAAGAAGGAGGTGATGTTTGAGTAGTTTGATGTTTGTGAGGAATCATTTAAAGTGATAAATAAGTGATTGAAATCTGCATCAGTTATGACCTTACCTAATCCAGGAAGGGATTAAACTCTATATTTTGATGTCTTGAGTATTGGTTTGGGTGAAGTGTTAATGCAGGATGAGTAGGTAGTCGATTATAGGTATTGGTAGTTGAGCTCACACGAACATATCTAATTAACTCACATTTAGAGTTGGTTAAGGTGGCACACACCTTGAGGTGTTGATGACATCATATTTTAGGAGAGAGATTCATGGTTTACACTGATCATAAAATCCTAAAATACCTTTTCTTTCAATGTGATTTGAACCTTCATTAGAGGATATGGGTTGAGTGTTTATAGTACTTATATTTTAAGATGATGTACACCCTTAGTAAGGGGAATGTCATTGTAAATGCATTGAGATAGAAGACTTAGACCCATGTGCTTCAGGAGTTTAGTAGTGAGTGGTAGGTGATGAATCAATTCACTAAGCTACATTTGGATATCCAGGGGCACCAAGGTAGAGAAACTTTGGCTTCCCTATCTATCACTTTCTCACTTCTTGAAAGGGTGAAAGAGAGTTAGCTTTTAGACTCAAACTACTTGGTGATAAGGGTTAATATATATAGAGGGGATCCACCAGTTGATTGGTCTATAGATTCTGATGATATTTTTTATGTTCAAATATGAGTGGTAGTCCCTATAAGAAAGTGTGAGGAACTGATGGGGGACTTCCATGAATCAAATGTGCATTCAAGAGTGACCAGGATGTATCATGGTGTACACAGATAATATTGGCATCCTGAAATAAAGAAATATATAGTGTGTTTCCTCGATCGATGCTCTACCATTCAGCAGGTGAAGGTTGAGCACCAGTGACCTAGTACTCTCTAGTCATTTCCAGTTCATTAGTATAAATGAGACGATGTGATTATAGACCTATGATGGGATGTTCTAGGATACATCAAGGTCATGATGTTGTTTGGGTCATCATGGATCGATCTATGAAAGTTTCCAATTTATTATCATTCAAGGATACTCCTTCAGTGGTTAAAATCAGAATATTATATGTATTTGTGGTGGTACATTTACATGGGGTCCCATAGATAATCATATTTTAAAGGGATTCATTTTCACCTCAAGATTTTGTAAGGTATTTTATAAGGAAATGGGCAAGTTGGTACACCTGAGTATGACTTATCACTAAAAGATGAATGAGAAATTTGAGCATACTAGATAGGTGCTATAGGACATAATTCAAGCATGAATCCTTAATTTTAATGGATATTGGGAGAGTCACATAAAATTGGTGTAATTTTATTATAATAATAGTTATTAGGAATCCATTCAGATGGTTCCATTTGAAGAATTGTATGAGTGGCCATGCTGATAACCTTTAGTTTTCTAGAAGCTAGAGAGTTAGCTATGCTTTGGATGAGTCTCATAGAATATACCTCTGAGTAGATACAGTTGATCAAGAATTGGTTTAAAACTTCCTATAGTAGGTAGATATCCTATTCTGATTGGATATGTTATCCTTTAGAATTCAAGGTGGGTGATCGAGTTTTCTTATTCGTGTCATTGAGACTTCAGAAGTGTCAGATTCATAAGTAAGGGAATTTATCAATGGGGTTTGTGGGACCATTTGAGGTGATATATAGGATTAGTACTATGGTATTATGATGTCCTCTTCCACCAATATATACAATTATGCATGGAATTTTATATGTCTCCCAACTTCATCAGTATCATCCAGAATCATCTCATGTTATTCAAATTGATGATGTCAAGATGAAGGTTGATGCTTCTTTTAAAGAATGACCCATTCATATCGTGGAACACAATGAGAAAATTATATGCAAGAATATAGTCCCCCTAGTGTAGGTTTTTTGGAAGTATTGATGTGTTCAAGGGGATATGTGGGAATAAGAGTCCAACATGTGAGTTTAGTGGAAAATTTTATTCATAGAAACGACTCAGTGAGGCCTGAGAGTATAGGTTGGTGTCAAGCTATTATATGGTGGGGATGCTGTAAGATCCTAACCTTATTTTGAGGTGAAAATATAGTTACAATCTATTAAATATATTTTTTGTTTATTATTTTATGCGTGGTTATTGGAGTAGGGGATGACTTGAGAGCATCTTAGAGAACTAGGGCTCAAAATTATGGACTTTGGAGTTATAGCCTAGGGTGTATGGTTAGTGAACTATTAGTGCTAACTATGTATCCTAATATGTATAATAACATGGTTTTTCAACCATCATTAGAGATTTATAAAATTGTCCAAACCTATGTAGAAAATTGTAGATGCATTTCACACAGTTTGAGCATGACTTTCTAACCGTGCATTGTAACTGTGTGAAATTTTATACCTTGTACAGTGTGGTTAAAATGGTTGACACACAGTTTTCCCAATAGTGTGACCAAAACAAATGCCTCTTTAAAAAGTGAAAAATTAAAAAACTACCCCTATGTCCCCTTGATATTTTTAACCCAACTTTTCTCTTTATTTCCAGTAACACCTCCCATACGTGACCCCCCATTCCTCTCTTTCTTGGTAAACCTACCTTGGTTATTGATTTTTTGGAGTGTCATTTGTTGTGATTGAAGGTATGAGGTAAGGCTAAGATTCCTCCTTCCTTTATTTTCTTTTCCCATTTTCTTTATCTCTCTTCATTCTTTTATCTAATATTCCCTATTTTTAGGGATTTTGTTTGATTTCTCATTTTCTATCACTCTAGGCTGAATCAAGGGTTGATTGTAGATGAGTATTATTCTATAGGAATAAGGTAGGTGGTCCTTATATTTTTACCTATGGTATTTCTTAAAGTATAAATGCATGGGTCACTAGTGAAAAAACATTTTTTTCCATTGATTTTTATTTAATTTTAACATTTGTTTTTAATCAATGTTTATAAAGGAGACATTATAAATAACTTTTTTTGCATCGATTTAAAAAAATGAATGGACAAAATGTTTTTCATTTTTTGATGAACCTTTCGACATTAGTTTTTATAGAAACTGACACCAAAGACCAATTTTCTAGATTTCGGAAGAGGTCTTTATTATTAGTTTTTGTAGAAACTGATGCCGAAGATTGGTCTTTGGGTAAGTTCATTATTCGTATATGACTTAGTTTCATTGAATATTTATAATAAAATTAAATTTTATTAGATTAAAAATAGAATATTATGATATAAAAAAATAAAATATTTAATATAGTTAACAACCCTTATGAAAATTAGTCATTACTTCAGTTGTGACTATCTCATACATGAATTATGAAACATAATAACCACATTCCACACTTCCTTGTTGATGATTACACTACGGTTATAAAATATTAACTTGATATTAGGAACCAATATATAAATATATATATCAAAAATAAAAATATTATGTAATATAAAAATATTTACTAGTACTTCCATGTATTGGATTAGATTTGGATTATTTATCGACTAGTGATATTTGTTAAACTTTTTCCAGGACCTAAATTTTTATATATATCAACTAATAAAACATGTATAAATAATAAAATTAAAAGTAATGAACTTATAAAAAATAATACAGATTACTTGTCTAATAAGGTGGAAATTTATTTACAAATAGGGCCCAATAAAGAGAAAAACCAGTATAACATGCATTCACTTCGATAGAATTCGCCTAACATCCAATGCCCTCTACAATACAAAATGTTCACAATTAATGATTTTTTTATAATTAAAATTAGTTCATAAATATATTAGTGTTATTACCCATCAAGGAATGGTAAAAACCAACATCTAATCTCTTTGTTTGATAATATCTCATATATATATGTAACTCTATTAGTAGTATTCAAATATTGCAAAACTATTGAAATGAATTCTGAATCCATAAGTCCATAAAAAAATTGGTCTCATTTTGTATCAGAAGCATGTATAGATACCTAATTAAATAAGTAATATAGTAAGTCACTTAAAATCATATTTATTTAAATAAAATTGTAAACTTAAACATAAATTTACTTACATTGAAAACAACTACAACACAGGCATGCTGATCTCTTTAAACTGAATCAGATCCATGATATTTTTTGAATATTCTCAATGGATATTATCTTCCACATATTTAAGATTTCATCTAAAAATAATATAAATTATCCATTGAAGAATAATTCTAGGATAATCTATTTATCCCATAAGAAATAGAAGTATCTACAACTGTTGGTTCCTGAACCTTTTATTTCCTTTGTATTATTTCTTTTGATTATAGAAAATACTATAAAAATTAAATATCTAAAAATATTATAATTAATTTTAAATTAAATGTAATTAATATTTAGAAACAACACATACCTCATGTGATAGATAACAAATAAGGTTAGTTGGACAAAGTAAAAACTAACCCATATTATCCCCAACTTTGGTAATATCCTCAGTAGGTAATGGTTGTAGAAAATTAGGATCAATAATATCATGCACTGATACTCTGAAATAACCCAACTACATAGGCTGGTGATGTATAAAATACCTAAAAATATGTATGACTCCATATGATAAAATACATACATGAGGATCTCCAACATACAACGGATAATATAATATTGGGTATGAATGAGGAGGTGGAGGATCTGAGTTGGCAGGCTAGGTGGGCTGGGCTAGTTGGGTGATCTGTACAAGCTATGCATCTGACTGGGAAGGCTAGGAAGACTAGGCCAACTGGGCAGGCTGTGTTGGCTAGGAAGGCTGAGCAAGCTTAGAAGGTTGTGATTGTCATGTCAATTGTTTAAACATAGATTGCACAACTGATTGAATTTGATAACCCATGGACTGTTTCATTTCTTTCAGCTCATATTTTAAGAAATTGATTTCTATATCTCTTGACTACCTACTTTTATTACAAAAAACTTTACTAATACTAAAACCCAACTAATATCCTCTTACTTGGCCTAGGTGTTCTTACTTTCCAAAAGTAGTGTCTATGATATCCATCCTACCCTCAGGGATAAAATTTCCCTGACTCTCTTACTCCTAAAGGTCATCCTGAAATAAAAAATGAAATTATTATATCAATTTTTTTAATTTAAAAAAATATAAACATCAATGAAAGATAAAAAAATATTTACTTATAATTATTTCAGCTACTTCCTTTGCTTTCTCTATAATATACATTTCTTTTTTTCTTCTTCTTACTCATTTTCATTTTTCATGGTGAGAGGGAGGAGATAGAGGACCAAACTGTACCTCATATGAACCACTACTATATAGAGCTCTTAATGCTTTAATTTTTTTTCAATCATTTTCTACTACAATAACTGATACCCTCCACATAATAAAGTATGATGGTATACATTTTTCAACAGGATATCTTGATGAGATATCATGGAGGCCTATTATATAAAAATAAACTAATAAGTAATTAGATAAATATATAATAAATTTTACAATATAAAATTATCATAATGCCAGAAAATTTTCTTCATGTCAGCTGTCAAGAAATTTCTTCCACATATCTCTATTTAAAAAATCATACTTGAGGCATAGGTTTTCATCCTTTTTATTTCTAAAAACATATTTTTTTGTCAATTTTGTTTTAAAATCTCTCTATTGAACCACTATTAAAGTGAGATATCTTTTCCTAATTTCTTTCATTTCCTCAAAATTGAATGTCATATATAATTGAATAAATTAAATATTAGTCATTTAAAATATTTAATATTAAAAAAACAAGATAAAATAAATCAATTGGGATATTTTACTATCACAGCCTCCCGAAGCTACTATTTTACCATCCTTTCGACATACTTCCAATAAGGATATAAAATGATAATCCTATAATGGCTCTGAATTAATATATAATTGCTAAAATTAATTGAATTTGGGCCAGTTTCATTATTATCATCATCAAAATGAATATATAATCTCTCGTATCTATGAGCAAGTGACCGTTTTGGTAAATGTTTAATACCATTTTTACTAACTTGAGAACTTTATTTCACTATAGTAAAAGGATAACTCTTATCCTCTAAAGACACATCAATAATACTGCAAATATTTTTTATAAATTAAAAGTTTTCATTCATTAAATAAGTATATTACTAAATATTTAATAATATGAAAGGAGACATACCATGATAACTACTCCTCTCCCTCTGTATCTGACATTGACACAAATAAGTGTAATATAATTCTATGTACCTGCATATCATTATAAAAATGAATATTTAGAAACAAGGATGATAAAAATATGTTTGTAAAAAAGAGGCACACATTTGTAAGTTTCAAAAAAAAAATGATGTCATGATTATTATAACCAAAATATATGCAAGCTAACCTATTAAAAATATAGTTTTTACACATGTGGATTTCAAAAAAGAAATAAAATATAAATAATTACTAGAATAATTAGGAGAGTAATTTAATGTTTTCCCATATCCCTTCATCATGATTATTATGTACTACATGCACTATGTATGCCTTATAGTCATTATAATCATCTATAAATTTCCTATTAGATGAATAAGACTCATATAAATCAATAACATCATCATCATATTACTCATCACCAAAATGGTATCTTTTCCATTGAAAAATGATGGAACACTGATCATTCAATGGATCAATGACATGAAATATCTAATTTTCATGTGTCACCATGATAAATGATTCTTCATTGTAACTAAATCTTTTCAAATAAACCAGTGTAAACCCACAATCATCATGTTTCACACCACTATTACCATCAACCCAATTACACTTAAACACTGTGACTCAAAATTTTGTATAATCAATTTCCCATATATCCTCAAGAACTCCAAAATATGCCGATAAAGTAGAAATTGGGTTTTTATCTTTTATACTTGAAAAATGAACTGCTTCATCAATGAACATCACACCATTATTTTGAATGATAATCTTATCATCTAGTTTTTTTATGTAAAATGTGTATCCATTAATATAAAAACTAGACTATGAAATCATGTTAAGAGATGACCCCCATTCCAACCATTTCAATGTTTCTGATGCAGATATATATTTGATCACTTTCTATTTAAACCACAAAACAAATGTATTTTTATGCTCAATCATTAACCTCTTTTCATTTATTTTTGGATATCATATCTTTAATTTAGAAATATGTGATGGTATATATGATTGAACCTCATATGTGTTGTTCAAAATATATAAATGTGCTTGCATCACTTCATCGTGTGGAATGAGCTTTACATTTAAGCCTCAAATCCCTCTACCTTCACTATCAACTATCAAATATTGAGATATAGGTATACCAATATACTCAACTTTATAAAAATAATCAGTACAAAACTCAATCACCTCTTTTGATACATATTTTTGAATAGTAGATGCCTCTGGTTGATAAGGATTTTTAATATATCCCTTTAAAATTTTCATATACCATTCAAAAGGATACATCTAACATAAATAAATAGGACCACATATTCTTATCTCATGCACTAGATGAATCGCTAGTTGAACCATTATATCAAAAAATATAGGTAGAAAATACATTTTTATTTGAAAAAGTATAAGAGAAGTTTCATTATATAACTCATCTAACAAATTTAGATCAATGACTTTTCTAAAAATGGATGTGAAAAAATTACATAACCTGATGATAGTATTTCTGATAGATAATGGAAATATACCATGCAGTGCGACCGGTAACAATTATTGCATCAATACATGACAACATGAGATTTCATACCTATTAATTTAAAATACTTCACTGAAACCAAATTCTTCACATTTGAAGAATATAAACTGGGTACTTTTATATCACAAATACACTGACAAAAATTCAACTTCTCACTCTTGATTAATGTGTGACAAGAAAAGGTAAATATGTTATGTTTCCTTTCATAGTGGGAGCTAACTCCAAACATATTATCATTTATATCAAGTCTAATATAGTATTCAATCCATATTTTGTCTTTCCTTATACGTCTAACAAAGTTCCAATCAAACTATCACATAAATTTTCTTAACATGCATAATATCAATGTTATGTTTTATCTCTAAAAAACATTAATAAGGCAATTAAAAAAATAAAGTTTCTTCCAGATATTTTTTTGAAGACCAAATTTTATTTTATTTCCAAATTCCAAATCAATATTTTTCACCATGAAATAATATTATTTAACTAACAATGGTTATGGGGGAAGATTGTATTACTATAAACCATTAAATTCCTTTTTCAATCTCTGATAAGGATGACCAATTCACAAAAATCTTTGATGTATCATGTACACTATCTTTCTTCCATTATGCAACTGATAATATGAGGTCTCTTTTTCAAAAATTGGACATAATTTATGCCTCTTAACATTGTATCTAGATAAGTTTTCATATGAAGTAAATTCATTTATACTGAACATTATCATAACATGAAAAATAAAATACTCTTTTTTTGTATGCATCAAAAAAATTAAAACCTACCTCCCATAGTAGTTTCAAATAATCAATCAATGGTGAAAGATACACATTAATATAATTTCCTAGATATTTTGGTCTAGAAATAATCAAGATCATTATAACATATTTTTTCTTCATACATATCTATGGGGATTATTAGTAAACTAGCAACAAAAAGGACATGAACTATGTTAGCTACTTAGGCTCTGAAATAGATTCATTCCATCTGCACACACTACCATTCTTATATTTCTTACTTCTCTTCCAAAATCAGGAAATTGTTTATCGAATCACTTCCACCATGATGAATCATAAGGGTGATGTAATTTAACATAAGAGATGCATTTATCTAAATTCCATCATAACCTTTTTGCATCAATTGAATTTGAAAATAGATGCTTCAAATAAGGAATTATTGTAAGGTAACAAATTTCTTTAGCAGGAGCTTTGATTTTGGTACCTGAGAATGAATTAGAGTTAATTTATTGGAATTATATGAAGGGATTATTGGAAGGAGTTATTTTATTTAGCATGATTTTAGATGTCAATACATGTTAATTAATCTAATTTTACCTTTATAGTGTGATGTTCCACATATAGGACATTTTCATAAATATTCATATTCTTTCCAATATAACACACCATCATTGGGAAAATCATGTATCTTTTTATACCCCAATACCATTGGAAATAATTTTTTCTTCACCTCATAATTGGAATATAGAAGTCCATTTCCTTTTAGAAGTAGCTCTTTAAAAAGCTCAAGTAAGTTAGAGAAACTTTTATCACTCCAACCATTTCTTGCTTTCAAGTTAACCAATATGAAAACTGCTAATAACACTTTATATTTAATACAAATTGAGAATAATGGTTTCTCAAAATCTCAATATAATCATTCAAAATTTGCTATTTTTTTGATGGTTTCAACACCAAGATCATGAATTAATTCTTCAATACGATCCTCTATCTCATTATGAATATATTCATCAATATTAGATGTTGAATTTTCAGTTCTTTCACCATTCCAAATCTAACATGTATAATTAAGGCTAAAACCATAAAAAATGAGATGATCCTTGATTTCTCTAGAATTTAACTATCTCACATTAAAACATTTCACACATAGAAAAAAAATCAAATCTATGTTTTGAAAATTTCATTTAGAAAATTACAAGAAATCATCAACTCCTTTTTCATATTCACTAATGGTTATTCGTAAATTTATCCAATTACGATTCATTCAATACATGAGATCGTAATATAATTAGTGAATATATTAAAACATTAAAACATTAAAACATTTAAACACATATATATATATAAATAAAATTTAAACATAACAACATATAATAAAAATGATTGGTAATAATATATGAAATATTAATGATTATTACGAATAAAATAAAAACTAATATACTATAGGTATTCATTTTGTGTGATGTGTCATTCTGATCCAAAAGTATATAATTTGATTAGAATACAAAATTAAAAATATCCCAACTACTAATTTCAACTGATATATATATATATATACAAACATATAAACATACATACATATCTTTCTGTCTATATATATATATATAAATACCTATATCTATACACATATAAGCGTGTATATATCATTATTTTCAAAAACCATTTGATAAATTTATAAAATAAAAAGTAATCAAAATAAACTAATTTTAACAACATTAATAATTAACAATCAATTGCATACAAACAAATGAAGCGATAATTAAAAATTATAATGAAATAATAAATAATTTATCATTGAAATTAAAAAAATAACTTATGATATTCATATTTCAACATGATAAATTGAGCTGCAATCTGAATTCTTTTCCTTCAGATTTATCAGAAGAATAAAAAATACAAGATAAATATTTTTTTTAACAAAATTGATAATTAACAATCAACTGCATATAAACAAATGATAAAAAATTTAAAATTATAACTAAATAATGTATAATTTCTCTTCGAAATTAAAAAAATAACTTTAAATATTTGAATTTCAACATGATAAATTGATCCACAATATAAATTTGCTTCTTCAAATTCATAAGAAGAACAAACACTACAAGTTACATAAAAAACAATTGTAAATACAAACAATAGTCAAGAACAAACAAAAAATATCGAACTGAGTAGATTTTTGTCCATGAAGAGGTTTCCAAAGATGAAATACAACCATAAATGAAGAAATAAAGATAAAGGAGGAAATATTGAGGACCACTGATCATGAAATGGAGATTAAAATGGAAGGAAGAAAATAAAATTATCCATCTATAACCCTTGAGTGGCCATAATTGTTGTTGAGAGTTGAGAGTTGAGAGTTGAGAGCCAAATATTTATAAGAAAAAAACAAGGGTTTTGGGTTCATGGTATTTTTTTAAAAGATTTTTGGAATAAGTTTTTTTAAAAACTAATGCTAAAGGTTTTTTCCCCATTTTTGGAACCAATTTTTATATAAACTGATGCTGATAATCATTTTTTTTAATTTTTTTTGCATCAGTTTCTATAAAAAATGATGTTGATAATCACATTTTTTATGATTTTGATGTCTGTTTCTATAAAAATTGATGCCAAAAACTCTTTTTTTTTTATAAAAAATATCATGGATTTTGGCATTGATTTCTATATGAAAACAATGCCAAAAAGTCTTCCTTAAATTTTAGAATCCATTTTTTAAAACTAGTGCCAAAACGTTACTGAAAACGTACTTTGCATCGGTTTATAAGAAACCAAAATCATAATGACAACATTGAAGCCACTATTTCTACTAGTGGGTGGTGTGGTCACGCTGACTTACCAAGTGTTGACTCTAAATCCAATTAAATAAATTCCTTGTGATATTTCCATAACTTAATGACCATATGAAGGATGAATCTAATGTAATTATTTTATTGAGTACTTTACCTTGAAATTGGTTAATGAAATGGTTAAGTTTATTATAGTTTTTAGTTTAAATGATAAGTTTGATGATGAAGTGGTAATAGTATTGGTTATCAATAGTTGAATAATGAGCCATGAAATGATAATGACCATAATGATGAAAAATTTTATTTGGAAACTAAAGTGATGTCGTAATCTGATATGGTTAATGTGCATGTGAGTTGAATTATGAGATAATGGTAAATTCCCTCTGAGTTAGTTTTAAGATGATTATAATGAAAATAACCTCATAGGTGGTGTTGAGATGATTATAATTCAAATTCCCTCATAGGTGGTGTTGAGATACTTATAATGTAAACACCCTCATAGGATATGTTGAGATATTTTTAATGTGAATTCCCTTGTGGGTGGTCTTGATACTTGGTGTAGTTACTTGGGTTGGCATGGTAACATGAAATTCTCAGAGACATATTGCATGGGGTGAAGTAGATATGTTAGACCTCGAGTGTCACCACATAACTAGGGAATCATGGTTATTTATTTATCATTCTATAATTTAATTGTTAAATATTCAACTATTAGTTTATAGAACTTCTATATGAACTTATATTTTCAAGTTGAATTTATTTAGAGACATAGTTGGTAGTGGCATACTGAGTTGTACTCACACCCTACTTAGCCCACTGTTTGAAACTTGAGTAGAATTGTAGGTCAGGACAAGGGAAATAAACCTATGAAAAATTATTGATTGTTCAGTTAGGGTGAAGCTGGGAGATGGGATTCATGTTAGAGATCATACCCATTTTTGGAGAGTCATCCAGTTTTTGGTCTTTTTCCTTTTGTATACCATTGGAACCTATTGGTTATGTTGTAAATGTATATATGACACATGAGTTTTATTTTATATCATCATGGTTATTTCTTGTTTATGATTCGGTATTTGGAACTTGGCTTGATATATGTCTATGATGTGATATTATGTACAATATTTCCTTTATTTTTCATTGAGTTTTCACTCCGACTAGAGGATATAGTCTCCCTACAATCCTCTCATCGACCCTTGTCACTGGTCGGTAGCCTCTGGAATAGTAGAGGTGTGCCTGAGGCTTTATAGTTCACTAGAATGGGGAACAGGTTGAGTGGCCTCTAGGGTTGGAAGTTATATACACAAATATCATATAAGGGTGAGTATAAACATAAAAAATAGGACACCTTAAAACCATAAAGGAAAAGTGGAATAATGAGTTAACTCAAAACATATAATAAAACTCAGATATGCTTCAATGATCAAGAAAACCAAGGGAAATGAAAGAAAAATACTCTTTATAACTCATCTTCATGGAGATTATATACCTATAAAAACCTATAACATCATAGAACTCATATCACTTGAACTACCCAACATCTGATAACTCCCATGCCACCTCTCTGAAACCATAGTGGGGAACCAACACCTCACTAAGATGTGAATAATGGTCGAGGGGGTTACCTTACCCATAGATGGAGGACCCTTATACCATCTCAAAAGGTGGTTTACTACTCCATCAGTCATATAGAGGACCCTCACCTCATTGAGGGATAATGGACATTGAACAAGAAGGTTACCAGCTCCCATAAAGGGCCCTCATCTTGATGGGATCATGGGGGTACCAAATCCATGCCCAAAGAGTGTGGTGGGAACTTACATTATTATCAATAAGTAAAAAAAGTCGTTATAGACTCTATAATGCATGTTAGGGACCCATACCCTAGTATTAGCATTCCAACAGAAAGGTTACCATCCCCAAATATTCTCTAAAACCAATGCCTGCATCATATCATCATCTCTACGAATCTAAGGAGCTCAAACTATCCAAAATGTCTTAGAAACCACTTCGTTGATGAATAAACCCAAATCAAGGAATTCTATGTGGAGAAACATCTAGAATAAAAAATTCATTTTTCTATTTCAAACACTGGGGTGGGAATATATGAAAAATTATAGGAAATTAAACGTTCATGACATTTACTTCTGTAAGACATGACATGTGATCATCAAGTAGTAGCTGAGCGTGTATTTTTATTATCCAGTCATGTGGACATGGGACAAACTGATTTCTCTGCATTCATCTAATTTTAAATATTTTAGGGTTACATCCATCTAATATTGAATATTTTATCTAAAGAAACCAATGAAAGCATTGTTGGGCATCTATCCAACTGCTTATTCCGAATCTTATAAACTTCAAGTGGTATTAAAGTGATCACATATTAATTTACAATTATTTATTATTTTTGATTGATTTCTTCATTTTTTTCATTTCTAGTTTTCAATATTAATCAAAAATTCAAGATTACGGGATTTTTTAGTTTCATATAACCAAGAACATGCCAGGATTAGATGAAGAACACTCAAACATCTCATGCAGATGTGCTGAGGATTTTGGTCAAGTGACATAGATACACAATGTGTAACTGAAAATTACACATTGTGTATCCATGGTTAGTCACCCAAGGATGGACCGCTTTAATCACAACAAGTCACATGGGATAATAATATGTGACGTCATTACATGTAGCGTATTGACCACCAATTGGAACATTGCTTGGTAATGTTACATGATGTGTAAATGGTGTATACATTATTATATGTGAATTAAAATCACATTAATATGATACATATGTCTTAAGGATACATTGGTACCAATATATCTTTCAGCCTGATCCCAAGCATACATTACTGATTATGTATCCTGGTGTGTGTTTGATGCAACCTAAGATTGAGTTGCACCCAACCTAATGTGTTCTCTCGATTGGAACTTCCACTATATAATCCTCACATGCTTTTTATTGGTTATAATCCATTATGAATGGATTAGTCATGGATTTTATATTCATTTAATAGGTTAAATGGATTCTCCAATATGAAGCAGCATTCGAATAATACCCGATATGTTATATATGGCCAATGAATTTTCTTTAAATGAAGTGAATCAAGGTTGGCTATATAAAGGGAAGTGACCCCTTGTGTTGGTGGTGAGAATTGTTATTAGTTCCATTAAAATATTTCAAAATCTATATTCCTTCTCATAGAATCATTTTTCATGAACAATGAAAGTGTTAACACCCCTCTTGGTGTACAAGGATTCTCATGATATGATTGTGGATTATTTGGCTAGTGTAATCTCTTGGAGGAAAGAATCCTACATTTTCTGCTCCTATAGTCTTCATTAAGAAAACTTTATTGAGATAGAGGCCGCTACACTAGTTATAAAGGTACACTATTCTTCATTATTTCTTTCATGTTTATTTGGTCAATGATAGATCAAGTATATTTGGGGTTTCTTCCACCACATAGGATCATAAGATGATCCCCTAAATCCCATCAGTGGTATCAGAGCCTCCTTATTTGATGAATCAATATGTTTCATTAATTATTTAATAAAGAACATGTTTAATGAAACATAAAACAATTTTTTACTTACTTAACATCATGTTATATGATAACATAATATCGGGAGTAGCCTTGACATTATGTTGTTGGACAATGCAATGTTGAATGTGGCATGCCACACACATGTTTAATGATGAATAATGCTTCCATAGAGAAAGTACCGCTTCATACTTTAACACAGCATCATGCTCCTTCATTAATCAATGCACTCAATAGGGTTGTTGAATTCCTATAAAACCATCTCACTACACAACCACTGCTGTAGTGATGCCTCACACGGTGGTGCTCCTGCCCTAGCACTGCCCCACACTCTACCTGTCAGTGCTAAACTACACTAGCCTTCTGCATTGAGACACTATATTGAGGCTTAATGTATTTTCAAGTGATAGTAAAAAAATTAAATTTTTATATTAATTTAGTTTAACTTATTTTTTTTATAATTAATAATTTTTAGGTTTTATAAAATTTGTTTTTATAATCCTAGATTTAAATATGAAAGTTCAAATTTGTTTTTCATATTAAATATAGTGTTTATTTAATTATTTATTCTTTTATATTATTCATGTTTATAAATTTCTTATATAATGTGGATATTTTCATGTAAAATTCATGTGATAAATTTATTTTGGGAGATAGATCCCTACATTACATGCTAGGTGCGAATCCATAAGATTTAGTTTTTCATCTACCTTGACCTTAGTTTGTTATTTTAGCTATAAGCTTGAGAATAGTTAGTGAATATAGTTTGTGCATATTAGGTATTATAGATATAATGAATTGAATTCTCTCATAACTAATATCTCCCTAAGAAGTGGGACTTGGATTTAGACTACCCACCAACTCGAAGTCTTATTCCTTATTCTAAAAAGGTGATAGTTTGACTAACTTTCGCCCTGAGCTTACTCATGTAGAGATTTTCAATCTCATATAACTCTATGAATTTACATGAAAAGTTAACGTACCTTATGCATGAGATATATAAAAATATGTATGAATATACTTGGCTTTTTTTTCACTATAAAAAAAATAATCTTTTAGGCACATTTTCTGAAATTTGGAAAAATTTTGATTTAGAAACATTTTTTAAGCTGCATTTTTTTTGGAAACATTGCTAAATTTTAATTTAGTCTCATTTTAAAATGTCACTAATTTAGTCAGGTTTTAAAATTTCATTAATTTAGCCACATTTTAAAATATGGATAAATTGATCGTTTTTTAAAATAGTGCTAAACCAACCATGTTTTAAAACATGGCTAAATTATATATATTAGATGAGTGGATATATAATTACATTAAACACACACACACACACACACACACCACACACACATGCCAGAAATAAAGACTATAACCCCCCATGGGATAGACCACCAATCAAGCCTTATTTTATTCAATACATGGACCAAAGGCCTAGTGGCCATGAATCCCATTACATGGCCCAAAGGCCTAGTGGCCATGAATCCCATTACATGGCCCAAAGGCCAACAAAGTGGCCCGAAGCCCCAGTGCAACATCATGTCTGCATCATGCCTGCATCACACACAAAAATATGTTAACAAAAAATATAAATAATATATATATATATATATATTAATTTATAAATATAATTATATTTATTTGTATATGTATACATGTATATGCGTGTGTGTGTCTACATGCGTGCGCACACACACACAGAATAATATTACATAAAATTAATATGTATACATATATATACAACACACACATACAAAAACATACATATAAATTCAGACACACACACACATGGGTCAATACATAATTAAAATTAATTAATAATATTTAAAAAAATTATCATTAATAATAATTGATTAAAGATGTGAATATTATAATAATATCACGAATTACAAATTATATATCTAAATATAACTATAAATATATTTATAGCAATTTATATGCACATATATACACATATATTAATATATTAATTCACTCACGTGTATATTAATTTATAATATATATATATATAGGAAAATTAATATTTTTATATACAAATAAATATATAAACATATAAACTTATAAATAAATAAATAATATCTGTATAAATGTTCTTTATTAAAACACACACACACACACATACATACATACAAATTTATATATTAACCTATATATTAATATATAAATTTATATGTATATTTATATTAACATATATATATATACAAACATATTAATAATATTACACATATAATTGCATTATATTGAAATAAAAATAAATTTTATTTATATAGAATTGATATACACATTCAAACATATACATGCATGTAAATATAGAAACACAAAAGTTAAAACATAATTATAATAAATTAGTAATAATTGAATAAATGATTGTTAATTTAGCCACATTTTAAAACATGCCTAATTTTTAATTAGCCTTTTTTTTATAATTGACTAACGTTTATTCTAACAATGTTTTAAATGTGACAAGATTAAATATGAAATTAAAAGTTATTATATGTATATATACTTGTAACAATATTACATAACAATAAAAAAATTATATTCATATAAAATTAACACACACACACATCCATCCATCCATCCATATATATATATATATATACTTAGATACATACATATAAACACACACACATAGGGGGTAAAATCATAATTACAATTAATTAATAATAACTAAATAAACGATCATTTATAATAACCGATTAAAGATGCGAATATATATGTAATAGCATTACAAATTTATAATTATATATATATATGAATATAAAAATATATTTATAATAATTTATACATATATAGAGACACATATATAAATATATTAATTTATATATGTGTGTGTGTGTTACATTTATAATATATATATATATATATATTAATATATATGTAAATTTATATTTTAATATATAAATAAATATAAAATCTTATAAATAAATAAATAATAACAATATAAATGATCATTATTATAACACACATACACACATAATAATTTATATATCAATCTATATATGAATATATAAATTTATAAGTATATATATAAGCATACTAATAATATTACACATATAATTGTATTATATAGAAATAAAAATAAATGTTATTTATATAAAATTGATACATAAATACATACATACATATAAATATACATACACAAAAGTTAAAACATAATTATAATAAATCAATAATAATTGAATAAATTATTATATATATATATATGGTTAGAGATAAATGTAGCAATGACTCAAGAGAGGGGGGGGGGGTGAATTGAGTTCTTGAATTTTTTTTTCACTTAAAAACCACTCTCACTTTAGGATTGATCGATTTTGATCATCACTTATCACAAATATGCGACAAAATTAAATAAAAAAAATAGAAATATAGAACATAGAATATATATATTGTTTAGAGACACAAGGATCCCCTAATCCACTCCAAAGACACTCTACTCCATGGTTTTAGTGATTTTCACCATACTAGCCCTTTTTATAGGGGTTTCCCAGTTGAGTGGAAGAAGTTGTTACATGTTACAAAGGTCCAATAGATTTCAACCAAACTTCCTTTACAATAATTATCCATGGTATTGGAAAACTTGAACACAATGAGTGAAGATAGATACAAATTTGAAATATAAATATTGATACAAGTTCAGTACAGAGTTACAAGAAACAACTAATAGATGGTGAATAATTTTCTAGAGAAGATTAATATCTTCGAAGAGAATCTTTGGGAGTTCTTTGATTGTAAAGAATAACTGTGTAAGGAAAAAAATGAAATGATCATGAAAATGATCATATTATGTATCTCTTCTCGTTATATATTTTTTATTATATACATATTCTATCATTTCATTTGTACACATCTTACACACCAAAATACTCTCATTTTTTATATCTCCTCTTGAATTTGAACCAAGTACACTTGCTAATCATAATAGTAAATTAAATAAACCAATTGAAAAACTAAAGTGAATGGATCTTAATTAGTGTGTGTCATTTTCCAAATATATAATGAACATGGATGAAAGGATATATAAAGTTTCTTCTTCATCAGATTTTCCACTCTTGGGAAAAATATGTTTTTCCTAAATAAGAAAATTCCTTTTATGATGCATGCAAAAGAATAATTTGACTTAACAAAAGACATGACAATGGCACGGAGCCTAATCATATTTATCCAATTTAAGATAGCTTGATCTCTATAAGATAAAATTCTAGAACCAATATCCTTGTAAGATAATTCTAACATTGAATCAATAAAAATATTTGCATGGTAAAACACTTATTAAATATATGACTTCTTCAGTGCATATTAAAATTCATTTATAAAATTCATTTTCATAAATTAAAGTTTTTGTAGGATAAACAACATATATGACCATCCTTATAACTTTATTATCTTGACTTCTTCAAAAGATAATTCATATACTCTATAATACAATTCAATTATGTAGTAATATAATACCTTTTCAATGATCTTTAAAAAGATAAAATACTTTAGAAAAAACTGAAATTCCAGTGCAAGTACTAAGTTCTCTTTATAAGAGAATTCTTTGAAATGTAAGATAAATATTTCCATGTAGGATAAATTCCCTTGGTATAAAATGAAGTACAACATCAATAGAAAAATCTTATTTGTGATCGAAGGATAAATGTATTTGATACATTAACCATGAAAGATAAATTCCATTGGTATTTAATTTGACTAAGAAAAAATCTTTAAATGATTAACTTAAATTCATTAGTAAATCAAATAGGGATTTTTTGAATCATCAAAACATATAAATTACCGATATATATTGAAACAACATAAGACTATCCAATAATCTCTTCATTTTTGATGATCACAAAACCCATAAATCAATGAACACAAATAATATAAACACATATTTTATTAGAAGTAAACTTTGTGAATATTGTGATCTCTTCTCCCATAAGAAAAGTTTGAGCTCTATTCTCCCCTTTTTTATTATATCAAAAAGAATAATGGTAAAAAGAAAAACACATTAATTGTTTCAGATGAACAAGTAAAAATAAGTATAATAGTAGGTACTAAATTTGAATAGAATTTAGAATGGAATTTTAAAGAAAGTAATCGCAGCCAAGAACAACATGAAATAAAAAAATAACATCCAAAAAATAAAAGTATGAACATAGAACAAAGGAAATTGAAAGACCAAAATTAAGTGCACATTTTTATTAAAGTTATGATTATTTATTCATTATTTTCAATGATAAAACCCATGAATTTCAATTTTTTATTAAAATAATGGGAAATTTGAATTTTAGAATGAAAATGGGCTAAAATATAAAAATTTCTTAAATCTGTAATTTTGATATATTTTAATCACTTTGGTATTTTGATAATAACATTTAAAGTATCGATCCAATTTATGTGATTTTTTGTAGGATTAATTACTTTTTGGGATACAACTCTCCCTTCTATAACCAAAGATAAATCCACCATTTGGAATCCCAAAACTAGCACACAAGTTAGGTCTTGAAAACTATTCATATATCTAATGATTTTTGAAGATGGGACCATATATTCTGATTGGAAAGACCAAATACACTGAAATTTGTAGGGGAGATGCCAAATACATTTATAAAAAACTTTAAAGAAGGATTCTATATGTGAATCATCCATTTATGGGGCTAAAACATGGAAAATTTCAAAGGAAAATTCTGGCCTATAAAAGGAGGAGATCTCCTCCTTCCCAAACCATTCCAATCCATCCCATTCTATTTGGTGGTAAACATCTAAGAGGAGAACACCACTGTCTTCTGCCTCCTTGTTCATTATTCATATTTATTTCTTCCATATTTATCTTTTATTAAAATTTTATGACCCCTTATTTCATAGAGGGGTATAATCCTTAGTTATTGGGTGAAGGGAAGGGGGATCCAATTTTGTGATATTTGAGTTTCTAAAGTTTTTATTCAAATGAGTTCTTTTATTTTAAATTAATGATTTTCAATTTAATTTTATTTTAATTTAAATTAAATATTATTTTATTTTAATTTATTATTAAATATTAAATTTATTTGATTTAAATATTATTCTACCCTTAAATGATTTATTTTTTTACACTAATTGGTTAATTTTTAATGAGAATCAAGTAAGGGAGTAGTTTAGTGATTACCAAAACATGGGAAGCAATTAAGATATAATAATTTAATTATTTAGAGAAAATCAATACTAGATTTGGTATTTCCTGAGTAATTAAAAAATAGTCCATTAATATTTATACACTTTGACATATAATTAAATCAAAGGTGAATAATTTTTTTTATTCAATTCATTTAATTATTTTTATCTAAAACCAAAATATTCAATTTTTCTCAAAAACTATGATAACACCACAAAAGGGAAAACCCAACTTAAATCCAATCACTTCTCTCTCATTATAAAATCACCAATCGTCTAAAAATCTATTTTCTCCTTAAAATCTATTATTTTTATCTGTATAAGTGACACATAGATTAAAAGACTTCTCTTTGGAGAATGACTTTCTCGTTACCATTCATACTACAGCCTTTGGGGATTTCATTATTTTTTCCACACCTCATGATAAGACTGTGTCAAAACTGGCACCATTGTCAGGGAGAAAGTGTAAATCTAAATTTACATGACTGGGTCCTCTAACAAAGAACCATTCAATTTTAACCTTAAAATAGAAATAACATTATTAGAAAGGATTAAGAATTTTAATCATGATTTTTTTGAAGAAGTGGATTTAGAATAGTCAGGTCTCTAATCAGAACCAAAAATAATGGCACTATACCTAAAAAAAACATTGATGGACCTCTATGTCCCACAATTTTCTAACTAGTAAATTTGATTAACCATTCCTGAACAAAAAAATAATTTTGAGTTATGTGTTAATATGATCCTCGTGCTACATAAATTTCTTATCCTTTCATGTGAGGATCCCAATCAACATATTCAAGAATTCAGTTATGTTCATTAAAGTTTCAAATTTAGAGGAGTATAAGAGGAGAAATTCAAGTGGAATGCATTCTTTTTTTTTCACTTGAGGGAGCGACTAAGAAGTGATTATATACCTTACAACCCAAAGAGATACAATACTGGTATGATATCCAAAAAAGTTTCATGAAAAGGTTATTCCCAACCTCCCAGAGCACAACAGTTAGGAAGTAGATATACACCATTCAACAAGCTACTGATGATACTCTTTATGAGGACTGGGAATGATTCAAGAAGCTTAGTGCAAGCTACCTGCATCAAATGATATAGGAGTACCACTTCCTAGTATTCATCTACCAAGGATTTATAGACAATGATAGAAACCTCTTGGATGCATACTTCGGGGGATATTTTATTGAAAAATCACTAAGATAAGCCCAAAGTATCATTGAGAAAATAGCTTAGAATTTATAGAAATTTGGAACAAGTGGCACTGGTACAAGAGCTATACATGAGGCAAGGACTTCTGACTCATCACATATACTTAAAAACCAAATTCATGAATTGAAAATACTTGTGAGAAAAATAGTTGTTAAGAAAGTAAATGAGCAACCATATCCACCTCATGTATGTGAATTATGTTCATCACTTAATCATTATACGGATCAATGTGCTGAGATATAGGGAACAGAAAGTTGTGTAGCTTCATTTTAGCAAAGGAAATTTCCATAGAATAAAAAATAGAGATATGAGAAATCCCAATAAGGATTTGGAGGTTATAAAAACCAAGTAATGCCACCTTTTAAACAACAATATCAGAACTTGACACCATTCCAACAACCTTACAAGCAGCCCTCCCAGCAACAACATAATTTTTAACTTACACCTTTCTAGTGAAAGAATTTTTAACAGACCCCAAAAAGTTATCAGAAGAACCACCATGAAATAGATATTGAAGAGATGAAGAATATAGTGAAATTTTTTGACAATACATTTGATAGACTTTTGGACCTTTTGACCAAGAATAAAAGAAAACTCCTAGTACAAACTATCCCTAATCCAAAGGAGAATGTCAGTGAAATCACAACTCGAAATGGTAAGGAGCTTCCACCACCTGATCCAAGTAAGTTGGATGTTTCCAAGAAACCTGAATAAAAACCAATTCACCCAAAAGGAAGATAGAAACACTAGTTAAAATGAAAAAAAGGGAGAAAAAAGACAATAATGTACTATTCCTTTCTATATTGACTTTATCATCAAAGGATGAAGAAGAAAAACTTCAAAAAAATATCTAGGAAACCTTTCGAAAAGTTGAAATAAATATTTCGTTGCTGGTGGAAATCATCCAAATCCAAAAATATAAAAATTTTCTCAAATAAATATTCATTAAGAGAAAGAATCATGATGAGTATGAAAGAATCATCATTGGATGGAGTGTATCATCCGTGATCACCCCACCTTTACCCAAAAAATGTCAAGATCTAGGGACATTTTCTATTCCCTGTACAATGGGTTCTTTAAATTTTTTTGATGCTTTGTGTGACCTCGCTGCTTCCATAAATATAATGTATAATTCCATATTTTCATGTTTAAAAATGGGTGAATTGAATCTCACAAGAGTGGTTTTCCAACTAGAAAACTGATTCACTATTTTTCTAGCTAGAGGTGTGGAAGATGTGTTAGTGGGAGTTGAAGGACTCATTTTCAAGAAGAATTTTATGTACTCACCATGGAGGAAGACAATTAATTAGGAAATTCACCCATAATTTTGGGAATACCATTCCTAAAAACAACCAAAACAATCATTAATGTGCATGAAGGAACCCTGAACATAGATCTAGGAGATATAAAGGTTAACTTCAATGTATTTTACTAAAAATGAAACCCATCAGACAACAATTACCTCTTTGAAATTTACCATGGATAAGGTAGTGATCCCATAAAATATTCAGGTATGATTCGATAATTCTTGGCTTTAGAATATCACACCATGGGAGGAGAGAGTACTCAAAAATCTGAAAATTCTGAAATCACCTTTGATAACTTGCTAGAAGAAACCGATATGATATCCTTTTTCAAGGGAGTTCAAGATTTTGAGATAGGAAATGTGAATTCATTATCATCCATAGAACAAACAAAAAGTATTGAATTAAAACCTATCTTAAATGATTTGAAATATGTGTATCTTTTGGAGGGAGAAAAGTTGTATGTGATCATTTCCAATAATCTATCTGGGAACTAGGAGAAAAAACTGATTGACCTTCTAAAAAGAAATGCTTGAGCCATAGGATGGAGTCTAGGAGATATATACCTAAGATCAAAACCAAGGTCTACTCACATAGAATCTTTTTATAATAAAACTCTTGACCTATTAGGAATCCTTAGAGGAGACTGAACCCCACCCTCATGGAAGTTATAAAGAAAGAACTTGAAAAATTGTTGGTGGTCAACATAATTTACCCAATTTATGACTCTCAATGGGTCAAACCCATCCATGTGGTTCCAAAGAAAATAGGCTTGACCATTTTTGAAAATGAGAATAATTAATTAATTCCCATGAGAGTCTATAATAGTTGGAGGGTATGAATTGATTACATAAGGCTGGACCAAGTCACCCAAAAAGATCATTTCCCAATTACATTCATTGATCATATGTTAGAAAGGATAGCAGGTAGAACACATTATTGCCTTTCTGATGGATTTTATGGACATTTTTAGGTCTTGATTTTCCCATAAGACTAAGAGAATATGATGTTAACCTTCCCTTTTGGGACCTTTACTTACAAGAGTATACCTTTCTAATTGTTCAATGCCAAGGTAAATTTCAGTGATATATGGTGAGAATTTTATCTGACCACATAGAAGAATTTCTGAAGGTATTTCTTGATAAATTTACTATTTTTGGGAATTCATCCAATAATTTTTTGGGAAATCTCAAGAAAGTTTTTAAAACATGAATAGAGAAAAATTTGGTTTTAAACTTTGAAAAGTATCACTTCATGGTTGAAAAAGGATTAGTGCTAGGACATATAATTTTTAAAAAGGGAATTGAGGTGGATAAATCTAAAATTGAAGTGATAAATTATTTTCTATACCCCACCCATGTGAGACACATAGATCATTTCTAGGGCATGCAAGATTTTATAGAATATTTATCAAAGATTTTAGTAATAATTATCTTTAACTATCAAGATTTCTATTAAAATAGGATGAATTTGTTTTTAATGATAATTTCGCAGAAGAAATTTGATTATATTAAGTAGGATTTGATTAACCCCCAATAATACAACCCTATAATTGGGAAAATCCATTTGAGTTACTTTGTGATGCATCAAATCAAGCTGTTGGGGAAGTTCTTTCCCAAATAATTGAAGGAAAACCCCAAGTTATAACCTATGATTCAGGAACCCTAGATGCCACTCAAGTAAACTACACAACAATTGAAAAGGATTTTATTTCCATTGTATTTGAATTAGATAAATTCAGGTCATATATATATATATAAAGGTTGGGTCCAAAGCCTCATTTTATTATTAAAGCAAAGAACTCTTTTTTTTGGGTATTGGGAGACCCATTACATAGATCAAAGGCCCAAGTCCAAGTGGCCTAAATACAAGGCTTGAAAGCACATTTTTTGGCCCAAAGGGCCCATTGGTGAATAGTACTTCTATAGTACTCGGACTACTACAGTACCTGCTACAGTCGTCGCCGTATAGTTCCTGCTACAGTTCCTCCTCCACTACAATGTCACTACTACCACAGTTGCTGCTACTACAGTATGCTACAGTGCCCCCTTCTGCAGTACTACTATAGTCCCCTGGAAATTCCTCCCTACCTGGATTCGATCTTGGGTCTTTTGGATTCCAAGAAGGAGACTTTACCACTTGGTTACAGGTCATATTTACTTGGAACTAAAGTAGTGGTATTTTCTGATCATTCATGACTCAGGTATTTGATGAAGGCCAATACCAAACCAAGGATGGTGAGATGGATACTACTCTTGAATGAGTTCAATCTAGAGATAAAAGAAAAAAAGGGATTTGAAAACCAAGTGGCAGATCACCTTAGTAGGCTATCCAAAACTGTTGAAACAAAAATTCTAGAGCTGATCCCACTCAATGATCACATGCCTAGAGAATATCTCTACATCATAGAGGATAAAGTACCATGGTATGATAACCTAGTAAATTATTTGATCACATATTAGGTTCCTTATACTCTTAACTTCCATCATAATAATAAACTCAAAGATAAATCTAGATTTTATATCTAGGAGGATCCATTTCTCTAGAAATTTTTTAATGACCAAGTCATAAGAAGATGTTTTAAAATAATTGAAATGGAATCTATTTTTCAATTTTGTCATAAAATTTCTTGTGGAGGCCATTTTGGACCTCAAATAATGGCTAGTAAATTTTTTTAATCTTAGATCTATTGGACCAAATTTTTTAAATATGCTCATGAATTTTTTAAAAAATGTGAAAAGTGTCAATTTTATGGAAACATTTCATGGAGACAAAAGATTCCCCCAAAACCATCATTTTTGTGTGAAATATTTGAAGTTTGGGGAATTTATTTTATGGGACCTTTTCTCATGTATTTTGAGAAATATTATATTTTACTTTATGTTGATGTTGTCTCCAAATGGGTGGAATCCAAAGCCATCAAGACCGATGATGCCAAATTTGTGAGTGATTTTTTTAGGGAAAATATTTTTTGTAGGTTTGAAGTGACAAGAGCCATCATCAGTGACCAATGGACACATTTTTGCAATAGAATAATGGAGGATATACTAAAAATCTATTGGGTTCACTACAAAACTTCTACACCTTACCATCCCTTAAAAAATGGCCAAGCTGAAGTGTCTAACCAGAAGTTTAAAGGGATTTTAGAGAAAATAGTCAAACAAAACCGAAAATATTAGAGACAAAGGATTAAAGACACTTTATGGGCATACAAAATAACTTAAAATACACCCATTGGTATGAGCCCATATCAATTGATTTATGAAAAAAGATGTCACCAACCAGTGGAATTAGAGCACCAACTATACTGGGATGTGAAAAAGGTGAATTTGGATTTGGAGAGTGCTGGAAAAGAGAGAAAGATTCAGTTATAGGGGAAGGAAGATATCAGAGGATAATCTTTTAAAAATTCAATAATTTACAAAGAAATAACCAGGGTGGCACATGAAAAATTGATTCAACCAAAGAGATTTCAACCTATTAACCTTGTTCTACTCTATAATTCCAGATCAAAGTTAATTCTAGGTAATCTTTATTCTTGGTGGGAAGGACCTTTCCATGTTACTTATGTCTATCATTTTGGTTCCATTCAAATCAAGAAATAATGAAAAAAACCATTAATTATAAATGTTAAAAGGCTGAATAAGTTCCATGTAAGTTTACCTCAATAACTGGTGGAGGAGCTCAAACTTCTCTAACCCATCTATTGATTTATTCTCATGAGGCGAGTTCAAGACAATGAAAATAACCAAAGGAACTTATAGGATGAAACCCAAGTTTTACTATTTTATTAAGATTTAGGACTCATTTCTCTCTTACATCACCACTTTGAGCTTTAATAAAATGCTTCTTACACTATTATGAGTGGTTTTGATTTTTCAAGAACCATTATGGAAGGAAACCACAATGCAGCCCCAAGAAGAATAGTAAGAGGGCCTAAAACTTTATGTCAAAAGGTATTTCAATTTTTATGATTTTCTTTTAAACTCCCTATATTTTTTTCCAAAATACAACTTTAAAGAAAAAAATTCATGCCCACACTTGAATTATTCTTTACTTGACTAATCTAGGAGACATGAGTTTCTTAAGAATCTTGTGATACCATGTTTTAGATTTCAATTTTGATATGATTAAATGAGTAAAATGGAGAATTAAAATTTTAAAGTGAATCATGGATATTAAAATAAGGACTCATGATTTGAAGGAATTAATTGGTTCATGTAAATGGAATTCCCCAACCATTTTTCAAACTTTGATTTTTCCGAAATTCATGTGAATTGATTTGTTATTATTAATCATGACTTGAGTAATTGTTCCAAATCATATGTCCCATTCCTGAGAGGATTTATAGACCAAGTAATTTTTATTATATCCTTTAGTATATTTCTTGAGTGATCTTAGGGCATTCCACCTACTAGAACTTGAATTTAAACTTGTAAAATCTATGAATGTGTAAAAAAACATTTCAAATGATTGAGATATATTTTGATAAACCACTTATCCTTAAAATACCACACTTACATCAATACTTCTTTAGCCCACATAAACCATGAATGACCATTATAGGGACGAGCCATATTTTAATCCATTTTTATCCATTCCCACCCTACTCTTAGTAATTTCATTATATTTTAAATTTGAAGTGTGGGGGTGAAGGGAATCATGATACATAAGATGATTTACATTATAAGGAATAAGTGTGTGTGTGTGTGGGGGGGGGGGGCTTTTTGTGGGAATTATAAAAGGTTGTGGAATATTTCATTATACTCTATTGTTTTTCCCCTCTTGAATATAGAAAAAAATTAAAATAAAAAAGAACCAAAAAATGAGAAAAATGAGTTGTGATTTGGGTAAACCAAAAATAACCATCACTAGGACTATGATTTTTATCATATGTGGTTAGGTGGTGGATATGAGGTTTATTCTAATCATAAAAATTTGAAAAAAATAAAAAAATTGAAAGGTTATTTGAAAAAGAAAAATAAAGTATAAAAATAATATATATATATATATATATATTCAAGAGAGGGAAAAATCATTCATTATGCTTAAACTGATCACAATCTTTACTTTGGACTTTTGGGGATGTTGGGAGTTGATATAAATTTAAGGGGAGAATTTCATTAAACTTTTACTTTGGATATCATAATTTATGATTTAAGAGATAAAACTCCTCCTTGAGCTTTAATTTTTTAAGATCAAGTCCTACCAACTTTAATCCTCAGAGAAATTTGAACCTTTATTCTAATACCCCATGATTTTATGTATGTTTTGTCTTTACAAAGCCGAGAAAGTAGTTCTTTGACAAGCTTATGGATAAGGAGCATGTTATCATGATATGAGCATAACTATACTTCAATTATATCATGAGTGACGAGAGTAAATATTTAAAAGTGAGGTAGAGCATGATTTGGGATGTTTAATAATAATAAATTGTAGAGACTAAATGAATGAAAGGAGAAGTTCCATTATTTTTCAAAAGGGTAAAAGTAAAATACATGAATTGAATGTTTCTTTGAAAAACGGGAAATTGAATTGATATTTTTGTGAAATTTAAAAATTTTATTTGATATTGATAATTTTTTTATTATATTACATTGAAATTTGAATATTGATAACATTGGTTCCCTCTTTAACTTCTTATTGAGATTTCATGCTTGAGGACAAGCATGGTTTAAGTGTGTGGGTATTTGATAGACCAAAATTAAGTGAAAAATTTTATTCAAATTATAATGATTTATTAATTATTTTCAATGATAAAACCCATGTATTTCAAATTTTTATTAAAATAATGGTAAATTTGAATTATAGAATGAAAATGGGCTAAAATATGAAAATTTCTTAAGTTTATAATTTTGATAGATTTTAATCACTTTGGAATTTTGATCATAATATTTAAAGTATCGATTTAATTGATGCGATTCATTTTTTTAGTATTCCTATATTTCTGGGATACACATTTCCCTTATGGAACCAAATCTAAATCCACCATTTGGAATACCAAAACTAGCTCACAAGTTGGACCTTGAAAACTATTCACAGATCTGGAAATTTTTGATGATGGGACCATATCTCCTGATTGACCAGGCCGAATGTGCAGAATTTTTTAGGGGATATGAGAATTTAATTTATGAACAACTTTAATCAAGAATTCCATGCATTACTCGACCATTTTCAAGTCCATTAATGCATGTGAAACCATAGATATGGAATATGGATAGTCTGTCTGGGCAGATTAAATTATTGGAATAAAACATGCATAACTCTCTACACATGGCCAAATACAATGAAATTTGGAGGGTATATGAGGAAGAAATTTATGAAAAAATTTAAAGAATTATTACATGGGTGAATTGACCATTTAATAGTTCTAACACGAAGAAAATTTCAAAGGGTAATTCTGGCCTATAAAAGGAGGATAGATCTTCCTTCCCAAATCATTCCAATCCATTCCATTCCATTCGGTGGCAAGCATCCAAGAGGAGAAAACCACTTCCTTATGCCTAATTTTTCTTCATTAATATTTATTTCTTCCATGTTTATTTTTATTCAAATTCTATGAACCCTTCTTGAATGGAGGGGTATAGTACTTTGTGATTAGGTGAAGGGAAGGGGGATCCAATTTTGTGATGTTTAAGTTTCTGAAGTTTTTATTCAAAGGATTTTTTTTTAAAATTAATGTTTTTAAATTTAATTTATTTTTGAATTTAAATTAAATATGATTGTATTTTAATTTATTCTTAAATATTAAATTTATTTGATTTAAATATTATTATACCCTTACATTATTTGTTTATTTTTTACAACAATTTGTTAATTTTTAAAGAAAATCAAGTAAGGGAGTGGTTTAGTGATTACTAAAACATATGAATAAATTAAGATAGACTAATTTGATTATTTAGGGAAAATTGATACCAGATTTGGTATTTCCTGAGTAATTAAAAAATAGTACATTAAGATTTATAAACTTTGAAATATAATTAAATAAAAGGTTAATTAAAGAAACAATTATTATTCAATTCATTTAATTATTTTGATCTAAAACCAAAATATTAATTTTTTCTCAAAAAATATGATAAAATCACAAATGATAAACCCAACTCTAATATAATCACTTATCTCTCATTATAAATTCACCAAAATTCTAAAAATATTTTGTTTTATTAAAACTTGTTATTTTTATTTTCATAAGTACCTCATAGATTAAAACACTACTCTTTGGAGAAAGAATTTCTAGTTACCACTCATACTACACCCTTAGGGGATTTCATTATCTTTCCAAACCTCATTAAAATCCTTTTTTAGTAATGAAAAACATTAAAATAACAATTGATAAATGTCTAATAAATGATTAACCAACCATTTAAATGTTTAGAAGAAAACCCAAAATATTATCAGTCAACCATTACATAAAAATGAAAGAAAATCAGACCTTTTTGTTTGAATCAATATGATGATTCTTGGGAGGAGGTTTATTGAATTATTATGGGAGGATAATAGGTAAATATAACATAGGTAAAAGGGAATCTTCACTCTTTCCAAAAATATCTTTGAGAGGATCATCTAAACCAAATCGGCCTTCAAGGCCAGCTCAATTGTGAGGAACTATTTTGAAAGTATTGGATTGGATACCAACTAATCCATCCTTATATCTAGATAAATAATACTAATCTATATGAGATAAAGGAAACTTGGTTGAGGAATTATGAGAAGTCATTGACATTTTTGGAGAAAGCTTCTAATTCTCCCTCACATAAACTCCCATAGGATCAAAAATTTCCTTCAACTGTAGTGATGTGGCGGGATATCGATCCAAAAAAACATATCTTAAAGAATTAATACTTCACAAGTGGAATACAGAATCCACAAACATATCAATTTGTTTCAATATATCATTCTTATAGAAGTCCAACAAAGCTGTGAAACCATTCTAACATTTCTGGTCTAAATTAGTGAAATTGTTTTTCATATCAACTTTTAATGGACAACTGAGAATTAAATTCATCAACAAATACAATTAATATTTATAAAAACTAGGTGCAATAGATATAATAGTAGAGATAATTCCGGCTATCTGAGAAGCATCCACCAAAATAATTTTTCCCTTGGAGGTAGCACACTGCTCCCTCGGCTCTACAAACACATCTTTTTCCTCCAAAGAAAAGCTAGATAGTTGAGAATTTACAAATAACTAGTGATTAATTGAAATATTATCTTCCAAATAGGTAAAGTTGTTTAAAAGTGACCTAACCATCTTTCCAAGATGTATGAAAATGAAACTGATGTAATTTTGAGCTTTCATAGAGTCTTCTTTGATTAACATAACATTATCCTAAAGCATATTACTCAAATATCTCTAAGAATTATCCAAGCCATGAATAATGCTTATAGGAATTGTAATAATAGGAATGTCCTAAATTTTGTAAAATAAGTCTCTCTAGTTGGCTTACAAAATGTCAGGTGATAGAAAATCACACTTCATAGAAGCTGCTTTCTTGGTCAAGGAGTCAATGACATGAGAAACAACTTCCAACTAAGTTAATATAGGAGCTTGATCCAAATATCAATATATATATGAATCAAAAACATTATTTCTATTATAATCATCCAAATTTTTTTTGATCAGGTTCTTTAAGCCATCAAAATTATTCTTTGAAAAAAGATTGGTCGAGTAGTGGGTATTCTATTGATATACTCAAACTGGCTCACCATAATCTTTTTCAAAGAATCTAAATCAATTTTGGAAACTAAATTTTCACTACGAATCTTGACCCTAGGTAAATACTCTATCAACTCAGTCATTAGATAATTTAATTCATCCATCAACTCATCATAGTGGGATAAAATTATTTCACTACAAACTTCAAAATCTGTAGTATTCAACTTATTGTTACTATAATCAACTTTATCATGATCTAAAAAAGTTACTTCACTCAGATTTTACACCTATTTATTCTCTCCCACTTTAATATTCTATTTGATACCTTGATTTTATTGAATACATTTATTTTCAGCAACTCGAGAGGGTGAAACTGAATCTCTCTTCTTTCACATAGCCACCAATGGAACTAAATATTCCACTACACCTTCAGTCTTCAGAACCCATAAATCCATTTCCAATAAAATGAATGGCTTTTATTTTTAATCTTCATTTAGTCTCATCAGGTTATGATATCTCATATAAGGGAACCACTCCATCAATATTTGTAATGGTCCTCTCCTGACCAATACTGAAAAGTCTTGTTATAACCATAAACAAACCTTCTCTCATGGAAGAAAATTACATAACTAGAGGTGAAACAACATCAATCATAGGCATTTGAATAATAACCTAGTGCTCCATATATTCCACTTCTTAAAAATCTTTATCAATATTAGTAGTAGCTCCTAGTTTAATATCATATGAGATAACCAGTCACACTCTCCTCTTCTAATCAGCGAGAGTCAAAACATCCACTAGGTCTTTTATATCCATACTTACAACAACCACTTCTAATTTTCTAGTAGAAATAGTAGCTTGAGATTTCCCCCCTTAGTTCGAGCATGGTCTAGTTAAATCTCTTTATCAACTACAACTTGTAGTAGTTTCTTTACAAATAATCTTTAGAAAAATCCTCATATTTTTAATACATTTTCATTGAGGTTAGTCAAGCCATGACATATAATGGTCCTTACCTTACTAAGTTGTACTTGATATATATAAAAAACTAGTGTTATAATACATCAAAATGGATAAAAACTTATTTATTTGTTCTACACATAGAACATATTGTGTACAATTCAGCATGGGAGATTAACTCACTTTTGTATCAAAAAAAGATATAACAATGAGATATCCTGAAACATTGTTTTTCAAAATCATCATTTATTTATGAAATTATCAATTGAATAAAATTTATAAGAATCTTATATTCTAGATCATGATCTTTAACAACCTTCTTTTCAACACCATACATTCCAAAAATAGGTTTCATGATCTCTAGAAGGCTTACTTCATCAATCATATATAGGGAGTTATTAAACTCATAATTCCATTTTTCAAAATAGAAAAATACGCCATATATATTGGATTTAGACATTGATAACTCCTTCTCATTAAATATTGAGGTTAATAGGTCTCTAGTGTCACTAAAATGAAAAATTTCATGCAGGTAAATCTCAAAAATTTACCTCACAAAGTGGAACTCGATACACTTTTCATTATATATGAATTCCTATCCTTAGAAGTCCATGAACTTTTTAATAGTATATATATGTGGTATAACCAATTGAGACTGTTTTCGTTACCACTTAGAACTTTCCACAACAATACTACTCACTTTGAACAACTTGCAACACCACTATTTGATCACTTAGTCTTTCCCATTATTGATGAACAAAATAAAATAAGGTACAAAGGTTTTAGGGAAAAAGGGTTTAATAAAGATGAAGAGATTTTTATTTTTGTAAGTGTTCAAGGTTCATGCCCAAAGGATTGAGTTGCACTCTCTCTTTAAAGATAGATGAAAGGTCACATAAATTGATGTAAAAGGTAATCATAAAGAAATAGTAAACATATTGTTTTTTAGTACACTAAAAATAAAAATGGAAACTCTAAATATTAAAAGTGAAAAACCTAACTAAAAAAAAATTTCACATGGAAAACATAAATCATATAATTATAATGAAATAAATTGAAATTAAATAATCCTAATTAGTATTTGATAAAATAAAATTGATCATAAAGTAGTGTCTTAGTAAAAATATCTACTAATTTATTCTATATACAAATGAATTTTAAAGATATATCACATTTTTGTGCATTATATCTTAAGAAATAATGCGTAAGATCACTAAGATTTATTCTACAATGGTTTATTAGATTTGTTTTTGAAAATTTTATAGCACTTGTGGTATCATATTTAATTGATACATGATTAAAATTGAATCCAAAATCCATCAAGGTGTGTTTCATTTAAAGAACCTATACATGACAACTTCCAATTACAATATATATTCAATTTTGATAGTTGATAATCTAACAGAGTGCTGTTTCTTATTAGATCACGATACTAAATATTTTCTTATAAAATGATTGGTTCCTAAATTACTTTCCCTATCTATACTATAGCCACCAAAATAAGTATCTGAATATGAAGTTAAATAAAAATTAATGTTTTTTTGGAAAAAGTAAAGAAAGAGATACAATTCCTTGTAAATATATTAAAATTATTTTAGAAACAATCAAATGATATTCTCTTGGTTTTAATTGAAATATATCACAAAGACACACTAAAATCATAATATATGATTTAATTGTATTATGATAAAGTGAGATCATAGTTATTCCTCTATATAGCTTGTTTTGACTATTTTTCTAGCTTCATACAAATCAAGTTTAATATTGGAACTCATAAGATTTGAAAAATTATTACTACTTTCAAGTCCAAATCTTTTAAGTAAATAAAGTATGTATTTGATTTGGTTTTAAATATTTACAAATTCCATTTGATAAATTTTTAAACCAAGGAAATAGTATAACTCACCCAATATTCTTATTTCAAATTCTTTTTACATAATTTTTACAAAATCATTACGCATGTTTTGTTTTTTTGAACCAAAAATAATGTTATCAACATATATTTTCACAAGAAATGTATATTTTATGAAGTTTTATTAAAAAGATTGAGGTATTATAATCCCACATTAAAAAAATTTGATAAAGGAAAAGTACTTATTATTTCATACCAAGCTATATGTGCTTGTTTAAGACCACACAGATCAATATTAAGTTTGAAACCAAGATTATGAAAATGTGGGTCTTCAAAATAAGGAGGTTTTCAACATAGACTTACTCCATTAAAAATCCATTTAGAAAATCATATTTAACATCCATATGATATAATTTAAAATTAACATGGGGTACATATTCTAACAAGATGCTAATGGATTCTAATTTAGTGATATTGGAAAATATTTCCTCATAATCTATTACTTCTTTTTGGTTGTAAACTTTGGAAACTAGCCTAGACTTATTTCTAGTGATCACACCCATATTATCTTTTTTTTTTCTTAAATACCCATTTGGTTATAATAATAGGATAGTTAAAGGTTCTATCTACTAATCCATATAGATTTTTTTTGAACTGGTTTAAAACTTATTGTATAGAAATTACCCAATTTTTATCATTTAGGGATTATTCTATGGTTTTAGATTCAATCTTGGAAAGAAAGAAATAAAATTTAGCAAGGTTTCTTACAATTCTACCAATCCAAAATACTACATTTATATCTTGTATAACAATTTCTAGAGGATGGTCATTAAGATTTATAGGTTTTATAGGTAATATAATTTATAGTTCTTCATAATAAATACATTTTGGTTTGAATTTTTCTTGAATACATTCCAAAATATCACCATTTTTGTTATAAAAAAGAGGTTCAAGTTCTAGGGTGTCCATAGAATCAGTAAAGTCATCAATATAAGTCTTTTTGTGATCAAAAGGATCACTTTAATCAAACATAACATGAGTATATTCTTAAAACATCTTTGACTTCTTATAGAAAATATTATAGGATTTAAAAGTAGTAGTGTAACCCATGAAGATTCCTTCACCATCCTTTCGATCAAACTTACCAAGATTTCCTTTGGTGTTCAAGATATATACCTTACATATAATTTTTCTTAAGTATCCTACCTTTGGTTTTCTATTATTCCATATTTCATAGGGATTTTTCTTTAAGATAGGACTTATTAAAACTCTGTTAATGACATAAAATGTTGAGTTAACAGCTCTAGTCTAAAAGCGATTGAGCAATATATACTCAAATTACATTGTTATAGCAATTTATTTCAAGGTCCTATTTATCCTTTCAATAATTCTATTCTATTGAGGCGTATTAGGGGTAGCAAATTTATGTTTAATTCCATGTTTTGATATAAATGAATTAAATTTATGATTCAAAATTCCCCCCCCATAGTCACTTCTCAAATTCACAATTTATACATATTTATCATTTTATAAAAGTTTTTAAAAATTAATAAACACATATTTTGATTCAATTTTAAGTCTTAAGAAATAAACCCACATAAATATGGAAAAATCATCAACCAAAACATAAAAAAAGATTTACCACCTATGATTTCTATTCTTGCACATTCAAATAGATCCATGTGTATAATTTCTAATGGTATATAAGTAGAAACCAAATTTATTGGTTTCAAATACATTGTGCTGCTTGCCCATTTTACATGAATCACATAGTTTTTTTCATACAATTTATGGTTAGGAAAATTAAAAATATAATTCCTTTTGGATAACATACTTGAGGAATAAATATTTAAATATCTAAGTCTCCTATGCCAAATCTGTGATTCATTAATTTTAGAATTCAAATAGTTTATATTTTTTATAAACAAAGAATTAAAATCCAACAAATATATATTTTCAGTTCTTGGTGACTTAAAATTAATATATTTATCTTTAAAAACTAAATAGGCATTTTAAAAAAAATCATCAGAATATACATCATTAACAAGTTGATAAATACTTATTAGGTTGTGATTTAAGGCTTAAATATAAATTAACTTTATAATGATAATTTATTGATGATTTCCAAAATATCTAATACAAACTATATTCAATTTATCATTATAGACAAATGTGACATGCCTTCCATCAATCTTGTATAATGAGTGAAAGTGAAAAAAATATCCACTCACATGTCTCAAACAACCACTATCCAAAAAGCATTTTGAATTATTATTGATGTGGAATATTCCCTACGAAAATAAATTAATAAAAAATATGCTTTGGTTTTTGGTCAGAATAAACTCAAAGACATAGGGGGGGTTAATTGCATCCTTTTTAAAACACATTGATAAATTAAAATTAACCCCCATTGTAGTTCATAAGGCAATGAAATATTCTTTTATTCAAACATATTGAGAAGTAGAAAATAAATAACATAATAACATAGAAATATTTTATATTGGTTTGGTCCACAAAAATCTCATAGTCCACTCTACCAACACTCTCTCTATGAGATTTTTGATTTTCACCAAACAATTCCTTTTTCTGGGGACCTGTATGACTGAGTATAGAAAATTGAAACCTTATTAATAGATCATTCTCTTTTATAGGGAACCTTAATTTCCAAAACTTAGTATGAGAAGCTAACACTTTAACATAAAAGAGATGATAGATTGTTTAAACAAGGTTCAATACATAGTTGCTTCCATAATTGATAGATGATGATATCTTTAGATGAATATATAAATAATATTCAAAGAAAACTCCTTTAAAATAAGCTATGATATTATTGTTGATAAAATATTCAAAAACACGCTGTGGTAATGAGACAAACTATTATTGTAGCAGTAAAACAAATACTTCAATGTATGATAAACATGTTTGTATCCAAAGTGTAGTCCTTCATAAGAGCTTTGTTGAATGAACAAAAAAAATTGATCAAAACATGCATGTATCTAAATTGTAGTACTTCCGTGAAATAGAGACTCTTAACAAAAAATCAAGATAACACATCTTATTTTATAGATAAAAATTTATCCTTTATAAAAGATTGATCCAATAAAAAACAAAGTAAGAGATTTTATTTCCAAGTTTCTTGAAAAAATAGAATTTTCAAATTGATTATATAGTATAAATTTTAAAATATTAGATCCCTTTTCTTAATATCATACATACTTTCATACTAAACCTTTTGAGAATAAATAAGAACATGATTTTATCTTAGTCAAATAGATCTGGAAATATCGCTAGATAAATCATGATATTCAAAAAAACACGTGAATTTCAAATTTGAATTTAAACACCCTTTGAAACACATAACTTCCCTTAGAAATAGGAACAGATTTATCCATTGATTATAATCATTTTAATTGATATATAAACAATTTTTAATGATATATTTATTCCAGAAAAACCATTTATAAAATATCAAGAAATATCTCAAATTCAAATTCCTCAAATTTTTTCTTTAAATGTATGAATTAATCTGTGTACAACATCCTAAAAAGCATGGTTCACAATGTACCATTGATTACAAATGTTGGGATAAACAACTATATGTTACATAGTTGAATGGAGGGTTATTTACAAAAGTTTGGTTCCCAATTCAAATTTTTAGCTTAAATATAGGTTATAAAAGTAGTATTCCTTACTAAAATCTATGTTTCCAAACCTAATGTTCTTTGAAAATGTAGGTTTCATAATAGTGATTTCAAACTCCTTAGAAAATTCTAGAAAACTTAAGAAAACTTCAACCCAAGTTAATTCAAAATAAAATAAATATATCAGGAAATTTAATACTAAAATTCACTTAAAGAAAATTTATTAGTAAAATATATGAGTGTATTTGTGAGTATCAAAATCAATGAGAATTTAAATAATATTTTTGGATCAACATATGCCTAGTAATATCACTCTTTTTGATGATCAAAAAACCCATATAAGATACTCATAAAAATATAAACATATATTTTTAAAAGAGTTAATCAAATAAATAGAGATTAAATAAAACATAGATTGTATTTATCCAGATTTATCATAGAAAGGATAAAAAAATTATCTTTTTGGATTTGAAAAATAGTTGTTGGATTTTAAATTTCTCCCCTAAATTTTAAACAAATTTGAATAGATATAAGAGTTTTTATTTTTAAAACAACAACATAGAATAAAATAACATTGACATTGAAATGTTGTGTTTATCTAAATTTCTGCCCATTTTTGTGATATAAAAAAAAGTATAAAAATGGAATAGAACATTGTTAATGTTTCAACAAATATCAGTGAATATAATGTTAAGTTAAAGTAATTGTTTCCTTAAAAGTGAGTAAGATTAGATATAAAACTATAGAAAATAACATATAAATAGAACACAATATAAATAAAATAATTTCACTATACTAATAATCATCCTAGATTACATGAAATATTTGGATCAAGTTTTAAAAAAAATCTAAGGTGAAGAATGGGAAGAGGGTTCAGGTTCATTAAGAGAGGATTCTAAAGTCAGGTAATCATGGATGGTTTAATGAATTTCCTTGATATTATCCTATAGCAACTAAAAATTATTATTTATCATCCCAATAAATTCATTTAATAAAGACCTTGACCCTTGATACATCCTCATAACTTACACCAGGTTTACTTTCAGAAAACTTCTGTACTGATTCTTCCACTTAGACATACTTTCCCAACATTCCACCAAGTAGATTTACCAAAATTCTAACAATATGTTTTACAAAAGTTAATTAGGCAACTAAAACTTTATGATTTTAAAACATAGTATAAAGTGGAATACCATCACACTATAAACTATGAAGTTTTTCATTCATGACTGAAAAAATAGTAGTAAGAGATTCTAATATTCTTATCAAACTTGGTGATATTGTTTGACTGGAAGTATAAGACATTTCTTGGCTTGAATTGGTTCTAACCAATTAAAACTGACTTGCTAAATACTTCTTTAGATATTTAAAATAAGATTTAGAAACTAATTCATCCATGATATATCTAATCTAACCATCCATATCCCCTTTAAATGCATCAAAATCTCTTTTTAAGATAGAAATTTCTTTCAAACATTACAATTGGTCCTAGAGAGGGTCAAACTCTATTATAGGAGTATATTAAATACTTAAATATTCAAAAAATTTCCTTAAAATCCCAAGTTTTTTTAATTTAGAGTATTAATTCTTTATCTCATTATAGTTATTAACCAAGTTCATAGTAAATTAGTCAGTCCTTTCTTTAATATAATCATAAAAATTAAAATAATCTTCCTCTGGTCTTATATAAGGCCCACCAACTCCAAAAAATTGAAGTGATTGAATTTCCATTTCATCATTGAATAGAGAGAGAACATATCTTAGAAATTAAAACCTTTCATCATATTGAACTTTTATAATCATCTACAAGGACTCTTTAAAAAGAGAAACTGACTGATCTTTAATCAGTTCAATTGTTTCAGTTATTGGAGTTCTTACTTGCTCCTCCATATGAGCTATCTTCTCACCACTAATACCCACTTGATCTATTTTTTCTATAGTAACTTCCTCAATTATCATTTCAATAGAAACAGGTACTATTTGAATCACCTCTTAAACCATGGAACTATAACCTGGTCAACTGGTTATTACCTTCGTCTTAGTCTAAGAACATGTGTAGCTCTACTTTATTCTCCAGAAGGCTCTTCAAAATATTCAAGAAATTTTAGAATTAACTCTATCCTATAAGGGATATTTGAATCCACCACTTACCTTCTCCTTAAACTAATAGGGTTTTTGGTTTCACTAACAAACTTAGATTTTAGGCCTCTAACTACTTATATAGTTCCTTCTACTCTAGATTCTCCAATATATATTTTTATGAAATCTCACTAAACTCACATATTTTAAACCTATTCTCTCCCCCTGAGAACAAGCTCCACATTTTCCCTCATTTTCATCACCAATGAGAAATGACTTTACTTTTATTGTGCTCTAGAAAAATCCAATTTTTCTTATCATTCTAGTTGATAGAACTTATCATAGTGACATCTTATGATTTTCTGGATATCATGGACCATACCTTTCTTATAAATAAAAATAGAAACTAGCCTTCCATAAGGATAAAAGAACATACTCATTTAATTTTGACAACATTTATTCATATATAATAGTATGAATCTATATAAATTCAATTTTATGTTAATTAACATAAAAAACATGAGATACATATCATGGAAAAATATTTTCTCTAGCCCAGTCATCCTTGGAATTATCACTGATTGAATGAATTTGAAAAGTATCATCTGGCCAGATTCTAAGTCCTTTATAAAAAAATTTATAACTTGGGAGGTACCAAATTAGAAAGACATTATGTTCTAATATTTATAAACCACATACCCCATTGACCTTAGATTAAAGTGAAATATTATTTCATGGGGGTAGTAAAAAATCCATTCAATTTCTATAATAGAAATTGAAAATTATTTTTTACCTACTTTTGATGAAATGATATCTTTTGTATCATCGAAGTTAATTAGATAATATTCATAAAACTCCTTTATTTCCTGTTAAAAAATTAACTATTGGTTCTCACCATTAAATATGAACTTCAGTCCTTGAAATCTTAAAGATTATTTCAACAACAAGTTTAAATGAAAGAGCTATTCGAAATCATCAACTTTCCCTTCTAGAATTTTCCTTTCCAAACTCGAGATCCTCTATTGATTCAATCCACTTGGACCAACTTCATGAGTTCTATTGGTCCTTTTCATTTTAAATATTCAATAGGTTTTATGTTCAATGATTAGTGTTCACAAGAAATTGAGAGCTCTTGAGAATGAAAGGTTATAAGATCAAAGGTGTGGGGAAGGGAGAGATATTAACTATAGTGTTTTCAAGTTTCATTTTGGTTTCTCAAGACAAAAATAAAGAGTAATCATTTGTATTTTTTTAAAATTGATAAGACTATTTTGAAAATACTAATACACAAGTAATATTATAAAAAAACAATTTTATTAATGAATAATCAATACAAATATAGCTTAAAAATAATTTAAATGAAATAAATTTAAAAAAATTAAACAAAGTAATTTTTTTAATTAAAATTAAATAAACCTAACTCCCCTTAATAAAATCAAAACTACTAGTGGGAAGTGGTTTATTGAAAATATTTGAAATTTGATACTCAGTATGGATAAATTCCAAAGATATATCTCCTTTTTGGACATGGTCTCTTAAAAAATTATGCCTTATATCAATATGCTTAGTCCTAGAGTGACTTACATGATTTTTTAAAATATTAATAACACTAGTATTATCACATAGAATAGGATTATGATTAAAATTTAGTCCAAATTATAGAAGAGTGTGTTTCATCCACAACACTCATGCACAAAAACTGCTAGCATATATATATCCTACCTTAGCTATTGACAATGAAACTGAATATTGATTTTTTAATATACCACAAAACTAGGGAATTTCCTAAAACATGAAAAGTTAATGAGGTCCCTTTTTTATCTAACATACACCCTCCAAAATCAGCATATGAAGATGAAATTAAATTAAAATCATAAGTTTTTAGATAAAGTAAAGATAGAAACATATTTCCTTTTAAATATCTAAAAATTCTTTTAACAATAGTAAAATGAGTTTCTTTTGGGATTGTTAGAAATATTGCATAAAAGAAAATAGAAAACATAATGTCTAGCCTAATAACAATAATATATAACAAACTATCAATCATACCTCTATATAACTTATTTTCAACTAGTTTTCCAACTTTATCCAAATCAAGTTTTATATTAGTACACATGAGAGTTTGATAAGAATTACTATTTTCAAGTCCAAACCTTTTCAATAAATAAATAATATATTTGATTTGATTCAAAAGATTTCCATTTTTTTGGATAAATATGGAAACCAATAAATAAATTCAATTCTCCTACCATACTCATTTTAAATTCATTTTGCATAATTTTTGAGAAATAATTAAAAATATTTTATTATTTGAACAAAAAATAACATCATATACATAGTTTTTTACTAATAAAATATCAAAATAATAATTTCTATTAAAAATAGTAGGATATTCTAACCCTATTGAAAAATATTTTTTCAAAATAAAAAACTCAATATTTAATTCCAAGTATGTGGTTCTTGTTTAAGGCAATTTACAGCTCTAGTAAGTTTTAAAACCGAGTTCGGTATATTAGGGTTTTCAAAACCCAAAGTATGTTTAACATAGAATTCCTATACTAAATATCCATTTTAAAAGTTATATTTTTACATCCATTTGATATAATTTGAAATTAATATGAGATTAATAGGATAATAGGATTATAATGGATTCGAACCTAGAAACTTGGTTAAAGTTTTCCTTATAATCTATTTCTTCTTCCGGGTTATATCATTTAGCAACCTGTCTATCCTTTTTCCTTGTAATTTTTACTTGATCACCTTGATTATTTATGAATACCCATTTGGTTCCTATCACTGGATGATTTTAGGGACTATAAAATCATTCCAAAACTCTATTTATTATGAATTGGTTTAGTTCTTCCTATATAACTATCATCCAACTCTCATATTCTAAGGATTCTTCCATATATTTAGGTTCAAACTGGGATAGAAATATCGAGAACTTAGTTAGGTTTCCTACATTACTTCTAGTCCCAATAACTTCATCTAAGTCTCCTATAAAATTCTCTAAAGGATTATTTTTTTAGGTTCTAGGTTGTCTAGGTAATAAAATTTCAGGTTCCAATATTTCATGTTCTTAAGAGCTAGATTAACTCTCATCATATTATAATTTACTTTCAAAAACTTCTTTAGAAGATTAAAGTCTGGAGTTTTTTAAAGAATTCATAGATTCATCAATTTAAATTTTTTTGTGATCAAAAGGATCACTTCATCAAACTTTACATGAACGAATTACTATCCTTGAATTTTTATTATACACTTTAAAAGATTTAGGATTTGTAGAATATCCTAGAAATATTTGTTCATTATACTTTGGATCAAAATTACCAAGGTTTTACTTAGCAATAAAGATATACACCATGCATCCAAAAACTTTAAAGAATCCAAATTTAGGTTTTATATTATTTCATAAATTATAGGTTATATTTTTAAGAAAGGGGCTTGTTAAAACTCTATTAATTATATATGAAGCTATATTGATATCTTCTACACTAAAATAGATAGGAAAACTATATTAACTTAATATAGTTCCTACCATTTCTTGAATATTCCTATTTATTCTTTCTATAATTTAATTTTGAGGTGTTCTCGGAGTATAGAAATTATTTTTAATATCCAAGTATGAGAAAAATTAATTAAATTTTCAATTATAAAAATCTCATCTATGATCAATTATTAATTAAATTATTTTTAAATCATTTTATTTTTGATTTTTTTTTGCAAAAACTAAAAAAAAAGAAAAATCCCCACTTTTAAATTTTAAGAAATATACCTAGGTAAATCTAAAAAAATCATAAAAAAAAACATAGAACCTACCATCCAAAATTACCACTCTTGAGGGTCCAAAAAAATCCATGTGAATAATTTCTAAAGTTTTAGATATAGAAGCCTTATTTATAGATTTAAAAGAAGACTTATGCTTCTTGCATATTTGGCATACACCAAAAAGTCTATTCTGATCAAATTTAAGACTAGAAAGATATGAAACTATTTTTTTATTAGATATATTAGATAAGAAAAATATATCACAATTTCCAAGTCACCTATTCTATATATAAAATTCATTTATTTTAGTAGTTAAAAAATTCAATTTTTATTCACATAAGGAATTACGTTATAAAGTATAAACATTTTCAGTTCTCCATGTTTTAAATTTAAGCAATTTATCTTAAAAAATAGAACATACATTGTTAGATAAATCAAATAAAAATCCATCATCACAGTGTTAAGAAATTATTATCATATTGTGCTTTATCCCTTGAACATAGAAAACTTTGTTTATCAGGATTGATTTTGTATCTCTCACTGATCCAACTCCAATTATATTAAATTTAGAATTTTCTCCAAAAGAGACCAAGACTCCATCTACTTTTGACTGACTAAAAATTACTTTTCATAAATGGAAGAAGAGTCCAGGGCCTAAGAACATACTTCTAGGGACCTCAAGGAGGATGGTAATGGTGTAACCTAAAGGTAAACCCAATCACAAAGGACCTACACTCAATAGGTAGGATGCCCAAGCTGTCATAGATGATGATCTCCTCTCTGAGACTCCCAATCTTTGAGAGAGCATCCACAACAAATTTTCCCTCCCTCTAACTGTGATGAATGAGTTTCCCTTGGTTGGTATCCAATGCACACCTCCTAATAATATAGGCTATATCCCAGGGCACATCCGACCTCCCCTAAACTATTTTGACCCGAATCTTCGAGTCTGAATCCACTTTAGACACCTAAAAACCCTAACTCTGGAAAACTGTGATCCCTGTAAGAAGAGCCCAAGCCTCTGCCCCCATTGGATTTCCCAAACCTATATAATTTTTTTATAAATTCCAAAATTAACTTTAGATAGAATTATATATATATAAGCTTTCTTTACACTACTGATATAGGGATTCCTCATGAAATAATTATTTTCATAATGAAAATTAATTCCTCAATAAAAGTAGGTAACATTAGATATACTATTATTCCTTGAACTAGGCACAAAATAATTTTTATATAGCTTTGAATTTTCACTATTACTTCCAATTCCATATTTTTCATTTTTGTGATTTTTTTCTGAGATTCTGATTTAAAAATTATTCTCCCTTAGTTAATACACTTACGTTACTTTTAAATGATTTTAATTCATCATGTAACTCTTTAATTCTAGTTTCATGCATTTTGAAATTTTAAGTAGATTTACTTATCTTTTCTTTTAATCCCAAGTGATATTTTAACATAGCATATTTTTCACTTAAAACAGAGTTATGAATATTCTTTAAGGATTTATGAATTTTTCTAGGGATTCATATTTTTACTCAAGCATAGAGAAGTAGGAAGCTAATTTACTATTAGAAAAAATTTCATAATTAGAAGAAGATGAATAATAGTATTATACCTATTCCTACTTAGCCAAAAAGCACATGTTTGCTTTCATATTTGATATCACCTTCTCTAAATCATATTTATAAGATATACTGGCGTCTTCAGAAACACTCCATATATCCTTCATATCCTTTTTACCTTTATGATCATAATTATATTTCATTTGGTACTTATTTTATCTATTTTCTATATTTATTTTCTCATCTTTTAACTATGGGAAATCATGTTTGAAATTCCCCATATGTTTACATCAATTACATCACACTTCTTTGAGTCTATGATTATTTTTCTTGAAATAATTGAAAGACTTATTGTATATATTATTATTTTTATAAAACATACAAAATATTCTGGTTAGATGATCCAATTATATTTAAGAATATGAACATATTGAATTATTTAAGGATATAACATCCTCCTTGGGTTTCTTTCATTTTTTTAGTAGTAAATTTGAGAGAAGTGTTATCCCTTTTTATCATTCTATGATCTTATGCTTTAGGTTTAATTTCAAATTTATACATCATAAATGTACCAATCATTTCCTTCATTTCTATTTATTTAACAAGTGTGGATTGTTTGATAGTAGTATAAATTCCATTTCATTTAGAGGGTAAAAATCTAAGAACTTTTAAATCTTGATCTGGTTTATAAATTAGAGATCCCAAGGTAGAGACACCATTGACTATTTCAGTCAACATTCCATTCATTTGTGTAATGATTTCACCATCACATATCTTAAAGGCATCAAATATTAATTTTTCTATATTTTACCTTAATAGTCTGACAATGTCAGTTCCTTCATAGTTAAATGCAATTGTCTACCAAATATCATGGGCAGTAGCACATTGTGATACATGATTGAATTCATCAAGATCAAGTCTACATATGATAGCATTCATATCTTTTGAGTTTGAATTATATTCAGATTCTTTTTTAGTATCCCACTTCTTTGGTTTTGTAAGAATTTCATAAGGTTTGAAAATATTCATATAAAATTTGTAACCAAGATTATTCAAATAGATGATCATTATTTCCTTCTAGTATATATAATTTTCTACATTTAAATATGGTACTCTGATCATTAATGTTACTTATTTGAATTCATCCATATACATATTTTATATGAATATACCTTTAACTCAAGCTTGTTATATCTTAACTAAATTCTTTAAAAAATAGTCCTCTGATATGAATTGTTGGTTGGAATAAACTCAAAGAAACAAGATGGGGGATGAACTGTGTCCTTTTAAATAACTTTTATAAATTAAAATAAATTCCCCTTTGTAGTTCAAAAGGAAACGATACATTCTTTTCTTCAAATAGATCTAGCAATGGAAAATAATGAAGAAAAGAACACATAAAATTTTTATAGTGATTTGGGGCATAAAGATCCTCTATTCTACTCCACTGACACCCTCTATGAGCTTGGTGATTTTTACCAAATAGGTCCCTTTTTTGGGGACCACTAAAACTAAGCATAGGTAGTTGCCACCTTACAATAGATTAGGTCATTTTATTGGTAACCTTAATATACACAACTTAGTATGAGAAGATGACACTCTAATAAAAAATAAATGATTGATTGTTAAAAGACTGATAAACAAATGGTTGCTTCTATAAATGAAAGATGATGAGATATTTAGAATAATATATAAATAATACTTAAATTACACTCATTCATAAGAATCTTTGATATTTCTATTGAAAAATATTTAGAAAAACACAACAATAGTAAGAGAAACTATTTTTATAGAAGTATGATGAATACTTCAACGGATGATAAAAATGAATGTATCTTAAGTGTAGTCCTTTAGAAGAAATTCATTGAACAAAAAAAAAACTCATCAAAACATTTATATCTCCAAATTGTTCTCATTCATAGAAATATAGACATCTGAAAACAATCAAGATAGCACAATAACCAATAGATATAAATTTATCCTATGTAAAAGATGAATCCAATGAAAAATAGAGTAAGATATTTGATTTCCAAGCTTCTTGAAAAATCATATTTTTTATAATTGAATATATAGAAGCACTTCAAAAAAATTAGACCCCTTTTCTTAATATCATACATACTTTCATACTAAACCCGTTGAGAATATATAAAAACACAATTTTATCTTGCTCAAACATATCTAGAAATATTTTTAGATAAATCATGATATTCAAAATAATAAGTGATTTTGAAATTTGAATTTAAATTTTTATTGGAAACAATAACTTTCCTTATAAATATAAATGATTTAATCCATTGATTAAAATCATTTGAATTAGATTTTGAACATATTTTAATGGGATATTTATTCCAGTGAAATTATTGATGAAATATCAAGAAATATCTTTAATTAAAATTCTATAGATGACTGCTTCAAACATATGAAATACTCAATGTATGAAATCTTCAAAAGTAAGGTTCACAATATAAAATTGATTCCAAATGTTGTGATAACAAACCATACATTACATACTTGAAAGTTGGTTCCTTTACAAAAGATTGGTTCCCAATCAAAATAGTTAGCTTAAATATGGGGTACAAAAGTAGCATTCCTTACTAAAAGTTATGTTCCAAAACCTAACATTGTATGAAAATGTTGGGTTCAGAACAATTAGAAAAAATTAAACCCAAATAACCTCAGAATAAAAAGAATCTCAAGAAATATAATATTGTTTTTCACTTAAAGTAACTTCTTTAGTAAAATAGATTAGGGTATTTGTAAGTATAAAAATCAATGAGAATTTAAAGAATATTTTTGGATAAACATATTCCAAACATTGGTGCCCATATTCTCTTGGTTCTAGCAGTGTTAACTATAAAAGGTTTTAGAATACAAATCTGCTACATTTTCTAGAATTAACACTATAATTATACAACTTTACAAAAATAAAAGCTTTCATTATTCCACACACTTGAGGATTTTTTAGGAAACATTCATATGAAAAATTACTATTTGTATCACAATTAATTTAGGTGATATTAGACATATTCTTATTTTTGGATCTAGGGATAAAATAATTTTTATAAAGATTGGGTTTTTATCCCCTGTTTCCATGCCATATTTTTCTTTACTAGCTTTGTTTTTAACTAGGATTTTATTTATATATCTCCTTAGTAAAAACACTAGAAACATCCTTCATATATTTTACTTCAACCTCTAATTATTTTATCTTTCTTACGTGTACAACAAAACTAGAAACAAATTCATTAAGTTTAACATTAATTTTTAAAATTTATTTGTTTAAAACCTATTTTTCATTACTAACAACAACATATAAATTTTTAGATCCTTGTTATTTTTTATTTATAGAATCATAGTGGTATTAAAATATAGAAAAATACTTATTTAATTTTTCATAATAGTATTCATCAATTTCATATTTAGAAGAGAAGTAATAAACAGAATGCACCTCATCAGTTAGTGCCATAAAGAACATGTTAGACTCTTGATTATATATTTTTGATTTGGAATCATAACTTGAATAATTATTAGAGTACTATGAGTAACACAATACAACATTCATATATTTATGAGGTTTATTCTTATAACTATCCTTTTTGAAGTACTTCTTCTTAGAATTCTTATTGTATTGTAATTGAGAGCAGTTTGGTGTGTTCGAGTTTCTTGCAATCATAACATATAACTTCCTTAGAATTTCCATCATTATTCTTATAATTTTTAAAGGATTTTCATAATCCTCTTATCTTTTTGTATAAATTTTTAAACTTCTTGGAAAACTAAATAAGTTCATCATTTGACTCTTAATTTCTTGATGTTTCTTAATCAGATGATTTAGAAATTTGAATACCTTTGTTCTTATTGCTATACTTTATAGTAAAAACTCTCAAAGAAGCATTATATCATTTTATCAGCTTTTGATATCCATCCTAAGCATACGTACCAACTTTATACATCATAATAGTACTAATAAGTTCCTTTATTTTGATGTTTTTCAATATAGTAGATTACTTTACATTAGTTGGAATTATACTCCACTTCAACATAAAGATTCTTAGAATTTTTAACACATGATCTAGTTTATGAATAAGTATTCATATAGATGACAAATCATTTAAAATATCAGTTAATATTCCATTTTACTAAGTGATTATTTCCACTTACACCATTATAAAAGTGTCAAATATGAGTTTGATCGTATTATATCAGAGTTTGTGAACATTGATAGTTCATTCATATGCTACTAAAATGGTAGCCTACATTTCACATGCTATATCACACTGTGAAACTGTATTTAACTCATTTGGACTGAGTCCACATATGATAGCATTTATGGATTTGGATTTTAGATCATAGTTGGATTCAGTAGTACCGTCCCATGTCTCAAGATTATTCTTGCAGATTTTATAGGGTTTGAAATCTTTAAAATAGACTTTTAGACCAAAATTTATTTGATAGATAATCACTCAATCCTTCCAATATCCATATTTTTTTCCATTTAAGTAGTGTGATCTAACCATAAACATAAATTCTCTATTGTTAGTCATTGCAATAATTTGAAGTTGATATTTACAACTTCAACCTTTTAGAGTTGATAACTCCAGATCCTGAATATTTGATACCAATTTTTGGTTGGAGAAAAATGTATCAACAACTTAATAGGGGAGGTGAATTGAGTTCTTGAATTTTTCTTCACTTAAACCCCCCTCTCTTTAGGATTGATTAATTCTAATATTATATTATCAAAAATAAGAAACAAAATGAAAAACAGAAAGAGAAAGATATAAAACATAATATTTATAGTGTTTCTAGGCAGAAAGATCATCTAGTCCACTCCACCAAAACTCTACTCCATGAGTTTGGTGATTTTACTATATTATCCCTTTTTCTAGGGGCTACATACCTGAGTGCAAGAACCTATTTCTTGTTACAAAGGTCCAAGAGATTTTAACTAGGCTCTCCCATTATAAGACCTATCCACGATCTTAGAACACTCAGACACAATGAGTGTAGATATATACAAAGATAAAATATAAATATTGATATGGGTTCAATACGCAATTGTAAGTAGAAATAAATAGATGATGAAGAGTCATCCAGATAAGATGAATATCTTCAAAGAGCATCTCTATAAGATCTTAGATTTTAAAAAATAATTGTGTAGGCATAACCACTGATATGATTAGGAAAATTATCATATTATATATCTCTTCTTGGAATCTTGTGTGTTATATGTTTCCTCAAGCATCTCATTTGTACACACCTTTTTCACCAACAAACTCTCCTTTTTTATATCTCCTCTTTTTAATTTAAACTAAATTGCACTTGTTAATCCTAATGGTCGAGAAAATAAACCATTTGAAAAACTAAATTGACATACTATTAATTAGCACGTGTCATTTATTTTCAAAATATGAAACAAATATCTATGAAATGGTATAAAAGATTTCATCTTCATCAGATTTTTCTATTCTTGTAAAAAATGAATTTTGACCAAATCAACATTTCCTTATTTTGAAAATTCATTTTTTGATGTATGTTTAAGTATAATTTGACTTAAAAAAAGATATAAAAATGGTAAGGATCCTAATAATATCAATATTTCATAAGATAGATTAATATTTATAAGATAAAAGTTTGGAACCACTATTCTCAAAAGGTAATTCCAGTTTTGAATTGATAAATAGCTTTGTAAGATAAAACAGTTATTAAATCTTCAACTTCTTTAGCGTATAATATAATTCATTTATGAAGTACATTTTCATAAATTAAAGTCTATGTAAGATAAAAGACTTATCTAATCATTCATCAGGCTTAAGTTTTTGATCTGTACTTCTTCGAAAGATAATTCATCTACTTTATAAGATCATTCACTTACATAGTAGGATAAGAAATTTTCACCAGTCTTTTATAAGATAAAATACTTTAGCATAAACAAAAATTCCTGCACAAGTACTAATTTCTCTTTGTAAGATAATTATTTGATGAAGTAGATAAATCTTTCCACATAGGATAAAGTCCTTTGGTAGATAATGAAGTCCAAAATCCATAGAAAAGTTCTGTTTGCACTCAAAGGATAAATGTGTTTGATACATTAACCACTAAAGATAAATTAACTTGGAATTTAATTTTACTAATATAAAATACTGAAATGCTTAAGGTAAATTCATCAGTAAAACAAATAGAGATTTTTTGAATCGTAAAAACACATAAAGTACTAAGATTTTTTGAAACAACATGCCTACCCAACTTATATATATATATATAAGTATATTAATATTATGTTATGTATATTTATATTAATTTATATATTAATATATAACTTATATATTAATATATAATAACATATGGTAACATATATATGTGTCTTCGTGTAACATATAATAAAATATGTATTAATTTATACTAATATATATTTTAATTTATATATAAATATATAGTAGGATATATTAACCCATATATTAAATTTTACTCACACACACACAGAGATAAATTTATAAGTAACACACACAAACAAATATATTAACACACATATAAACAATATATATATGTATATTAATATATATATATATATATAATTATATATTTATATATATCATGTATTATTTTTTATTTATATTTAGATATATTAACATATGTATAAATATAGTCTAATATAGTTACTAAACAGATGAATGGTTCAACTGATTTGGTAGGTTCTCTAGTGTTTGAACTGTAGATTGAAATTTTAAATCCCAAGGATGGTATTTTCTGGGTTCATAGGAGTCTCAAAAATTTTAGAAATTGAGGTATAATGGTGGGTAGGTGGTTGACATTTGGGCCATGAATGCTTTATCATGAGACTATATAGAAGTTTGGGTGGTGCAGTGAGAGTGAATTCATAACTATATAAATGTATGAAAAATTAAAATTAAACTTGAAAAAATATCATGAATACATTTATATCAAAATTTTTAAAAAATTATTTACACATGTTTATGGAAAAAGTGGGTAAATATTTACTCATTTACCCACATTTTGATAAAACACCAATAAATGGTGTGTGGATAATTTAACGGGGTTTATAAATTCAGTTAATTTAGATATTTTTATGAACATGAAAAAATTAGTGATGTTTATAAACATGGCTAAATTATCTATATTTATAAATGCAACTAATTTAGTGACACACAATTTCCCATCATTTTTACAAAATATGCGTAAAATTATTAGCCATGTTTATAAATAGATCTAAACATAAAAGAAAAACATATCTAAATACAATTTTCCTATTGTGGTTTTTGGGAGAATAACACAAATATGTGGTCTGTGTAAAGAGTTACACATTAATGTGGTATAAAAATATTAATTTGGTGGGTGGAATAGGAATTAAAATCTAAATTTTTAAAACCATGCATACACAAGTGAATAAAACATGAGAAGATAAAGATTTCATGAGATACAATACTTATGAACTTAATAAGTATATTATGATTATTAATTTTGTGAGACCTAGAAATAAAACCCCTTAAATACTAAGTTTCATGTTCCTTCCTCCAAATAAGTACTTTTCAAAACTTCAATCATCTAACTGGGTAGGTCATTCCATAGTTGGGTTCCCTTGAAGTATCTTGTGTAAGGCAAGAAATTAATGGATGGAAATAATAGAATTAGGCCCCTATTCTTGTCATTTTTTTGAGGTTACACTATCCATGATACCCTGAAAGGATTAGGTTACTGGAGGAATAGACTTAAGTATTATCCATATGATGGATATGGAAAAGTTATTTCCCACTTAGCTACCCAAGAATCAAAAATACTATGATTGGGATGATTCCCTAAATAAATAAATAATTGGTGAGAGAAATTCCATAACAGAATCATTTCTTGGTGAAATATGGATCTTGGATCACTAAATTGATATGATGTATGAGGTCATCTTTTTTAGTGGGAGTAATTTCATTAAAAGTCCTTGATGAAAAGATATAAAACATTATTCTCACTCAATAATATGTATTAATTATATATTACTACATAATTCATGATAATCATATTGAAATCTGAAATAGGCACGAACTATAAAATCGTTTTAGATCGGTATCTAGGATTAAGAAGTGTTCTCAAGGAGAAGCATTAAAGTAATCTGAATGTGAATGTTATAAAAATCAATTCCACTAAGACTGACTCAAGGGTATTAGATATTGTGTGTGCATAACATATTTTTTCTAATAAACATGGACTCAAAGATAAGAGATAATTGATGAAGGGATAAATAGATTTCAATGTTGGTAATGGAGAAAGAGTTTATGCATTATAATCCAACACTTATGATTTAAGTCTACCTAGTGGATTTGTCTTAGAATTAAAAAACTGTTGTTATATTCCCACCATAAACATAAATTTTATTTATGTATCTTATTTATACAAGAAGTGTAAGAACCCGAACTTTTCTAAAGTTGAATCAGGCTTGAAATCAGGTACCCTTTTTTCCTAATATGAGTACTTTTTTAGGGTTTTATTTTATGGTATGGTTGGGTGGAAATTGAGAAAAATGGAAGAAAAATGGGTTTTTCACGGTTGTCACATGGTTAGGGAAAACCGTGCACCCTAGCCTAGGAAACCATACAACCCTAGTAAGTAGGTGTTCATATGGTTGGAACACGGTCTATCAAATTGTGCAATCTAAAAGGACAAACCATTAACCCAAAAAATAATGGGTGCATTATTGGTTCATGGTTAGGGAAAACTGTGCGTCCCTACCCAGGAAACCATGAACGATAATTTTAATGGCCTAAAAATTAGTTTTAGATCCACCTGAACCCATGAAACTTTCCCCATTTAACCCAAACTTGGACTAACTTAGTTTTTAATGATTTTATATCCTTATAAAGGGTTTCCAAGGCCTCCTGACATTCATTCTTCACGAATCAAATCCCTGATCGAGGATATCCTCCTCCTCTGGTAATTAGATCATATCCCGTTTCTTTCTCGTTCATCTCCCATCCTCATATCATCCTTTTCATGGAAAGTTACCTTATGTTTTTCTAGATCTAGATTTGGTGATTCTTGGTCTAGGATTGTAGATCAAGATCTAGATTAGGGATATATTGAGTTTTCTTAATATGGATTTAGGTTATAGATCCAGAACCCGTTCTATTTCATTGTGCTTCTCAATATTGGGAATTTATATTGGGTGATCATTTTTCAATGAATTGAGGTAGGAATTCAACAATTTAAATCCCATAGTTGAGATTTTTATTTAATATATGCAAGTATATAATTGTTAGAGTTTTTTTAGAAATTTAAATCCCTAATTGAATTAATTAATGCGGTAAATTAATTAATTGATATAATTTTGAAATTGTGAGATTTAGGGATCGTTTGAATGAGATAATTAATTAGAGAATTAATTATGATATTTTAGGATTAGTGATTTTGATAATTAATTGTGAGAATTAATTATAATGGATTTGTGATTGTTTAATTTTGTAATTAATTGTGGAATTAATTATGTGATATTGATGTTATGGTTTGAGATGATTAATTGGGGAATTAATTATTGGATAGTGATACCACGATTTGAGATAATTAACTAAGGAATTAATTATAGAATATTAATGCTATGAATTGAATGATCAATTGGTGAATTAATTATGATATATTTATTTGTGTGTTGAATAATTAATTGGTGAATTAATTATTGGATATTGATATTGTGAAAATATTCATTAATTGTTGAATTAATTAATGTAATTGGATTAATTAATTTATGATTTTATTAATGGAAGTTGTGGGTTAATTGTGATGAGAGGATTAAATGTTGGTTAATATTGGTTGACATGACAATGTGAAAATATGTGATAATGAGATACATGTGATATTATGATGAGTAATGATATATATGCATAGTTGTTAAATGGGTGATAGACATGAAAATATACAACAATGATATAAATACATGCATGGTTAATAAATGGGGTGCTAGACACAATAATCTACACCAATGATATATATTCATTATTGATAAATGGGGTGCTATACATAAAGATCTATGCTAATGATATATATTCATGATTGAGAATCGGGGTTCTATACACGACGATCTATGATAATGTTATATATGCATGATTGGGAATTAAGGTGCTAGACATAGTGATCTATGCCGATGTTATAAATGCACGATTGATGATTGGGGTGCTAGAAATGATGTTCTATGCCCATGGTATATATGCATGATTGATAAATTGGGTGATATAAATGGTATTATACCCCTAGAATATTATAATTGGAATATTGTTTCAAGTGACCATAATTAATGAAATGTGAATTTATTATGTAACATGGTTCAGACCTGGTATGGGCTGAAGCATGTATTGGGGTACGAGTTTCCATGAGAACCCGGTGATCTATGTGGTTTAATAAAGATTTATTGATAATGTGATAAATGTTTACTTATGAATTGTAATTATTTATTTATATAATTGCATACACTTTTTATTTACTGGATTGGTTTTAAACATCGTTGGTGGTGGCGTACTAAAATTTACCCACACCCTACTTGGGATTCCTGATCAGTTTCCAAATAGATTTCATGGATGCAAGATAGGTTAAGGGAAAGGTCCCCATGTTAGATGGATGAGTCAGGATAGAGCATGGTTGAGGGAACCAGATGTGGTTCGGGACCTGCTTGGGAGTTGTCAGTGTCTTTCTTTTGAGTTTCATTTTAGACACTTGACATATAAATTAGCATGACATGTTTTATTCTTTAATTGGATACTATATTTACTACATTTATTATCTTGAGATATTGGTATTTTTTATGGTTATATATTCTTTTAATATTGTTCATTTTTTTTGCTGGGGTATTACTCTGATAAAAGAGGGTATAATCTCCCCATGATCAACTTATTAGACCCTCAATGCTAGTCAGTAGCCTCTGTCATACAGGGAGGAATGCTTGAGGTCATGTGACTGACCAGTTCAGGGCACTGGTGTGTGACACCTAGGATGGGATGTTATAAAGTGGTATCAGATTCAGTGTCCATTCGATGTGCCAGTGAGGATGTTGGGCCCTTATAGGGGGAGGATTATGGCAATCCGACATCAAAGGAAGAGGAGCACGAAACACCCCTTTATAAGGTGGTGGGGATACCTCTCCCATCATGAGGAATTTTTCTAGGGTATGCTTGAGAAATAGAGCCCATGGAAAGAAAAATCACATGGGATAGGCCCAAAGTGAAAATTATCATGACTGTGGGATGGACTGGGCCGTTATAAACTGGCATTAAAGCCCAATTTTTTTATTATTTTGTATTACTGTTTGGGAAATGTTGACAGTTGACTAGGAAGAGTCAAGGCTTGGTTAAGATCTCATGCATGGGATTAGCTACCCCATGTATGGGGGATAACCCAAGTTCCCAGGGTGGGATTATTGTTATTGCTATCTGCTATTATAGTTGAATGTTATTTCACCTTGAGTGACATACTTGTTGTGTGATATGATCACTATTTAAAATATTTGTTCAGAATTGACTCATGGTCCAGTATGACACAATATTTGAGTATGAATTCATCATTATAGTCACTCAATATTATTTTTTGAACATGAATTATTTTAGTCACGCATGAGAAAATGGATTTTGGGTAAGTTGTTGAACTTAAACTTTTTTCTTGGCTTATGAAATTGAATTGAAAAAGATGCCTAATATGAAATTAGAAGTGGTAAAATGATGATATAATGTGGATAAATGGGTGTCTAGATGAGAAAATTTAACTATGAGAATGTGTTTACCCTTAGTAACCAAGACCTAGGTGTAGGATGGTTAAGGGTAGTGATAGCACCCCGGTTTTTACCCCATGGGGAGTTTTGGGGAAAAGACTTGTTATGATTATTCGTCTTATATAAATGTGATTAAGTTGTGTTATGATTCCTAGTAAATGTGTTTGGAATTGTATAGATATTCCTATATGTAGAATCCTATTGATAGGATGACAAGATGAGATGGATGTATATGATCTGCCAATAGTGGAACTTGAGGCACCGATAGTGTTAGGTGAGGAAGAAGGGGAACAGTTCTAAGAGAATTTCCCCTGCTTCATGAAATTCATGGAAAGAGACCCAGGGTGGGTTGTGAAGAGTATGTATGACATGATAAGTTAGTTTCAGTTATAGAACCCTATGACCATTACTAGAGAGGGTAGACCCAAGGGAGATGAGTTTTGGGTTGAGTTCATCGAGATGATACTTGACCATTTGAATAATCCTACTAAGAATAGGTTCAAGTTAGACACCTATATGCTATGAGGATCAGCAAATAACTGGTGGGACATCCATGCGAATACTTGACATGATAATGGTATTATATGGGAGGACTTATTGGAGAGGTTTTTGGAACACTTCTACCTAGCGACATTAATGCAGGAGAGAGTAGCAGAGTTCATGTAGCTGACTCAGAGGATGATGTCCATGATAGACTTTGCTGGACATTTTACAGATTTGTAGAACTTTTCTCTAGCATTGGTGGAAGTTTAGGATACTTTAAAAAAACTATTTTAGGATGGAATGAAGTGTGAAATTAAGTCCCAGGTGAATATCTTATGACTGAATAAGTTTTTATAAGTGGTGAATTAGGCTCTTATCTCAGAGGGAAACCTAAAAGAGGAACCTAGTGGCAGACATGTTGTTTCTTCTAAATGATCTAGAGGTATGTATTCCGAGATAAGGAGGAATCATTATGATAACTTTATCCAAAGTAGTGAGAAGTATAGTGGCTAGTCAGGGGGATCAGTTACTCAGGATCTTACCCAAGTGCTTTTCCACTAGTGTGGTAAGCCAAGACACTTTCATGTCCCTGACCACTAGTGGAGTTCCAAGCCTTTGAAAATATGAGACATCTAAAGATGTTCTTTAGGAACCTAAGATAGACTGTTAGTGATAGAAGATCTAGACAAAACCATAGTGCAAGAAGAGGATCTTCTGTACCATATCAGTATGGAAGTTAGAATTTTACTAGCCAAGGAGGTAGAGGTAGTGTATGTGGTGAATCTAGGAAAGAGCACTCATATCAGTAGAGTGGTGAAACTTAGGGGAGTTAGATGACACCACAAGGAAGAGGGAAATAATAGTTACATGTGGTTCAACCTAAACTTGTGGATAGTGAGGCTATGCCATCAATAGTGAGAGCTACTCTTCTTGTGGATTCTACTTTAAACAATGCCTTATTTTATACTAGTGCCTCTCATTCCTTTATATATAAAAAAAATTGTTAACAGTTTGAGAATGGAAGTGGAGGTTGTGAGTGGGGTAATTATGATAGATACACCATTGGGAGTACGGTGTAAAGACATCTGCATGTGCAAGGTATGCTCTCTTGAAGTTGGGGAGTATCATTTTCTGTGGGATCTCTATATCCTAGATATTTCAAGCTTTGACCAAATTAGGTGTATGGACTGGCTAGTCACATACTAGGATCACATTGATTTTTACCAGTGGAAAGTTACTTTCATGTCTCTTAAGGGTGACAACTATATTCTTCATGGAGAATGGGATATATAGGCAGGCCGAGCAGGGCCAATTACTTAGCAACTATGAGAGTTCACAACTGAGGTTTCTAGTTTATTGATGTGTGAGGGAGACATAAAGTATGATATATTTCCACCAGTGGTGTAACAATTTTATGATATTTTTATTGAATACTTCTTAGGTATTCCACCTAATAGAGATGTGGAATTTACTATTGATTTCATGCTTGGGGCTGGGCTAGTTTCTATTCCACTATATAGAATGGCACTAACAGAGCTTCTAGAACTCAAGAATAAATTAGAGGAATTAGAGGATAAATAGTTTATCCATCCAAGTACATCACCTTAGGGCTCACTTGTGTTGTATTAAAAGAAGGCTAACAAGAGTTTTCACTTGTGTATTGATTACTGGAAGTTGAACAAGATGACTATAAATAATCAATATCCTCTTCTATGTATCAATGATCTGTTTAACCAGTTGAGAGGAGCTTGTGTGTTCTCGAAGATTGAATTGATATTGGGGTATCATCAGTTGAGAGTTTGGACTTATGATATACCAAGGGATGATTTTAGAAGAAGGTATGACCTATATGACTTTTTCATAATTCCATTTGGGTTGATGAATGTACCAATAGTGTTTATGGTCTTGATGAATATAATATTCCATATGTATATAGATTAGTTTGTGGTGGTGTTTGTGGATGAAATCTTGGTGTACTCCAAGACTCATAATGATCATGCCCAACAACTAAACATAGTCCTGATTACAATGAAAGATCATAAGATATACACCGATCTATCTAAGTGTATATTTTGGGATCAACCAGGTTCACTTCATGGGACACATCATCATGGAGGAAGGTGTGTCAATGGACCCAGATAAGGTTTAGGAAATGGTTTTTTTGGGAACAACCCAAGAATATGTTTTATATACATAGATTTCTGGGGTTAGCTGGATATTATCAGAGGTTATCTAGAACTTTTACCATTTGGAAGTGCCGATCTTGAGCCTAAGAAGGGGGTGAATTTTTAATGGTCAGAAGCATGTGATAATTCATTCTAGGAGTTGAAGAAGCATTTTACATTAGCACCGATCTTGATCCTACCCGATCTAGGTGAGGAGTAAATGGTGTATTGTGAAGATTATGGGGTTGAAATTAGAGTTGGATGCAAGGATATTGAGTTATGGTGTATGGGTCTCAGTAGTTGAGGCCACATGAATAGAACTAACCTACACATGTCCTCAATCTAGAAAAAGTGGTTTATGATATGATGTGTTGGAGACACTATCTATTGGGTGAGAAGTTTACTATGTATACAGATCATAATAACTTAAGGTATATCTTATTATAGTGAGATTTGAATTATTAGAAGTGAAGATGAGTTGAGTATATGAATTCATTTTATTTTGAGATAGCATATATTCCAAGGAAAATAAATAGTGTGGTTGGCACTTTGAGTAGGAAAACTCAAACTCAGATGGTACAAAAATCTAGTGTTGAGTGAAAGATGACGACCTTACTAGATGAGATGCATGTGGTGGTTTAGTAGAGTCAGGATAGGATGACTCTAGTATTAGTTTCAGTGGATTATACACTTTTGATATGGATCCGATAAAGGAAGTATGAGGATCCAGAGTGTTTGAACTTGAGGGAAATACTTGAAGGTGGGGAGTCACTTTCTAATTAGAGTATAGATGAGGATAAGATCATCTATATAGGGAATTATGTTGTTGTTCCTATGAGAATGTGGGAGGAGCTAATGAAGGAATTTCATACCTTGAAGCAGGTGGTAAATCCATTTGTAATTTTTTTTATTGAAACCTACGATGAATGTTTTGGTGGGAAGACATGAAAAATGTGATAGTAGAGTTCATGACATGATGCTACACCTATTAGTAGGTGAAGGCAGAGCATCAATGACTTAGAGGTTTTCTGAATCCATTTCCCATTCCAAAATGGAAGTGGGAAGACATGACAATGGATTTCATGGTGGGTATTCCCAAAACACCAAGGAAGAATGAATCTTTCTAGGTTGTTATGGATCTTCTGACGAAATTAGCACATTTATTGCATATGTGGGAGAATTTATAAGTGAAATAGTTGAGAGATTTATATGTTTAGGAGATTGTCCATTTGAATGGGGTGCCATAAACTATAATTTCAGATCATGAATCATGTTTCACTTCATGCTTCTATTAGGGATTGTGGGAAGCTCTTGGTACACAGGTATTATTGAGTATGAATTTTCACCCACAAACAGATAGGCAGATGAAACATACTCTACAAGTGATTGAGGATATGCGGCAGATGTGTGTGCCTAAATTTGGTGGATCTTGAGAGAATCACTTGGATTTAGTGGAATTTTCCTATAAAAATAGTTATTAGAAAACTATATATATAAAACCATATGAGGATCTTTATGGTAGGCCATGAATATCAATGTTATGGTGGATAGAGGTAGGTGAGTTATTGAGATTGAGTCTCATGCAGAAGATGTCAGAATAGGAGAAACTAATTTGGAAATGTATGGATATAGATTAGAGTAGGAAGAAGTCGTATGATGATAGAAAGAGATAAACCCTAGAGTTTATAGAGTGTGATCATGTATTCCTTCGGGTTTCACCTAGGTTGGGCCACTATAGGATATTAAGACAGAGCAAGTTGGCACCCAGATTTTTTGGAACTTTTGAGGTTGTGGAGAGAATCGGGATGGTGGCATACTGATTGGATATTGCATATAAATACAGATCTGTGCATGATATTTTCTATGTATTACAACTACAGTGGTATTAACCCAACCCTTCTCATGTGATTGATGTGGATCTTGAGATCGATGCATCCTTTTTGGAGCATCTTATACGTGTGTTGAATCACAGTGATAACATGTTGCGGGGAAAGACCATGCCGATGGTACGCTTATTGTGGAAACAAGGGCATGTCTAGGAGAAGACATGGGAAAGGCAAGCATATATGTGGGCTTAATGGCCTGATCTTTTGGGCTCTGAATCTTAGGGAAGCTTGAGAGTGCACCTCGAGGACAAGATATTATAAGGTGGGGAGATTTTAAGATCCCAAAATTTTTTGGAGTTAACTTAGGCTTGGAATCAGGTACTCTTTTTTTCTTTATATGAGTATTTTTTAAGGTTTTTAATTTGGGGTGTGGTTGGGTAGAAATTGAGAAAAATGGAATAAAAAGGGGCTATGAACGGTTGACACATGGTTAGGGAAAACTGTGCGCCTTGGCCCAGGAAACCATGCAACCCTGGACAGTGGGGGTTCACATGGTTGGTGCACAATTTTTCAAGTAGTGCATCTTAAAAAGACAAAATGTGAACCAAAAAAATAATGGGTGCATGGTTGGCACATGGTTAGAGCCTTCTGGAGATATTCAAAGGTCATTTGACCTTTTTTCTTCGCAAATCAAAGCCAGGATCAAAGATCTCCTCCTCCTATGATAAGTGGATCATATCCCTTTACTTTCCCATTCAACTCCCATCCTCTTACCATCCTTTTTTGTGGGAATTTACGTTCGTTTTTTTCTAGATATATATCTATATTTGGTGAATCTAGATCTAGATCTATATTTGGTGAATCTTGATCTAGGCTTGTAGATATAGATATATATTAGATAGATCTTTATTTTTGTTAATATTAAATTAGGGTATAGATCCGGAACCCGTTCTATGCTGTTGTGCTGCTCAATTTTGGGAATTTTTGTTGGGCGATCGTTCATCAATGAATCAAGGTTGGTGATAAAAAATTTAAATCCCATAGTTATGATTTTGATTTCATATATGCAAGTATATAATTTATAGAGTTTTTTAGCAATTGAAATCCATCATTGAATTAATTAATTTGGTAAATTAATTAATTGAGATAATTGTGAAATTGTAAGATTTGGGGATTTTTTGAATGAGATAATTAATTGGAGAATTAATTATGATATTCTAGGATTAGTGATTTTGATAATTAATTGTGGGAATTAATTATGAGGGAATTGTGATGGTTGAATTGAGTAATTAATTACGAGATATTGATGTTATGGTTTGAGATGATTAATTGGGGAATTAATTATGGGATAGTGATATCATGATTTGAGATAATTAATTTGGGAATTTCTTATATGATATTGATTCTCCAAATTGAATGATTAATTGGTGAATTAATTATGAGATATTTAATTGTGTGTTGAATAATTAATTAGTGAATTAATAATTGGATGTTGATATTGTAAAATGATTAATTAATTATCGAACTGATTAATGGAATTGGATTAATTAATTTATGAATTAATTAATGGAATTTGTGTGGGTTAATTGTAATAAGAGGATTAAATATTGTTTAATCTTGGTTGACATGACAATGTGAAAACATGTGATAATGAGATACATGTGATATTGTGATGAGTAATGATATATATGTGTAGTTGTTAAATGTGGTGTTAGATGTGATGATCTACACTAATGATATAAATACATTCATGGTTGATAAATGGGGTGCAATACCTGATAATGTACACCAATAATATATATACATGATTGATAAATGAGGTGCTAGACATGACTATCTACTCCAATGATATATATTCATGATTGATAATTGGAGTGATAGACACGATGATCTATGACAATGTTATATATTCATGATTGAGAATTGGGTTGGTATACATGACAATATATGCTAATGTTATATATTCATGATTGAGAATTGGGGTTCTAGACATGATGTTTTATGCCCATGGTATATATGCATGATTGATAAATGGGGTACTAGACATGATTCTCTACACCCATAAAATTGGAATTGGAATATGGGTCTAAGTGGCCATAATTAATGAATTTTGAATTGATTATATAACATGGTTCAGACCTGGACCAAGACAAAGCATGTATTGGGGTACGAGTGTCCTTGAGAAACTAATGGTCTATGTGGTTTAATAAAGATTTATTGATAATGTGATAAATGTTTACTTATGCATTATAATTATTTATTTATACTACTATGTACACTTGTTATTTACTGGATTTGTTTTAGACACCATTGGTGGTGGCCTATTGAGTTGTACTCACACCCTACTCAGGATTCCTCATTGGCACCGGAATAGATTTCATCGATGCATGATAGGTTAAGGGAAAGGGCCCCACGTTAAATGGCTAAGTCAGGATGGAGCATGGTTGAGGGAACCGAACATGGTATGGGACCTTCTTGGTAGTCATTAGTGTATTTATCTTGAGTTTTATTTTATACACTTGACACATATATTAGCATTGATTTTTTTCTACTTTAGTTGGATATTGTATTTCCTGTATTGATTTTCTTGAGATATTGGAATTATTTATGGTTATATATGCTTCCTCTATTTTTCATTAATTTCTGTTGGTGTATTACTCTGATAAAAGAGGGCATAGTCTCCCCATGATCGACTTATCAGACCCACATTACTAGTCGGTAGCCTCTGGTGTATGGGGAGGCATGCCTGAGGTCATGTGATTGACCATTTTGGGGCACCGGTGTGTGGAAACCGGGTCGGGAAGTTACAAGAAGGGATTCTCATTCATTTTCAAGGATAAGAGTTGTTATATATATAATAATGAGATTTTTTATGTCATAGAGAATGTGATAAATGGTTTATATATTCTAGATATGGATAATATTATTTATATCATTCAAAATAAGAATAACAGGGTTGATTATAATCCCACATATATTTAGAATTGTCTCCTGGGATATATAAAATAGAAACTCATCCAAATAATCCATAAATATTTAGTCTTAGAACCTTTTTATTATGAATCATTTGATACATGAAAATCTTATTTATTAGGAAATATGAACAAAACACATTTTAATAAAAAATGTGAAAGGGATAGTGGACCATTGGATCTCATACATAGTGATTTATGTGGACTAATGAGCACTCAAGTAAGTCATGGTTTTAGTTACTTAATTACCTTTACCAATGATTTTTATCGATATGGATATGTGTTTTTGATGAGACAAAAGTATGAAACCTTTAAAAATTTCAAATATTTTCATAATAAAATACATAATAAACTGGGAAAAAGTATTAAAATTATCTAATTAGATTGGGGTGGTGAATACTTAATCTAGGAATTCATTAATCATCTAAGTGATTTTGGAATTATTCTAAAATATACTCGTCCAATAACACTAAAATAAAATGGTGTTTTTGATAGGAGTAATCATACCCTATTAGACCTGATTCAATCGATGATAGGTATGTGTGACCTTCTTATTACATTCTAGGGTTATGCTTTAGATACTTCAACATTCTTACTAAACCACATTCCATCTAAATTAGTCATAAAGACACCATATGAGATATGAAATGGAAAATGTACTAGTTTTTCTTTTATGAGGATTTGGTGTTATGAAGCACTTATACAATTATTGGATTCTAATAATCTTGGCCCTAAGTTTGATAAATTCTTATTCTTAGTTATCATGAGGAAACTAAGGGATATTATTTCTATAATCCTACTAAACAAAAAGTGTTTATGGCCCAAACTAAAGTATTACTTGATAAGGAATATATATGTTGAAGAGTTTATGGAAAAAAATTTTAACTTGGAGAAGTTCAAAACCAAAAAATAGGAATTTTACCTAAGATGGAGTTTGGTCCAGTTCCACAAAGTGTTATAAAAGAAGAACTAACCTTGTTCTTTCAGGGAATGATAAATGAATTAATGAAGTAATGGGGTTGGCTGATGGATGGTTGATATTATATAATAATTTTCCTTAAAGGTTTGGTAGTATTCATTAGGAATCCTAGAGATATGTATTTCTCATGAAAAATGATGATGAAGTAATTTTCATAGTAGATGAACCTAGTAGATATTGAGAGGAAATTGAGATTTCTAATTATTATAAATGGTTAAAATCCATGGAATATAAAATTGAATCCATGTACACTTACCAAATTTGGATCTTGGTGGATGAACCTGAAGGGTTAATACCTATAGGATTCAAGTAGGATTTTCACAATAAAACTAACATGTATGTTAAAGTGTCAATCTATAATTCATGATTGGTTGTAAAAGGTTACCAAAAAATTCATGGTGTTGACCATGAATAATCCCTTTTTATCAATAATAATGATAAAGTCCATTCAGATATTAATTTCTATAACAAATTACATTTATTATGAGATATATCAAATGGATGCCAAAATCACTTTCTTTAATAGGAATTTAGTCGAGGATGTGTATATGATAATTCCAAAAGTTTTTGAAGTACCAAATGAGTCTTATAAGGTATGTAAGTTGCAAGGGTCCATTTATAGAATAAAGAAAGTCTGTCAAAGTTGGAATATCCAGTTTGATGATGCAGTCAAAGAGTTTGGTTTCAACAAGAACATAAATAATTACCATGTATATTCATGGGAGTGTAATATTGAATCTGATATTGCAAGTAGATGACATAATACTTATCAGAAATGATATCCCAACTCTTCACTCCTTGAAGATGTGGTTGTGTAAGTGATTCTTGATGAAAGACATGGGTGAATATTCCTATATATTTGGAATAATGATCTATATATATAAATATAAGCGTCTTCTTAGAATCAGTCAACACACTTACATTGGTAAAGTGATAAAGAGGTTTAGCATAATGAACTTCAAAATCAGGTATTTACCAATGTTACATGGAATAAATATTATAAATATTCAGGATCCTTATAAAGATTTATAAGTAATGGATATAATTTCCTATGAATCCATCATATGTTTTATTTTTTATTCTATTTTGTGTACTCAACTTGATGTCACCTAAGATCTTAGTATTGAAGGTTTCAGACATAGTGGAAGCACCAGATGGGGCATGCCCAATTCATATTTTGTCATAATCAATGATTAATACAAGCTATACATTGATTATGAATGTTGTGAACAATATAATTGAATCAAATATTAATTAAAATGAGAATTACAGAACCAAAACATAGAATTATCACATAATTATTTATAATTAATTTAATAAATTAAAGAATTACCTTGCGATGAATTCTTTATTCACTAATGAATCTACAAATTTATCTATGTCATACTTTAGTAGAACTAAGGATATGTTCCTGATCTTTGGATGAGAGGATGAGTTATGTATAAAGGGTTATATGGATTCTAGTTTCTAATCTGATAGAGATAATATTAAATATTAATCCGGTTTCATGTTTTTGCCTAAATGATGGAGCTATCAGTTGGAATATTTCTAAATAATCCACCATAGAGGAATAAAAAATAAAGTCAAATTAAATACCTATATTAGATGCTATGAAGGAAGCTCTTTGGATTAGAAATTCATCTCTAAACTTGAAGTGGTTCCTAGAAACAAGGGATAAATCAATCTTTACTTTGAGAATAATAGAGCTATTACTTAGGATAAGGAACCCCAATATCACTAAAGGACCAAATAGATCCTAATTAAATTCCATCTCACATGAAAAATAATTGATATGGGTGATGTAAAGATCCATCGGGTGGCTACAAATGGAAATATAGAAGATCCATTGAAGAAACCATTATCTTAGAAGAAGAAAAAGTGTCATTTAGAGTCTCTTAGTATACGATAATGTATTGTGTTATTATAATAAATTCATACTCTATTTATCATTCATTAAAGTTTACTAAAATTTAATATAAATGAATGGTGGAATGATAATATCCCCTCAAAGTATGAATTTGAGTAGTCCTTAATTGATTACCATCAAAGAGTATTATGGGTTGTGGTGATATGTTAAGATTAACATGAATATGATCTTGTAATCATTACAATGAATTTTATATGAGGTACAAATAATGGATTCATGAGGTGATAAGTGAAGGGTTTTGATCAAGTCTAATAATGATTATAAGTTCAAGAAAAATCAATTTAAACCCTAGTATGGGGATCTCCCATGCAGGATAATATGATAAGTGTATATAAAAAAATGAATAATAATATAATACTATAAATATGAAGTATCATACACCATAGAGCATCTGCATCATCTCGATAACCATTATATGGGTTTGAGAGAGATCATTAAGAGAAATCAAAAGACTTACCCTCTCTATGGTGTATCCATGAGTTAAATAGAATCATCTTATGTTTGGTTGAGATCTGTCCTTCCACCATGGAATGGTAGTGCCTTATGTGAAAAGGATAAGAAATAAGAGAGATATGATATTAAGTAGGTTAAATTAAGAAATACCATTTAATCTCCTAAGCCTACGGGCCTTGTAATATCTGAGCCTACAGGCCTTGTAAGGGTTCCCCCTCATCCATTGAAATGGGGTTATCAAAAATCAATAAAAATTAAGGCCTTTGGGCCATTCGGGCGAGTATAGGCCATAAGGACACTTCTTGGTCTATCACATTTACTCATGCATTATAAATGCACAAGTAAATATTTCTAAGATTAGTTCATGTATTATATGCATGAATGTTATCTCTCCCAAATGTTTCATCTCATGAATTGTTTCATTACATGATAGCTACATGGAGGAATGACTTGAATAATAATTTTTTATCACTTAGTTTAAAAAACAAGAAGCATAAAATGACATACCCATTATTATAATTTTCATGCAATATGAGATAGATTATATATATATATATATATTTCATATACATATAAGGCTTTATGGTATATCTCCTTCAATATCCCACTTACACTCAAGCCTAATAGACTTTGTTCCATTTCACTTTATATTATATAATATACAATAACTCGTGAAATAATATCCAAAACACTTTTTTATATCTTACAAAATAATTTTATAATATCATATCATATACAATACCTTGTGTAAAAATATCCAAAAATACTTTTGGATTAACTCTAAAAAACTTTTCAAGTAGCTCTCAAATTTAAACTCAATCCCAATTTAGTCAACTTCAAAGTGTGACATCACGATACTTTATAGAATTAATAATAAGTATTAATATTTAGATCTATATATGTAATTAAAGAGTTTACTCTATAAAAGAGTGAATACTACTCAAGATATAAAGATATTTGGCGTGATCTCCACCAAAAACACATATCTCTATACCTATGTCCATCAGTCTACATCATATGACAATGTGAATTCTTATATTTTCTCTTTTTCCAAGGAATCAAGTGACCATGGGACACTGAGTATGTCAATACCTTATATCCAAATCATCATTACTTGATTCTCAAAGTATATACTAAACTATTATATGAATACATAATATATCATTCATCCTTATGGATAAGAACACCATAAGCCCCTTATCAAAATAGACATATAATATCTAGGTGTGACCAAAAACTCCCACAATCTATCTCAATTGAGGTCCCATATTTCATACTATCCATATGAGAGGAAAAATACTATATTGGTTAAGCTCCAACCGATGAAATGATCAATAACATACCCAACCACCCTCATATTTTACAAGTTAATATATAGACTTGTGTAAGTAGGGTATCAAAGTATGAAGGTTCTAATGCTAGGTATCTCACAAACCTTAGGTAGTGGGGACTCAAATATGATCCATGCAACCTTAGTTAAAAAAATACATCTATATGAAACTCCATGTGGTAAACATAGTGGGTCATCCAACACACATAAAGAATATTATACTTTATTTTGTGCCTCATGAGAATATTTTGTATCTCTAAATATGAATCCTAATCATGATAACCTTAAAATTTCATCATAACCTATAATAATATATGAAAAAAATTGATTAAGGATAAAATCAAAGTTTTACTTTGAGAGTTCAATTATCATTATAATTCAAAAACTATATATATATGTATACATTTATGCAACCAACATGAAAGAATAATAAAGTTGATATTGCCTCTAATATGATAGATTTTAATATTCTTAAACTCATTATTAATATTTAATAAAATCATTATATGAATCAATTTATCTTATCAACCTTATGTTTGTCATGTTTTTTGGTTTTTTTAAATCATTACATCATATGTAATTCATATAACATCTATTACATGACCATATGATAGAATCCTACCATTAAATATTTTTTGAGAAACATATATGAAGTATTTTAGTTTGAATAATTGTGATACATAGGAATCATATTCCTAACTATTCAACTTAGTGAACATATTAAAACTCCTTAACTTCACAAAATCAAATTTTATGATGTCAACTTCTATTGTTTACTTAAATATATTTCTAACTTCATAATCATTATCCTTGGAACCCTATTCCATCAAAAATTTTACTTGAAATAATTTAACTATTTATAGTATTGTTTCCCAATGCTCCTAAACTCTTTTAGGTTATCAATTGTAATTCACTTTGAAAATTTTACTGGTATAATACTTCATGAAATAGCTATTTAAAATTATTTATAATAACTAAATAAGTTTAAATAGAAAACAAAATATTATATGGTATTCTAAATAATCCCATCATATGAAATCATTATCCCTTCTTATTGATTTTACCTTCTGGTTTCAATGACCATGATTGGATACTTAAAGAAACATTTTTTAACTCTAAATAATCCTATCATATGAAATCTTTGTCCCTCCTTCTTGATTTTACCTTCAGGTTTCAATGACCATGATTGGATACATAAAGAAACATTTTTTAACTCTTCAACTAAATTTTATTCTTATGATTTTAAATTTTACACACTAGTACTATATATATAGTAATTTAGAATCGAAACATCAAATGTCTAGTCCATCTATTTTCAGCACTTTGAGAATATTGAGTAAAATTTTCATTCACATTTTCATAACATTTCCATAAATAATAATATAATGTATTTCTTAACAAGAAAATCCATTTTAGTCTCCCCTTTAAGTATGTTATAGAATTAAATAAATCATAACAATGTGTATCAGAAAACACTCAACTCATTTTATTAAACCATTGTTTATTTCCTCTTTTCAAGAGCTAAATGAGAAAATAATATAGATATTATAAAAAGTTTATCCAAGTTTGAATAATCTAAGTTATCAATCATATAAATCCTTTGCTATATTACTTTAAATCATCCATCAAGCTCAAACCTTCATTCATTACTCATCTTATTACCTTTCTGCATGTTTACAAAAATTTTAAAACATACAATTGATATCATATATCCATCAGAATAATATAATTGAATTATATAACAAATAAATATATAAGGAAAAAAATAACCTCACAAAAAATATTCATTCATATTGAATATCATTTTAAATACCCAATCATATTGAGTATATGAGACTAATATTCCTTAAATCATTGATATACCCAATCATATTGAATATATGAGTGGAGACTATGATCCCTTTAACCATTTTTCATCCAATCCCTTTAAAACCCTATGTGTATGATTTATAAGCATCTAGATTCAATCGTTGAACTATTTATACAATTTGTTACTTAAGAAGGAACTATTATGACATATAGAGTTTTCCTTAATAACTTTTCTTAAATCACCAATCTTTCTCATGAAATTTTCTTAAGTTATCAGTATTAAGAGTAAATTAAATTAAACTTATCTTTCCAAGGATTAATCTCAAAGTTTAATTTGATGATGATGACAAAATTAATATATAACATAAGATTTTATAATATGAGTATCATGTTATACCATTTAGTAAAGACTTTTACTAAATGTGATCCCAATAAAATGATTACCCCTTTTCTAAATCTATCATATCCATTAGTGGGCCAAGATCCATATTTAACTAAGAAATGAATTTTCTTTGGTGTTCCTATAACCACTTAGATATTTAGGTAGGGAATAATCCCAATTATATCATATATGACTCTTGAATAGTTTATTAGACAACTCTTTTTCCAATCCATCATATGGATAAATGCAACTCTATTACTCTGGTATCCTTCCCAAGGGTTTACCAACTAAATGTAACCGAAAGAAAACACCAAGAAAAACTAGTAAATGATAATCTAGAGGCACACTACATTGGTATAACCTACCCGATTGAATGATTGAGGTCTTTAAAAGTACCTATTTGGAAATAATATGATACATAGTATTTAAAGGGGATTAAATCGCACCATCTTATCTCATGTTATTCCATTTTTTGTATGAATGCTTCTCATAATTTAGTTTAGAAACCTATTCCCTCCCCCAAAATAATATGTTCAAACCATATTGATGCATAAATATTTACACAACCCATAGGTTTTTCTTAATCAGACAAAAATAAAATCCAAACATATTCATACACATCTAAATGCATCATATACACAAGGTACATGAATACTTCATGTAAAGACATAGAGTTATATGAGATTGAAAATATCTACATAAGTAAGCCCAAAGTGATAGATCATCAACCCCATTCACCATCCTAAATGAGGCATAAGACTTTAGGTAGGAAGGTAGTCTAACTCTAAGTGTAAGTAACAGGACTTAAACAATACACATATTGAGTTTTTAGTCAAAAATTCACTTTCTTTCATTTAAAGTATCTTTTCAGGTTTATATTTTTAGAGAATTTGGTCATAAATATTTCATAAAAACCAATATATTATAAAGTGGATAGTCCTACTCAGTATCTATTTTTACCAAAATATAAAACTTTTAAAATAAACACATTTTATTTTCATGAAAAATCATTATAACTTTCAACTTCACTTTATCTTTTTCCTTACTCATCCTTAAACTCTATAAAAAACATTTTAAAATGTGGTATGAGTAAAAAAAATTCAATAAGGGACAAAAAAACAAAAAATCCATTAGTCCAATGAAAAACATGAAAACACATGAAATGATTACATTTATGTCAATATTCTTTTATCAAATGAAAAAAATCATCTCCACTTGAAAAACATGCACTTTTTTTCTCAAGAAAACCTTTAAAACCCATAACAAGCAAATAAAAACCATTTTAGGAAACTCAGAGCATCATATTCATTACCATTTTTAAAACCATGTTAGAAATAACTAAAGACCAATTAAATCTATAGGAGAAACCACATTTATTAACTCCCCACTTCTTGCATTTGATGACAAGGAACATTACTCAATGCATTGAGGAACTATAATGTGGCTCACCCTTCGTATAAGATATATCAAGATCACCCATTTTTTTATGATATATAATGGGGATAAAACCATCATAAAAGTAATATTGGTCTCACCCATTTCTCCTATATAATTATAAAGTACCAAATCATGAATAATTTTTTTATTATTGAATGTTTTTATCATAAAACCTTTGAAAAACTCTTTTAAACCCATATTCAAAACACTTTTAGATATTGGAATACCCTTTATTTTCAAAAACAATTTCAAAACTAAAATAACTAGAAGGAATAGAAATGGTTTTATTTTATTTTAATAAAACATGAAATCTTGTATTGAATCGAAAAATCAAGTAATGATTATGACGGTGGGAAAATTCATTGTCTTCATATACATTAAAATATAACATTCCTTTTATCTTTTGTAAAGAAAGTAAAAAAATTACATAAATATATTACTTTTAAAAATATTTGAAATAAATTCAAAATAGACATAAAATCTCATGTACAATTCTTTTTTTCTATATAAATTTATTAATAATATATTTTAAAAAATATGGATATGGAATAAAAAGACTTAAAAGGGAAACTTTAAAAGTGGTTTTTAAAAGAAAGTCCATTGCGTAAAACCTTACAAAGATTATTTATTTTAAAAATAATATAAATAAGTAAAATATGGTAAAAATTACTTTTTGAAACCCTTTAGTTATAAATCATAATTTTTCTTTAAAAAATTAGAAAATAAAACTTGAAAACATTTAAAACGTGGTTTCTAAAGTAAAGTGTCCCTTGCATTGAGTCCGAATCATCATGTACATTATTTATCATTATAAATAATAAAAATATGTTAGTTATTTAATTGGTTGAGAAATTTTTACAAATTTATTATCCCTTTTATTTCACTTATTACCATGTTATACATAATTACTTAATCAATTAAGTTCATGTTGGATGTTTTGATGATATTTGACTCATATGTCCCAAATAACTTTTATTGGTTGAATATAGTCAAGGTGGTAATTATTCCATCATGTAAAGAATAATAATCATTAAATAATTTTCATTTTTATATACCAATTATAATTTTAAAACTATAATATTAAATATTGTTATGAAAAATGAACTACGTTACAATCACAGAGATGGTAGGCCACACGTAAGCATGTGTAACATTTTCATTTTTCAATGATCATTATAGAAAGAAGGTAAGTATTATTTCATATTTCCATAATTATAATTATATAAAAAATATCATATTAGTTATTTAAATATACTTATATATATATAATCCATGTGATGTGGTGATGAAAAATAAATCACATCTCTTCATGGAGGTGGTAGTACACACATATAGACGAACGAAATTATCATTTTTCAGTGAATGAAAAGGTAAAAAATAGGTGTTATATTATATTTAAAAAATGGTAAATATTTAATGAATATAATATATATACATTAAATCTTTAATTATAACCATCAGTGGAGGAGGTGATAGAAAACAAATTACATCGGTCTGCAAGGTGATAGTCTACTGTACACAAAAACATTGGATTCCTTCCCCATTAGAGGTTGGAGATGGATATAGGGTATTCCATTAATATAATAATATATTTTTATATTATAGATAATAATGTAATTATATAATCATGGTTTAATAATATTTGAAAGAGGTGGAAGAATAAATAAAACAAAAACACTCTGTTAATAACTATACCTCTTCTTTAGAAAACCTCATTTTCTTTTCACCTTAAGACCTATAAGGTTGGTATTATGACCTAAATAAGAAATATTGGATGTGTAGATAAATTTAAGGAAGTTATTTTATGAAACAAAAGGTTTTTTAAGTGTGAATAAATGAGAATAATAGGTTCCTTTTTATAAGAGAGGGTAAGGGCACTCTTGGAATTTCCTAAAATATTAAATTAATGTAAATTAATTTTGATGTCCAAATGGAAAAAATTGATAATATTAAAATATAATATGAGTATGAGTCTAAATAACCACATAAAATAAAATTTGAACAATTTTAGATAAGGTTTTTATCCTTATGTGTTTCTTTTAACCCACTTTAACCCTTTTTGACAAATATTGTGGTAATAAAGATTTTACTATTTAGGGGTTATGAAAGTTGCTGTAAATGAAAAAATGGCCCATAAATGAAAATTGGTTGATATTTTAAACCTTAAAATATAATTTTGTTTGAATATATGTTTTTTAGAAATTTCAAATCATTTAATAAAATATTATTTATTATAAAATATCATTAATGTAAATTTTAGAACTATTAATTTACTTTGAATTTAATAAATTCAAGACAATAAAGGAATTTGAATATAATAAATTAAAATATTCATAAAAAGTTATAGTTACAAAGAAAAATTTGTATCATAACTTCAAATTATACTACTTCTAATATTTTTATTGTCATTTATTTTATTTTTCAATTAATTGAATAATTACTACATATGCGTTGCATAAAATTTTAAGGTAATTATTTCTTCACTAAAATTTAAAAATAAAATACCATGATAAAAAATTATTTATATTTAAATTTAATATTTATAAATGAACATATCCTCCGTTTATCTCTAGTTTAAAAATATTATATTTATTAAAAGCAAGAGTGTGACATTTTTTGTTTTATATTCACTTAAATATTATAAAGGTAAAAATATTGTCCAAATAGAAACAAGAGGCCATATATTTAACTTTTTGATGATTATAGTTGAGATATTCTCATATAATAAAATTAAGGCAAGTGTTAGGTTCATTTTTCATTCCTCATCATTTTATTTTTAACCTTAATTACCTTATTTATCCTTTACCGAGGAAATAACAATTACTAAGGTTACTATTCATAATGTCAAAAAATAAATGGAAAATATTAAAAAAAATTTAAACACCTGATTCAAAATATGGAATCCATTTTAAAATATTCAAAATATAGAAGTTCCATAATTTAATTTAAAATTAAATCGAAAAAATGTGTTAAAAAATGGGGTTTTTTGAAAAATGCCTTTATAAGTACAAAAATATTTTTTTATAACAAATTCAAGTATAAGATTCATTTATAAGACTATAATTATATTATGTTTAATCAAAATGAACTAGTGATACTTTAAAATTAATCCAAAATAAAATTTTATTTTTTAAATAATTTAAAATAAAATATAATTTTAAAAAAATCATCATTTTTACTATTCAATGAAAAATCAATATTTTCATAAAATATCAAAATTTCACCATAAAATAATTTTTATATACTTATTTAAAAAATGATACAATTTTTATAAAATAAATTTTTAAAGTTTGAGAAATTAATTATAACATTTTCTCATGAAAAGTAATAAAAATCATTTTTAAAGAAAACATATTTTTGATGAATTAAATGAATTTACTAAAAATTGAGTGATTATTAACTAAAAATTAACTAATAAATTTTTATTGACTAGAAAATTTATATATATATATATATATATATTTCATGATTTAGTTAATCCTATTCATACCTTCCAATTCAATGGCTATGTTATAATAATCATATTTAAATAATAATATTTCACAGTTTATCTAGGATTGGTGTTGTATGTCATAAGCACTATAAAAAATAATGTTTTTTTTAAATATTAGGTTTTTTTATTATCACCCATTTAAAAATTTAAATCCTAAAATTTTCAACTTGATCTCTGTAATCAAAGGTTTTAGATTCGAAAATAACTTTGTGTAAACCCACATCATAAAAAATGGTTAATAAAAATTCCTCTTGATTAGAGATAAAAATAAGTACAAAGTTTATATATAATAACACATAAATAGGAATAAAAGTAGGAAAAAATTGGTGGGACGTGAAAATATGGACATGGAAGAGAAAACTAACCCCCCAAGGAATGATGGGGAGTGATATAGAACATGGTTAAGAGAAATTTAACGACAAAAAAATCATAAATCTATGATGGGTGAGCGACATTGATTAATCAGAGATGAAGGTAATAGGAATTTTTTTTCAAGATACTTTTACCAATATTTGAGTAATTTATTTACCATATAGACTAAAAAAATAAGGAAAATACACTTACTTGACAAGTATAATTTCATCCTTAAATCAATTTCCACCACAATCTATTGTTTTTATCCAAATGATGAGCATTCAAGATGATTTTTCCATGTTTGAAGCACTAAAATTAAATTATAATATTTCAAATAATCCAAAAAAGTATAACAATATATTCATCCAATATTTATAAATTAACCAAAACAAAAAAAATGTTTTGTACAAGATAAGATAATTACCCAAAGAATAAACCTTTTGAAGAAATGAAAAATTAATCTCTAAATCCTCAAAAATAACACTAAAAGTTAAACATAGATCATTAAAAAATAACTAACCTCAAAATTATTCAAAATATTCATGACTATGTTCGAAACCCAAAAAAGAAGGATTTTATCACATATTATTTCGAGATTAATTTAACATTTTTATCTAATCAATATTAGTCACTCATACAGTTATATACCTAAAATGAATTTTCCATAATCATATAATATCCAAAATATGATAATCATTTCCATAAATAACATGTTTCACTATAAAAACACATTAAAATCATATATTCTTTCCAAAATATAATTCTTCCTTTATTCCTTAAATAAAATTCCATAAGAGTCTATTTACCTTAATTAAACAAGGTTCCCAAAATAGTTGAATTATTTCAAAATATCATTAATGAATCAATAACTAAATTAATTTTCAGTCCCATGGTTATCTATATGATAAACAATATGTTCCCAAAATAAAATTAATCATTATCTATCAAACAATTTTAAAAAATTATGTCATACTAACTAAGAAATCACATAATATAGTGGTAATCACTGCACCCTTATCACCCTTTGGTTGCGGGATCAAGCCCCATAGCCTTGATTTATGCGATGAGTTATCTACCAACCTGTGGGTTATCATTAATATAAAAATATACAATTCTTATAATATTCCCATAAAATATAAACTTAATCATTAAAGATCATATAAAACCTAAAGGTTATCAATATATTTAAAATTATTTCCATAAAAAGAAAAGAGAATTCTTATTCAAATAACTTTTTCACATGTTAATTTATGTGTTACATATAACTTAAAACATCTATCAAAAGTTAATAAATGTATCCAAAGTACTCCCATCACATAAAACCACAAAAAGGGATGTCTAATCCTTTGAACTTATAATCAAACTTAAATTTAGCACTACAAAATAACTCTTTCATCCCTATTTGTAGACACCTAAATCATTCAAAATTATTTATAATCCATTAACTATTCTTTTCCATATTATTCCTTAACACTTTATTCATAAAAACAAATTTTGAATAATGTCATAATACTCAATAATATCAAAACACAATACAATATATAATCCATAACTTTCATATATCATTTGTATTTTCCTCTTATTTAACAATAATGGAATTAGGTATTGCTAAAAATTCATCTATATGGTCTTTCTGATTATGTTCTTGAGATTTCCTCTTAGGATATCAATTTACATAATGACCATACTCTCCACATTTAAAACATTCACTAGATTCCTTGTGAATAAATTTATTCCTCCTCATGGAATTAACTGAATGCTTCCATTTTCCTTGTAAAATTATTACTTTATACCCTCTTTTACCACATAAAAAAAATTCTTGTTCTTTTATTAAATTTTTCTAGGTGTTACTTACCACATTCTAGATATATAGGTCATTTATTTCTTTTACCTTTATGACCTTTATCATCTGAAATTCCACGAGAATTCATTTCTATCTTTTTTGATGCGTTGGAAAACTCACCTAGGTTCAAGTTGTTAATCATAACTTGTGTTATCTGGTTAAGAATAACCATAAGAGTTTTCACTACAACTCCCATTTCATTAGGTTTTTCATTCATACAACCACTAAATTTTCCTTCGCACCAATTATTACTTTGGTTCCTATTGGATCCAGCCATTTACTAAAACCAAAAATGTTATTTTGATTATATTAATAAAATAATAATAAAACATCTTATGAGGAGGATAAACATTAAGATATCCTTAACCACATTATCTTAACCTATTTATATTTATCTAAATCAACTACAATTATCTATAATATAATAACAATTTTGGTTATAAATGACTTTTAACTTATTCTAAAATAAGATCATAACATTTAAAGTTATCTAAACCAACCTATGATACTAACTATAAGGACCCAACCTTAAATAAAAATATATTGAGTTTTTAGTTAAGAAATCACTTTATTTCATTTCAAGGATATTTTCAAGTTTATATTTTTAAAGAATTAGGTCATAAAATTTATATAACAAAAACCATTATTATAAATTGGACACTTCCACTCAGTATCCATTTTTATTACAATATAAAACTTTTAAAAATAACACATTTTCTTTTCATGAAAAATATTTATTACTTTTAACTTAACTTCATCTTTTTCCTTACCCATCCTTAAAATATACGATTTTTTTTTAAATTTGGGATTAGTACAAAAATCTTAGTAAGGTACATAAGAAAAATAAATATGTTAGCCCAATTAAAGACATGAAAACCCATGTAATGTTAACCTTTATCTCAATATTGTTTAAGTGAATAAAGTATATCTTTTCCACATAAAAAACACATACAATTGTTTCTATATAAAAACTTTAAAACCCATATTAATAAACTGAAATCCCTTTTAGGAAACTCAAAACATCATATTCATAACTTATTTTAAACCTGTGTCAAAAATAACTAGAGCCTAGTTAAATATGTAGGAGAAACCGCACAAGTTAACTCCCTAATTCTTTCCTATTATGATAATGAACACCTCCTAATGGATTGGAGAGATATAATAGGAAAAACCCTTCACATAATATATATCAATATCACCCATTTTCCATGATCTATAATGGGGATCAACCCATTGTATAAGCTGTATCGGGCTTATCCATTTCTTATATACAATGCTCAAGTACCAAATCAGGAATAAAACATTTTATACATGCACCTTTTTATATTAAACCTTTGATAAAATCTTTTAAAAACATATGAAAAATACTATTAGATATTGAAATACCCTTTATTTTCAAAAACCATTTCAAAACTAAGATAAACGAAATGAAGGGAAAGAGGGATTTTCTTTAAAGAAAACATCAAATCTTGTAAAGGAATCCAAAAATCAAATAACTGTTACAGTGGTGGAAAAATTAATTATTACCATATATGTTAAAATAGAACATTCATTTTGTCTTATGTAAATAAATTCAAAACATTCCATAAAAATATTCATTTTTAAAACATTTGTAGTAAATTAAAAAGTGAAATAAAGTTTCCTTTACAATTATTTTATGTCCATATAAATGCATTGATAATATATTTTAAAAAAATATGAACTTGAAAGAAAAATAGAAACTTTAAAAATTTATTTTTAAAAGAGTGTACCTTACACAAAATCTTAAATATATATATATTTTAAAAATAATTTAAAGAAGTCAAATATGGTAAAAAATAACCTTTTGAAACCCTTGAAGTATAAATCAAAATTTTTGTTAAAAAATTTAAAAAATAAAACTTGAAAAAATTTAAAATGAGGTTTTAAAAGTGAAGTTTTCTATAACTTGATTTTTAATAGTCACTTACATTCTTTATCTTCCAAAATAATAAACTTTTGTTAATTATTTACTTTCATGAGAACATGTTTTGATGATATTCAGATCATATGTCCCCAAATAACTTTGGTAGGTTGGATATGGTCAAAGTGGTAATTATTAAATAATGTCCAGAAATTATAATAATGAAATAATTATCATTTTTATATACCAACTATACTTTTAAAACCAACCATGAAAGATGGTTATAAAAATGAACTACGTTACCGTCATGGAGACAATATGCCATATATACGCATGTGTAACATTTCCATTTTTCAATGATCATTATGGAAAGAAGGTAAATATTATTTTATCTATTAATAATGATAATAATATTATAAATATATTATTTCTTATTTAAATATACTTATATATATATTCCATGTGATATGGTGATGGAAAATAAATCACATCTCTTCGTGGAGGCGGTAGTCCACAGGTACGAACAGACAATGTTATCATTTTTTAGTGAATGGAAATGTAATAAAATAGGTTATATAATATCTTTATAGAATGATAAAATTTTCATGAATATTATATATATACATTAAATCCATTATTATAACCATCCTTGGGAGGTGGTGATGAAAAACTAATTACATCAGTCTGTGAGGCGGTAGTCTGCCATAAACACAAATAATAGATTCCTTTACCATTAGAGGTTAGAGATGGATATAGGTTATGAAATTAATATAATAAAATATAATTATATGGTATATAAATATGTTATTATATCATCATGTTTGAATAATATTTGGAGGAGGTGGAAGAATAAATAAAACAAAAAATCACGGTTAAGAATTATGCCTCTTCTTCAAAAAAACCTCCTTTGATTTACATCTTAATACCTATAAGGTTTGTATTATTCCCTAAATAAGTACTATAATATATATATAGTGATGTAAGAAATTTATTTGGTAATTTATTGGTTTAACCAAAAGGTTTTTAAAGTGTGAATAAATTAGAAGAAGAGGTGCCCTTTTATAAGAGAGGGGAGGGTCACTCTTGAAATGTTTTAAAATATTAAATTAATATAAATTAATTTTGATGTAAAAATGGATATAAATTGATAATATTATATTATAATATTATTATTAGTATAAATAATATCATGAAATAATTTTTTTACAAGTTTATATAAGGTTTTTAGCCTTATTGTTTTTTTAAACCACTTTAACCCTTTTTGATAATTACTACGACGATAAGGTTTTTACTCTTTATGGGTCAAGGTAGTTATTATAAATGAAAAAAAGACCCATAAATGGACCATGATTTATATTTTAAACCATATAACAATAAATTTCTGGAATATAAGATTTTTAATAATTTTAAATCATTTAATAAAATATTATTTATTATAAAATATCATTAATGTACATTTTAAACTATTCATTTAAATTGACTTTAATAACATCAATAAAAAATAAATTCAAATATAATAAATTAAAATATCCTTAACATATTATAGTTATCAAAAAATGTGTGGATCATAATAAGTTTTTAAAATTATTCTACTTTTAATATTTTTAATATCATTTATTTTGTTTTTCTATTAATTGAATAATTACCGCATCAGTGTTGCATAAGCTTTTAAAGTAATTATTTATTCACTAAAAATTAAAAATAAAATAAAATGATAAAAAAATAATTTATATTTAAAATTAATATTTATAACTAAAAACATTCTTTGTTCATCCCTATTTTAAAAATATTATAATTATTAAAAGTAAGAGTGTAACATTTTTCCCACTATATTCACTTAAATATTTTAAAGGTGAAAACCATGTCCAAAGGGAAAAAGGAAATATATTATACTTTTTGATTATTATGGATGATATATACTCATATAATGAAATTAAGTCAAGTGTTAGGTTCATTTTTTAGTCTTTATCATTTATTTTTAACCTTAATTACCTGATTTACCCTTTATTGTGAAAGAACAAATTACTAAGGTTACTATTCATAATGTTAAAAAATAAAAGGGAATGATTAAAAAAAAATTTACCTCGTAATTAAAAATATGGAATAAATTTTTAAAGATTCAAAACATATAAGTTTTATAATTTAATTTAAAATTAAATTGCAAAACATGATAAAAAATAGGTTTTCAAAAAAATCTCATTTTAAGTACAAAAATGTTTTTATACCAAATAAAAGCATAAAATTCATTTATAAGAATATAATTGGATTATTTTTAATAAAAAGGAACAAATTATATTTTAAAAATAATAAAAAATATAATTTTACTTTGTAAATACTTTAAAGTAAAACACAGTAAAAAAATAGTATTTTTCACTACTCATTGAAAAATAAAAATTTTCAGAAAAATATTAAAATTTCACCATAAGATAAATTTGATATGATGATTTAAAAAATTATTTTCTTTTTATAAATTAAAATTTATAAAATTTTAACAACATAATTATAATATTTTCTCACTAAAAGAAATAAAAATCATTTTTGAAGAAAATATATTCTTGATGAATAAAAAAACTTTACTAAAAATTGAGTGATTATTTACTAAGAATTACTCAATAAATTTTTATTGAATAGAGAATTTTTATTTGGTTAATACTATTCATATCCATTAATTAAATAGCTAGGTTATAACAATCATATTTAAATAATAACATTTCATAGTTCATTTAAGCTCAATGTTGCATGTCATACATACTATTGAGCGTAATGTCCTTTTTTTAAAATATTAGGGTGTAACAAAAGTTCCCTATACCAGAGGATACTTTACTCAAGATATAATCAAATTTATCATAACTATATAACCTAATATGTATAAATGATTTCCAATAACTAAATTCAAGCTAGTAACTTTGTTTATAAACTCAGGTTAAGCTAGATGAAAAAATAAATTCATTATAGATTAATTACGAGCATGAAATGAAAGGATTTATCTTGGATTAAATTTCTCATATAAATTTTTGGAATACAAACATTCATAATACGAAAAATTCAAAATTATGAATAAAATAGGGAATTACCTTTAAATAAATTAACAATTAAAGTATTTAAACATGAGTTAACAATTTATGAACAATTAATAAATAAAAGATAAATATAAATTTTTATAAATTAACTAATCATTTATAGAAATTCTATAAATAGAAACATAAACATTTTTTGAAGTCTTTCATATTCATCATTTTATGGATTTGAAATTTTAAATATATGACATATTATGAATTATAAACTATTTTATAATCAAACATATATTAGGTAAAATTTTTACATAATCTAGATATCATATACTTAATAATCATTTAAACCATGATCATATCATTCATGAAAAACTATTTTTTGATGTTGTTTAAAAAATATCCATATAAGCCTCTTTAATTTGAAAAATTGAAACTAATTAATCATGAACAATTATAATTTAAATATAAACACTTTTCTACTTTGAATTTATTTAATAATTTATAACCCATTATAAATTATCACTTATGAATTATAAATAAACACTTTTATTTTTATATCATAAGTCATGCCATATAGTTTTTTTAATGTATTTTAAATATTAACATATAATATTTAAGGAATATTTAAAAATAAATGTTTCATAAACATTAATTAATTAATTATAAATAATTTATAATTAATTAATCAATTAATACTTTATTAATTAATAAATATCCCCAAAATATATTTTAAAATGATTTATAAATATTTCATAAAGCATTTAAATCATTTTATATGTTACATTTTTTATTTAAATTTTTTAAAACAATTCTGCTTACCCTTTAGAATAATCCCTATTCTATATAAGGGTAACCTCATTCTACCTATTTATAGACCCTATGTATAAGGGTAATATTATTTCTAACTTTATGTAGGTTTTCTAAAACCCTCACATTAGTGTAGAACCAATTTTGTTAATGTAGTGTAAGGTTATTCATCCAAATACCTTAAGGTAGCACATCTGTTACCTTTATGAAGTCCTTTAAGTCATAGATTTGCCATTACATACATGATTTACATAAAGTTAAGAACCATACTAACATTATGCAATAATATTATAAACTCAATGACCCTTACATGAACCCTTTCACATAAAGGTGAGTCACTAGTTACCTTTATGTGACAACTCATATAAAGGAAACATGGTGAAGGCCTTTACACGACTATATAAAATCCCAGGTTACCTTTTCACAACCACTCACATATAAATATAGCCTTGTTTACCTTTATGTGTAAAGGTATCCATCATTTTAGGCTATCTATATATAGGAAATTAAGTTATGACCTTTATGAAACCCCTTATATAAATGTAAAGAGTTTTTAACCAAATTTATAGAAATTCTAAAATGCGATGCTTTATTTTGATTATTTCTCCATTTATAAGAAAGGTTTCATAAATAAAAAGCATGGGTTTACTCTAATACAACTTAAGGGTTTCAATCTAGTCTAATAATTATTATGATATCAATCAGAAGCAATTAAAACCCTAATTTTAGGATCTCCCATGCAAGATAATATGAAAACTATATATAAAAAGAAAATAAGAATACTATAGTACTATAAATATGGAATATCATACACCGAAGAGAATCACTACAAAAACAACAGTACATTAGAGGGTGTTATTTAGAGGTGGTTATTCACAACCCCCTCTAAATTCATTTTCTGTATAATTAGAGGGGGTTCTGCACAACCCCCTCTAATTGTCGAATTTAGAGGGGGTTCTGAACCCCCACTAAATTCATTTTCTATAAAAATTAGAGAGATTTTGTAGAACCCATTTTAATCATAAAATTTAAAGGGGGTTATAGACCCACTCTAAATTTTTTAACATTTTTTTAATATCCAGTTGAATTCTAGAGCAGGTTCAAAACTCCCTCTAATGCCTTTAAATTAGAATGGGTTGAAAACCCCTTCTAATGTCTTTAATTAGAGGGGTTTAAAACCCCACTCTAATGTCTTTAAATTATAGTTGTTTAAAACCCCCTCTAATGTCTTTAAATTAGAGGGGGTTCTGAACCCCCACTATTTTTTTAAAAGCAACTTCAATAATATATATATAATTAAAACACAATATATAAATGTATTTAAATGCATTATATATATGAATATCATATAGAATATTTACATGATTGTATTTAATTATATGTATATATACATAAATATAATTTTATAATTTTATGTACATTAATATAAATTTATTTTTATAAATTGTATTTCATATAATATTAATTATATATAATATAAAAGTATAAACATATTATATAAATACATATATAAATATTATTTATTTAAAAATTATATCATATAAAAACCCAAGCTTATAGTTTTTATAATTTATAATATAATAATAATAAATATATTTTCAAATAATATGTTCTTGCTTTAATATTATATATAATCAATATTATATGATATACAACTTATACAAATAAATGTATATTAATGTACACAATATTAAATAATTATATGTATTGAAATACATATATATTACTGTACATGATATTATATAATTATATTTATTGAAATACATATATATTAATGTGCATAATAATAAATATATATATTGAAATAAATTATATAAATATTTGTATAAATTGTATTTCATATAACATTTTTTTTTGAAAAGTTTTATTTCATATATCATTTTATAAATAATTGTATAAATTTTATTTCATATACAATATTTGTATAAATTGCATTTCATTTAATATTAATTATATATAATATAAATATTTGTATAAATTGTATTTCATATATATGTATTTCATATAATATTAATTACATATTAATTATATACAATATTATACAATTTATAAAAATAAATATTTAATAATGTACATAATAATAAATATATTTATTGAAATATATTATATAAATATTTTTTTAGATACATTTTATTAATATATTAAGTAAATACTTATATATATATTATTTAAATAAACATGTTTATAATATATAAATATGTATTTAAGTATATAAATAATTTACATAAATATATAATATAAATGTATTTAATATAATATATTAATGATATAAATCATAAAATAAATATATGGTATTTATAAAACCTATAGATAAATTTTACAGTTTAAAAAATAAGTGTAATAACAATAATAGTAAATAATAATAATATTTTTATCACACACACACAAATATAATTATATAAAAATAATTAAATAAATATATATTATAATCATATTATATATACATGCATTTTTTTGATTTTTAAAATGTTAATAATCTGTGAAAATACGATGGAAAATACAGAAAAAAGAACTGATTCAAATTATAAAGTTAGAAAATGGAAGTCCAGACAGTTGTGCATCGATTATATAAATATTATATAAATACAAAAACTCATAGGCATATAAATATGTTCATTTAAATTATTTATATACTTAAATATATATATATATATATATATGTAAATAGAATTATTTATATAAATTATGTAAATAATTTAAATGAATATATCTATATATATATAAATATATGTGTATATATATATAAATATATAGTTTATATAAATATATATATAGTTTATATGTTTAAATGTGTTAAAATATATGATATAAATAATATTTATTAAACTAATGAATTATATATATATATATACAGGATAAGATGATATAAGATAAATAAAAAACAAATGTTGTAGTGGTAAAACCGTGGGTTAGTTTGTTGTAATGTTGAGAAGTCCATGTTTCGAACCCTCACACCGCCATATTTTTATAAAAATAATCTGAAACAGCTTCGAACTAGAGGCAAATTTTCCTTGGGGAAGCCACGGGGTGAACTGGAGGATTGGACGTAGGTGATGGGGGCCCTTGGGGAAGTGACGCGGGTGATTGGGAGACACAGGGGGTGGGTGACGAGCAGACACAAGGGGGAAAGTGTCTAGGGAGGGGTGTACAGGAGGCGGGGAGAGAGACAACAGGGGAGGAGGGTGGGTGTCAGGGGAACGGGGAGGCACGGAGCACGCAACCGGTGCAAAGGAGGCGGGGAGAGAGACAGGGGAGGTAGGTGGGTGTTAGAGGCATGGGGAGGCACAACGGTGTCGAGGCACGGAGCAGAAGGCAGCGGGTGCACAGGGGACGGGGGGGAGCACCGGGTGTCGGGGGCACTGGGGACGGGGAGAGAAGAGACATGGGAGGCGGGTGTCAGGTGCAAAGGGGAGGCACATGCACAGGAGAGAGAAGAGACAGGCGGGGGGGGGGGGGGGGGGTGAGACGGGGGCGCACCGGGTCTAATTGAAAAAAAACAAAGGCTTTAGGGGCAGTTTCAATAACCGCCGCTAAAGCAACCACTTTAGGGGCGGTTTAAACCACCCTTATAGCCCTGAACCGGCCCCGACTCCATTCAAACCGCACCTACTACAATATTTTTCAGTGAATTTAAGTCAACATTAGAGGGGGTTTACACCCCCTCTAACGTAACCGCTTCTAAAGTCATCACGATTTTACCAGCAGTTTCTCAAACCCGCCCCTACTAACAGTAGATGACCACATTAACGACGGTTCCCCACAACCACCACTAATGCCATTAGAATGGGTTATAACCCCTTCTAATGTAATAAATAACCCCTTCTAAACTCAAAGTTTTTTAGTAGTGAATAAACATCTTCTCAATCACCATTACATGAGTTTGAGAGAGATCACTAAGAGTAGTCAAAAGACACCCCCTCTTTGTGGTGTATCCATGGGTTGAACAGAATCACCCCACATTTAGATGGGATCCATTCTTCCTCCTCATAATTCTAGTGCCTCATGTGCAAAGAAGAAGAATGAAGAGAGCTACGAGATCAAGAAGGTTCAACCAAGAAATATCATGCACCAATTTCATCGCATGGTTATGTTAATATAGCTATAAACATTCTTCTTAGGCTATCACATTTAATCATGTGTTATAAACACATGAGTAAATGCTACTATGACCAAATCATATATCATATACATGAATTTCATTTCTCCAAAAATTTCATCTCATAAAAAATTTCATTAAGTGATAGCTATATTGAAGAATGAATTGAATGATAATTATTTATCATTAGTCTATAAAAAAACATAAAACAACATTCCTATTATGTAAAAAAATCATAATTTGCATAAAATATGAGATGACTTATATATATTATACACATTTAAGGATTTAGGGTATATCTTCTAAAGTAAGTAGATACTTATTACTTGGACCGACCCACCAAATTATATCTCATGGAATGTCATATAGTCATCGATGTACTTAGGGGTGTATTATTATTATAAATCCTTCTCACATAAGTTTGGTGAGATACCTAGTATGAGAACCTTCATACATTGATACCTTTCATATACAAGTCAAAATATAATTTTCTAATTAGAGGGTGGTTGACTATGTTGTTGATCATGTCACCAGTTGGAGCATAACCAAGATGATATTTTCCCATTTATATGATGAGTAAAGGCATATAAACCTTTATTGAATTAGACTAATTAAATGAATGACCATTCTTAGTTTATTCACATGATATTCCTTCAAATAGTTAGGATGCGGGACATGTGATGTGATCATCTATTAAGAGAATGAAATGTGATTTATTTATCAAACTAGTCTATCTATTTTGGATAATCAAGAAAGATGAGTTAGCTTATACCAAATTAACATGTTATATGTATTGTGGTTACTCAGTGTCTTGTATGAAGAGATTATAAGGATATAAATATTATATATATAATACATCTTGTGGTGGACATGTTTTTATAGATATATGAGTCTGTTTGATGGTAATCACACTAGACCCCTTAGTATATTGAGTAGCACTAATGATTTACTAGATTCCACTATTTACTTACATATATGAAATATAGATTTTATATTTTTTTTTCAATTCTACTAAGGATCATAGGGTCACACAGTTAGGAATTTGGATAAGGATCAAGTTTTAGATAGAGTGTTTTTTTCCAAAATAAATAGAGCTTGATGATCCATATCCAAAAGTGTTTGAATGGACTCAAAAAGAGTTGTGGAGTTTTTCATAAAATCCTTATTTATTTTAGTGCATGTGAGAGATTATTATATGTGAACTAAAATCATATTAATATTTTTCATATAACTTAAGGATACATTAGTGTCAATGTATCATTAATTATGATCCCAAGAATTTTTTGGTGCTAATATATCCTGGTGTGCATGCGATGCAACCAAAGACTATGTTTCACTCAACGTAATGTGTGCTCTTGGTTGATGATTCCACCGCATCATCGATGCACGATATTCATAGGTTATAATCAATTATGAATGGATTAAACATGTCTTGCATATTCATTGAATGGCTTCAATGGATTCTCAAATGGTAAGTAACATTTAATTAATACCCAATAGGTTATATATGGATGACACATTTTTTTAAATAAGGAGAATTGAGGTTGGATATATAAAGGGATGTGATATATCCTGTTGGTGGTGAGAATGATCATTATTTTCATTCAATGCTTTCTAAATCTTTATTCCTTCTCATAGTATTGTTATTCATGAATTGTGAAGGCGTTATCACCCCTCTCAGTGTATGAGAATCTTTATAATACGATCATGGATCCTTTGGACGATATAATCTCTCAAATCTAGAATGTCTATATTTTCTAATCTTGTGTTCTTATAAGAAAAATCTATTAATATGGAGTTAATTTCATTGGTTATAAAGGTATGTTGTTATTTACTGTTTCTTTTATGCTGATTTTTTGTGTGGATATATTTGGTGTATTTAGGATTTCTTATGCTACCTAGTATCATAATATGGTCCCATAAATCCCATCACATTCCATGTAACCTCACATGATTTGTACTTGCATAAATTAGAGAAGAATTTTGGTTAAATTACATGGTGAGTAATTAATATTGTAACACCCCAGGTAAATAAAGAATATGAAATTTTCACATTTATCCATATTTTTGAATAAAATATTAATATTACTTTAAAGGGAATGCTATTCTCAATGGCATACCCAATATGCAACAACAAGTTTCTTTGAAATCTTACGTTGCACTCTAATAGTAAAATAATATTATTTTAAATGGTAGTTAACGCCTAGCCGTTGTAATGGAGGGAATGAACAGAACTAACTACAAAATGATTATATATGTTTGTCAAATATTTTTATTTTTTTTTCAATAAATTTTAGGGGATTAAAAATGCAAATGAATCCAGTTTTTAAGCGTAAACATTCCAATATTCTTTAAAAGGTCGATTAACCGCCTTTTAATGGCGAACCTATTTTAAATCCACATTTTGACAATTTTATAAGCTCTATTTTTAAAAATAAACATATTATTTATGATTGGGACATTGAAATTTACCTTGGGTTAATTTTTGGTATTTTTCTGACAATGTTCATTTTTCAATGAATAGTGAAAAATACTGCATTTTACATGAAAACTACTTTTTCATATAATTTAATTATATGGTTATATTATCTTTTTAATTTGTTTTAAAGTGTAATTAGAATATATTTTTACCATGTAATTCAATGATGGTCATTGGGATTAATTTCACTTTGGAATTAGGCATAAACAAGTGCCAAACTTTTCATAAATATTGTTTCTAAAAAAACCCGCTATTTGTTTTGACAACGAGAAGTTTTTTTTAAATTAACTATTGAAATTTATGTGTTTGGAATTTGGTAAAATGGATGACATATTTGGAATCATAAGGTCCAAATTATGCAATTAAGACTCTTTTTTTTGACATTATGAATAGTAACGACGGTAATTATCTTTAATTATCTTGATTAATGAGTAATCAGGTAGTTAAAGATAATAAGATAATATCATAATAATAAAAAATGACCACAAAAATGTGTCCTAAGGCTAATGGTTGTCTCATTTCCGACCATGGGATGCCTTGTTCCAAACTTGGGGGGCCCATGTAATCACTTTTGTAAGAAAGTGAATTTTTATCTTTTTATTTTTAAAGAATGTTAAATGTGACAAAGAATGTATCACCTAAGTAAAATATTTTTAATTTTGTCTACATAAATGATATTTTGGACTATAAATATTCATTAGAAATATAAAAAGATTTCCTATATCATGATATTTTTTTATAATTTTTAGACATTAAATTTATTAAATTATTTATGACATCATGATGATGCAGCGATTACCTCATTAATAAAGGATTTAAATAAAATGAAATGATAATGTGAAATCTATGACCTACACATGTCGAAAACCTATTGTATGGGTGGATTACGAACCCTTATCACCTTACCCTCGAATTATATCAATTTGGGAACTTTTGAATCCAAAAATCATTTTCAAATAAAGTAACATTTCTTTACTTTCCAAGAGTGCCCCTCCTCTCCTCTTATAAAAGGCCCCCACCTCTACCTCCTTAACCACACTTACAAAGCCTTTGGCTCAGCCAAACCCTGACAATTTTGTCTCTCCACATCCCTATATTACTCCTTGAAGCCTCACTTTGGGCAGAAGTCTTCCCAAGGAAGCCTTTGAGCTCAAACCAAAGGGAGTTACCCGATTTTAAGGTAATGTCTTCACTTGAGTCCTTTTGTTTTATTTTGCCTCTCCAACCCCCTAAACTCTTTTTATTCATTTCTTTGGTAACAAATCCAATATCTTAAATATACTAGGATGTTGTTATAAGAAGTATTTGAGCTAAACTTACACACACCTACATGTAATGGTTAAAGAACATACTGTTTCCGTGGATGGCGATTTTCTGCCTCACGAAACGATGATTGTTCAATATTCTTTTAACACCTTTAAAGGTGGCCATTATGATGTAACTGTATTTTATATATGATATATATGGTATTTATGTTTACTGTATGCTTATTTATTATATATTTAAACCATACCTTTATTCTTTTCATGTTGTGTAAATGCGATAATTTCATATGAGGAAGTGCAGACTACCGCCCCCTCAAGTGATGTGACTCGTACATGCAATACATGGAATGTATAAAGAATGAAATTAATGAACATATGAGACCTATATAACATATATATTATACTGGAATTATAATATATATATAATTTATTTTTAATTCCATTAATATGAAAAAGAAAAAAATGAAAGTAGCGTTCATGCGTACGTACGACCTACCGTCTCCATGAATGGTGCTTTTCGTTTTTTATCTCCAAATGATATGGAATAGTATAAAATGAATATTTACTGGATATATATGATATATATGATATATACATCATGATTATAACTCTGGATATAATAGATACATGAACAACTTGTAATTATGAAGAGCATATTTTGACTCAAGTACCAATGATCGTTTAAACGACCGTTATTAACTAAAATAATTACATAGTGTTCATGACATGGTAATAAGTGATATAAAAGGAATAATGAACTTGTAAAAGGTTCTTAAGGAAGTTGAAATTAACTCAAGTTTATTATTCAGGAGATTAAAGAACGATCGAGTCAAGTCAGACCTGAGGTAAGGGATCCGACTCCTCTCTTTCTTTTAAAGTACACTCTTTTATGTCATTCCTTTTAAAGCTCATTTTCTTGTTATTGGGATATTATTTTATATTAATATTACTGTAATTTTTATGTTCATATGATGAGAGACCCTATTCTCTTTCATCAATCCATTTTGGATGTTTTGAGTGGCGCCGTTAGGCTGCCGAATTTTCGTAAGAGATCTAACCTCTTTCTTTCTTTTTAAGTACTCTCCTTTATGTCACTTCTTTTAAGCTCCTCTTTGTTATGATGGGGGATGTTATTTTATATTACTCTTGATGTAAATTTTATTTTAATATGATTAGAGACCCTATTTTATCTAATCAATCCATTTTTAGAAGTTTTAAGTGGCGCCGTTAGGCTGCCGAGTTTTCGTAAGAGATTTTTCATCTCACTTTTATTCCCGTGAGATTTATGCTACATTTGCCACAATTTCCTTTGAGTGGTGTATTTACTATCCATTATTCTACTATTTGTGTAATATAATTTCTTTTATGAGTATTTACATCAATGTTGTATTGTCCTTCTTTCACGGGGCGTATGTTTCGAAAGATACCCATGTCGGTAAGGGAACCTTTCACCCTCCTCTTTTTAAAAGACTTCTTTTGTTATGTCTTTTAATTCACTTACTATTATGTTGGGATATGTTCTTATATATACTTATTGATTTAAATTTTATTTCCAAGTGATGAGATACCCTTTTTATCTCTCATTAACTCATTTTCTGAATTTTGAAGTGATGCCGTTAGGCTGTCGAATTTTACCAAGGGAACTTTTTAACCCAATTTCGATTTCTTTGGGTTCAACATGTAGTTATTGAATATGTACTCATTTGAATATGTTTGAATTACATTTGAGTGTTTTACACTTAATATACACTTATATTGGGTGTATTTATATTTGTCACACATAATTATGAGATTGATTTATCCTTAATTTAAGGGTACCTTCTTTACAGGGGATTTCATCTCATTTTACATTTCTATTGAGACTTCATTGTTGTTATGCACCAATTCACTCTTATATTGTGTATATACTGTCCTTTGGAATATTATATCATGATTCAATTTATTCTCATGATATTATAAAGTTCTGACTAAATGTTATTCCTCAATTATTGTATTCAAGTGTCTTTACTTTTGGTAGAACCCCTTTAACCAAAATATCGCTTTAAATGTTTTAATTATTTGTTCTTATTAATATCCATGTTTTCAAAATGGTTTTAAGGATTTATTTATATGGATATTAATGGTTTAAAATTTTAAAAGCTTCAAGGTGGTATGGGACACTTTGATTCAAAAATCTCTTTATTAAATGTTTTAAATGGTTTTGAAAATGGGTTTTTTGAATGGATTCATTATTCCAATATCCTAAAATTTTATATTGTGATGTGGAAATGTTATGTTTCCTTTATGCGTGTTTTATGTGATACGTTTATGTTATGGTTCTTGGGCATTGTTATGAAAACGAGTGGTTCCGTGATAAACTAAGGGCGGGTGAGCCCGATATAGCTCTCCAATGCATTGGGTAACGCGAAGGAGTGAAACGTTAAGGTTTCTCCGAAGAGATTTAGGGAATATACTGTGGTGGGTATTCCAAACGTAACCAAGAGGGTTACTCCCTATGTAAGAATGTTATGAATGCCTCAAGTTACCTTTTATGTCTTATGATTTCTATGATTTATTCATGATTTTATGAGGTATGTTAAAGTGCTTATGTTTTATGGGTAAAGTATGGTTTCATTCTTATGTATACATGTACTCATGTTTCCTTTCCATATTTTTATATCCCTTACTAAGATTTTTATGCTCATCCCAAGTTTTTGAAATGTTTTTCACAGGTCAAGGGAAGGGTACATGATATGATGATAGTGTCAAGGAAGTGTCAAGAAAGAATCCATGTTTTATTTTAAGTATGTTTCCGTTGATGGAAAAAATGAATACTATCTTTTATGTAACCACTTTGTTTAAATGTGGAATGTAATGAAAGTTTTATGATCTAATTCTCTAAAACTCTAAACCTAAAAAGATCCTCAATGTGTAATCTTGTAATAACTCAATATTAATGTGTAATTTTGTAATAACTCAAGATTAAGTAAGGTTTAAGGCTGGGGCCTTATAAATATACATGCCACATATTAATTTCCAGCTAAGAAACATGATTTAGGAGTGATTACACAGTGTACAGATGGTTGTACAGGTCATGTAACACTTAATTACCAGTAGAGAGTACACACCAAGTCCTTAGGCATGTAGTGAAGGTGTCTATAAAAGGATTACATGACGTGTAGCTAATTTTCAATATTGTATTAGTCTTACATACTCATGAAAGATACAGTTTGAGATAGGTGTGTCCTGTGAGTTAAAAATATGAAAAGGAAAATTAATTAAAGTAAAACTACACCACACAACATGTAGCTGGTGTACACGCCATGTAATAGGATTTTTCCACCTAGATGACACACTGAATGATTTTTAACTGGTAGTGTAGAGTAAAATGATTTAATTATTATTTTTTGTATTATTATGAAACTACATGATGTGTATATTTGTTATACATGTTGTTTACTTCACAATAATCACTAGTGGTACTTGTCACATATATGCAGGCATGTTTTGTTGTCACACCTTTCATACATACTATATAGATTGACCCATATAACAATACACCATGTTATACCATGATATACCGAGTAGTATACATGTTGTGTAAGTACAAATTACATGATAAGGACCATATAAAACATCAGTAACATGTCATGAAAGTGTTAGTACACACTATGTAATGCCAATGGGTTCATGCTATGTCACCTCTAGTACATGTTGTGTATATTAAATTCTATATTGAATTTAAAATCTATCCATAAAGGTATATGACACGTTCCCTGTTAGTACACTCCATGTACGAAATAATTTTAAATTAATTTTTTATTGAATTTATTTAAAATTATATAGTATGATAATCTCAAGGAATATTTAGATGGATAATTAAGATAAAAAATTAATTAATGAAATAATTAATTTATTAATTCAAAAAAATTATCTTAATAAAGAACAAATTGAAATGAATACTAGCCAGTTAAAATTCATAGTTGTTTCATGTTGTGGATGATCACGAGTTTGAACCACCTATGTATATGTTGGGGTTCTATTTAATTTAATTAATTATTGAATGAGTATTTGTGATAAATTTATTATTAAATTAAATATAATGTTCTGCATATCTTATCTTTCTCTTTATTATATAAGAGTTTATATGTCCATGGTTTATTTTATGTAACCCAAAACCCTTAGTTACCCTCACATATGAGTGAGTAATCATATTTAAAGGAAGAAACACCAAAAATAGAAGATGGTTGAAGATTGAGTTGTGGTGAAACCAACCATGGAGATTTATGGGTTAAAGGTGTGATGATTCAACTCAAGCCAAGAATGACTAAAAGATTTATTCTCTAAAGTCAAGGTTTGGTTTATCTCCTACTTAATAAACCAACTAGTAAATAAAATCCATGATCATACTATATGTTTATTTTATTTTTTCTAGTGTATGGTTATTTATTTATTTATATTATGGAATGCGTATTTTATGTTTAAATTTTATCACATAAAGTAAGTGATTTAACAAGAATTATAAGATAAAATAAAATAAATGGATTATGCATAAATTATTTTATCAGAGATGGTTAATTAATTATGTAAAATCTACACAATAATAAAAATCATGTAAAAGAATAAAATAATGAGTATTTATAAAAAATATATAAATAATACCTCAAGAAAATATTAAGGCATAAAAACCTTCCATTACTTGAATTATAATGAAACCATAGATCAAAGTGTTGGTCTGGCCCTCATTAGGACACTTTTATTTATTGATGAGTTTTAATGAGATATTTGGGTTGAATTAATTTGGTTAACATTAATGGTTGATTATATTTGCAAGACAAGGTGTTAATTAGATTCAAGTGTTGATGGAATGTGAATTTAAGATTTCAGGATTAGGGAGTCGACTAAACGAATCAAATAAGTGTGAGTTAATGCAGTTGAAAAGACAATATACCTAAATAACTTTGAGTAATTTAACCAAAACCTCATGTAGGTTATGAGAAGGGGAATATGGATCATTGCCACTAGAATATCAATATGACAAGATATTTCAAATCCAATGGTGATGGATATTGAGATTTGATAAAATAGTGGTAAACTGATAAATAAAAAATTATCACATCACACCCGATAATCAAGATAATGTACTAAAATCTACTTTTATATGTTGTAGAAAATTGCAAGTGAAACCATGAGAACAATGTGATTATTTTTAGACAAAGACCATGTCCTCATGTACTCAAATTTCCAAGAGTGTTATGTTCATTTATATATTACACTATTTCAAGAAAATTTATATTAGGTGCTGAAGTCCCCTATTCCCGATCAACCATCTTGGAGAGAAATAAAAGTTGAAAAGGATACCTATAGAAGATACGTGGATTATTATTTATATGTACATTGCATCATGTTATAATCTATGTTTAGAGAGATGAAGGAGTAATATAAAGAAATGTATGTATACACCATGATATCCTATCTTCTATCTCTTGAGAAGGAGAGAGAGGGGATTAAGATAAAAAAGAATGCCACTACACTATAATAGTATAAACTAAAAGGGATTTACCTAGATAGTGATATTTTATTCAATATGTTTAAGTTAAATGATCAATAAGAAAACTTGGACTTCTATATGGATAAGAAATTATCCATTAATATTATATTATCATCCTTTCCACCTAGATTCTTTGAATACATCAGGAACTATAGGATGCACAATATAGAGAATCCGCTGGGGAATATTTTGATTATGCTTCACTAGATAGATAAATATTGGTGGGACCATGGTTCAATATGATAAAAACTCCATTTATCTATAGTTTAAAATATTTCTCAACAATGGTTTGCTGAAACTGCCATGTATACGTGTGTCAGATATTATTTCATGATGCATTTAGAAAACTGTTGTAAATCATTTCATGTTAGGTTTTTAGCGATAAAAAGAAAATATTTAGTGTTAGTTTAAACCTATTCTAATAAATTAGTGATATTTTTATTTAATTTATTATTTTTTATTACCCACCCTGGCGGATCTCCCTCTTGACCTGCCTACCTCAAACCACCCTGAAAAATGCATTATAAATATGACTAGGGTAGGATTTGAACCTCTCACCTCTTGGTTATTTCGCAAATACTTTAGCACTCAACCAAATCCTCCATCTATTAATTAAACAGACTTTAATATATATATTTTATATTAAATACATGTAAATAAATATATTCTTACATATAGTTATAATTATATATAAATAAACATAAATAAAAAATATAACTATTAGTATATATAAATATATATAAGTACACAAAATTATAAATATATATGAAGAAATATAATTATATATGAATATATATTACTATATATAAATATATATATATATATATATACACACATAAACAAATATACATAAATATAGATATAAATACATTTAATTATACAAATATATACAAATATATATATATATTTATATATAGAGTGAGGTAGAGAGGGAGAGAGATGTATATATGTATGCATAAATGTATGTACATGTAAATATATATGTTTATGAATTTATATACATACATAAATATTAAAATATATATTAATGAATATAAATATACAAATAGAAAAGAGGCTACAAAGTGGGGTGATTTAGATGAGTGTATGTGTCTCCCTTTACATTAGAGTCATGTAAAACATGGAATTCATCCAAAAAAATGGAAATACCAACTAGAGACCTGGTCCGAAAGTACCTTCTTAGATAAATTATTAAAAAATACATTCCCATCTATGTCGATGTGAGAAATACAAACATGTATCCTATCTAGATCATTGAGGTAGTTGATCAAATCATTATAAAGCTACCATGGGACCACACATGTATGAGACTCCTGGGCCTTGATGGTAGTGATCGAGTCACTTTCAATCCAAAGATAGTGCCAATAACAGGGACTAGTATATATGATAACATAGATAAATGAAAATAAATCCACTTGATATTAAATATAATTACCAAGGAGTTTTATAAGAAATCCTTTGATAAAACATCTACAATTACGGAAGATGCTACCACATTCAGCAAGGTCTAAAGCACCCATGGCTACACAATCAATATTCACTTTGATCCATTTGGGACATGGGGGGATCCATTTAAATAAATAGGTCTTGAGAGGTTCCTTAAAATTCTCGGTACACCAATATTCTCAAGGATGATAAGGTCCTTAATGGCATTATTCATGGATCTATCCTAAACCCTCATGACCATTTGTATATATTTAATGATATGGGAGGTTATAGGGTGTAAGCTGGTGTGACACCCCTTAAAATTAAATTTGTTCCTAACAAACCAAATTGCATGAAAATAGGTTATGACTGCAACTTTAAGTAATTTTAAAACCTACACAATAAGTTTTAGATCATAGAGATCATTTATAAAGTTTCTAAGATCATACACTTCTGGAAGGCTCAGAGAAAACCAATTAAACACATGATTCCAAAATTACTTAGTGAAACTTAAGCCAAAGAAAAGGTAGGAATTGTATACCTAACTCTACATACACAACAATCATATAGAGGGAATTTGGAACCCAATAAAATACATCATATCATTAGTTGGTAAATTATCATTCTAGAGTTTATATAAAAGGAGCATGCATCCTGGCTGAATATTTTTTTCTTCTAAATTCTGCTATCCATTTAGGAGTTTTCTTAGGGATGTCACATAGGTATTTGTAATAAACCTTAATAGTTAAATGTACCATTTAGGCAGGTGTCTAGATTTTCATATAAAAATCAATAAAATTGTAATTAATTAATTTTTTGATAAAGATCAATTGGTATAATAGGGGATATGTTATTCTAGTTATCCACAACATGCACAATAAAGATATTGTCCATTTAAGGGCACTTTAAATATATTACCAAGTCAAAATTTAAGACATTTCACCTTCTATAAATTCAATATTGATTATTTAGTGGGAATTCATTTTATATATTGATATATCTCATAAAAAACATTTCAAATGGAAGGCCAAACTGAAGATGTTGAGTAAAACTTATTCACCTGCAAGAGTTTATCAACCATCCTATACTTAATAAATTTATTTAACTCCTTATTACTACCAAGAAGCTTCTAGGTGAAGCCAAATATAATAGATTAATTGAAGATTACCAATTTTTTTGAACCAATTCCACCCAAATAGGCAGTCTTGACACATGTTTTCCAAGGTACAATGATTAATTTCATTTCAAAGATAGAACCTATCTAGATGATGTTCTTAATTTTATTTTCAAGTCTCTTGATAATAATTTTGGGCTATTTATACAAAAGGAAGGAATGAAAATACATGGATATAAGAACTTGACCTTTTATGGATATGTCTTGAGCATGTTTACATGTACTATTTTCCTTAATTTTGAGTACTTTTTGTTTGGGTTAATTATTGGGAAGTTTTTTGGTGGAATTTGAGAAAGTGGGAAAGAGTTTGGGTAGTGCATGATTGGTGCATGGTTTTTCCAAATCATGCATCCCAACCTAGTAAACCATACGAACCAAATAAGAGGTGATTCTTACATCTGGTCCACAGTTTGTCAAATTGTGCACCCAAAAAGGAGAAAGTATGCACCCCCTAGAAGAGGTACATAGTTTGGAAAACTGTGTACCCCTGCCCAGAAAATTGTGTGTGAGATTTAAATTAACTTGAAATTTGGTTTAAAAAATAACTGAACTACCAAATTAACCCAAAATCAACAGTCACTCAGACAAAATAATTTTCTATCATTTTTGGAGGTTCTTAGATAGATTCCAAGCCCTCTTGACCTCCATTCTTGGTGAATCGAAGGGTGGATTGAATATCTGCACCTCCTCGGGTATGTGTTTATTCTCATTTAGATCTATCTCTATATTTCACTCCTCTTCCCGGATTAAAGTTGTATGCTTATACATTGTTAGTTATAGATCTAAATTTAGATTTATTATTATTTAATTTGTTTGATTGTGATCTAGGTTTCAGATCTAGATCACATTCTTCATCTTGTTCTTGATTATTCAATATCAAATTGGGGATTTTTCCATGGGATAATTCATCAAAAAACTTAAGGTAGATGGTCTATTATTCAAATCATAGAGTAATTATTTCAATTACATGTATGTAATTATAGAATTTATATAGTTTTTTTAGAAATTTAATTTCATAACTGAATTAATTAATTTGGTGAATTTATTAATTAAGGAATTATGGAATTGGGGATAATTAATTGTCGAATTAATTATCAGAATATTGAATTGTGGAATTGGGGATAATTAATTTTTGAATTAATTATCAGAAATTTGAATTGTGTAATTGGGGATAGTTAATTTTTAAGTCAATTATCAGAATGTTGAATTGTGGGATTTAGGGAATAATTAATTATTGAGTTAATTATTGAGATGTTGAATTGTGAATTGGAATAATTAATTATTGAATTAATTATGGGATATTGAGATTATTGGATTTTATTAATTAATCATTTAATTAATTAAAGGGATTCATATGATTAATTAATTTTTGGATTAATTAATGGAATTGGCGTGATTAATTAATTTTTGAATTAATTAATGATATGATGTGGACATGAAATTGTTTAATGTGATTAATTAATTGGAAAATTTATTAATGTGATATTGTGAAAAGATGATTAATGTTGATTAATCCTGGTTGATGTGATATTATTATATATGTGATATAGAGATACATGAGATATTTTGATGCATGTGATTGATTGATATATGAGTATGGGATATAGAATGATGCTCTAAATACCCTTGTGAGATTGATTGAGAAAGGGGGTGTGGGACATGAGCTAATGCTCCAAATACCCATGAGGTCCTATCCATGATGTTCCGGGATGAAATGAGTGCATGTGAATATTATTTTATGGGATAAGGACTAATGGTACAAGTACCCATGGGGTGTGTGACATAGACTGATGCTCCAAAATACCCACGACGTGCTAGACACAATGTTCTACACCCATGAGATTGACACTAGACTATGGTTCCAATTGGACATAAAATGAATGAAATTGAATTGAAATGGACAATGAAAGCCCATGTGAAATGATATTTGGTAAATTGAATATGTTACATGGTTTAGACACCAGCATGGGTCGAAGCAGGTATTGAGGTTCAGGTGTCCTACAGAACCTGGGGGTTTATGTGGTTAAATAGAGAATAATTGATAATGTGATAACTATTTACTTATGAATTGTACTTATTTATTTATAAAACTACACACAATATTATTGAATGGATATTTTTTAGACATAATTGGTGGTGGCCTACTGATTTTTACTTACACCCTACTTGGGCTGCCTGATCAGTACTTGAATAGATTTCATGGTTGCCGGATAGGTTAAGTGAAAAGTCCCTATGTTAGATGGATAATATGGGATAGAGATGGATGAGGGAACCAAACTTGGTATCCGGACCCACTTGGGGGAGTTATCAGTGTATTTATTTTGGGTTTCATTGATACACTTGACACTTACTTGGCATGAAATATTTTTTAACTTCAGTTATGGATATCATATCTCTAGATTTGGTCATTATGTTATATTGGTATTGTATTGGTTATGATTATATTATTTTTATATTATTTCATTATTTTACATTGTGGTATTACTATGATAAAGAGTTTATAGTCTCCCTATGATTGATATTAGACCCTCTCTACTAGTTGACAGCCTCTGGCATACGGGGAGACTTGCTTGAGGTCATATAGTGAACCGGCTTGGGACACAGGTGTGTGGAACCCGAGTCGGGATGTTACAAAGTGGCATCATAGCCCACTTTTCTTTTCTTTTCTTTTGTATTAATATTTTGGAATGGTATACATAAGACTAATAATATTTGTTCCTTGGTCATGAGATTGTGCATGAGAGTAACTAACCCATGTATGGGGGGACACCCAAGTACCGAGGGTGGGATTGCCGTTATTGGTATTTTCTATTATAATTGAACACTATTTCATCTTGGGTGATTTACTTGTGTGTGATTTGATTATTATTCTTGATATTTTATGATATTTTACTCATGGACCAGTAATTCATGAGTGTTGAGTATGCATGAATCATTCCAAGAACTCAATATTATTATTACATGAATCATTTATAGGCACACATAGAAAAGTAGGTTTTTGGGTAAGTTATTGAACTTGATATTTTTTTCCTTACTTGTGATAGTGAAATGAAATGGTGCCTAATGTAAAATTTAAAAATTTTTAAAATGATGAAAGATATGAATAAATGGGTGTCTAATGAGAAACTTGAATTATGGGAATGTGTTTACCATTTTTAACCATGAACTAGAGGTAGTATGGTTCAGGGTAGTGATAACACCTCAGTTTTGACTGTGGGGGGGGGGGGGGGGGTTGGGGAATGACTTGTTATGGATTATTGTGTTTCTCATAAATGTGTTAAGGTTGTGAAATGTGTCCTAAGATGTGTGTTTGGCATTATAGAGATATGCCTCTATGATGAATCTTGTTGAGAGGATGAAAAGAGTACATGGTTGAAGATGCTCCTCTAATAGTGGAACCTGAGGTACCAATAGTGTTGAGTGAGGAAGTTGGAGAGTAGTTATGAGATAAATTTTTTTATTTTATGAAATTCATGGAAAGAGACCCTATGAGGTTTGTGAAAATCATTTCATACCTTACACAAGAGTTTCAGTTACATAAACCTCCAAATTTTACCAGAGAGGGTGGACCTGAGGTAGTAGAGTTCTGGATTGAGTCTCTCTAAACCCTACTTGAGTACTTAGAGACTATTAATGAGAAGAGAGTCAAAATGTATATTTAAATGTTACATGGTTAATAGAATAATTGGTGGTAAATATACACTCAGTATTGATAGCTAGTGACCATGGAGTGTAAGTAATTTCAGGAGAAGTTCTTGAAGAACTTTTATTTAGACACACTGAGATTATAAAGAGTAACTGATTTCATGTGATTGACTTAGGGGGATATGTTCATGATGGTATATGCTAGACACTTTATATATTTTAAAATATTTTCTCTATCATTGGAAGAACATGAGGATACTATGGAAAATAGGTTTCAATATTGCTTTAAATATGAGATTAAGTCCCAGGTAAATATATTTAGGCTGAATAAGTTTTTAGAAGTGGTGAATTAGGAAATCATTTCAAAGGAGAACCTAAAGGAGGATTCTAGTGCAGGATAGGTGGTTTTTTTATGAATGATAAGGAAGTATGTCTTCCAAGAATAATAAGTGTCTCTATGAGAATGTTGACCAAATCAGTTGAAGGAAGAGTGACTAAGGGGAAGGATTTGTTAGTTAAGATCATACCCGAGTGCTTTTCCCCCAGTACGGTAGGCCAAGACACTTTCATAAACATTATCCTAGACCAATAGTGTAGAATTGATCTTGTGGTAATATGGTCCATTTGTAGAGGTTTTGCAGGAACCCATGAGATATGTGTCATAATGGAGGATCTAGATAGAACCAAGGTGCGGGAAGGGGATCTTATGCACCATATCAATATTGCAGATAGAGTTATACTAGACATGGAGGTAGAGGAAATTGACATGGTGCTTTTGGAAAAAATCACCCATATCAGTAGAGTGGTTCACCTTAGGGAGCTTAGACTATATCACATGTAAGATGGGTTAGACAATTACACATAGTTCCACCTACACTAGTGGATAGCAAGGCTAGACCATCGACGATGAGAGGTACTATTCATGTACCTTATATATTAGATAGTGCCTTATTTGATACTAGTGCGTATCATTCCTTTATTTTATCATAAATTTTGAATAGTTTGATCCTATCAGTGGAGTTTGTGAGCTGGGTGTTGATGATAGATACACTGTTGGGAGTACATTTGAGAGATGTCTGTTTATACAAGGGGTATTTTATCGAGGTTGGGGAGTATCATTTTCTATGGGATCAAAACATCCTATACATGTAAGGATTTTATTTATTTTGAGTATGGAATAGTTATTATCATACCGAACCCACATTGATTTTTACCACAAGAGAGTGGACTTTACAAATCTTAAGGGTGATAAATATATTCACAGAGGAGAATGAGATATTCTGGTAGGCTGTGTAGGGCTAGTTCATCAACAACCGGGGGAGATTACTACCCATATTTATATTCTATTGCTGGATAACAGGGGTGTGAAACTGAATGTCTTTCAAACCATTGTGGAAAGGTTTTAGGATTTGTTTTCTAAAGATTTATCAGGGATTTCACTTAATAGAGATGTGAAATTTACAATTGAGGTCATGCTTGGGGCTGAGACAATTTCTATTCCACCATACAGAATGGAACCGATAGAGCTTCAAGAGCTCAAGAATCATCTTGAAGAGTTGGAGGATAATGGATTTATCTATCCAAGTATGTCACCTTAGGGTTATCTAGTATTGTTTTATAAGAAGGATGATGAGACTCTGTACTTGTGTGTTGAATACCAGAATTTTAACCCAATGACTGTGAAGAAATGATATCCTTTACTGTGCATCGATAATCTATTTGACAAGTTGATATGAGATTTTGTTTTATCCAAGATCAAATTGAGATCAGGGTATCATCAGTTGAAAGTTAGGATTTCTGATATAACAAGGAATACTTTTAAAAGCAGGTATGGCCTTTCTGAGTTCATCATAATTCTTTTTGGGTTGATGAATCCATCGATAGTGTTTATGGTTTTGATGAACAGAGTTTTCCATCCATACCTGGATCATTTTGTGGTAGTGTTTATGGATGAAATCTTGGTGTACTCCAAGACTCATAATGTTCTTGACCAACATCTTGACATCATTCTGAGTACACTAAGATAGAATTAGACATACACCATGCTATTTAGGTGTTAGTTTTGGATTGATTAGGTACACTTCTTGGGTCACATCATCTAGGAGGAAGGTGTGTTAGTGGACCCTGAGAAATTTCAGGCAGTTGTACCTTGGGAACAACCCAATAATGTTTTTGATATCCATTAATTTCTAAGGCTAGCAGGATATTATCAGAAATTCATCCAATTTTTTTTCCGATTAACAGTGCCACTTTTGGTCTTCACTAAGAAGGGATTAAAGTTTTAATGATCTGGAGCATGTGAGAATGCCTTCTAGGAGGTGAATAAGTGTTTTACATCGGCACGAATATTGATCCTACCCAAGCCAGGTGAGTAGTAAACAATGTTTTGTGATGCTTCTGGGATCAGACATGGGGCTATTTTGATATAGGGAGATCGATTTGTGGCGTATGGGTCTTGACTATTGAGGCCACATGAGTGAAATTACCCTACACATGGCCTTGAGTTAGCTGTAGTGGTTTATGATTTGAAGTGTTGGAATCATTATCTGTTAGGAGAAAATTTTACTATGTATATGGATCAAAATATCTTAAAGTATATATTTTTAAAATGAGACTTGAATATTTGAAAACAGAGTTGGGTTGAGTATATGTAGTCATTTGATTTTTGATTTAACATATATACCCAGAAAGGGAAACAATGTTTTTGAATCTCTAAGTAGGAAAATGCAGAATCAAGTGGTTTAAGAGTCTAGTGTTGATTGGAAGATGATAGATTTACCAGATGAGATGTATGTTGTGGTTCCGGAGAGTCTGAAGTAGATGAATTTCATATCAGTTTTAGTATAGTCTACACTTTTGTGATGGATCAGGGACATGCTGTATGAGGATTCAGAATGTTTGGCCTTCAGGGAACACCTTGAAGGTGGGGAGAAACCTTCAGACTGCATAATAGATGAGGATGAGATCATCTATGTCAGGGATTGATTTATTGTTCCTACGATCATGTGGGAGGAGTTGATGCATGAGTTTTATGCCCCGAAGTGGGTGATACATCCAATCATGACCAAAATGTACCATAACCTACAACGATAGTTTTGGTGACCGAGTATGAAAAAGAAGATATCAGGGTTCATGACAGATGTTACACCATTCCATAGGTGAAGGTTGAGTATCAACAACCTGGTGGTTTATTGTAGGAATTTCCCATTTCATAATGGAAGTGGGACGACATTACTATGGAATTTGTGGTGGGTATCCCAAGGATGCCTCAGAATAATGACACTATTTGGGTAATTTTGGACCGTCTGAAAAAGGTAGAACATTTATTACTGGTACATGAGACTTTCTTAGTTGAACATTTGGGGACTTGTATGTGTGATAGATAGTCCATTTTCATGAGGTTACAGAAACTATTGTTTCAGAATGTGACTCATGTTTTACTTCATTCTTTTGGCAGGGATTGCAGAATGTTCTTGGCACATAGGTGTTATTGAGTATATATTTCCACCCACAAACATATGGGAAGTCAGAGAATAATATTTAGGTGCTCTAGTATATACAATGAGCATGTTTCTAAATCTTTGGTGGATCTTGGGAGAAGCACCTAGATTTGGTGGATTTTTCCTATAACAACAATATTTATGAAACTACTCAGATGGAATCATATGAGGCATTATATGGCAGGCTATATAGATTGACTTTATGCTGAATGGAGGCTAGTGAGTCAGAGTTGTTGGGATCAATTCTCATATAGGAGATGTCAGAGCAGATGAAACTGATTTATAAACGCATGGATATAGCTCAGAGTAGATAGAATTCATATGATGATAGACGTTGATGAACCCTAGAGTTTACAGAGGATGATCGCATATTCCTTCGGGTGTCACCTAGGTTGGGTCATCATAGGATATGGATATAGTGCAAGTTGGTACTCATGTTTGCTGGACCATTTGAGGTTGTGGAGAGAATCATTCCAGTGGCATACCAATTGGCTCTTCCACAGAGATACAATGCTATGAATGACATTTTCCATGTGTCACAAGTTTAATGGAATCACCCCAAACCTTCTCATGTGATCTATGTAGATGGTGTTGAGCTTAAGATTAATTCGTCCATTGAGTAGAATCCAATATGTGTGTTGGATCGTAGTGAGAAAGTGTTATGGGGAATGAATGTGCAGATAGTTTGTGTATTGTTGCAACATGGACATGTGTAGGAGAAGACTTAGGAGAGAGAAAAAGACACGAGGGATTAGTGGTCAGATCTTTTGGGCTCATAATCTTAGATATGATTGTGAGTACAACTTGAGGTTGAGCTGTTATAAGGTGGGGAGATTGTAAGAACCCAACATTTTATGGAGATGTCTTGAGCGTGTTTACAAGTACTCTTTTACCTAGTTTTGATTACTTTTTATTTGGGATAATTATTGGGGAGTTTTTGGATGAAATTTGAGAAAGTGGGAAGGATTTTGGGCAATGCACAGTTGGCACATGGTTTTTCCAGACCGTGTGCCCTAACCTAGGAAACTGTGAGAACCTAAGCAGAGGGGACCCACATGGATGGCACACGGTTTGGAAAACTATGTGCCCCTGCCTAGTAAACCATGCATGGGATTTAAATCAACAAAAAGATTGGTTTTAAAAATATAAAAACCCCCAAATAAACCCAAAACCAACCTTCACTCATTCCAACTCATTTTCTATCATTTTTAGAGGTTCTCAGACAAATTACAAGTCATTTTAACCTATGTTCTTGGTGAATTGAAGGGAAGATTGAATATAGTCACCTCCTTGGGTATGTGTTTCTTCCCATTTAGATCAACCTATCTATTCTACTCCTCTTCCCTGATTAAAGAGGGATGTTTATTTGCTGTTATTTCTATATCTAGATCTAGGTTTATTAGAGATTGATTCATTTGATCATGTATATAGGTTTCAGATCAAGATCGTGTTCTTCATCATGTTCTTGATTGTTCCATCTTAAATTAGGGATTTTCCATGGGATCGTTCATCAAAGAAATTGAGGTGGGTGGTCTATTATTCAAATCCCAAAGTCATGATTTAAATTACATGAATGTAATTATATAATTGATAGATTTTGTTTAGAAATTTAATTTACTAATTGAATTAATTAATTTGGTGAATTAATTAATTAAGGAATTGTGCAATTGGGGATAGTTTATTGATGAATTAATTATCAGAATATTGGATTGTGGAATTGGAAATAATTAATTATTGAATTAATTATCATAATATTGAATTATAGAATTGGGGATAATTAATTGTTAATTTAATTATTAAAATGTTGAATTGTGGTATTTTGGGGAATAATTAATTGTTGAGTTAATTCTTGAGATGTTGAATTTTGAATTGGAATAATTAATTATAGAATTAATTATGGGATATTGAGATTGTTGGATTTTATTAATTAATTCTTGAATTATTTAAAGAGATTCATGTGATTAATTAATTATTGGATTAATTAATGGAATTGGGGTGATTAATTAATTTTTGAATTAATCAATAAAAATACATGAACTTGCAATTTTTGAATGTGATTAATTAATTGGTGAATTAATTAATGTGATATTGTGATAAGAGGATTAATGATGATTAATCCTAATTGATGTGATATTAGGATATATGTGATATAGAGATACATGGGATATTGTGATACATTTTATTGATTGATATATGAGTATAGGACATAGAATGATACTCCAAATACCTATGTGAGATTGATTGAGAAATAGGGTTTGGGACATGGACTGACACTAAAAATACCCACATAGTCCTAGAAACGATGTTCTAAGACTAAAGGAAGGCATAAAAATATTATTTTATGGGTTGAGGACTGATGATCTAAATACCCATGGGGCATGGGACACAGACTGATGCTCCAAATAACCACGAGGTGCTAAACACGATGTTCTATGCCCATGAGATTGGCATTGAACTATGGTTCCAATTGACTATAATATGAATAAAATTGAATTGAAATGGATAATGAAATCCCATGTGAAATGATAATTGGTAAATTGAATATGTGACCTGGTTCCGACATCAGTACGATCCGAAGTATGTATTGAGGTTCGAGTGTCCTCAGGAACCTAGGGGTTTATGTGGTTAAATAGAGAATAATTGATAATGTGATATGTAACACCCCCAAATGATAAAGGGTTAAATGACTAAATGATATGACTCATGTCAACAAGGTGCAACTTCCTTTTCGGGAGCCTACCTGATTAGAACTACACAGTTAAGCATGCTTGGCATGGAGTAGTGATTAGGATGGGTGACCTTCTGGGAAGTTTCCCAGGGTGTGTGTGAGTGAGGACAAAGCACACCAGAAAGGACATGTGTTGGCCTATGGGGACTATCATTAGTCAGATGACCCGTTCAAGCATTTGGGTGGACCCTAGGGTGGGCCCCACATGTCTGCGGGGCAACTGGTGGTACTTGGTGGGCTGGGACCCGACGACCATGTTAAGGCGGGGTGGTTGTGCTATCACCGGGACCTGGTTGTCACATTTGGTATCAGAGGCGGTACCCAACCTTAAGTGTGGTGCACTGCCTAGGTTAAGATATAGGGCCCACAATGAGGACGTTGTGCCCTAAAGGGGGGGGGGGGGTGATTGTAACACCCCCAAATGATAAAGGGTTAAATGGATAAATGATATGACTCATTTCAACAAGGCGCACCTTCCTTTTCGGGAGCCTACCGGATTAGAACTCCACGGTTAAGCATGCTTGGCATGAAGTAGTGATTAGGACGGGTGCCTACCTGATTATAACTCCACAGTTAAGCATGCTTGGCATGGAGTAGTGATTAGGATGGGTGACCTTATGGGAAGTTTCCCAGGGTGTGTGTGAGTGAGGACAAAGCACACTGGACCTGGTTGTCACATTTGGTATCAGAGGCGGTACCCAACCTTAAGTGTGGTGCACTGCCTGGGTTAAGATGTAGGGCCCACAATGAGGACGTTTTTCCCTAAAGGGTGGGGGGGGGGTGATTGTAACACCCCCAAATGATAAAGGGTTAAATGGCTAAATGATATGACTCATGTCAACAAGGCGCACCTTCCTTTTCAGGAGCCTACCTGATTAGAACTCCATAGTTAAGCATGATTGGCATGGAGTAGTGATTAGGACGGGTGCCTACCTGATTAGAACTCCACAGTTAAGCATGCTTGGCATGGAGTAGTGATTAGGACAGGTGACCTTCTGGGAAGTTTCCCAGGGTGTGTGTGAGTGAGGAGAAAGCACACTGGAAAGAATATGTGTTGGCCTGTGGGGACTATCATTAGTCAGATGACCCGTTCAGGCATGTGGGTGGACCCTGGGGTGGGCCCCACGTGTCTGCGGGGCAACTGGTAGTACCTGGTGCGCCGGGACCCGGTTGTCACATGATAAATATTTACTTATGAATTTTACCAGGGTGTGAGTGAGTGAGGAAAAAGCACACTGGAAGGGACATGTGTTGGCCTGTGGGGACTATCATTAGTCAGATGACCCGTTCAAGCATTTGGGTGGACCCTGGGGTGGGCCGCACATGTCTGCGGGGCAACTGGTGGTCCGGGACCCGACGACCATGTTAAGGCGGGGTGGTTGTGCTATCACCGGGACCTGGTTGTCACATTTGGTATCAAAGGCGGTACCCAACCTTAAGTGTGGTGCACTGCCTGGGTTAAGATGTAGGGCCCACAACGAGGACGTTGTTCCCTAACGGGGGGGGGGGGGGGGGGTGATTGTAACACCCCCAAATGATAAAGGGTTAAATGACTAAATGATATGACTCATGTCAACAAGGTGTAACTTCGTTTTCAGGAGCCTACCTGATTAGAACTCCACAGTTAAGTATGCTTGACATGGAGTAGTGATTAGGATGGGTGACCTTCTGGGAAGTTTCCCAAGGTGTGTGTGAGTGAGGACAAAGCACACTGGAAAGGACATGTGTTGGCCTGTGGGCACTATCATTAGTCAGATTACCCATTCAGGCATGTGGGTGGACCCTGGGGTGGGCCCCACATGTCTGCGGGGCAACTGGTGGTACCTGGTGGGCCAGTACCTGGTTGTCACATGGTAAATATTTACTTATGAATTTTACTTATTTATTTATACATATTCATAAAATTTTATTGAATGAATATTGTTTTAGACACCATTGGTGGTGGCCTACTGAGTTGTACTCACGCCCTACTCGGGCTGCCTGATTAGTACCTGAATAGATTTCATGGTTGTAGGATAGGTTAATAGGAAAGACCCTTTGTTAGATGGATGATATGGGATGGAGCACAAATGAGGGAACCATAATCAATGTCAAGACCCGCTTGGGGGAGTTGTCAGTGTCTTTATTTTGGGTTGCATTTCTACACTTGACACATACTTGGCATGACATATTTTTCTTCTTTATTTATGGATATTGTATCTACAGTTTTTTTTTCATTATGACATATTGGTATTACACTGGTTATGATTATATTATTTGGCTATTGTTTCTTTATTTTCCACTATAGTATCACTCTGATAGAGATGGTGTAAGAACCCAATTTTACGGAACGGGTCAAAATCCTGACCCTGTTTGGATTTCTTGACTTGTTTCTAAGAAAACTGGAGAAACTGGGTAGTTTCTGGAAAATTACAGATTACACGCCATGTACCTTCAGTACAATCTGTGTAGTTTTGACTGCGTGTGAAGGTCATACACAACATGTTTTTCTTTTTTATTTATGGATATTATATCTCTAGTTTTTTTTCATTATGACATATTGGTATTACACTGGTTGTGATTACATTATTTGGCTATTGTTTCTTTATTTTCCACTATAGTATCACTCTGATAGAGATGGTGTAAGAACCCAAGTTTTTGGAATGGGTCAAAATCCCGAACCTGTTTGGATTTCTTGACTTGTTTCTGAGAAAACTGGAGAAACTGGGCAGTTTCTGGAAAATTCCAAATTACACGCCATGTACCTTCAGTACAATCCGTGTAGTCTTGACCATGTGTGAAGTTCATACACGGCATGTAGTCCTGTTGGTGGGGTAGAAAGTTTTTAGCAAGTACATGCCGTGTACTATTTGTACACACCATGTAGAGGGGCCGTGTATGGGGATATACATGGTGTGTTGGGAATGTCAACTGGGTAGAGAAGTACACGCCGTGTACCATAGGTACACACCTTGTAGTCAGTCGTCAAATCCTTGATGGAATATCATCCGTTATATGAATAGTAAAATGATACACAACGTGTAGTTATAAGTACACACCACATACTTTTTTTTGTTAAAATGATCAGTAGCCTTGTTTTGAGGTAGGGGGCAGTGGGTTTAGTCTGGGAGACATGAATATCCAGCTAAAAATTTAAATCCTTCCCGTTTCTTCGTTCGAAGTCAGATTCAAACACTGTTTGATCCATTGGAACCCCCTCGGTAAGGCCTTGATTCCTCTTGAGCCATTCTTCTTAATTTCTCTTCTAATACGAGTTATAGGGAGGGGTGGTTGTGCTATCACCGGGACCTGGTTGTCACTTGATAACTATTTACTTATGAATTTTACTTATTTATTTATACATGTTCATACACTTTTATTGACTAGATATAGTTTTAGACACCATTGGTGGTGGCCTACTAATTTGTACTCAGACCCTACTTGGGCTGCCTGATTAGTACCTGAATATATTTCATGGTTGTAGGATAGGTTAAGAGAAAAGACCCCTTGTTCGATGGTGTAAGAACACAAGTTTTTTTTCATTATGACATATTGGTATTACACTGGTTATGATTATATTATTTGGCTATTTTTTCTTTATTTTCCACTATAGTATCACTCTGACAGAGATGGTGTAAGAACCCAAGTTTTTGGAACGAGTCAAAATCCTGACCCTGTTTGGATTTCTTGACTTGTTTATGAGAAAACTAGAGAAACTGGGCAGTTTCTAGAAAATTACAGATTACACGCCATGTACCTTCAGTATAAGCCGTGTAGTCTTGACCGTGTGTGAAGGTCATACACGGCATGTAGTCCTGTTGGTGGGGTAGAAAGTTTTTATCAAGTACATGTTGTGTACTATTTGTACACGCCATGCAGAGGGGGTGTGTATGGGGATATACATGGTGGGTTGGGAATGTCGACTGGGTAGAGAAGTACACTCCATGTACCATAGGTACAGGCCATGTAGTCAGTCATCAAATCCTTGAAGAAATATCAGCCGTTATATAAACAGTAAAATGATACATGACATGTAGTTATAAGTACATGCCACATAATTTTTTTTTGTTAAAATGGGAAGTAGCCTCGTTTTGAGGCAGGGGCAGTGGGTTTAGTCTGGGAGACATGAATAGCCATCCGAAAATTCAAATCCTTCCTATTTCTTCATTCGAAGTCAGATTCAAACACTGTTTGATCCATTGGAACCCCCTTAGTAAGGACTTGATTCCTCTTGGTCCATTCTTCTTGATTTCTCTTCTAAGACGAGTTATAGGAGTTTGATCAGTTTTGATTATTTTGTAGATCTACCATTTTTTAGACCTAATTGGAGGCTGTTATCGGAGGAGTATCATTGTACGAGCCTCAGGTAGGTGGTGCATACCTCTTTTTTGTGTTTTCTTAGACTTTTGGGTGGCGTGACCTTTGGCGCATTTTTGGGTATTTTGAGCGTGACCTTATTTTACCTGCTATTGTATGTTTAATTGTTTATTTTACCTATGTGATGCCTTTAGGTATGCCCTATTACCTATTTTTCTTGAGCAGGGCCGAGTGAGTGGTCGTTGCTCATCGAGAATTTTGGACAGGGGATGCCAAAATGGTTATAATTGAATTTTATTGTTTTAAAGTATTGAGTTTAGTTTATTAAACCTTGATACGAATTGTTAGAGGCTTTAAAGACCTTAGTTCTGGTATGGGACAACACTTGGTTAGTGCATTTCAACTGTTTAGTTTTTTTTCCTGTTTAGAAGTGATTATTTTGATTATATATGTAATTGCCGAATTGCATATGCTGGAACCCTTATGGTTGTGTTTGGTGTGGCTCGGATATTCTTGAGTGATGCTGATCATAGGTTGGGCTTGACCCAGGTTACATTGGGTGGTTCTGACCATAGGATTGGTTGTCATGGATGTTGACTTGAGGCAGTGTGACTTTCAGGTTGAGCATGACCCGAGTTACTTGGATGGAAAGGTCATCAGACTTGAGTGGCATGGTCACAGGGGAATGAGGTGTCAGAGAGGTTGTGTCTTGGGAACTTACTTTGGTGATTACCACTCACCTGGAACTTTGAGTAGTGTTCAAACAAAGAGACTCCATATTGAGGTTGTTTTGACGACTCGTGTGGGTAGAGGCCTCCGTTAGTTGCGGTTTAGGTACTTTTGGTTTGGGGGTGCTTTCTGTAGGAATCCACATGGAAGGAGAGGAGCCTTTAGTGGATATCTATGAGGATATCGGGTTGGGGGCAGAGGATCACTTTTATTTGAGGGAAGACATCGCTGTCCCTTCTGTTACTTTATTTGAGGGTAAACATTGTTGTCCCTCCGGTTACTTTAATTGAGGGCAGACATCATTGTCCCTCTGGTTACTTATTTGAGGATAGACATCACTGTTCCTCTGAGTTACTATATCTTGGGTGTGCCTTTGGGATGTAGGTACTTGAGACATGCAGTGTCATAGGGCACATGGTGCTGGGTTATATGACAGAGATTCCGACGTTGGCCGAAGGAGGTGACACTTCGTGGTGGCTGCAGAGCACCAGTGGAGTTTATGTTTACTTGCTCATCATATTTTCTACTTATTGTCTTATAACCACATTCCTGCTTGAAAACTTATATTAGGTATGCATCGTTGTGTGGTATCCTACTGAGATTTGTCTCACACCCTGCACGGGCCCTTCAGAACGTGTGTAGACTTTATGGATTTACGTGCAGAAAAGAGGCCAGCTTCAAAAGATGGACTGTATTAGCTATTTCATGGAGATGGTATAGACCTTGAGATGCTTGACTGGAGTTACTTTGTTTAGTTTTCATTCTGTATTAGCATGATTAATTGTTATTGTAGCTACTATTGGCTAGCCATTGGTGCCCTTTTATATATTGACTTGCTATGTAATGCATGAATTGTCTGTTCTAGTAGTTGTCATAGGATATCATCATGCTGTTGTGTTTACTTTCCATTGTAGTTGTTTATATATTTCTTCCTATATTTATTGATATTGGATATGCTTCCGCTCAGCGGGTCTGGTTTGATTCTGCTGAGTCGTTTACTTTTGCTGCATGTCATTTATCGTTGCTCAGACCAGCACCACTATTTCCTTCTTCCTCCGAGAGGGTATAACCTCCCCACTATATCTATCATACCGTCACTGTTAGTTAGCAACCTCTGACATTCGGGGATGTGCACCTAAGGTAGTAACACCCGACCCATTTAGCACTGTTTGGGTGGTTGTTTGGGTCTAGGTCGTTACAAAGTGGTATCAGAGGAGTTCTTGATAGGGATTTAGTAGCAGTGTTTTGCTGGATACTAATGAGATTGAGGCTTCTCTTTTTATTTCTGTTGGTCTTACTATTTGGGATATGGTAGACTGGAGATAGGTTGTGACTGGAACTAGGTTTCTAGCTTGTTCTTGGGTGTCTGCATCCCCAGGTATGAGGAATGGACCAAGTTTCCATGGGTGGGAATTGCTATTTTCTTTTTTCTCAGACTACAGTTTTTATGATTTACACCTCGGTGGATTACTTGGTGTGTGATATTAATGATTGTGATATGTAAACCTTGACCCGATGCGGTAAGGGAGAATTGGACCTTGGCTCGGTATGGCAAGGCTTGTTTTCTTGGATTTTGATAGGCACATTTTTAGGGTATTTCAATTTCATAACTACATGTATTCTTTGTGAAGTGATAATTACATATGAATAATATCAATTTCCATGATTTATATGCTTTGAAATGTAAAAATGTGAAATTCTTGATAGAATTTCTTGTTTATTTCAATGTGTTTTTCCATTATTTATATATTATAGAATTGCATGCGGTAGGGTATTTGAGTCTGGATCTTGTACGAGAATGCAGGTACTATGGTTGAGGTGATTTTGATCATCAGGATTGGGCAACTTGGTCATCGGTTTGAGGAAACATTGGTTTTTGGGACAAGTATAACCTGAGGTACTTTTGATACTTGGCTCTGTTGAGGGCGGGTAAGGAGGCCATAAGGTAGGGATGCCTTGGGAATGGGTTGCGATAGGGGAGTGTAAGGGTAGTTGTTGTTTTCTTCCTCTTTACTGCTTCCCTAATCTGTGTTGAATATATATATATATATGGGCTTCTTGACCATTTATGGTATTCAACGGGTTCCTTTTAGTCGACTCAGATGGTGCGTCATGCGGGAGATGGTATAGTCCCATAGGTGCAGGATCAGGTTCAGGATCCGGTATAGGAAGAGCATGTGCCGCAGGTACAGGCTCAAGGATAGGAACAGGTCCAGGATCTAGTGTAGGCAGGACAATAACCGGGGTTGGTAGTGTTTAGACCATGGCTTGACGAGCAGCTCCAGGATAACTTGGTACTTGTCTTGTAGGGGATCGATAGAGGTGTGCAGGGTACAGATCCATCTATGGAATATCTGATGTGGGAGTTCTAGTCATAACACCTACCAATTTTTTAGGGTGAGGGTGGTCCACAGGTAGCAAATAACTGGATAGAGAGCATGCATATGATCTTTGAGCAGCTCGAGATGCCTCCAGGGCGGAGGGTCAAGATGATGACGTACATACTGCGAGGACCGGAAAGTCGTTGGTGGGATGTGCAGGTTTAGGCTTGTAGGCATGAAGGGATAGCATGGAAGGACTTCAAGGATAGGTTCTTTGAGTACTTTTACCCAGAGACACTGAGAGAAGAGAGAGCTCGGGAGTTCTTGAGTCTTCAGTAGAGAGACATGTCCGTCATGGAATATGTAACTACTTTCACTGAGCTGTCTCAATTTTCACCTAGTATGGTAAGCGATGATGTGGAAAGGGTGAGGTGCTTTGAGGATGGCTTGCGACACACCATTCAGATTCAGGTGAATATCTTCAGGATGAGTTCATTCTCAAAGGTGGTGAATCAGGAACTTATAGCAGAAGGCGACCAGAGGGATATGCCCTAGGTTGGCCAGATGATGGCTTCAGGTGATGGTTCAGACAGTAGGAAGCAAGGATGAGATGAGTTCTAGTAGGGAAGTCAGGCCAAGGACTCAACTATACCACCTCGTAACAGTTCTTTAGTGGGTTTCTTTTAGTGTGGAAATCCAGGACATGTTCGGACTCAGTGCGATAGGCCTCCAAAGAAGTGCTGGGCATGTGGACTGGTCGAGCATCTTGAGAGGTTCTGTAGGTAGTATAATCAGACAGTCAACAGGAAGGGACCAGGTCAGATGGTGGCATCTAGAGTTGGTTAAGGTTCGGAAACAGGAGAGGGTAGTCGAGTTTCAGCTGCACGCGGAGGACGTGATAGAGACAGCGGGACCCAACTAAGGGGTCATTGGTCAGTGAATGGAGAAGCATCGTAGGGAGTTCAGGCATCAGGCAACCGTACTTCAGGCCAGGTGCACGCCGTGGAGCTACTAGAGGCTGAGCATGCTGGTGAGCCGATTATGGTTAGAGGTACACCACAGGTGTGGCCGTGATTTCCATGTTTTCGATTTGGCATGATCTGTAGAGGCTTGTCCATTTTGAGTGCACGTGATGCATAAGTCCTATGGGGAATAACTAGATGCTGGTTAGTATGATTGGCACCATATCGAGTGTGTGATATATATATATATATATATATATATATATATGAGATGTGTAGCATCAGGGGAATCAGGGATGCAGGTTACTTGAGGTTCCATGGGCATCGGGGCATCGAGGATGTGGGTTACTTGAGGTGCATGACATCAGGTTTTATTTTGAGTGTCCATGGGATGCATGAACTCATGGAGGCGGACACTGATGCAGTGAAAGATACGTTTGGGGTGTCAGAAATGACACGATATCACCAATGAGGTGCAGGAGTAATGATGTGTTATGAGAGGACCATGAGTCTGGAAACATGTTAGTGAACCTTTGCTTCGTTGAGTTTAGTAGGGTTGAGACCGAGTTAGGGAATTCTTAAGGTGGGGAGCCCTTGAGGAATTTTGTAGCGGTCTGGAATTACTTCTAGTGGACTATAATTGATACCTATTAGGGCACTCCATGGGCGGATACACCCCCTGGGCAGGACACACCACCATCCCCAGTGGTATCCATTTCCTCATGAAGCCCTTGGGCGGAGATCCATGCTTCGTCCAACACTCACATGTGAGAGTTCCCAAGGATCATATTCATTCCTACCTACTTTGCCTTTGATACCAACTGCAGAGACCCAAAGCTTAACGTACATAGAAATTACATTACTTTTTTAGAATACTTAATACATAACAAAAACAGACACCAAAGGACCGTAATAGTTTAGTGTCTTTGGAAACTCGTAACATAATCTTCTAATCTTGGTGAAAGATCTTCAACATCTCCCATAAAGATATTCCCTTTTTTTCTTACCTAAAACCTTTCTTTATATCCCGTGGAAAAGAAAACATATAAAGGGTGAGATAAAATGCTCATTAAGGGTAAGAATGGAGAAAATAAAAAAAACCATATACATTTGAACTTCAAAACATGAACATAAAGTTTACACATCAAAATCTTGAGTTGTGAAATAAATCTTAGCAGTACGTAAGGCATAGGTCATAAAGGAACATCAATCAAGATAAAATAGCATGGGAATAAAACATGTAATTGTGGAAAACCATTAAACACATGATATGATTTCCATAGTAGCCAAAGCATTTCTTCCAAGACCATATTAGTGGACAAAGTCCCTTTCTGAATCGAGTTCACTCCTCGTTCCAGTCCTGTATCACTGAACCGGATTAACTTACCCTTCCAGCCATGTCTATCTCATGAGATATAAATCTTTACCAAATGCATTGGAGGGAGATATAGGTCTCACCCATCTCATAATGAAATCAATCTTACTTGTGCCACAACATGAACATAAATCATTCATCATTACCCAAAGTATAAAATGGGTTTTATAAACATCATCCCATCATAATATAATCCATAAAAAATTGATATCATTTCATCATAAGAAAAGTAAAACCATGTAAATAATAGAGAAATTATACTTGAAACATACACATATGAAATAATTACATCTTATATGGAAAATGGTTTTGATAAAACACTTGAAATGAATTCTTGAGGAAAATATCCTTTCTTCTTCAAAATCATTTACTTTTCACAAAATGCCAAGCAATTTTAAAAGAAAATAATTTTGTTGAAAATAGTCATTAAATATTGTAGAGTAAGCTTAATGAAAATAAGGAGTTATGAAATCGTAAAAATCCATTCATGCAGTATAAGTTAAAAAACATTCTCCTCGTACTTTGGCTGGAAAAGTCAAAAAGTTCATCGTATGGTAAAAAAAATAAATATTCCTTCCACAACACAATGTAGAAGTCAAAGAGGGGTAAAAATTACTTTAAATATACATGGAAGAATATTAAACACTTTATGAAAACATTTTTATGGACATGGATGAAAAATATAACCCCAGTAAATACTTACGTATAAGCAATCTCGGATAAAAAAAATGAGATTGGAAAATTATCCCTTACCTTAGGTTCGATATGATTCGTATGTATCCGAAACTCCTGTATAATGATTTAAATAATGTCATTCACTTATTAAATAATAATATTAAATGTTATGATATCATATATGATTAACTTATGACTCTATATTACCCGTTCTTTTGTAAATTCAATGTTAAAGCAACATTTTGGGTAAAATCATTTTATTTATCGTACGTGTTTGGAATTGTTGTTCTTGATATTATTATTACTTATATCATGATTTAATTACTTATAGAATGTAAATAATGATTTATATATCATATATATTAAGTATATATATATATATAATATATATAGATAAATTAAATGAAATACACCGTTCATGGAGACGGTAGGCCGTACGTACGCATGAGCGCTGTTTTCTTTTCCTTATTGACTTGAATGGAAGTAAGTAGATGCCATATATATATATATATACATACATAAATCTAGTAGCTTTATCATGTCATATATTTCATTATTATTCATTATATATACTTTATAATCATTCTTGAGTGGTTAACATAGAGAATGAATCTCATCGCGTCGTGGATACGGTAATCTGTACGTACACACAAGCGATGATATCATTCCCATAATTATTGAATGGAATTGGAGTGGATGATATAATATCTCATAATCAGTATGATGTTATAATAACCATATATAGTTATTCTTTACACCATTATACCCATCCAAGTAAGTTGGTGGTGGGAAAACTGATTACACCACGACGTGGAGACGGTATTCCGTACGTAGGCACGCATGGCGATTTCGTTTTCCATAGGATGGATAGAATGTGAAATGGGGTTTTTAAATATTTATAATAATATATCAGTATATTAGTGATACTGATGTTATTACTTTATAATGAAACAACTAAAGAAGAAGAAGTTGAAGAAGAAAGAAACTTGAAAGAATCGGTAGAAGAGATTACCTCTTCTTTGACGCACCTCCTTTAAGCTTCCTCTTAAGGCACTAGAGTTGGTATTTTGAGGATACCATAACCTCTATAATGTTTATAGGGATGTTTATAAGGGAAATAGTCAGGGTTTTATCCAAGATTTAAGGCGCAAAATTGTGTAAAGAGAAGAGGGAGGAGGTTCCCTTTTATAAGGGAGGAGAGGGGCACCTTAGGAAGAACTTAAAATATTATTTTATATTAAAGTCATATTCAATTTATAATAGATCCAAATTAATTTATTTCGAAGATAAAGTGAGTATGGGTCTAAATCCTCTCAACCAATAGGTTTTTAACAAGTTTAGGTTACTATTTTAACCTTATCATTTATATTTAACTCTAAGTTAAATAATTTAACTTTTACCGTGTCTTCTTGTTTTCTTACACTATACGGTTAATAAACTTACTATGACAAGACAAAAGAACCCCAAGTGGTTCATTATTAATATATATAACCTTATCTAAATAATTTGTCCGAACCTTAGATTTTTAGGAATATAATAACAATTAATAATATAATATTGGTTTTAAAAACTATTTTATGTCAATTTTGACACTATTTGGTAATTGATTTTTGTGAAAATAATAACAGCATGATTAGTTCAAAAAATGTTAATTGAATAAATACTAACATTTCCTATTAACCGAAAAAATTTTGTGGAATTTATAAAAAGTCTCAAATTACATTTTTTTGGGTATTTATAACATCAATCATGTTAATATTTCATTAATAAAATAATTACTGTATCATCATTATGTCATAAATAAATTAAATTATTTAATGTATAAAAATTATAAATAAAATACCATTATGTAGGAAATATTTTTATATTTATAATGAATATTTATAGTCGAATTTATCTTATGTATAACCCTATATTAAAAATGTTTTCGTTATTAAACTTTGATTTTAACAATTTTAATTATTCTTTAAATAAAATAATAATAAATGTCCTAATTTAATCCAAGTGGACCTAAAGGGTAATATTTTATTTCTAAGGTTGTTTTTGTTCGAATTAAACTTATCCAATAGAATTAGGACATGTGTTAGGGTAATAATAATATCATTTTTACTCTTAGTTATCCTATTTATTTTTAACTGTGGTAAATAAAAGTAAAAAGTTACTATTCACAAAAAATTATTTTTATCTTATTGAACCAAATTTTATTCCTTGATATTAATTGTGTTTCTTGGATTTTCGAAATTCCACTCACAGAAGCGGTAAAATTAAGTTTCATGTAAATTTTTAAATTCTCCTAGGAGGTGGGTAAAAGACGGTGAAAAGTTCAATAAAATTTTTATATATCTAAAATTATTATAAAATGACTCCAATGAAATACATTTAACTTATAGAGGTATTATGTATTAATTTTTACCTAAAATAAATTTAAATAAAATATATAATTATTTAAATAAAAACTCAGTTTTTAAACAGTAACCTAGTGTTTTCACTATTCATCAAAAATTGAATATTTTCAGAAAAATACCAAAAATTCACCCTAGGCTAATTTCAATATCCCGAATCCAAAAATTAAGTCCATTTTGAAAGATAAAATTTATAAAAGTTCAAAAAGTGGGTATTACTATTCATAATGGCTAGTTTATATAATATTTTAATAACATATCCTTGTATAGTGAAACTTGGTATTGCGTACAACACACGCTATCGAGGAAGGTCGTGATTGCGTGTAATACAAGCCAAGTTAGGGTTGCATGTAGGGAAAGATTCCTTTGGTGTTGCGTATAACATACTCAAAATATAGTTCAATTATACATTGATCAAAATCTATACTTTGTGTTGTGTAAAATTAATTTTATTCGAAAGAACATGAAATTGTGGGAATCACAAGCCAAGAATAGTGTTGCATATACTACAAGCTAATACAGTGTTGTGTATAGCGCAAGTTAATATTGTTGAATCATACAACAAAATACATCAAAGAAATTAAAAAGAATAATTCTCATAAAATCTCAGGGTGTTACATTCTACCCCCCTTAAAATGAATTTCACCCTCGAAATTCGTTGGGGTTATAAATGGTTTTCTACTTGAAATTTTCTTTCATAGAAACCCACATCGTAAAAAGGAATAGCAAAACTTAACTTTAAAAACTAAATTATGAAACATAATGGTTACCCAAATTAACTAATCACTGGGTTTCCACATAGGAGAACATAGGTGGAAATATGGATATGGAAGAGAAATCTAACCATCATGTTTAGATGAAGAGTGGTAGAGAACATGGCTCTGAAAAATCAAACAATCACAAAGCCATAAATTTGTGATGATCTAAGTTACCGTCTGATTCATCAGATATAAGAGCACTAGGACAACATTTTGGTTTTTAATATCCTTTCACTAAAGTTGAAAAATTTGAATTAGAATAAATACTTACTTGATTTTGGTACAATATCACAATTTTTTGTGCCTTGAACAATTTCCACTTCATCTATTAAAGAAATGAAGTTGAATTTATCTACCGTGAAGTGTTACCAGATCATGCATTAGAATGATGGGTCATTCCATCTGTCTCAAACAAAAGGTTAGCAAAAGTTATCAAATATACATAAGTCCATCTATGGTGAGGTTAATCGTATATGATTCCAAAAATGGACATATAATTCATCTATCATACTGCTTAATAAATTAAAACTAGTTTATACTAACCAGGGACTTCCTGTAGGCCATTGGTAGGTGATAAAGGCCTGTCGCACTTCGGTTGTGGGTTTGATTCCCGCAACCTTGTCCGATGCGACGGGTTGTCACCCATCCTACGAGTTGTCCTTTTTCTAAAACTATACTATTATAACATTCCAGGAATAATATAAAAAATTTCTGGCCTTAAACAATACTATCTGATTTCTAACTTAATCCATTCCAATCTTTAGACTTATCCAAAATACTTCTGTCCAATCTCATAGTGTAAAGAAAACGATTACTTGAAAGGTCACATAAAAAGCACGTGAATACCATCATTTATCCTCCATATATCATAAGATATATCTTGTTGGTCACATTCCAAACATGTGAATACCTTAATCATGTATTCTTTTGAAACATGAATTACCATATAAACTTAGTGAAAACATGAATGCTGTCAAAAGTTAACTCTTTCCACATACCAAAATCCCAAAATTTATATATACTCAAACCATGATATCACTTTGCCCTTATATCAGTCATGAGCTAATGAATACTATCAAACATTTCATTTTCTCCTTATCCATTCATTATGCGCATATCATCCGCTTTCCAAAAATATTTCAATCACTTTTCATGGTTACCAGTACCATATAATTATTTAAAATCACAATGGAACAATAAATAGATATTCCAATATACCATAAAAGTACCCCAACAACATTATTCTTGAATACCAATATATAAGCACTTCAATCCATCCTCTTCAATTATTGTCATGGAATAAGTCCTTCCTTGATTTAGAAGTAACCTCTTAGGTCAGGGCATTGAGTTGGGTAATGCCCATGTTCTCCACAGATAAGACATTAAGCTCCATAACAGTCTGTCACTCTATGACCCTTCTCTCCACACAGATAACATCTTCCCATCCATTTGACGAATTCATCAAGGTTATTCTTCCCTTCTTTATAAATATCAATATTCCATTCTCTATGCTCCTGACTATGCAAACATGCATAAAAGTCCATCTTCCTCCTATTTGATGAATTATGAATACCACTAAAGTTCACCTTGTTAATCATATATAGCGATGACTGATTTGGAATAATCACAAAAAATTTCTTCCTAGGAATTATGCAATTTCGTTGCTCATAGTAACCAATTTTTCCATTGAATTCAATGTTGAACCAATTACTTCTTGTTCCCTCCATTTAATAAAACCAAAAACCATGGTGTAAGAAATAGTTAAAATAATAAGGAACCACATAATCATAAAAATTCACTTATGGGATGTCTAACTTATCACACATTCTTTAATCCATGATACCTTAGGTTCACCCTAGGTTATTCATGATTTTCAACATAACTATAGGACTGTAACCTATATTTATACTAAACCTTAGGGACATCCCTAGACATACCTTAGAAATATCTCTAGGGATCTCACTAAAGTTTTCGCATCCTAGTTTCCAAAGGTTAACTAAACCTTTCCTATGATACCAACTGTAGCGGTCTGGAATTACTTCCAATGGACTATAATTGATACCTATCAGGGCACTCCATGAGCGTCTACACCCCCTGGGTGGGACACAACACCATCCCCAGTGGCATCCATTTCCTCATGAAGCCCTTGGGCGGAGAGCAATGCTTCATCCAACGCTCACATGTGAGAGTTCCCAAGGATCAGATTCATTCCTACCTCCTTTGCCTTTGATACCAACTGTAGAGACCCAAAGCTTGATGTACATAGACATTACATTACTTTTTTGGAATACTTAATACATAACAAAAACATACACCAAAGGACCGTAATAGTTTAGTGTCTTTGGAAACTCGGAACATAATCTTCTAATCTTGGTGAAAGATCTTCAACATCTCTCATAAAGATCTTCCATTTTTTTCTTACCTAAAACCTTTATTTATATCCTGGGGAAAAGAAAACATATAAAGGGTGAGTTCAAATGCTCAATAAGGGTAATAATGGAGAAAATAAAACAAACCATATACATTTAAACTTCAAAACATGAACACAAAGTTTACACATCAAAATCTTGAGTTGTGAAATAAATCTTGGCAGTACGTAAGTCATAGGTTATAAAGGAACATTAATCATGATAAAATATCATCGGAATAAAACATATAATTGTGTAAAACCATTAAGCACATGATATGATTTCCATAGTAGTCAAGGCATTGCTACCAAGACCATCTTAGTGGACAAAGTCCCTTTCTGAATCGAGTTCACTCCTCATTCCAGTCCTACATCACTAAACCAGATTAACTTACCATTCCAACCATGTCTATATCAAGATATATAAATCTTTACCCAATGCATTGGAGGGAGATATTGGTCCAACCCATTTCATAATGAAATAATTATTACTTGTTCCACAACATGAACATAAATCATTCACAATTACCCAAAGTATAAAATGGGTTTCATAAACATCATCCCATCATAATATAATCCATACAAAAAAATGGATATCATTTCATCATAAGAAAAGTGAAACCATGTAAATAATAGAGAAATTATACTTGAAACATACACATATGAAATATTTCCATCTTATATGGAAAATGGTTTTGATAAAATACTTGAAATGAATTCTTGAGGAAAATATCCTTTGTTATTTAAAATCATTTTCTTTTCACAAAATGCCATGAAATTTTAAAAGAAAAGTATTTTGTTGAAAATAGTCATTAAATATTGTAGATTAAGATTCATGAAAATAAGGAGTTATGAAACCGCAAAAATCCGTTCATGCTGTATAAGTTAAAAAAAACATTCTCCTCGTACTTTGGCTGGAAAAGTGAAAAAGTTCATCGTATGGTAAACAAAATAAAGATTCCTTCCATAACACAATGTAGAAGTGAAAGAAGGGTAAAAATTAATTTAAAAATACATGGAAAAATATTAAACACTTTATGAAAACATTTTTATGGACATGGATGAAAAATATAACCCCAGTAAATACTTATGTATAAGCAATCTCGGATAAAAAAATGAGATTGGAAAATTATCCCTTACCTTAGGTCCGATATGCTTTGTACGTATCCGAACCTCCTGTATAATGATTTAAATAATTTAATTGACTTATTATAGAATCATATTCATTGTTATGATATCATATATGGTTCACTTATGACTTTATATTACCCGTTCTTTTGTAAATTCCATGTTAATGCAGCGTTTTGGGTAAAATCGTTTTATTTATCGTACGTGTTTGGAATTGTTGTTCTTGATATTATTATTACTTATATCATGATTTAATTACTTACAGAATTTAAATCATGATTTATATATCATATATATATATATAATATATAGATAAATGAAATGAAATACACTGTTCATGGAGACAGTAGGCCGTACATACGCATGAACGCTATTTTCTTTTACTTATTGACTTGAATGGAAGTAAGTAGATGAAATATATATATATATATATATATACACATAAATAAAGTAGCTTTATAATTTCATATATTTTATTATTATTCATTATATATACTTTATATTCATTCTTGAGTGGTTAACATGGAGAATGAATCTCATCGCGTCGTGGAGACGGTAATCCGTACGTACGCACAAGCGATGATATCGTTCCCATAATTATTGAATGGAATTGGAGTGGATGATATAATATCTCAGAATCAGTATTATGTTATAATAACCATATATATTTATTATTTACACCATTATACCCATCCAAGTAAGGTGGTGGTGGAAAAACTGATTACACCACGGCGTGGAGACAGTATTCCGTACGTACGCACGCGCGGTGATTTCATTTTCTATAGGATGGATAGAAGGTGAAATGGGGTTGTTTCATATTTATAATAACATATCAGTATATTAGTCATATTGATGTTATTACTTTATAATGAAACAACTAAAGAAGAAGAAGTTGAAGAAGAAAGAAACTTGAAATAATCGGTAGAATAGATTACCTCTTCTTTGACGCACCTCCTTTAAGCTTCCTCTTAAGGCACTAGAGTTGGTCTTTTGAGGATACCAGAACCTCTATAATGTTTATAGGGAAGTTTATAAGGGAAATTTTCAGGGTTTTTCTGAGCTTTAAGGATCAAAATTGTGTAATGAGAAGAGAGAGGAGGTGCCCTTTTATAAGGGAGGAGAGGGGCACCTTAAAAAAACTTAAAATACTATTTTATATTAAAGTCATATTCGGTTTATAATAGATCCAAATTAATTTATTTCGAAGATAAAGTGGGGATGGTTTTAAATCCTCTCAACCAATAGGTTTTTGACAAGTTTAGGTTACTATTTTAACCTTATCATTTATATTTAACTCTAAGTTAAATAATTTAACTTTTACCGTGTCTTCTTGTTTTCTTACACTATATGGTTAATAAACTTACTATAACAAGAAAAACGAACCCCAAGTGGTTTATTATTAATATATATAACATTATCTAAGTCATTTTGCTGAAACTTTGATTTTTAGTAATAGAATAACAATTAATAATATAATATTGGTTTTAAAAACTATTTTATGTCAATTTTGACACTATTTGGTAATTGATTTTTGTGAAAATAATAATAGCATGATTAGTTCGAAAAATGTTAATTTAATAAATACTAACATTTCCTATTAACCGAAAAAATTAGTGTAATTTATAAAAAGTCTCAAATTACATTTTTTTGGGTATTTATAACATCAATTATGTTAATATTTCATTAATAAGGTAATTACTGCATCATCATTGTGTCATAAATAAATTAAATTATTTAATGTATAAAAATTATAAATAAAATACCATTATGTAGGAAATACTTTTAGCTTTCTAATGAATATTTATAGTCTAATTTATCTTATGTATAACCATATATTAAAAATGTTCTAGTTATTAAACTTTGATTTTAACAATTTTAACTATTCTTTAAATAAAATAATAATAAATGTCCTAATCTAATCCAAGTGGAACTAAAGGGTAATATTTTATTCCTAAGGTTGTTTTTGTTCGAATTAAACTTATCTAATAGAATTATGACATGTGTTAGGGTAATAATAATATCATTTTTACCCTTAATTACCCTATTTATTTTTAACCGTGGTAAATAAAAGTAAAAAGTTACTATTCACCAAAAATTATTTTTATCTTATTTAACCACATTTTACTCCTTGATATTAACTTTTTCTCTCGGATTTTTGAAATTCCACTCACAGAAGCGGTAAAATTAGGTTTTATGTAAAATTTTAAATTCTCCTAGGAGGTGGGTAAAAGACGGTGAAAGGTTTAATAAATTTTTTTTATATTTAAAATTATTATAAAATGACTCCAATGAAATACATTGAACTTATATAGGTATTATATATTAATTTTTACCTAAAATAAATTTAAATAAAATAAATAATTATTTAAATAAAAAGTCGGTTTTTAAATAGTAACCGAGTGTTTTCACTATTCATCAAAAATTGAATGTTTTCAGAAAAATACCAAAAATTCACCACAGTCTAATTTCAATATTCTGAATCCAAAAATGAAGTCCATTTTGAAAGATAAAATTTATAAAAGTTCAAAAAGTGGGTATTACTATTCATAACGGCTAGTTTATATAATATTTTAATAACATATCGTTGTTTAGTGAAACTCGGTATTGCGTACAACACACGCTATCGAGGAAGGTCGCGATTGTGTGTAATGAAAGCCAAGTCAGGATTACCTGTATGGAAATATTCCTTTGGTGTTGCGTATAACATACTCAAAATATAGTTCAATTATACATTGATCAAAATCTATACTTGGTGTTGTGTAAAATTAATTTTATTCGAAAGAACATGAAATTGTGGGCATCACAAGCCAAGAATATTGTTGCGTATACTACAAGATAATATGGTTTTTCTTATAGCGCAAGATAATCTTGGTGAAGCGTACATCAAAATACATCAAAGAAATTAAAAAGAATAATTCTCATAAAATCTTGGGGTGTTACAAATTTAGCTAGAACCTTTCAGACCTGGGTAGTCCAGGTTACTTTGATCGGAGTGGTATGTTTGGTGCCATCTCCGAGTTTCGTTTGATAGCTCAGGGATTAGCTATGTTAAGGTGGAGAGATTATAAGAACCCGGGTTTTTGGAACTGGTCAAAATCCCGACCCTGTTTGGATTTCTTGACTTTTTTCTGAGAAAATTTAAGAAACTGGGCAGTTTATGGAAAATTACAGATTACACACCATGTACCTTCAATACACGCTATGTACTCTTGATTGTGTGTGAAATCCATACATGGAGTGTAGGCCTGTTGGTGGGGTAGAAAGTTTTTGTCAAGTACATGCTGTGTACTATTTGTACACACTGTGTAGAGGGGCTGTGTATGGGGATATACATGGCGTGTTGGGAATGCTGGATGGGTAGAGAAGTAAACACTATGTACTATAGGTACACACCGCGTAGTCAGTCGGCAAATCCTTGGAGAAATATTAGCCATTATATGAACAATAAAATAATACAAAACATGTAGTTATAAGTACACACCATGTAATTTCTTTTTTTGTTGTTGTTAAAATTGGCAGTAGCCTCATTTTGAGGTAGGGGAAGTGGGTTTCATCCGAGAGACACGAATAGCCAGCCATGATTTCAAATCCTTCCTGTTTCTTCGTCAGAAGTCATATTCAAACACCATTTGATCCATTAGAACCCCCTCAGTAAGGTCTTGATTCTTCTTGAGCTGTTCTTCTTGATTTATCTTCTAAGACGAGTTATAGAAGTTTGAGAGGTTACGATTATTTTGTAGATATACCATGTTTTAGACCTAATTGGAGGCTGTTATTGGAGGAGTATCATTGTATAAGCCTCAGGTAGGCGGTGCAAACCACCTTTTGTGTTTTCGCAAACTTTTGTGTGGCGCGACCTTTGGTGCGTTTTTTGGTATTTTGAGCGTGACTCTGTTTTACCTGCTATTGCATGTTTAATTATTTATTTGACCTATGGGATGCGTTTGGGTATGACCTGTTACCTTTTTTTCTTGATCGGGGCTGGGAAAGTTTCCATTGCTCATCAAGCCTTTTAGCCGGGGGATGGAAAAATGGTTATAATTGAATTGTATTGTTTTAAACTGTTTAGTTTAGTTTATTAAACCTTGATATGAATTATTAGAGGCTTTAAAGACCTCTGTACTGGTATGGGACAACACTTGGTTAGTGCATTTCAACTGTTTATTTTTTTGCCTATTTAGAAGTGATTATTTTGATTATATATGTAATTGCCGAATTGCATATGCTAGAACCCTTATGGTTGTGTTGGGCATGACCCATATATTCTTGAGTGATGCTGATCACAGGTTGGACTTGACTCGGGTTACATTGGATGGTTCTGACCACGAGATTGGGTATCATAGACTTTGTCTTGAGGTAGTGTGACTGTTAGGTTGGGCATGGCCTAGTTTACTTGGATGGCAAGGCCCCGAGAATTGAGCGACATGGTCGCAGGGGCACAAGGTGTTAGAGATGTTCTGGCTTGGGAACTTACTTTGGTGATTACTGCTCACCCAGAACTTTGAATAGTGTGCACATAGAGAGACTCCGTGATGAGGTGGTTTGGACCACTCGTGTGGGTAGAGGCCCCCGTTAGTATTGTTTTAGGTACTTTTGGTTTGGGGGTTCTTGCCTTAGGAAGCCACGTGGAAGGTGAGGAGCCTTTAGGGGATAGAGTTGGGGCTATCATGTTGGGAGTAGAGGCTCGTTGTTATTTGAGGGAAGACATCGATGTCCCTCCGATTACTTTATTTGAGGGTAGACATCATTGTCCCTCCGGTTACTTTAATTGAGGGAATTCATTTCTGTCCCTCCAGTTACTTATTTGAGGACAAGAATCTCTGTTCCTCCGGGTTACTATCTCTTGGCTGTGCTTTCGGGATGTAGGTACTTGAGACATGCAGTGTTAGGGGGCATATGGTGCTAGGTTACATGATAGAGATTCCGGTGTTGGCCGAAGCAGGTGACACTTCATGGTGGCTGCAGAGCACCAGTGGAGTTTATGTTTACTTGTGCATCGTATTGTCTACTGTTTGTCTTATAACTGCATGCCTTCTTAAACACTTATATTAGGTACGCACCATTGGGTGGTATTCTACTGAGATTCATCTCACACCCTGCACAGGCCCTTCAGGACGCATGTAGAATTTATGGATTTACGTGCAGGAAAAAGGCTAGCTTCCGGAGCTGAACTGTATTAGTTGTTGCATGGAGATGGTATGGACTTTGAGGTCATGCCTGGCTGGAGTTACTTTGTTTAGTTTTCATTCTATATCAGCATGATTACTTGTTATTTTAGCTACTATTGGTTATCCATTGGCGCCCTTTTTCATATTGACTTTATATGGAATGCATGAATTGTCTGTTCTAGTAGTTGCTACAGGTGATCAACATGCTGTTTTGTTTACTTTCTATTGCAGTTGTTTATAACTTGCTTTCGCTGTTTATTGATATTGGATATGCTTTCACTCAGCGGGTCTGGTTCGAGTCTGCTGAGTTGTTTAATTCTACTGCGTGTCATTTATCATTTCTCGGACCAGTACCACTATTTCCTTCTTCCTCCAAGAGGGTATAGCTTCCCCACTATACCTATCAGACCCTCACTACTAGTCGGCATCCTTTGGAATTCATGGAGGTGCACCTAAGGTAGTAACACCTGACCCGTTTAGCATTGTTCAGGTGTCTCTCCAGGTCTGAGTCATTACAGATGGTATGGTCTTCCCATGAATGATATTAGACCCTCGCTGCTACTCAGAGGCTTCTAGTGTACGAGGAGATGTGCTTGAGGTCATGTAGAAAACCGGCACATGGCATCAATGTGTGGAAACTGGGCCGAGATATTACATGGAGGTTATGGAAACATTGACAAGGGACACTATACCATCCTGGGAGAGGATTTCATAGTCCATATAGTTAGTTATGATGTGATCTTAGAGGTAATTCCTTCTAGTTAGGTAGTTCTAAATTTTCTAGAGAAAATTGGAACTCTAAGGCAATTAAAGGGTAGAGTATCTTGAGTTTCCTTAAGAGAATTAGTAATTTTTTTCTTCCTTAAGATAGTGAAACAATTTCCAAATAAAATAAAATATTTATTCCAGTTAATACTCTGGATAGAAGTAGATTTATAATGACCAACGATGTCTTTTATTATAGTAATATAGTTTTCATCACCCTCATTGAAGAGTATGATATCATTAGTATTGAAAATATGAGTAAGTTACCTCAAGTCCTAGTAACTTTGATAGGTGTAATGTAGCCATCAAATACTACTTTGTTGAGGAACTTACCAAGGTAGTCCTACTTTATCCCAAATAGTAGAGTTGATAAGGGATCTATCTTATTTGATCCCTTTGACCATTTGAAGAATCCTTTAGGGGATCCATTCAATAGAATAAAGAGTCTATATATTTTTAAAAGAGAAAATATCATTTTTACCATTCCGTTGGAGATTCGACATTCCTTCAAAATAAAATCAATAAAGCTCCATTTAAGAGTGCCAAATGATTTAGTGATGTAAAAATTTAATGAAATGTTACTGTTCTTAGATTTCTTTTGAAGAATATTAACAAACTTCTAAGTAGAGTAAATGTATTCTTAAATTATCCTACTAGGAATAAATCCATACTGGTTAGGAGATACCACTTGATCAGTAAGGGATCCCAGTTTTGGATCCAAGATCTAATTGATAATATTATGAAGAGTGTTACCAATCACAATGAGCCTAAATTACATGATGTCTGAAGCCTATCTACACTAAGGAATGAGACAGTGAAAATGTGAGTTGAACTTAGTAGGTAAAAATTCTATAGTGAAACATCTATTATAGCTTTTAGAATTATATCTTGTAAGGTTTTAAAAAAATGCATGAAGAATTTATTGGTGAAACCATATGGTCCAAATTTATTATCCTGGTTTAGATAAAAGAGAGAAAACTTGACCTCATCCATAAAAGGTAATGATGTGAGAAATAAATTTTTCATAAAGGTAAATTTAGAGTAAATGATTACAGAAATTGGAGTACTATATTCAGAGGATCTTTCTTTATTTAAGAGTTTAGAAAAATAATAAACCATACCATTCATGATTTCTTCTTCACTATCTAGTTGTTGTCCATAAATACAAATAGAGGAGATAGGATTCTTGGATCTCATTTCCCTCTTGAGGATATGAAATAATTTAAAATCTCTGTCACCATCTTTTATCCATGTAAGGTAAAATTTATCCCTAAAAGCCTCTTCTTAAGGTTAGGTATGTCTTCAAGCTTTGATTTCATTTCAATATCCTATTCCATAAGGTATTCATGATGATAAATGGTAATTTGTTAATTATAAAAATCCTAATCACCATTCTTCATATCCTTATCTATATTATTGAACTTACATTTACTCTAAGACTTCAGGGTATGCTTAGTTATTTTAATCTTTAGAGAAATCATCATACATGAATCACCATGGTTATGTTTGGACCATTCTTGAGTGACAATTTATTGAAACTCCTCCATATTAATCATAGCATTGTTAAATCTAAAAGGTATAAGATGAGTCCTTTTACTATTAATTTTAATTGAAATAATAATAGGAGTGTGATCAGAGTGAAATTTATCTAGATATTTGTAATATATGAAAGGAAACTTTTCTTAACTCATCATATAGGAAAACACTATCTATTTTACTATCATTTTTTTACCATTAAGTGTATATCTCATCCAAGTTAACTCATCACCAAACACTTAAATTTTATTCAATTGAAAAATTTAAATCCATATTTGGAATTCCTTATATGGGATTCTTACATATGCATTCCCAATATTCTCACTTGGATCAAGAATATAATTAAAATAACAAGCCAATATCTAGTTACCTTTAACCGATTCTGATAATTGAGTTAACTCCCTCCATATATACCTTTTGTATATATAGTAGGTGATGTAATATGTAATTGATATCAAATAGTTTTCATAAGAACCATTAACAAATAAATAGAATCATTGACTCTCAATTTGTGAAATAGAGAAGGCCGAGTCCTTATTAATGAGAATCCAAAGGGTTTAAATAACTATAAACTTGAAGTTATAGGAAATAAATATAAAATATATCTTTTACCAAGAAAAAATATTAAAGGAATTAAAAATATAATTTGGATTAATAGAGATAATTATTTCAATATTATTAGCCTTGATAAAGTGCTGAAGGGATGTGGTGGTATCCATATTTTTTTATCCCGTGGTAGTTCTAGAAGAAGATATTCATTGAACTGACCCTTGGAGTGGGATTATTATAACTAATTACAAGCCTAAATTTAACCCTAATATTTTTATATCGGGAATTCAACTCATCTTTAGGGTTACTTCATAGAGAGTTTAAATTTGTTTGATTCATCCACTTCCCCAGACTAGCTTCTTGAATCAGAGAGGGATAAATTTGTTAGCATACACCTTAAGGATTCAGTTTAGTGAATCTAATTTGGGGGTGTATTTTATGGATTTTTTTATGAAACCTTAATGAAGTGTGAATCCTAAAAATTTTGATCATAATGTAAACTAGGTTCCTTGGTCTAAAGAGTGATTACTACTACCACGCCAGCCATTTACATAGAAATATCATCATAATCAACATTAGTAGTAGACCTCTCTATAGATTTTTAATCATTCTTCATAGGGAACTGAAGGATAGGTGACATGGAGTACACCCAAACGTGTGTGTTAACCATAAAATTATAGGTACTACCTCCCTACAAAACATATAGAGCTATAAGATTCACATCAATCTTTTCCCTGTATTTAGATCCAAGTGGATGATTGGTTCCCCCTGATGTTTCACCATCATTATCTATAGGTCTCTGAGGATTAAGTTGTATTAATACCTATTTTAGGGAAGAATCAGTGTCATGTTGAGTAGAATAGGTACCCCCACATCAGGCTAGGAGATAAGAGATTTCCCCACTCCCATAGCCTCATCCAAACAGGGGATCAAGTGTTCATCCAGTTTGTTATCCACTTGGGTGGACTAGAAAATATCACTGAATCATGGTGCACTAGGGGTGACCAAAGACGTGTTTCCATTAAATAGATGATAAGGTTATTCTTTAGAGAATTAAAAGTCTCTAAAGTCCTGGTGGTGATTGGGTTCAACCATAGTATTGTATCCATTATTTCCTCTAGGAACAACTAGTTTTCTATTATCTTTCCACCTATCCCTGTTTATCCTTAAGTCTTGAGAAGAGTGTCCTTGTTTATTGAAAATGTCAGATATATTCCTACCTCTTTATTCAGTGAAAATATGTCAAAAATTCTTCTAATACACTTTAAATGATGGATATTTTTCCTAAGAAATTATCTGGTTGATAGATTCCACTATTATGGTGAGGATAATGTCTTCCAAAAGAGTGGTTGTGAGGTCAATTTCAATCAGATATGTTAAAAAAATCTCCATACCTAGAATTATAAGTCTCCTTGACATTATTAATAGGTAATCCAAATACATAAGCAATATATTATAGAATCTTGGGTTGTTAATAAAACTAGTTGAGGCCTGAGATATAGATCCAAACAATGGTACACATGATTTCCTCCTCACTTAATGAATAAAAACCTACAAGAGGAGAAGTCATATAATAAGGACCAAATATTATTGAGAATAAGTTCATAAGAATGAAAATAATATCCATGATTAGAAATAGAGTTAAACACATAAAGGCGATTATATTTGACAATAAATTTATCCCAACCACTAGAACAAGAAAGGAGAAAAACTTTAAGAACCACAGATGCCTCCACCATAGAGGGATACCAATAATCCTAAATAAAAAAATTGAGCTACCAAAATCTGCTAATTATTTTGTTAGAAAATGATCCCAATACCCACCATAGATCCTAAAGACACAACAACATCAGTATTAACCTTGAGTAAGCCTTATAGGGGAGGAGAACATCTAGAAACCCCATTTTGGACACACTCATTAGGGGAACCAACTCTGTTTGATGTCCAATAATTCATCTAATACAAGGTCTACTCATACCAAATGTGATACCAGGTATAATTATCTTAGAAAACCCATTCATTTTATCTTTTTCAAACCAACTATTCAATTGTAAAAATCATTATTACCACCCGTAGTTCAAAGGAGGAAAGCCAATTTTGAAAATTATGAACAAGGTTAAGGGATGAATCAAAGAAGTCATGAAAATTCACCCTCCACTCATTCCAAACCCCTTAAACACTTTATTAGAAAACAACTACATGAAATGGTGAATCTATATCATAAATACACACTTGACATGTTTCTTCCAAAGAAATATGATGAGAATAAAGTAAACCTCATGTTGGAATAATACCATAATAGGATTGAAATAAAAATAATTTCACTTTGGGTGGTTCCCTAAGGGACCAAATATCATTATAGTATCCAGAAGGTGGAAAATGGGGTGAATACTCAACCATTAGCTTATATCCAGAATTGAAAAAATAAATTATGAACTTTAACCACTTCCAACACTATTGATCCTTACCCATATCTAGAGTTATAGGGATACTAAGAATGAGGTGACTGTCTCTCTCATTAATTTTTTTTCATGGTCCATATCATCCAAAGAGTCATTAATTAAATCTCACACTCTAGAATTTTTCAAACCTGAGATTTCATGTGAGGAAACTGTCAAACCAAATCTATCCACCAGCTATGGATCCCTCTAAATAAAAACAAAATTACCATTCACCATCCTATAATATAATACTTTATCAATAAGTGAATGAGATCCCCAAATACTTATCAAAAAATATCTTGGCTTAGTACCCAAACAAGAATGTAAAAAATCAGTGGAAGGGAAATATTTAGCTTAAAAGACCTTTGAAAAGAGAGTCTGAACAGGAAAAAACATCAACCTTTCTTAGCCAAAAGTTATTCATTAAAAAACATTAAATTCATGAAACCTAGACCATTAGAAAACATTTAAATACAAAGATTATAACATTACTCCTAATGAATATTATTCTTCTCATCTTGTGACCCCACACAAAATTAGCCAATCGAGAATGAATCTAGTCAATAAGGATGTCCAAAAATCTGAATAAAGATATAGAATATAATGGAATAGCTTGAGGTACTTCATTAATAAGGATCAAATTCCATAACTTTGAAATATTCCTAATTTAACTTAAAAAAAATATTTTTATCGACTCTATTTACAATAGAAGAGAAGACCTGTTTCATTGATCTTATGATAATAGTTAGAAGTCCATTGTATTTATAGTTTTTTTCAACCACTAATATTACACACAACTCCTTTAATTACTCTTTCTTTGATGATGCAACTCCCTTACTAAAACACATTTTTGAATTTTTAGGATTAACATATTGACCATAATCCCTTTAATACATATTAATAATCTCCAAAATTGATTAACATTATTGAGGAATAGTATGTGTAAAGATAAGACCATTATCTATAAAGAAGAGATTAGAAATGGTAGGATAGATAAAACATAACTTTTATCCAAGAATGACCCCACTCTTCACTAAGTTTAATAGAAGATGAGAGAAAACATATTCCACCTGGAAAAAAGATAAGGAGATAAAGGATCCCTTTAATGCAACCCTTTTTAAGGTTTTAAACACTCTAAAGGTCTCTCATCAATATTAATCATGAAAGACACCATAGTCACATGATTCATTGCAGTATTCACCCATTTAACCAAAAAACCCATTATGGAAAGGACCATCACAAGAAAAGGCCATTCAACCCTCTCATAAAATTTCATCATATCAAGATTCATCAACATAAATCCTCTTTTAGAAGAAGAGAGAGTCTTCATAAAGTGAAACAATTTATATGAAACAACTTCATTATCAGTAATAGATCTCTTAGGGATGAACACACTTTGATTTTCATTCACAATAAGAGGGAGGAATTACCATAGATGAGACACTAATATATTAGGGAAAACTTTATAAAAAACATCACAAAGACTAATATGCCATAAATCAGGGATTTTTAGAGGGTTATGTATAACGACCTAGGCTTAAACATACACGGATATTACATCATTTTTTCAGAATACACACACACACACCCAAATACTGTATCAGTTTAGTGCCTTTGGAAACTTGTAATCATAAAAAACTGGTTCATAATACATATAAATATTCTCCCACCTATTTATTCATATCTTGAACCCTTTTTGACATATCATACTTAAAATAATTCTTCATATCCTGGGAAAAAATATAAGAAAAGGGTGAGCTCAGAACTCAGTAAGAGTAAAAAAGGGAGATATTTAAGCATAAACATGACCATAAAGGGTATGGGAATGTGATCATAATATTAAAAGATCATAAAAATCATATCAAAGAGCATACACACGAATCATGTCAAAAATATTGGTAGTTTATAATACACGAATCATAAGGTAATCAAAGAACAAAATCCATGAGATCATAACATTGACATAAGACAAGAAATTGTGTCATGCACAAAAACTTGTAACTTTGTGAACATTTATAAATAGTAACAAGTTCACTCATTAAATTAAGGACATGAAATCAGGACCTTTCATAAACATATGAACATGAAAACCAGGTCCATACATAAAATTATGGACATGAAAACATGGTCCACAACATAATTATGAACATGAAATCAAGTTCACGCATAACATATATACCTCATGAGTTATCCATATTTACCTAATGCATTGGAGGGAGATATAGGTATCATAGTTAATATAATAAAAACCATACATATTTTTTCCTTATGAACATAAATCATTCATCATATCAGAACCCATGAAAATAAATGAGTTTCATAAACATCATTCAATCATAACATAACCCAGGGAAAAGAAATAGGTTTCATAAATATCATTTAATCATAAAAATAAACCATTAATAGAAAGAATAATAATGGTATAATTGGATTATATCCACAGTAAAACATAAGAATCATCAAATAACATTATATTAGATGGAAAATGATTTTTAAAGATCACTTGAAATAATTCTTGAGGAAAATATCCTTTCCACTCTGAAAAAACTTTTAAAACCATAAAAAATTTAGCAAACATTTTTTCATTGGAAATGAAATTTAAAAAATATAAATGAATATTTAAAACCATTTTAAACATATTTTAAATCCATTTTTTTGAAATTACTTAAAATATCATTTAAAACACTTTTAAAATATTTTAAAAACATTATTTTGAAGGAACACAGATTTATGACCGAAGAGAGAATAAAATTAAATAAAGCTTAAAGTATCATTAAATTAAGTATATTCATGATAAAAAATTTCAATGGTTAGTATATACACCTTTTAAACTAACAAGGTTCATAACACAACATGTTTCTCAAAGAATGAAAATTGATACAAAATTACCTTAATGATTTGTTAACTTTTTAATTATAAATAAAATTAACTATAGATCATAAAATTGGTATGTAAATACCCATAAATTTAATTATAAGGATCATATATTACATTAATGTGTAGTATATACACCAAAAAAATAAATTAGTGGTGAATACAACATAAGTCTAGCATAAATAAAAGTGAAACTAGAAATCCTCTTACCACTTTGTAATTATTTGAATCATATTTACCATGAGAGAAATAAAATTATATAGATATTTAAATATCATAATATTAAGGATAATACTAATAAAAATATTCATTTATAGTATATACACCATGTAGAAGAAAACATTCGTGTATAAGGCATGTGTCCCATAGAAATAAAAGTGAGACAACAATCCCTTACCTTATGTGTTGACTCCTGTAGTACTCATGAAAAAATCTTGTATAAAAAATATAAATTTATTATAAATATATTAAAGAACATTATTTAATTATATTATATCATATATTTTTTAATTATGGCATTATATTACCCGTTTATCAACAATTCCATGTTAAAGTTACGTTTTGGGTTATAACCGCTTTGTTTTTCGCAGGTGTTTTGATTTGTTTTATTTTTTATTCTAATAATTATATCACGATTTCATAATTTCTAGAATGATAAAAAATAAATAAATATCATATATATTTAGTATACATGTCTTTATAATAATCTATAAAATATAGAAATAGAAAATGAAATACATCGTTCATGAAGATGATATGCCATACGTACCCATGAATGCTATTTCCATTTTCTTTTCGTATTGAAAGAAAGAAACTAAATGAAATATATTTATATATATATATATAATATAATTATATTATAATTATTATTTCATATATATCATATATATTCATTAAACCCATCCTTAATACATTCCATATAAAGTGTGAATGAATCACATCACTTTGAGGAGGTGGTAGTCCACACATCCACAATTACATTTATCATATTTACACAAAATGGAAAGCAGAAAAGTATGTTTTATATAATAATTAAAAAAATATTAAAGACTTAATAAATAAAATATATATAATATAAAATAAAATTTCTATCATAATTCCCAACCATGATAGGTGTTAAAGGAAAAACAAACAACATCGTTTCATAAGGCGGTAGTTCTCCATACACCAGAACGATAAGTTCGTTACCCATTAGATGGAAGTGTGTGTAATTGTAGGTATAAAAATTATAATAAAAATATATATGTATATTTAGGATATTGTTATTATTATATAATCATGTAATATGAATAGTTTATGGTGTTCAAGGAAGAAATAAAATGAAAACGTTCATTGATGAACATTACCTCTTCTTTGGTATCTCCTTTTGATTTGCACAAAAGGGCATGTTTGGTTGGATTTATAAAAAAATTAAGGATTATAGGTTTAATTGAAAGAAGTTTTTAGAATATTTGGATAGTGTTTTTTGGAAACAAATAGGTTCTAAAGTGTTAGTAAAATAGAAGAAGAGGTTCTCTTTTATAAGAGAGGGGAGAGGCACTTTTGGAATTTCTCAAAAGATTAATTTATAATAAATTCAAACTCAATAAAAATACATCCAAAAGGAAATTTATTCTAAGATAAGATATTATAAGGTTATAATATCATTAAACAATATATTTTATACAAGTTTTGGTGTTATTTTAATCCTTATTATTTTTATTAACCCTTAATTAACTCATTTTAATTAAAACTATGGTAACCAATTTTTCTATACTAAGAGGATATAATTTTTAATTATAAAGTGTAAATTGGGACATAAATGGAAAATTTATGATATTTTATAACATATATAATCTCATTATTCTTTATTAAACATTTTTATGATTTCTAAATAATTTAATAAAATATTATTTTCATAAAATATCAAAGGTGTTAATTTTGACACTATTCATTACTTTGACTTTAAGAAAATAAATACAACAAGATAAATTTGAAAAAATTCACTTAATACACACCTAAAATATCATATTCACCTAGATAAGTTCTTTTATCACCTTAATTATGTCAAATTATATTTCTTTTAATATTTTTAATATCATTTAATTGATTGTTTCAATAATTAAATTATTTGCACATCATCATTTTTGTAATTATTTATAATAATTATTTCTTCACTAAAAGTAAAAAATAAATTTATATGATGTAGATATATTTTTTTAGATTTTATAATAATATATATCTAAGAATTTATTTTATTTAACCCCATGTTAAAAATATTATACTCATTAAAAGTAAGAGTGACATTTTCCACTCTCTTTGATTTTAATAATATCCAAGTAATTTTAATAGAAAAATGTCTATTAAATTATTAAATTTAAATCCTTATGTGTTAAGGGTATAATTATATTCATCAAATAATGTTTTAGGTTTATTTTATAGTCCTTATCAATTTGTTTAACTTAAATTACTCAATTTTCCCTTTACCATCGTAATAAAAATTACCAAAGTTACTATTCATATTAGCCAAAAATAAAAAGAGAACTATTTATTAAATTTGGAACTTATAATTCAAAATTTTAAATACATTTATCATAATTTAATACACAAAAATTTCTAAAATTAATTTAAAATTAATCCTGTTGACAAAATGAAAATACGAGTTTTAAATTGAAAACATCTAAAAGATTGACATGTTTTTATATCCAAATTAAATGTAAAATTCATTAAAATGAACTAAATTAGATTAAATGATAAAATTTTTATATAATTATTATTTAAAACCAATCAAATATATAATTTAAAACTATAAAATAGTTTGATAAAAAATATGTTTTCAGTTAAAATATATTATTTTTCACTATTTACCAAAACATGAAACTTATCAGAAAAATAAAAAACATTAAAACAAAGTAAATTTTGATATCTTGATTTAAAATAAAAAGTTTATTTTTTCATATAAAAATTATAAAATTGTAAAATATTATATTTAAAATGGGCTCTCCATTAAAGGCAGAAAAACTGTATTTTTAGAAAAATACTTCTTTTATGCATAAAATTGGATTTGTTCTTATATAATGTATAGAAAACACATAATATGAATGTTAAAAATTATATTTAATAATATATATATATATATATTTCATTAATATAATTCTGTAAGAGTGATTTTTTTATTTATTGGTATAAAAACACGTTTTCATATTTAAATAAAATTTTAGAAAAACTTTTTCTTTTATTTTTAAAAAATCATTACATTAATTTATAATTAATCGGTCAAATAATTATGTGTAAACCATAATTTCATAATTCAATTAATCAGGTTTATACCTTCTATTATAACGACTAGGTTATAATTTTCTTGTTTAAATAAGTATAATAATAAAATGATGTTTCGTAGAAACTCAGTGTCACATATAATGCAATCTAAGCCAGTGTTGTGTGTAACGCAGGACATAAAAGAAATAAAAATTATTTTAAAAAAATACATATCAAAAAAATATAAGGGTGTTACATTATACCCCCCTTAAAATGAATTTTTCCTCAAAATTCATCTGGGATATCAAAGGTTTAATACATGAAAGTTACTTTCATAGAAAACCTCATCGTAAAAATAAATACTAAAACTTCATTTAAAAAAGGGAAAGTTGGAAGCATAACAGCTACCCAAATTAACTCATAACTATGATTCCACATATAATAACAAAGGTGGAAATTGAAAACATGTACATGGAAGAGAAATCAAACTATCAAGTTTTGATGGAGAGTGATAGAGAACATGGTTAGGAGAAAGTTATCAATAACAAATCCATAACCCATAGAGGCCTAAAAAAGGTCATTGATCTCATAAAAAATGACGATCTCAAGACAAAATTTTATTTCAAGACCCTTTTACCTAAAGTTGAAGAATTTTCATGAGAATACATACTTACTTGATTTCAACACAATTTTACCCTTTGTTATTGATTTATCATTTTCCACTTCATATCTTATTCTAAGAAATTAAGGTGAATTTTTAATTCTTGAAGTATTAGAAGATTATGAGATCCATAAATAAAATGACAGGTCATTCCATCTTTCCTTATCACAACGAAATGTTATCATTAATTATCCAATATGCATAAATCCTCATATGGTGAGATAATAATTTAATCTCTAAAACCTTTTCTGAAGTTTAACAAGAACCGTTATATAAATGGTTAACCTAATAACACCTCTGAAAGATGAAAGTCCAAAACTTTATAAATAGGGACACTAAATTTCTCAAAAATATCTTAATATTGATCCCCAATATGCCATAAATTATATCTTGTTTGTCACATACCAAACATGTGAATACCTTAATCACACATTCTCTTAAAACATGGTAATTACCATAAATACTTATTGAAAACATGCATTATTTCTTAATCCAAATATTATTGGATATACTTCTTAAGTCCAAAAATTTCATAAACTCCACCCATGATAGCATAATCCACTTTTTTAACAAATCCTTAACCAGTTCCAAGGTAGTCAATACCGTCCAATGTACTTATTCATACCTAACATATCTTTATCCAAACATCATCATATAAACATTAGAAACATATTAAGGGTTATATTTCCCTTAATCTTGTGTTTCACATGAATATCACCTTGATATTAAATCACTTTTCTAAGTCTTCAACACCATCCAACATATCCTATTCAATCCATAATGAAAACTTATATAGAAAATACTAATATATTTCATGATTCCTATAACATGATATTTGAATTCCAAAAAATACACTTAAATTATCCAACTTTATTCTTAAATTATTACCTAGGCTTTATTATTTAAGTTCCAAAGGATTGAATAACAAATGGAGGTGGGGGGGGGGTTGAATTAGTTGTTCGAATTTATAAGTTTCAATTATTTTCAAAACTTAACCCCTCTAATCTGTTAAGATTTATATCCTTATCAACTTTTAGTAAATAATCATGCATTAAATAGTAGGAAATAAGAAAATCATACAAAATTTACAAGTTTTATCCTCAATGTGAGAACCTACATCCTTTTCATAGCCACTCCCGTGGGTTTATGGAAATCCATTATTAAGAAGAATAGAATACAACTTGTTTCAACTCCCATTAGACACCTTATATCTCCAGATAGGAATGATTATAATTAATCCCATTATTTTAAAATTTTTGATTATAAAACAATTGAGAAAAAAATAATAATTTTTTTTGAATCTACTCCACAATTGTCGAGTCCGAATCCTCATACCGATTTGGATGGATCATATTTTCTCACTCTAATAATTCTGGATTCAATTTTCTCAATATAATGATGCGAGATCCGATTTTATCAAAATAATGATGCTGGATCCAATTTTATCAATATTATGATACGAGATCCAATTTTCTCAAAACAATGATGCTGGATCCAATTTTATGAATATGATAATGTTGGATTCTATTTTCTCAGTATGATGAACTCACTCCCAATATGCAAAACTCAAACTCTGCTAGAATGCTCAATAAAATTATTCTTCAATCAGATGAGAAATTTTACTTAAAATTATATAGTGCTCTACCTTTTACTTGTGTGTGAAAGTTTTCAATGAAAAAATGATCTGAGGAAGTATTTATAGGTGACTCAGAAAACAAAGGTCGGAAACTTGAAAACATTCCCTGCTTCCTCAAATCTCAAAATCTACAAAAATATCTCACATTTAAAACTTCAACCTTGAATTATTCAAACCTATTTATATTTCTATGATATTTATGATAAATTTAAATTCAAGTTTGACCACTTCTATTCTTTATAAGACTTATTGAATTTTCTTTTTTAGAATTCTTCATAATCAGCTCATTATGATTTTTTGTTTCTTTCTTAGTAAATATGATTTCTATTTCTTTCTCAATGAATCTAAATTCTGTTTCTTTCTCAGTATGGACTCTTTATTATGAATTCTTCAGTATGATTTACTTAGTATGAAAATCTGAGTATGAAAATTTGAGTATTAAAATCAGAGAACAATTTCCCCAGTACAAAAATCTCGATACGATTTTCTTATTATGAAAATCTATATACGGAAACATGAGTACAAAAATGTCATTATGATATTACCAGTAACAAAATACCAATACATAAATCCTAGTATGAAAACATAAGTATGAAAATCTCAGTATGTTTTTCTCATTATGAAAATATCAGTAAGAAAATCTAAGTATGAAAATCTGAATACGAAAATTTCAGTACGTTTTTTCCAGTATGAAAACCCCATTACAAAAATCTCATAATGAAAATCCAAGTATGATTCATTTCTTACTCAATCCCAGAAACTTATTCTTCTTTATCATCTCATTACGATGTAATTCCCATTATGATGGAAATATCATTTTATAGCTTTAAAATTATTCAAACCTCTACCATTTCTTCAAAATATTTTATCATGAGCATTTTCATGATTTGTGATAACTTCTTGATCAGAAAACCATCATTTGATTTATTTTTATAAAGTATGAAACTTTATAACTCTTGAATTTACATTATTTCTAAATCAAAAACTTCATTCTTTCTAACTCTGTAACTTCATTCTTTCTTTGATTTATAAAAAAAAAATCCTCCAACAAACAATAAATTCTGCCTCTAATTATTTTGAATCCAATTATTTTCAAAGTCATGTTGATGGACCTAAATACGATAAAGTGTTTGATCAACAACTTCATCTTTCTGACTTCTTTTGTTTCCAGTGCATCTTAATAAGAAAACCCTGGTCTATAAATTTGTGTCCTGAAAATAACCTCATTATGATGGACTGGGTCTGATTCCTAAATAACAAAACATACTTCAACAAAAAGGTTAGTTGTCAAAAAATACAAAAAATTTGTTTAAAACAATTTAACTATAAAGGTTCTTCAATCCCCCCCTTTGGATTTGTTTAAAACCCTTGTTAAAAACTTTTCAACTCTCAGAAATGTTCACAACTCAAATTTTGTATAAAAACTCATGTTTTTTACTTTTATCAAAACATAGCCTTTCTCAAAATAAAATGTCTTGACCCCACACTACTGGATAACTTAATGTTTTTTAAATTAATTCCATCCCTCAGTGGAAAGTAAGTTTTGCAACCATATAAAGATAAACTCTCCTCACTTTTCTTTTCACACTTTCTTTATCTCTTATCTATTATTTCTTTTCAAATTTTCTTTTTCTCTCCCCTATTATTTTATTTCTTATGTTCTTTATCTCCCCAATTTTATGATAACCACAACTTCAAATTCATAAAATAAAGAGAAGTAAAATTTCTTACAAAGTACAAAGTACAAATTTGTTAATTTCTCTCCCCCTTTGTCAATATAATCCAAAGCACAATAGGGGGGAGGGGTAATTCCTTATAAGTTTTAGGAAGTCATGGGAGGAGGTTGAACATGAAGTTTCAACCTCAATTATGCAAACCTTTCTTTCAACATTGATTTTGTAAAGATATCAAAAATATTATACTTTATTTAAATTTATCCCAACAAAACATATCTAGAAACAACTTTCTCCTTTATAAAGTGAAAATTTATATCATTGTGTTTTGATCTTGAATGTTGGAAAAGATTCTTAGAAAGATCAATTTCACTCTAATTATCACAATGTATCTTTAATGGTTTAGAAACTTTTACTTTCAAATATTTCAACTAAACCCTCATCCAAAAAATTTGAGTAAAATCTTGAGTAGCTGCAATATATTCGGATTCAGCTGTGCTCAAAGTTATTAAATTTTTTTATTACTATTTAAACTCACACAACATTCACCTAAGAAAAATGTTCCTCCTGAGGTTGATTTTCTATCATTACAATCTCCATCCCAATCAGTATTATTATAAACATGAAACTTCATTTCACAATTTCTTTTGTATAAAAACCTATGTGAATTTATTTATTTGAAATATCTCATAATTCTCTTTGCTTCCAATAAAAGTGATTCTTTCGGATTACTTTGATACCTGAAACACAAATTCACAACATAAACAATATCAAGCCTTGAGGCTGTAAGGTAAAGAATATTTCTTATCAGCTTTTGAAAATGTCTTTCTAATTCACACTTATTCCAGATCCATCTTTGCTCGACTTTTTGCTCACTGAAATAGGAGTTTAAACTTATTTGGATTCTACCATCCCAAAATTCTTTAACAATTCCCTGGCATAATTTTCTTGATATAATGAAATGTATTTTTCTTTTTTTAGAACTTATAATCCAAGGAATAAAATTAATTATACCGACATATAAATTTCAAAATCATTCTTTATTTTCTTAGAAATTTTTTTAGAAACATCTTATCTATCCCCAAATTTTTTTTATCATCCACATAAACAATTAAAATTAGATTCATGAAGTCTACATATTTCAAATATAAGTTTCTATAAACTTTTCATTTATAAAAGTTTAACATTCTCAAACAATTATCAAGTTTAGAATACCATGAACGTGGATATTTTTTATCCCATTCAAATATTGCTTCAATTTAAAAAACTTTGTTTTAATGATCATAAAGTGAAAACCCACAAGGTTGTTCAATTTAAATTTTTTCTTTAATGTCACCTTTTAATAAATCTTACTTTACATATATCTAAAAACATTGTAAATATAATGTGTGGACACTGAAAGAAACATTTTGATAGTTTCTAATGATGCTACTGGGGAAAAGGTTTCTTCAAAATCCATACCTTCCGCCCATGCATAGCGTTTACAAACAAGTTTGGATTTGTTTCTTGAAACTTCTACACGTTCATTTAACATTTTTATGTAAACAAACTTGGTTCTAATAAATTTTTTATTTTCTGTCCTTGAAACAAGTTCCCATGTTTAATTCTTCTCAATCTGATCCAAATCTTTATTCATAGCATCTACCCATTCTTTGTGTTGAATAACATCTGAAACCGATCCTAGTTCAAATTTTGAGATAAGTGGAGTCTGATTATCTAATCTCAAATTTATTCTTTTCTGAACTAGAGCCTTATAATTAACAATAATGTTTTCAGATTCAATTTTTTGGAAGGTAAGAAATTTAAAATTTTCTTTCCTAGATGAAATTTCCTCATCACTTGATTCTTCTGAGTCTCTATAAGGATGTTTTGAATTACTTTCACCATTTTTGTGATTCTCTAGTTTATCCTACTCAGTATTCTAATTTTTTTAAGTAACTTTGATTTTCAATTACCTTCTCATTATATGAGTATGAAAAATTTTTCAAATGTTTGTTCTAACATTTGTAACTTCTTCCATTTAGTGAATAACCCATAAAATTTCCTTCCTCGCTTTCTAATCAAACTTTCCCAAATTTGGATTTTTGATTTTGAGAAAATATGGACTTCCAAAAAATTTGAAGTATTTAAATAAAGGTTTTTTGGTTATACCACATTGAATAATGAATAATGATTGTTTCTGGTCTCAACAAGCATCTATTTTAAACACATATAGCAGTACTAATAGCTTCTCTCTAATAGAGTTTTTAAATTTTGTATTATCCTAACATAATTCTCCCCATTTCCACAAAAATTATATTGTTTCTTTTTTCTAATCCTTTTTTTTGTGGAGTATAGAGAGTACTATGATGATTTTTGATACTATTCTTTATCCGATAAGTTTCAAAATAATTTCTTATAAATTTGGTACCATTATATGTTCTCAACTTCTTTATGAAAACTCCCATTTATTTCTCAACATCTTTCTAAAGAATTTGAACATTTCAATAGCCTCTAAATTGTTCTTCATATACATGATGTTTTCATCTGAGTGAAATCATCAATAAAAGTGATATATTATAAATCACCTTTTATTTATTGATGTCTCATCAAAACACATAAATCATAATGAATAAGCTCAAGTGGTCTAGCAGATTTAATCTTAATTATCTTATAACTTTTTTAAATCATATTTACTTTTTCCAAAGTAATACAAAAATATTCACCTCTTCTTTTCGATTCTATAAAATTATGAAAAACATCAACTTTAGAAAGTTTATTCATTTTTTCTCCCCAAGTTGTCCAAGTATTCGGTGCCATAATTTGTTTTCATCACCAATACACAAGTAATAAGAGTTATTAAATTCTTCTATTTTAAAGAGATTCCCACTAGTTTTTTCTCATTTTGTAATGACTATTCCATATTTCACACTTTTGATGATACAAAAATATTTTATAAAAACAAATTATTTTCCATCTTCACAAATTTGACTTACACTAAGTAAGTTATGTTTTATCCCATCAAAAAATAAAACTTCCTTAGATTTCAGCTTTTTTATCTTCAATCTCAGCCGTTTCGATTCCTCTGATTTTTAAGGAACTATCATTACTAAAGGTAACTACTCCTCCATCATTAATTTCAACATGTTTCAGGATTTTTATATAACCTGTCATATGTGAAGGGAAGCCACTATCAAGTATCCATGGTTTATTCATTTTACTTGCTTTCAATTTTGTTTCAACAACAAAAGCCATTTCCTCAACTTTCTTCCTTTCAGATATCTTTTCTTTTCTATCATAATAAACTTATTCTCGAAATAGTTTCATACATCTTTCATCATGATGACCAAAATTATCACATATTCCAAAAAATTATTCCAGAAATTCAAATTTATTTCTTGTTGGTATGTTTATAACATTTTGAGAATTCAATTTTTCACCTTTCTGTAAGTTAGAAAAGTTTATCATTCAAATTTCACTATTTATTACACTTTTCTTAAACCTTCTTCTAGGTAAGGATAAGTTGTGCCAAAAATTATAATCCCTACTCCCATTGATTAAAAAACACCAGCAATAACCATAAAATCTTGATTTTCTATTGAAATAAGATCTTTCTCTATTGTAACTTTTTTGAGGTTGGTAACTTCTTTCAACTCTTACATAGTCGGGATGTGAACCATCTTTTCTTTTGAGTGAGTTTTATACTTTTATATATTTGATAGGTTTCTTACATCCTATCTCCACCCAAGATTTCCCAATAATATTTCCAGAACCTGGAATGTTAAAATAATCAGATGAAACATTATTTTTTATAAGAGAAGATTTCACATCATTCTCATACTGAGCTTTCTTAAAAACTATAGAAGTCTCAGCTTTTACTTCCAAAGCTTTATTGAAGTTTTAATTAATCTTCCTCAATGTATTTTCAGACTCAATAATTTTTTATTGAAACTTATTAACCACTTCTTCCTTAGATTTCAACTTTTTACTATGATCTTCAATCATCTATCCCTATTCAGAAATTCTAAGTTTGTAACTTAAGATCTTCTGAATGTATTCATCCTTTTTCTTGATGATATCTTTTCTTACATTAGAAAATTTTTCACAATATTTCTTTATTACTCCAATTTATTTCTTGAGAGTTTTTTTCTGCTCAAGACATGAAACAAGTTCTGTTCTGAGCTGATACTCTCTATAAGATTCTTCACCACCTTCTTCACTCTCCGATAAATATTTTGTTTTCCCAACTTTTTCAATAAAGGTTATAAATTATTCTAAATTTTCATAATTAAAATAATTATTTTTGGTTTAGTTTGATTCAAATTTCTTAACCAACATACGTATTCTATTTCTAGTAAACTTCTTCTTTTATCTGTTTTCAGAATTTTCTTTTTTATCATTTTTGTCCCACTTCTTTCATCGAGGTTTCCATTGAAATATCCTCGGTATTATCTAACTTTATTTTTGAGGAAATTCATAGAAAAGTGTTCGATTCCACCACACTGAAAATATTTTAGAGGAATTTTTCCTTTATACTTTCCACTTCCTCTTTTATAGTTCTTATATATAAGATAAATGATTTTTTCATTTAACTCATCATCCTCTTAATCTTCAGAGTCATAAGGATCAACATATTCAATATCTTTAATTTTAAACTTTCTCATAGCTTCAATATCTATTTCATATTTCATCTTATTTTTAGACATTGGAGCTTTTATAATTTCATAATCAACAATAAAGTTATGCAATTCATTAATAGATAAATCATCTTTATTTTCTAAAGAATAAATTTTATAATTAAACATGTTTGAAAAGTTTCTCACAAGTTTCTTCACAATTGTATAATCTTACAAGACATATTCAAAATCATCTGATGTTACAAACAATTTAATTTACTCTGGTGACGTATTCATTAATTGTTTTATCATATCTCATTATGATGTGTTCCTACTTACCACACTATATTTATACCTTTGATTCCTTAACTTTTGTATTCTTTTTGAAAACTATTTCCAGATTGTCTCATATATTTTTTAATTTTTGAAACCCAACAACTTCAGATAAACATTCTCTGATAAGTACATAAGTATTTTATTTCTAGCCTTTCTATAAACTTCTATATTTCTATTATCAATAAATTTCATAGGATAATATTTATCAATAAGTAGAAAACCAATAGTAGCAGCATCAACAACTTCAAGGCCAAGAGATAATAGGTAAGGAATCATCCTATTTTTTCTTCCACAATAATTGTTTTCCATAAAATATAGAAATCCCTCTATTATTGAAATAATTTATATTATCCATGATAGGTATTCAACAAGCTAACCTTCCATTTGATACCAATTGAAGTTCTAAAATATTGAATAACAATTGAGAAGGGGGGGGGGGTTGAATCAGTTGTTCACTTTTATAAGTTTTAATTATTTTAAAAACTTAGCCCCTACAACCTATTAAGATTTATATACTTATCAAATTTTAGAAAATAATAATTCATGCAATTATTGGAATGCAAGTAAATCACTCAAGCTTTATAAGGTTTAACCTCAGTGTGAGAACCTACATCCTTTCCATAGCCACTCCCATGGGTTTATAGAAATACACTATTAATAATAAGTGAATACAAATTGTTCCAATTCCCTTTAGAAAATTTTTATCTCTTGATAGGAATAATTATACTAAATCACATTAGTTTAAAATGTTTTTTATAAAATAATTTAGATAAACAAAATAATAAAGACTTTTTTGAATCTGCTCCATAATTTATCTGTCCGAATCCTCAATTCGATTTGGTTGGATCCAATTTTTTCAATCTAATAATTCTGGATCTAATTTTCTAAATACAATGATAATGGATATGATTTTCTCAAAACAATGATGCTGAATCCAATTTTCTCAATATGATGATACTGAATTGAATTTTCTCAAAACAGTGATGCTAGATCTGATTTTCTGAATATGATAATGCTGGATCCAATTTTATCTGTATAATGAAATTACTCTCAATATACAAAACTCAAACTCTACTAGAATTCTCAATAAAATTATTCTTCAATCATATGGGAACTTTCACTTTGAATTATTCAGTTCTCCGTATTTTGCACATGTTTCAAAGTTTTCAATGAACAAATTATTTGAGTAAGTATTTATAGAAGACTTAGAAAACAAAGGTAGAAAACTTGAAAACATTACCCACTTCCTCAAATATCAAAATCTCTAAAAATATCTTGCATTTAAAACATCAAATTTAAATTCTTCAAACCTCCTTATATTTCTCTAAGATTTAAAAAAAATTGAAATTCATGTTTGAACACTTGAATTCTTCATAAGAATTATGGAATTTTCTTTTTGAGAATTCTTTGTAATAAACTCATTATGATTTCTGTTTATTTCTCAATGAATTTGATTTCTATTTTATTTTTAGCAAATCTGAATTCTATTTATTTCTCAGTATGAACTCTTATTTATGAATACCTAAGTATGATTTACTTAATATGAAAATCTAAGTACGAAAATATGAGCATGAAAAACTCAGTACAATTTTATTAATATAAAAATCTCAGTACAAAAATATGAGTATGAAAATATCGGTACGATTTTCCCAATATGAAAATATCAGTATAAAAATATGAGTACCAAAATTTCAGTATAATTTTATTAATAAAAAAAATCCCAGTACAAAAAACTCAGTATGAAAATATGAGTTCGAAAATATTAGTATGATTTTCTTAGTATGAAAATATAAGTACAAAAATCTGAGTATGAAAATGTTAGTAAAATTTTCCCAGTATGAAAATTCCAATATGAAAATATCAGTATGAAAATCCCAGTAAAATTCATTAATTCCTCAGGACCAAAAATATATTTTTTATTTCTTAACTAATTATGATGTAATTCCAATAATGATAGAAATGTCATTTTTTAACCCTAAAATTATTAAAACCTCTCCACTATTTCTTTAAAATATTTTATCATGAGTGTTTTCATGATTTGTGAGAACTTCTTGATCACCAAAGCATCATCTGAATTGTTTTTAGAAAGTATGTTGACTTTCTAACTTCTAACTTTACATTCTTTCTAACTCAACAAATTCATTCTTTCTAACTCAAAAATTTCATTCTTTCTTTGATTATGGGAAAAAATCCTCCAACAAACAATAAATTCTACCTCTAATTATTTTGAATCCGATGATTTTCAAATTCATGTCGATGGACCTGAATACGATAAAGTGTCTAATCAACAACTTTATCTTCCTGAATTATTTTTTGTTCGATGTAGCTCAATATGAAAACATGGGTCCAGAAACTTGTGTCCAAAAAACAACCACATTATGATGGACTTGGTCTAATTCTTAAATAACAAAACATTCTTCAATAAAAAGGTTAGTTTTCAACAATTACAAAAACATTGTTTAAATCAGTTTAACCACAAAGGTTCTTTAATTATATTATTCTTTCCAAGAATTCAAAATATAAATAATCTCTTAAGGTTACTCAACCTAAATCTAATCATGATTCTTATTCTTAATATAAACAATACTGTTAGAATATCCCATACCTTTCACATGTCATTTTTGGTCTCTTTATCCTTAGCAGTATAACCAATACTCATACCACCTTCCTAATTTTATTTATGATATTTACACCTTGGACATCAATTTCCATAATTCCCATACTTTCCACATCTGAAACATTCAATGTTAACTCTGTTCCTTCTAGTTCTTTCTATTGACTATGACTAGAAATCATAGTCTGAGAAACACTCATCATAGTAGGAAAACACATAATCATGAATAATTACTTATAGGCTACCTAAATCATGAAACCTACTTTTAAATATATTACACTTTAGGCCTATCCTTTGAGATATCCCTATACATATCCTTAGAAATATCCCTAGGGATCTCACTAAAATTTTCTCATCTGAGTTTCCAAATGTTGACTAAACCTTTACTCTGATACCCACTATAATGACCCAGGTTTAAGTCTACATGGATGTTACATGTTTTTTTTGGAATAAACATACACATGAATAAATACCATATTAGTTTAGTGCCTTTAAAAACTTGGAATAAAAAACAACTGGTTCATAATACATCTATATCTTCTCCTGCCTATTTATTCATATTTAGAACCCTTTTTGACATATCATACTTAAACCAATTATTTATATCATGGGGAAAAGAAACATAAGAAAAGGATGAGATCAGATGCTCAATAAGGGTAAACAAGGGAGATATATAAGCCTAAAATTGAGCATAAAGGGTATGGGAGTGTAATCATTACATTATAAGATCACACCCTGCATATAAAAGATCATAAACATGACTCAAGACATACATATTGGTAGTTCATAAGACATGAATCGTAAGGTAATCAAATAAAAAAAATACATGAGATCATAACATTACAATAATACATGAATTTTTTGCATATAAATAAATATATAACTTTTTGAACATGTATAAATGGTAACTGGTTCACTCATTAAAGTAAGGACTTCGAATGAGGCCCTTGTATAAACATATGGACATGAAAACTAGGTCTATGCATAAAATTATGAACATGAAAACTAGATCCTTGTATAGAGTTGTGAACATGAAATCAGGTTCATGAGTAACATATATACCTGATGACTTATCCATCTTTATCCAATGCATTGGAGGGAGACATAGGTCCCACCCATCATATAATGAAAACCATACATATGTGTTCCAAAATAAAATAAATCATTAATAATATAAGAACCCATGAAATTAAATGGGTTTCATAAACATCATTCAATAATATATTAATGGGAAGTATATACACCACGTAGAATAAAAAAGTAGTGTATACGACATGTGTCCTATAGAAATAAAAGTGAGACAAAAATCCCTTACCTTATGTCTTGACTCCCATCATACTCAGGAAAAACTGATGTATAATAAATATAAATTTATTAAAAATATATTAAATAATTTTATAAAAATATATTATATCATATATGATATACTTATGGTCTTATATTACACATTTATTAACAATTCCATGTTAACGTTACGTTTCAGGTAATAACGTCTTTGTTTTTTCACATGTATTTTGATTTGTTATGTTTTTGGTCCTCATACTTATATCATGATTTATTAATTTATAAAATGATAAAAATTAAATAAATATAATATATATTTAGTATATATGTATTTATAATGATCTATAAAATATAGAAATAGAAAATTAAATACACCGTTTATGACGACAGTAGGCCGTACATATGCATGAACGTTGTTTCCATTTTATTGTCCTATTGAATGAAAGAAATTAAATGAAATATATGTATATATAAAATATAATTATATTATTATTATTTCATATATATCATATAAGTTCACTAAAACCAAAATTAATACATTTCATGTAAAGTGTGAATGAATCACATCGTTTTGAGGAGACGGTAGTCCACATGTTGACAAACAAAGTTATCGTATTTACACAAAATGGAAAACAATAAGGTATGTTTTATATTATTATTATAGAAGAATAAAGAAATCAGAAATAAAATATATATCACATAAAAATATATTTCACTTCATAATTCCCAACCATGATAGGTGGTTAAGGAAAAACAGACAACATCATTTTGTGAGGCGGTAGTTTCCTGTACACAAGAACAGTAAGTTCATTACCCATTCGATGGAAGTGTGTGTAAGTGTAGGTAGAAATATTATAATAAAAACATATCAGTATATTTATTATGACTAGGTTATTATATAATCATCTAATATGAATAATTTATAGGGTTCAAGGAAGAAATAAAACAAAAACTTTTATTGATGAACACTATCTCTTCTTTGGGTATCTTCTTTTGATTTGCACAAAAGTACTTATTTGGTTGTCTTTATTCCAAAAGTAAGGATTATAGTATTAATTTAGGAAATTTATAAGAATATTATAACATATTTTGGCTGAAAAAATATGTTTTGAAGTGTGATTAAAAGATAAAAGAGGTACCCTTTTATAATAGAGGGGAGGGGCACTTTTGGAATTTCTCAAAAGATTAATTTATAATAAAATCAAACTCAATAAAAATATCTCCAAAATAAAATTTAATCAAATATAAGATATGATAAGGTTGTAATATCATCAATCAATATATTTTATACAAGGTTTTGTGTTTTTTTAATTGTTATTATTTTTATTAACTTTTGATTAACCCATTTTAATTTTGATTATGTCAACTGATTTTTTATACTAAGAGGATGTAATTTTTAATTTTAAAGTATAAATTGGACCATAAATGATAAATTTATGATATTTGAGACCATATATCATCCACTTTGTACTAATTGAATATTTTTATGATTTATAAATACTTTAATAAAATATTATTTTTATAAAATATCATAGGTGTCAATTGTGAAATTATTCATTACTTTGATTTTAAGAAAATCAATAGAGCAAGACAACTTCAAAAAAATGCACTTAATACAACCCTAAAATCTCATATTCACCTATAAAATTCGTGTATCACCTTAATTAGGTAAAATTTTATTTATTTTAATATTTCTAATATCATTTAATTGACTGTTTCTTTAATTTAATAATTACTGCATCATCATTTTGTAATTATTTATGATAATTATTTATTCAATAAAAATTAAAAATAAATTTATATGATGTATATAAAAATTTTATATTTCATAATAATATATATGGTCGAGAATATTTTCTATTTAACCCCATATTAAAAATATTATACTTCTTAAAAGTAAGAGTGTGACATTTTGTCACTCTCTTTGATTTTAATAATATCCAAGTCACTTTCATGGAAAAGTTCCCATTAAACTATTAAATTTAGATAATTATGTGTTAAGGGTATAATTATATTCATCCAATAAATTTTTAACAAGTTTTAGGGTCATTTTATAGTCCTTATCATTTTATTTTTAACTTAAATTACACAATTTTCCCTTTACCATTATAATAAAATTTAAAAGAGTTACTATTCATATTGGAAAAAATAATTGGAAACTATTTAATAAATTTGGAACTTATTATTTGAAATATTAAATCCATTTTTCATGATTCAAAACTCATAATTTTTTTAAAATTAATTAAAAATTAATCTCATTGATGGAACGAAAATATGAGGTTTAAAAGTGAAAAAGTCCAAAAGATTGACATGTTTTTAAATGAAAATTAAATGTGATATTGATTACAATGATCTAAATTAGATTAAATGATAAAAAATTTAACTAATAATAATTTAAAACCAGTTAAATATATAATTAAACACTATAAAATATTTTGATGAAAAATCTGTTTACAATTAAAATTTTGTATTTTTCACTATTTATCAAAACATGAAACTTATCAAAAAAATATCAAAAAATCAACCAAAGTAAATTTTTATATAAAAATTTCAAATAATAATTTTATTTTTTCATATATAAATTATAAAAGTTAAAAAAATAGATTTAAAATGGGTTCACCATTAAAAGGCGATAAAACTGTATTTTTATAAAAATATTTCTTTTATGCATAAAATTGGATTTGTTCTTATATTATGTCTAGAAAAAGAATAAGATGAATGTTCAACATTTAATTTAATAATATATATATATATATATCATTAATATAATTCAATAATAGTTACTTTTTTATTTATTGGTATAAAACACACTTGTGCATATTTAAATAATTTTTCATAAAAAACTTTCCTTTTATTTTTAAAAAAGTTTTACATTAATTTATAATAAACCGGTCAAATAATTATGTGTAAAACATAATTTCATAATTTATTTAATCATGTTAATACCCTCAATTCTAATTTCTAGTTTATAATTGACTTGTTTAAATAATTATAATAATAAAATGTTGTTTTGTAGAAACTCAGTGTTGTGTATAACACAAGCTAAACCGGTGTTGCATGTAACACAAGAAATCAAAGAAATAAAATTATTTTTATAAAATACATATCATAAAAATCTATAGTTGTTAAGTTATGGATATTTCAAATAAGGGTAATAAAATTTTCATTCAAGGAGTTGAGAGAAGCTTATCTTGCTCACTGGTCCTTAATAAGATAGACCACATTAGTGTCAATAATCTTCCATTTTTTTTTAAAAATAAATTGTGAAATCCATCAGGACCAGGAAACTTAGAAGAATGAATCTTTTGAAGAGCACAAAATTTTTTTTTCATTAGAAATATCTATTTATAGTTTTTGATTCATATCATATGTAAAAAAATTCAGGATTTAATTAACCAAACTGGAAGTAATGTTAGTGATTTAAACCCTATAAAGACTGTAAAAGATATTTAGAATGATATGATTTATTTCATTTTCATATTTATAAATTCTACCTATCAAATCATACAATAGAGAAAATTTATTTTCCCCCTCCTAGAAAATGTTTTTAGTAGAAAAAGGTTGTATTTTGATCATAATGCCTAATACAAGTTTCTATATCCATTAGAAACAAGTATCACTCCTTCTCCCTTAGAGCCTCATGCAACTCATTTTCAAAAAAGAGATCTTTCTAAGAACTGGAACACTTCATGAAATATAGATACATTTCCTCATTTGATTCATTATTGAGTTGATTTTTATATAAAAATCCACAGACCTCAAATCACTCCACCTTTGAAGATAGGTTTACAAATTTTTTATTTTAGAAATAGAATAATGGCTCAAAAAATCCTAGAAAGAATGAATAACATCCTCACATATGTTATCTTAAAGCCATAAGATTTTAAATTGGAACATCCACCTAGGTTTTCCAGCCTCTAATTAAAAAATCATGGATAAAATAATTGGGTAGTGATTAGATGATATTGGGGGAAAATGATAAATTGAAAATGATTAAAATATAGTTTTACATTCATTAGAACCCATGAATCTATATAGAAATTCAACAATATAGAAAACAACTGATTTTCCTCTATACCAAGTAAACAAAATTATAGAGAAACTGAGATCATGTAAGTAATTCAAAATAAGAGAGTATCAAAAAGATTCCATATATCCATATATTCTAGAATTTATGCCTTCTTCTTTATAGAAAACAATAATTTTGTTTAAATCCCCTATGAGTAGAACCTCTTTCAAAATCATGTAGTGGATGTAAAAGAAAACACAAGGTATCCAACATACTTTCCTCTACATATATGGAAGTATGTATCACATTACAATCTATCCTCACTCTCTTCAGGGAAATCAAATCATCCAACTCAAATAGATCTTCTCGAGATAGATTTTTATTTCATATCTATATTTTGGATGCCTTAATATTGTTGGGAACCTGGGGTTTTCTTTTCCATCTACTACATGATTTTGAAAGAGGCTATAGTCATTTATACATAACTCAGGAAACCCAATAAATGGTACCATGAAAATAAATTTGAATAAAACATCTTCCTCTTTTACCCTATACATTATCTCATGTAAGCTATCTATCATATTATCCACATCAAAACAAGCACTATTTCTTGAATATTTCAAGTTGGGATCCAATATGGCTAGAATATATAAACTAACATCCCTAGGAAGAGACATATATATGCTAGTATTAGATAAGAGAGTCCTTATTCAATATTGGGAAGCATCCTTATCTATAGATCCCCTTTCCACAATGGCCTAAGAACCTAGTGGCTCACCAACATCTGTTAAAATGTGTCTATACATATGAGAGAAATGGTTTCTGCTAATCCCACTCCCATCATATGACTATGAAAGACCATATGGTATGGGTGGTACCAGAAAAATCACTTCCAATTTCTTATAATGAGTCGAATATCCAGCCTCTTTTACTTTCTCTAACATTTCATGGTCCTTCATTTCTCCACCATTGAAATGAAAATCCCACCCGAACCTTTCACACGGAGGCAAAATCCATACAGAAACATAGTTTGGCCTTTCGAGTTCATACTTTTAATCTCATAGTTATTTTTTGAATGACCTTGTACTTCATAGAAGAAGAAAAAATTAGAATCCTGTCATATTTAAACAAAACCCAAAAACAAGAATCCTTGGCCTTGAGAAATGTGCCTCAAAAGGACAGTTAGTTGGCATTAAAAAGGGATTTCAACCTGATTGTGAAAAAAACTAATATTAGAATTAATTTCTAATTCATTGATAATTTTTTAAAAACTATCATCATTTAGCGATGTTTTTCTAAAATCACCACTAAAAAAATAAAATGAAACATTTAATGGTGGTTTTGAAAACTGCTACTAAAAAATAACCATTAAATGTTATTTTTCATACAGTGGTTCCTCACCCCTTATGGTTAATGAGGTTAAAAACAATTCTAAAAATCACATTACCAGTTCAAAGTAGATAAAGCCTTTATAATATCCTTTAAAATACAAAATATTTATGGGGAAGATAATGAACAAGAGGCTATCTACTTTGTGGTAAAAAAGGTCATTGGAAGAGGAACTGTAATGAATTAAAGAATCAATCATAATCTTCTTCTTTAGGTATATTAATAATTGAATTTAATATTTCTATTTTAATTATTTGGTATTAAATACATGTTTTTATTGAAATATAGGAACCAATGAAGTTCTAAAACATTACAAGTGAGGGGAATTATCTAAGTATGTGAAATAGGTTATTCTTAAGCCAACAATGAGTATTTTACTTTAGAGTGATAAGTGTATTGATTCTTGTAATATAATTATTTTTTATTGATTATTATTAAAACATTTATATTAGTGTCTAATTAAAAAAATGAGGCATTAATTCATTTTTAAATGAGTGTTGTTACGGTACTTCATACTTAATAGTTTAGTAATACTTGAATCAAAGATACCGAATATCATCAATGAATAATGAAAATAAAATATAAAACTCATACCAAGTTATGGAAAGATAATTATATGTCAAGTAAAACTAAATTAATTGTCAAGTATATACCATGATGGGTGTTTAGACTCTTTAGAGATAGAACTTTTTGGTATTTTATACATTTACTTATTAATGTTTTAGATAAATAAATCTTAGATATTAATGGTAATACAAAAATATTTTAGAGTCAGTTCATAAAGACCATCTAAAATATTATAATAATAATATTTAGGTAAATTCATATACTCCAAGAGATTCCTTTAAAAAATATTAATAATGAAAAAGTATAAGGAATGAATACACTTGGTAAAATATAGAAGATCCTTCAGATGGGATTGTTGGCGAATAAATTAGAAAATTATTCATTTATCATTAAAATATTTAGTAGAGTTACTTGTGAACTCACATTTCCTTATACACATCAAGTATCTAATGGTAGTATAAGGATGATTGATAAATTTCCTTATATGTATTGTAAGTCTTCCATAATTCTTTTTAAGACATGTTTTGTAAATAATAGTGTGCTAACTTACCATATGCCAACTAGATTGACCAATGGATATCATATAAGTTATAATATGATTGGATTCCATTATGTGACAACCTCATGTGTTTTATGAGAATCACTTGTTAAATATAACTTTAGCTATAATAGTAAATTAATAAAAACACTAAGTGAATACTAGTTAATTATCCTATACATACTCAGGAAATTACAATCCCTAATCGATAAATGTATTAGTAAATACTAACAATATTCCTATAATATAGGAACACATATCTTTTAAGATAGTGGGAGAAAGCTATAATTCAATGAATTCAAGGCTCAAAATGCACATGAGTTGGCATAAAAACATTAAACTCAAAAAGTTCTAGTGGTAATAGTTATTATAGAGGCATAAATTTTATAGGAAAGTTAAAACTAGAGAGGTGGTTTTATATTCACTAAGACATGTGTTATATTATTTTATAATAATAATGAATCCTAGAGGGAACTGGTAAATAGAAACATGATAAAAATTGTGAGTTATTATGAATTTAGAGATAGATTCCATGCACCAAAATCCAATTCCATATTTTGGTAGTTTCTCTAATTGATTTAAATACATTGGGAGTTATTAAAGAGAAACTATAAATTAATTGTACAATATAGTACTAATAAGACATTATTGTTTACTAAATGTTTCAAGTGATTTGTAGACATAGTCTATGAAGAAAGATTAAAACAGTCATCATTCTAAAATTAGTTATAATTATACTTGTTATAACCACCTTTTATGATCATTATATTAGGATATTAGAGGCCAATACCCCTTCCTTTAGGTAACCCCTATTTAATATTTCTATATAACATAACTATAAGGGTTATTGACACCAAAGAAATCAAAAAATTTATGTAAGTTTCAAAGATCCATTTATTTATTGAAGAATGAATAATGAATATAAAATATTTTTTAATCCATCCATAAGAGTTTGGGTTTTTAGAGAATGAAATTTAGCTATGTGTCAACAAGAGTTTAGTGGGAGATCTATAGTTTTCCAACTTAGATATATTGATAACATATAGAAAATATGTGTTAAGTCTTATAGTTTTATGACTAAAGAAAATAATTTCTCTAAGAATTACTTAAAGTATCCTTTTGAGTTCTAGAGAAAAGATAAAACACACACACACACAAAGATATATATATATATATATATATACACATATACATATATTAAGTTTCTTAGATAAATATATAGTATATACATTGACAATTTATTTAAAAACACAGTATAGAACAATTTGAGACCAAATTTTTGCCTATGTCATATGGCATGGAATCTATCCAAGTTGATGTGTGAATGAATAAAATGATATTATTATGATTAATAAAAATAAATATTCCTAAGAGTAGTTTGGAATATATCTCATATTCCATTATATGTATTGGGGTTTTATATTGCTTATGCGTAAAGTATAAATGGAAAATATCGAACAATATCATGGGAACTATAAAGGTTGGTAGTCAAAACTATCTGATAATACTTGAGAAAGTAAAAATGGATGAATCCTTGGTAATTAGATAAGTGGGAATACCAGTTTATAATGGGATACAAAACCAACTTCCCATGAAAATAGTTTTATCTAGTATCATAGTAATGCTAAGGTAATATTCAAGAAAAACTTATTACTACAAATTATTACAATTTATATATAAAACCAGGTATGTTTCAAATTTTGATGTAGCTTAATAAGCAGTTTAATAATGTTTTATTTTAGGCTATGGTTTTAACCAAGATGTTTATGGTAGAGGAAAAAGGTAAAAAATCAGTGATGTAACCTTTTTAATGATTGTCTAAAAGGGAAAAAATAATAGTAATTATAGTATCCATGAGTATAGGGAAATCCCATAACTATATATATATCACAATAAAAGTATTTTTATCACATGGGAGGTAAGAATACCTTTAACAATTGGATCAAATGAAAGTATGAGTCTATTGGAGTTGGTTCCCTAGAACTAACTAAATTTTTACTTTCAAATATCTAAATATTAATAAATTTCTTATCATACGATGAGTGTTGTTTTGTGTAACATTAATATGATAATGTCTTAAGAGTATTATATTCATTGAAAGGTTATATAAGTTCCCCACTATAATGAGAAACTTGAAGTGTTTTGAAAATATTCTTAAATATATATCCCACGGTTTGGATGAAATCTATCCAATTACCCATGTATGGTGTTTAAATATTAGGTTACATAGGATAATAAGACATTGATACTTCTTATCATGAATTTCACACTTAGTAATATTCAAGATATGAGGTTATAAGGATAGACCCTCCAATAATAATTATACATGTTATATGTGTTATTGGATATTCCTATTTGAGAACACATGTATTTGTCCGTAGACTTATGCTTATTATTAATGTATATCATAAATCACATACTTTTATGTTTTGATGAAAATCATGACAACATATTCTCACAATAAGGTATGACACATTGGGTGTGTTATAAGTGATATAATAATAATAATGAATAAGTCAATAAATGATTTTTACCTTTTGTATTATGAAAGATGATATATTTGACCCTTTGATTGATATAAAATAGTTTTATAAAATCCATGGACATATTATTTAATTGGTGACTTCATTTTAGTTAGTCAAAGAATGATATATCAATCATATAGATTGATAACACAATTATACAACCTACTTGATGAGATATAAAGGCAAACAGAATAAATTACATAGTAAGAATTCATATGAGATTGTTGTCATTATGAAATTAAATACTTTCTATATGGGTACCTTGACATATTATTATATGATAATCATGGAATTTAGGTCATCTTAAACAATTCCATGCAGAAAGAAAGGTCACCCAATAAGTGTATCCAAAATATCAGTTAAATTAAATTTGAATTTAATTGTTTGAATAAATATTATTCCTCAATTGTGATTTAATAATTAACCAGGTATTAATGATCAAATAAATTTAATAACCATTTATTCAAGTTAGAATATATGTGAGTTTGATATTAAATAAATATTATTTTCAATCTATAAATTAATAAAATTTATTTATCTCTTGTTTACTCATAGGGTAAAAAATAATTATTTATTCAGTTATGTGAATATTTAATAAATATTTATTCACTAGTTAGTGAATATAACATTTATTTATTTACCGAATGAATAACATAAAGATATTTATTTATCTAAATAAATATTTATTATTTAAGGTTTGATAAATTCCATGGAGGATTAGCAGACCAAGTTAAGGGAATAATATAAATAATAGTTAAATATCTGCGAGTGAGCACATATCATATAATACAATAACAATAACAATAACAATATTTTTATTTTACTTGAGGTTTACTTAGAATAAATTACTAGATAAAGGGCCTCTATGAAATTATTAATTTTTTAACCCTATGTATATAATCCAATTTATATCATTTTGGAGATATGAGATGTGTTGTTCATGTTGATATTCTCTCAAGATAATTCTCTTGAATCCATTAAGAGAATTTCTCAAGAACACTCTAAATAATGAGATATGATAATCCTATATTTCCCTCTCAAAACCGAGTGAATAAGATATAATTATTCAAGATGAAATGGATTCTTATTGCGATTAATTATGAATGACATGATACATTTGATTCTTCCATAATAGCACCCATAGTTCTAATGACAGTGTTCCAATATTCATATAGCACATGTGGATAGTTCTAGATGAATTTTTATTTGGATTATTCATTATAATAACATGACTATGGGAGTGATTACTGAATTAATAAACATTTAATAAAGAATTATAAAGCTGAGGTAATTATAATTAATAAATTAATTATAATTTACATGATAAAATATCCTCTTCTCAAATATTTTGAGGTTTAATTCATCTAATTCTAAAGATTTTATCTAAAGAAACTGATGAAAAACATTATTATAAATGGGTCAAACAACTTCTTATTTGTCCCAAAACCTTCACAACCAATATAAACCATAAATTTTATAGATGTATAACTAAAAAAGTATTTAATTTTACAATGGAGGCACAAAAAATAAAATTATAATACAAAGAAAATGATAAATCAATAAAAAACAGATTAAGATGGTGAAAGATTGAATAGTTATGTAAGATTAATCACTTTATAAATGAGGTCATGTATGATGAATTTCTTCATGAGAAGTAAAATAATATTGTGATTGAAAAATAATTTTCAATAAAATTATATCTCATGTCATCTCTTCCTTTTATTTTTATCAAATATGTATATATAAATATTTCTTTAATTATTTATTGAAGTTGGATGATTTATTTTCCAAAAATAATATTCATGGAAATAACTTTGAAAATAATAAATTACTTCAGATATGGGAAATTGTTTATTCAAAATCTTCATATCCATCAGTTCATATATTTTTAATACATTAGTATTGAAATTGTAATAGCTTTTTCCATATCAGCATGTTACTTTGCTGGTTTTGGAAATTAGAGATGTTTGGAGGAGGCTTGAGGAGGGTTTGGGGGAGTTTAGAGATACAATTCTACTACAATGGGTGGTTCATGATGTGAATATGTATTCCTGAAGTGAGATTTTGTTCATAGTTTAGAGGCTGGTGGTTCAAGGCTTGAATTTTTGAATTGGAGTTTTATGCTAAAGTGACTCATGATGTGAAATAATAATTCATTAAATGATTTAATTTGAGATATAGGAGACATGGAAATAAAAAAATGTTTATCAGGTTTGTAGTTTGAGGGATTTACGACCTGAATTTATTTCACGGCCTGAATTGGAGGGCCTCAATAAAACTCATGATGTGAATATGTATTTTATGATGAGGATGTGCTAAGTTCCATCCTGTTTATTAATTATATAGATATCCCAAATTCATTAATTCTTCTCCCATTTACCTCTAACCTTCGGATAACGTTAGGTGATTTCAGATGATCTTCCACCCCCTTTACTTCTACTTTGATCCTTCGCTTTCAAAGATTTATCTTTTGAAATCCATGTTGAATAAATTCCATTTACCCATTATTTCCTCCCATTCCTTCATAGGGGAACTCATAAAGGTGTTAATTATTTGTTTAGGAAGTGTTTGGGTCTATGATTTTGATGATATGTGATTTGATTCAGGTTGATTCGAGGTTTCCTTGTGTGGTTGTGGTCTCTCAGTTGTTCCCCCTTTGCCTTGCTGTGCACACCAATTTGGAAAACTTCTTTGAGGTAGGGGAGCCTTGTTCTCTCCCTATTCATGTGGGTATTTTATGATTTTTCTTCCCTATTTACTACTTTTATGATATTTTTGTTAAGAATATATATTATTATTTCTATTACTAAATATCATAGCTATTGGGAGCCTTTCTTGTGTTGTAGTTGTGATGACTGTGGAACCCTTATTGTGTTGATTATTTGATCTCACCCTAAATGAAATGTATAATAAATTATATATGGATAATGAATTGGTTTCCCATGGAAAGTTGGGATTTGTGTGATAATACCCTTGTTAAAAAGAAGTGATGTTATATAAAATCCCTTGAATTGAAATTATAGTAAACAAAGTATCCCAGATAATATGTTATGTATTGATGAGCTTGTTATGAATCTGTGGAATTTTTTTGAACCTTATTTGGAATTGTTTTATGATCGTGGTGACCGGTTTGGGTGTGGGATGAGTTGGTAAGTGTTGTGTTTTTTGGTTGAAATGGGATGTGACATGGGACGGTGAGGTGGTTGGATTGTGGTGATATGGTTTAGATTATGTTGTGTTATGACAGTTGTGGGTGTGATATTAATGAATAGTTATGTGGTATGGTTTTCTTAGTTTCTTAGTTAACCATGGAATGAATTAGAAATTCTGAAACTGAAGTGACATGGGTTGGTAAATGAATAATCATGGGTTAAATTTGTATAAGAGAATGAGGTTGTAATTAATATGTAGTGATTAGTTTAAATGAAATGAATAATAAATGAATAGGTTATGTTATTGTGAATGAAATGGATTAATAAATGAGAGTTATTGGAGACTTATTAATTCTATAAATAGTGGAACCTGTAATTAAAATTGGAATTTCTTGGTTATGTGTGGTGGTTGTGTGGTACGTTTCATATAGAGGTGGTGGTGTTTGTGAAAAATGTAACATAGTTTCATGGTGGTGAAGTAGAGAATGTTATTGTAGTTTATGTTAACACATATCTAGGGTGTTGTGTGATATCCATCTATCATGTATTTTAATGTTATTTATATATACACTCTAGCTAAGTTGGATAACCTTACTAACACCCAAATATTTTGGGTTTCAGGTGTTTTACCCAACATCCAAAATGGTGGGGATTCATATGGATGGATACCCCATCTTCCCCACTCTCATTTCAGTAACAATGATGATATAGGTTGGTGTTGGATATTACCCATAGATGATACATGTTGGTGTTGGAGATTACCTAATTATGATATAGGTTAGTGTTGGAAATTACCCATTTACATTGAGGATGTGGTATGTGGTTAGGGTCATGCATTCTATGAGGAGGGCATAAGGATGACGTCCTTCACACTCATAATACCCTATAGCCCTAGTTATGTGTTGAGGTTGTGATGAGATGATGATCTATGCTACCATCAGATACTAGAACCTATGTGATGTTAAGATAGGTAGGGATACCTCCTAACACACATTAGAGATAGTTGGATATGTGAGGTAATATGTATGGAAGGGGTGAGAGCACATAAAAGTTTACATTGAGGAATGAGAGTATAAAATCAGTGGGTAAGTGATTTCAAGGTGCCTTTTATTTATGTTATTTTGATATTATTTTACTATATTAGATTCATGATTTAATGAATGTGTCATGGTGAGGCTGGTATTGGTTAGTTGACCTTTTTAGGTGCATATTGGTTTTATTTTTTTCTCACTAGTGAATTAGTATGATCCATCCATATGTGAACTAGAGAACTTGGGTATGAACTTACAGATAATACATGTTATAATCAACCTACACATATATAAACTATTTTTCATGTTTCTAAGAGGATATCAAGGATTAATCTAGACATTGGTAGCTTGTATTTTTAGCTTCTTTTGAGTCGTTACTATAGAAATTGTCTTTGGAATTTATATAGATAATTTAATTTATTTTTATTGAATTTTTTCATGTATTATAGGATGGTCTTGAGTTTACTTTTATATTATGTATTGTATTTTCTTGGTAGTTATTATTTATATCCCCAAATACTATATTAATAATGGGGTTAATGCCTTCCATATGTGATATTTTTATACCCTCAGTTACAGGTGCCAACTTGGGGACCACTGGAGGAGGGACTCAAAGGTTACCATCTCTCTTCCTCCATATCCCTCTCAAGGCTGAGTAAATTAGAGATAAAATTTAAAGACTAAAATTATTCTTATTGTGATAAACAATGAATGACATAATATGTTTTTTTCTTACACAATATCTCCTAGAGATCCAACGACAACGTTCTGAGATTAATAGAGAACATGTGGATACTAATAGAGGTATTTTCTTCAGATTACTCACCACAATGACATGACCATGAGACCAATTAACAAATTAATTAACATTGATGAAAGAATTATCCAATTTATATAATTATTATTTATAAATTAATTTTAAATTTCATGTGAAAAGACCCTATTCTCAAATATTCCAAGGTTTAACTCATCCAATTATATGAATTTTATCCAAAGAAACCAACCAAAAACATTATTGGGTAGGGGCCCAACCACTACTGATATATCCTAAAACCTTTAAAACCAATATAGACATACCTTTTTTTGGAGGTATAACCAAACAAGTTGCACCTTTTATAGTGGAGGAAAAAAACACAATTACATTACAATGAAAATTATAAAGCAATAAAAAACCAAAAAATCATATTAAGATAGTGAAGGATTGAACAATTGTGGAAACTTGATCACTTTATAAATGAGGTTCCCTACAATAAAGTTCTTCATGAAAAGTGTAATAATATTATGATTGAAAAATAATTTTAAACATACTTTATCTAATATCACATATTCCTTATGGTTTTATTAAATATCAATTTATAGATATTTATTTAATTCTTCATAGAAGTTGGATGATTTCTTTCCCAAGAATAATAGTCATGAAAATACCTTTGAGAATAATGAACTAATTTAAAGTCAAGAAATCATTTATTCAAAATATTCATATCCATCACGTCATTAATTTATAATGTAGTAGTATCAAAACAATTTCCATGAATGAGATGCTTTAAATCCTTATTTAATCACCTCAAAAATGGTTTTTGATTTTCTATAAACAAAATAATCATATATGAAGAGAAAATAATCATAGTGTGAATATTTCTATATTTCTAGTAGTAAAATAATAAATAATCATAAAAATATAACATTTAAAAAACATGAGTAAAAGTAATACATTCATGCAAAGAATTAATATTTTTTTTAAAATTTTGAAATGTAATAGTAAATCATAAAGTAAAAGATTCAATACTTAATGAAATATTGTTTTAACAAAACAATTAATATAAAATATAAAACTAAATCATCAATTAATAAGGTTAAAATATTGAAATTTAGGAGGGATTTCCTTTTTTAAAAATAAAAATTTAATAGTAAAAACTAAATTCATAAGACTAACATACTTTATTAAAAATCTCAAAATCACTCATCCGTAAAAGTACAATATTTAAACACTATAAAATGTAAGAGTCATAAATAGAGAATGTATGATCCTTCTCATGGTGAATAAGGTCTATATACTTATATAAAAAAACTTCAAAAAAAATACGAGACAATAATTCAATAATAATAAAAAGGAATAAAAAAATAAAATAAATAATTAGTGTCATGTAAAGAGAAAAGAAATGGAATTTATAATTACAAAAAAAATCAAAGTGTAAAGAGGATCCACTAAAAAATATCCCCCGTTTTAATAATTACAAAACCCAAATATCATGAATTTAGATCTCCCCCTTTTGTAACAATAAAAAATAATAATGTAAAGATCAAATAATGAAAAATAACACTAAATATACTATATGCTTTACTGAAATTTAAGAAAATAACACCCCGTAAAATAATTCATAATTTAGAATATAAATAAAATTTTAATAATAAAATAGTATAAACTTCCCTTTAATCTAGTATTTTATCTCTAAAAATATAAAATAGTGAAGATCCTTTAGGTAATACCATATGAAAAAGATAAATGAAATAATAATAATCACATAAAATATAATATGTTTCTTCACTTTTTATTGAGAAATAGATTCTTATATCATACCAAGTTCATACTTAATTTTCTCAAACTTTGCTTCATCTAAAGGTTTAGCAAAAATGTCACCTAAGTTTTCATCTATAGTTACAAACTTCAATCAAATATCTCTTTTTTGAACATAATTTCTGATAATGTGACAATGAACTTCAATATAATTAGTTCTATAATGCTGTGATGGATTTTTTGAAATGAAATTAGTAGAAGAGTTATCATACTTAATTGTAATCTTCTCAAAATGTATATCAAAATAAAATTAATTCTATTTAATCCATAAAAAATAAGCACAATAGCTTGAAGAAAACATATATTATAATTCAATTGTAGATAAATCTACTAAAAGAAGTTTCTTCAAACTATATGAACCTAATCAATTTCCTAAAAAATGACACATACCATCAACGCTTTTTGGTCAATTTTGAATCCTCAAAAATTATAATCTGAATAAGCATTGAAATTAAAAGAAGTTCTTCCTAGGTAAAAGAAACCATGATTCATATAACCTTTAACATATTTAATAACCCTTTTAACAACAAGTAAGTGACTATCTTTTGGGCTAACTTTAAATCTCAAATATAGGAAAATGATAAACAATAAATCAGGTTTAAAATATGTTAAATAAAATATTATTCTAGTTATACCTATGAAAAACTTTATGATCAACTGATTTACCAACAACATTTTCATCTAGTTAACATGAATTACTCAAAGAAGTACTTATATTCTTATAAGTGTTAAAAAAATATCTTAAATAAATATTTATCATACTTACACTGATTTAGAAAAATCCCAGCATCACTTGGATATATTTTAAATCCTAAAAGGAAATTTCATTCTACCATAAGTCTCATGTAAAACTCACTAGTCATAAAATATGAAAATTATTTACAAATAAATTCACTTGAAGATCCAAAAATTATATCATCAATATAAATTTGGAGAATAAAAATATCCTTAGAAACCATATTAATAAATAAATTAGTATCAAATTTACCTTTAAAAAAACATTCTTCACTAGAAAATGAAGCAGATTTTCACACCATGCTCATGGGGCTTGTTTGATTCCATAAAATTAATTTTAAATCTTCACCAGATAGTTAGATTTCTTATCATTCTCAAAACTAGGTAATCGTTTTACATAAAAATATTTTGAAATAAGTCCATTAATAAAATGAATTTCACATCTACTTGATAAATCTTAAATCCCTAATATGATGCACAAGACAAAAAAATCAAAATAGTTTCTAATCTTGAATCAAGTGAAAAAGTTTCACTAAAACCAATACCTTTTTCTTAAAAATATCATTGAGAAACTAATATGAAAGTATTTCTTATAATTTTTCTATATTCATCAAGTTTGTTCTTAAAAATACACTTAGTTCCCATAACTTGATGAATATCATATGAAACAACATATTACCCAAAATAATTAATAGAAAACTGGTTAATCACTTCTTTCATAGCTAAAACCCAGTTTAGATTTTTCAAATCTTTTGAAATATCATTCGAAAAAATCTTAGTAATAAATGAAAAACGAGAATAGAAGCTTATCACTAAATTTATAGTCTAAACTCTTGAATAAACATCACTAATAATTCGTTCAATATGGTGGGATTTATGAGTTTTTCAAACTCTTCTTGATCAGGTAAATGACCCACATCAATAGGTTTATCCGCTACTAATGTTTCTATAAATTTAAACTCTATAAATTACTCTTCAATTGAAACTTTTTCAAAATATTCATTCTTTAAATACTTCCCATAAAACTCAAAATTAACTAATTCTTCAACAACCACAATACTTTTATTAAAAATTCAATAAGTTTGACAAACACTCAAATATCAAAAAATACCCCTTCATCAAATTTTGAATCAAATTTATCAAATTTATTTTTAGTATTTAGGAAAAAAATTTACATAAAAAAACTCTAAAATAACCAACATCCATTTTCTTTCCTTTCCATAATTCATAAGAGGTTTTCTTAAGTATTATTCCCATAATAATTCTATTTGAAACATAACAAGCTATATAGACAGCTTGAACCAAAAAATACTCAGGTAAAATATACTCACATAGCACAATTATATTCATTTCATGTGAATTCTAGTTATTCTTTTCTATAACTCCTTTTTATTGAGGTGTTTTGGGGATAAATATATTATAATAATAACTATCATGTTCACAAAAACTTTTAAATTATAGGTTGTGAAATTCTCCTCTTATATCACCTCAAAGGGAAATAATCAAATATAATTTCTCATTTTGAGCTAATTTATAGTAGCCAGAAAAATTTGATAAAGTATATGATGCGAACCATGTTGAAGGCACCGAGTCGATTACCCGAGTGGAGGAGTTGGATTTTCAAGGCCTGATGATGCGTGGGAGATTAGAGAGGTTGAATGCAATAATGGGCACTCATCTCGCTTCATTAAAGACCCAATGGATCTTAACTTGCATGGATGGAGAAAATGGGCCTATTATCTCACTTATTCTAGCCCAAACATGATGATTAAATCTTGGCCCTCACGGTTGCACAAATTTGGAAGCCTTGACCACATGGAGGATTCTAGAAATGAAATATTTGGACACCAAATTCAAATCCAGTGGGCTATGCACTCAAAGTCAAATCTGGTGGGATATAGTTGGAAAGTTGTGTGTCACTTTTCCAAAAGTCTTTGGTAGACTTTATCTTTTTGAATTTAAGGGAACAAAGTAGTTTAGCCTTTATGATTTTAGGGTATTAGACCCTTGAATATTGTACCACCCCCTTGGCTATAAATATCCACCCCCATGGAAATTGTATGGAATTCAAGATTTACTTGAGTGCTTATGCACTACCACAAAATAGAGCAAGGGAAGCGCTGATAAAGGGGTATGCCTTTATCAGCACTATCTAAAAGCGCTGATAAATGTTACATTTATCAGTGCTAAAATAAGCGCTGATAAAGGGTATACCTTTATTAGTGATTATTTTAGCACTGATAAAAGGTAACATTTATCAAAACTATCTAAAAGCGCTGATAAAGGTATCTCTTTATCAGTGCTAAAAAAGCGTTGATAAATGAATATTTATCAGTGCTTTTATTTTAGCGCTGATAAACATACTTTTATCAGCGATTTCAATGAGTGCTGATAAAGGTTACGTTGGTTTTTATTTAATAACCCTAACAGGACATCCTCGCTCACACGCGGTCAAGCTCTCATGGAAGTTGAACCAGGCCCCTCACCACCGCAACCTCATCCTCCTCTTCCTCATCCTCCTCGTCCTCCTCCTTCCTCCTCCTCATCCTCCTCCTTCTCCGCCACCACCGCCGCCTCCACCCCCGCCCCCGTTGTCGTGACCCTCACTGCCTCTACCGCCTCCACCCCCACTGTCGCTACCTCCGCCTCTGCCGCCGCCGCCCCCTTTGCCACCGCCACCACCTCCAGCTCCAGCGCTGCCTCCGCCACCGCCGCTACCATTATTGTTATTCATTTTCAGGTAATTTTTTTTTTCTACCGCTTGAATTCAACGTGTGAAATCATGATTTAAGGTGTTATTGAAAGAGTCAATGGATTATTGATATTATTGATTTCTTTATTTAATATTTTCACCTCAATAAACACCTATTGAATCTTGTTTCATGGGTTAGATGTTTTTGAACTCTTTTATAGACACCCCTTGAGTGTGCCAAGTAAAATTATCCCTTTAATGTCAAATTATTAATTGCCCTGAACACCTATTTAGCTTATGTCAAAGCTTTTAAATGAGGTTTCCCTTGATACAAGGGTATATAAATGGAATTGAAGACACATTATAGGTGTTTGTACTAGATTCTTAATGGAATTTACCATGTAGAAAATTTCCATGTAGATTATGGCCCATTTTGAAGACCGTTTGAGACTTATTAGTGAATTTTCCATTCTTGGTAAAATTGAATGTGTAATAATCATGAGGAATGAATTTTATATGATGGATTTATTTTAATTTAATGAATTAATTAAATGAGTTGAAATGATCTATAATGGGTTGAAAGGGAACACCATCTACTGCATGTTATATAGAACGATAATTGTGTATTACATTTCATTGAATGAAATTTTACATGGATAATGGGACATATGATATGTTTTTCTTCATGTTTTGTAATATAAATATGAATGTGAATAATGCCTTACTTATACAAATGGTCCTAATTAAATTAATGGTTGGGAGGTAATTCCCCATTCTAGTTAAAATTAAAATACACCTTTATAGAGGATAACATAAGACGGTAAGTTAATTGTTGATAATATAGGAAAATCACACTCCCTTACATCGGGTGTTGAGTATAACATATTGCACCACAAATACTAATAGGATGTTGGGATTTTTTCACCAAACCAATTTCTTAGAGTTATTACATGATGGCTTACTCCCCATCCTGAGTTCCATCTAGTTCACATTATTCTATGCTTGATCACTATTATGGTTGGATTTCTTTTCTCAAGGTATGTGATCCTTCTGATTCCTATTTGGATTTGTTTTCACCTATGGTTTGGATAACAATTAGTGATAAGATAGTGATTTCTATCAATAAATTTAAATTTATTTGCATGCATTGTCTTTTGGGGTTTGTGGGATGTGGTAAATGGTGTACTCGGTTTTAGATTATTTTATTCTCGTGGGTTTACCCTATTTTATTTTTTATTTTTAGATATAAATTTCCTCTATTGTGCGCTCTCCTCTACCATGTATGCACCTCTACCATGTGCTTAATGACACATTCACGGTGAGTTTTCTTCTGTTACTCATTGGTTTCCTCTTGTTTGCATGTTATTACTGTTTTATATTGATGGTTATAATGTGAAATGTATGGGATAAATGCCCCACTAAAAATTGTGGCCGTTGGTGGTCCTTGTTTGCGCACTAAATTAATTGAATGTTGGTTGGTTCTTGTTAAACATTGGAATATATAAATTGGTAATTTACGTATACTTGACTTATGAATGAACACCCCAAGATGATAAAACTTATGTGATAACCCCTGAATTAACAAACAAAATTGAATAAGGGATGCTTTGTAAAATCTAAAATGTTGATTGTTTAGTTTGTATGGTGTTGTGATTGTGATTGTGATTGTGTTTTTTATAGTGTTGTGGTTGTTGGCATGATTGATATGCCGTTTGTTTTCCATGTTATAGTTCCTCCACCATTAAATATCAATCCAAACTTTACCCATTTGAATGGAACCACCACGTTGTTACTAGTGCAATTCCACTGAATCCTAGAAAACCAATTCTAGAGGGCTCTATGAGACACTTTAAAATACATGGAACATGCTTCACCATACATGGATTTCACATAGATTTTAATTCCACACAACATTTATCTCCAAAATTTACACCACATGACTAATCTTCTGACTCAAACTTGGAATAAGTTTCATTTTAAATGTTACATGCCATGTGAACCTAGGTCACACACAATGTATCTCCAAGACATATACTTCAACATGAATCTATTTACATGCCATCAAATAATGGTAAAACCATATGACATGTTTTTTACTTCACTAACACCATGTATAGATACCATAAAGACTTGATGTGTATAGACTATACACCCCTAGTGGTCATATAAGGACTACACACCGTGTATTCCACAAAAATGTGATGCATAGCTGGTGAGGTGACTAAATATGTATCTAAAGTACACGCCTTTAGCTCAAGTTGTTCTAAATGTCATGTATTTTCAAATGCATCATTCAATCTTTGTAAGACTAACTTAGAATAAATTTGATATATGTCAGATTAAATCAGGTATCTTATACATACACGATGTTCACCCTATTGGACACACCATGTATGTGGATTTCACATGTGTTTAAAGGCATTTGTACCATGATTTGTTTTTATAAAACCCAAACAATGCTACCTGATTAATTAAAACATAATATTAGGCAAGTTCTCGAGATCGAACCCATAAAGATAATGAATATGAATAAAGAATGGATGAATGCCAATTAGTTGACAAAAGAGTATAAAGATGGTGTGAAAGAGTTTATCAAGTTTGTAGAAGATCATGCATGTGACCCTTCTCAAATCCTTTGTCCGTGTTTACACTGTTGTTATTCAAGACAAATTAGTCCAGAGGAGTTGGAAGAACACCTGATTTGTCACGGAATAGATCGAAGTTATACATGTTGGAATAATCACGGGGAAAAAACGAATGTAGGTAGTGACTCAGAGAACACGACATTTTATAGATCATCTGATATGATTAGAAGCATGAACAATGAAGACGATCATATGGAGGGTGTGATTATAGATGTGAATGATGATGAATATCGTATTGAGTAAATGACAAGGATAGTTGAAGATGAACTTCGTGATTTCCCAAAATTGTTTGAGAAGTTAAAGAGTTGTGCAAAAACGCCATTGTATGCTGGTTGCACTAAATATACAGCATTGTCAGCCGTATTGAAGCTGTATAATTTGAAAGCAGGAAACAGGTGGACTGACGCCAGTTTTACGGAACTACTTGATCTCCTGAATGACATGATCCCAGAAGATAATGAACTTCCAAGCCGAACATGCAATGCCAAACGAATGCTATGATCGATGGGTATGATCTCTGAAAGAATACATTCTTGCCCGAATGACTGTATATTGTTTCTCAAGGACCACAAATCACTTAAAGAATTCCCAAAGTGTGGTGCTTCCCGATACAAGAAAGATGATTCTAGTCCTATGAAAGTAGTATGGTACTTTCCAATCATCCCTAGGTTTAGATGCCTATATGGAAGTGAGGATACTGCAGGACAATTGACATGACATGCAGATAAAAGAATTAAAGATGGGAAACTACGTCACCTGGAAAACTATCCTCAGTGGAAGAGAATTGATCACGAGTATCCTGAATTTGGAAATGAGCCAAGAAACCTTCTTCTGGCGTTATCTACAGATGGAATGAATCCTTTTGGTTTTCAAAGCATCAATCACAGTACATGGCCAGTTATGTTGGTAAACTATAACTTACCACCGTGGTTATGCATGAAATGAAAATACATCATGTTATCTATGCGTATATCAGGACAAAAACAACCAGGTAATGATATTGATGTTTATTTGGCCCCATTGATCGAGGATTTGAAAATATCATGGGATTCAGGTGTTACGATGTATGATGATTACAAAAATGAACATTTCACTTTGAAAGCCATGTTGTACGGGACAATAAATGGATTTCATGCTTATAGAAATTTGTCAGGATATAACATTAAAGGAACTCAAGGGTGTCTTGTTTGCGAACAAGGTACACAGTCAATTAGGTTGAAACATTTATCGAAAACCATGTTTGTAGGACATCGCTGATTTCTACCCCAATGGCATAAGTACCTATCTTGGACGACATCATTCGACGGAATTTCAGAAGAATGTACAACACCGTCTCTACTAACAGGTGATCAATTGTTTGAGAAAGTAAAAGATTTGGACACTACTTTTGGTAAACTGTTTTTGAAAAACCTTATGAAAACTGGTTGGAAAAAGAGATCAGTTTTTTTGAATTACCATACTGGAATTGTCTATATGTCAGAAATTTTCTTGATGTTATGCATGTTGAAAAAAATGTATGTGATAGTGTCATCGACACGTTTCTAAATGCACCCGACCAAACAAAGGATGGAATTAAGGCTAGATTGGACATGGTTGAGATGAGAATATGAGAAGAGTTGGCACCAGTGAAGGGTGAAAAAGGAACATTTCTTCCTCCTACTGCTTATACTCTTTCAAGGCAGGAGAGATATCCATTTTTCAACTTCTTGAATGACTTAAAGGTTTCAGAGGGGTATTTATCAAATATCAAGAACATCGTGTCAATGGGAGATTTAAAATTAAAGGGTCTGAAATCACACGACTTCCATGTTTTGATGCAAGATCTAATTCATATAGCTTTACATTTCATTTTTCCCAAGAATGTCCACCATACATTAACTAAGCTCTGTTTCTTCTTCAAAGCTATATGCAGCAAAGTTATAGACCTAGCGAAATTGCCAACTATGGAAAGAGAAATTGCTGTCATATTATGTGAATTGGAAATGTTCTTCCTGCGGACATTTTTTGATATGATGGTTCATTTGATGGTTCATTTGGTGAGAGAAATTCGACTATGTGGTCCTATAAATTATAGATGGATGTACCCCATTGAATGGTATATGGAGATTTTGAAAGGGTATGTCAAAAACCGAAGTCGGCCAGGGGGTTGTATTGCGGAGCAATATATTATTGAGGAAGATGCTGAATTTTGTACCGAATACCTATCTGTGTGGAAATAGTTGGCCTACCAAAATCTCGTCACACTGAGCGGCTTGAGGGTGAAGGAATTTCTGGAAGAGAGGTTGTCACAATCAATATTACAGATTGGGAGCAGGCCCACCTTTACATTTTGCACAACAGTTTCGACGTTGACACATATGTTCAAACCCAAAAAGAAATTCTTAGACGTTTGAATCCTTTTAGGGATGAAAAATGGATATCAGATACACATAATCGATAGTTTATAGGATGGTTTTTGACACCATATTTTTAAGCAGTTAGATGAAAATCCACACTCAATTTCAGAACAACTTCGATGGCTAGCCGGAGGAACAAGTGTGTATGTATTATCTTACAATTCTTATGCAGTTAATGGTTATACATTCTATACTAATGAACATGATGAAGACAGTACCATATAGAATAGTGGGGTTACACTTGTGGTTGAGGCGATGCATGTTTCCGGTGCTAAGGACACAAATCCAATTTATGCAAATATGTCATACTTTGGTATCATCAAACGAATATGGGAGTTAGATTATACGAAATTCAAAGTGCCGATTTTTCAATGCAAGTGGGTTGATAACAGGAGTGCTATTAAAATAGATGAATTAGGATTCATGAAAGTTGATTTTAGTAAGGAAGGGGAGAACGAAGAACCATTTATAATTGAATCACATCCAGTACAAGTATTTTATGTTCCAGACCCCGCAAACTGAAATTGGTCAATTGTTCTGTTATCGACCAAAACAACTGAAGGGTTAGATGAAAGTTCAACGGAGGTTGAACCTTTTATAGGGACTTCACAATCATTTCATAGTGGTCCCATTGTAGACGACATTTTTTATGTCAGAGGAGACCACAATGAAGGGATTTACATAGTCGATAGAGGAGTCAAATCTCTTCAGCATTTAAAGAAAAAAAGAGAGTACAATAATCAGGTAATTTTTTTATTGTAACATACATTGTGTTACGTTATGTTATTATCTATTCGCTGCTGTTTTTATGTAATATAAATTAAATATTAAACCACTTCTGCAGATAATGACTTCTGCACCTGCTGATGTGCCCAATCCCGAGGCACAAAAGGTCTCTCAACCAGCAGCTGGTGGTCCCACTGTAGCGAAACAACAGGTTTCTCAACCAGATGCTGGTGGTCCCAGTGCAGAACAATAACGGGTTTCTCAACCTATTGTTGATGGTCTCAGTGATGAGGTACAACAGGTTTCTCAACCTGTTTCTGCTGGTCCCATTGCTGATTATAGCACTCCGGGGGAAGATATTGATGCTACTTATGAGGAAATGGTATGAAATGAAACCCTGAAAGTGCAAAAAAAACAAGAGCATCGTAGTTTGACAGTGTTAGCTAAAATCCTTAAGGCAAACGCAAAAGGCATCAAATTTGAGGTGGGATGGAATAAGAGAGGCCAATATTTTAACCCCAACAGATCCATCTTTAGTAGCTACATTGGAATCGTCACTCGGCAACACGTGCCGATTGATGTGCAGTCGTGGAACCATGTTGTCACCAGGATGAATACAATAATGTGGGAAGAGATTACGGTAAAATTATGATATCATTTTTTTTAATTTATTAAAATAAAATAAAATACCAAAACATTGACTTAATCTTCATCATTCATTGTAGAGTGCATTTATAGTTGATTCCTCGCACAAGGAATATGTATTAAGAGTTACAGGAAGGATTCATAGAGGTTTCCACATAATTTTAACGAAATATCTTCTTAAAGATGTAGAAGGGAAAATCAAGCCGCACCCACCTCCTCTTTACGCACACTTGATATCCCAAGGAGCGTGGGATGCGTTTAGCAACCATCGTGGGGAGCAGACTTTTCAGGTACATTGTGTGGGGTAATACATTGTTTGATGTTTTCTTGTATTCATCACTCTGATTGATAGTTTTTTATTTATGAAACAACTATTGAGTGCTGAAAATAAAAAAACGTGCAACAGAACCAGCGTACCCTTACCGTAAAGCAAGGATGGGGTACGCCGAACTTGAGAAAAAATTGGTACGTCTTTTAAATCTACCCTACCACTAGTATGTGACATAAAACAACACCATAAACATGTTTCTCTATTTATATGTAGATTGATGAATCGAAACCGAAAGCCATATCCATCCCACGCTATGTGCTATGGAAGGAGGCTCGTGTAAATAAAGAGGGGATACTGATAGATGAAAACACACAAAAAGCGTGGGAAACATGTGTAAGTATGACATAATATAAATTTGATTTTCTTTAAATCGCTATTACATTACAATAACTAATTATTTTTCTATATTTTCTATATGACATAGTTACAAGAATCAACAACAACCACACCAGATGCAGACATACTTTCAGCAGCCTTGAAGCAGCCAGAACAGTATGGCCGCATCAGAGGTGTGGGTTTTGGGGTGACACCCCAAGATATTTTCAAAAAAAAATAAACAGAGGATCAAAATGAAAAAATGGAAAAGATGCAAGAACAATTATCTATTTTTCAATAATAATTACAATACCAGAGAGATATGATAGCAAAATTGATGGGGGATGTAACAGCCCGAGATTTTATGAAAAATATTCTTTTTTATTTCACTAATGTCTTGTGTTGTACGCTACACCAAAAGGAGCTTGCAAAACACGCATCCTTGACTTGCCTTGCATTACACGCAATCACGACCTTCCTCGATAGCTTGCGTCGTACGCAATACCGAGTTTCACTAAACAACAATATGCTATTAAAACTAGCCGTTATGAATAGTAATAACCACTTTTTGAAATTTTATAAATTTTATTTTTCAAAATGGACTTCATTTTTGGACTCAGAATATCGAAATTAGCCTAGGGTGAAATTTTGGTATTTTTCTGAAAACTTTCAATTTTTGATGAATAGTGAAACCACTAAGTGGTAGGTTAAAAAACTGAATTTTGCATAAAACTTAATTTTACCGCTTCTGTGAATGGAATTTCGAAAATCCGAGAGACACGGTTAATATCAAGGACTAAAATGTGGTTCAATGAGATAAAAATAATTTTTTGGTGAATAGTAACTTTTTACTTTTTTTACCACGGTTAATAGTAAATAGGGTAACTAAGGGTAAATATGATATTAATATTACCCTAACACATGTCCTAATCCTATTGGACAAGTGTATTTCGACCAAAAACAAACTTAGGAATAAAATATGACCATTTAGGCCCACTTGGATTAGATTAGGACATTTATTATTATGTAATTCAAAGAAGAGTTAAAAGAGTTAAAATCAAAGTTTATTTACTAAAACATTTTTAACATGTGGTTATACATAAGATAAATTCGATTGTAAATATTCATTAGAAAGCTAAAAAGATTTACTACATGATGGTATTTTATTTGTAATTTTTAGACATCAAATAATTTAATTTATTTATGACACAGTGATGATGCAGTAATTATCTTATTAATAAAATATTGACATAATTGATGTTATAAACACCAAAATAAATATAATTTGAGAATTTTTATGAATTAAACTAATTTTCTAGGTTACTATGATATATTAGTGTTGATTTAATCAACTTGGTTCGAACATATAATTCTGTTATGACTTTCACAAAAATCATATATCAAATAGTGTCAAAATTGACACAAAATAGTTTTTAAATCAAATATTATATTATTAATTGTTATTTTATTCCTAAAAATCTAAGGTTCGGCCAAATGACTTAGATAAGGATATATATATTAATAATAAACAATTTGGGGTTCGTTTGGCATGTTATAGTAAGTGTATTAACCATATAGTGTAAGAAAACAAAAAGACACGGTAAAAGTTAAATTATTTAACTTAGAGTTAAATCTAATTGATAAGGTTAAAATAATAACCTAACCTTGTCTAAATTCTATTGGTTGATAGGATTTCGACCCATCCCCACTTTAGCTCCGAAATAAGACCCTTTGTAACCATTATAAACCGATTTTGACTTTAATATAAAATAATATTTTGAGATATTCCTAAGGTGCCCCTCTCCTCCCTTATAGAAGGACACCTCCTACCCCTCCTCCTCACACCAAATTGAGCACTCAAGCTCGGCCAACACCTGCCAAAATCCCTTCTCCACTTCCCTAGAATAATCCTAGAGGTTCTGGTCTTCCTCAAAGACCAATTTTAGTGCCCTAAGAGGAGGTCTCAAAGAGGCACTTCAAAGAAGAGGTAATTACCGTTACCAATTCTTTCATCTTTATTTCTTCTTCCACTTCTTCTTATTAGGTTGTTTCATTATGAAGTAATAACATCAGTATCACTCATATACTGATATGTTATTATAAGTATGAAACAACCCTATTTCACCATCTATCCATCCTACGGAAAAAGAAATCACCGCACGTGCGTACGTACGGAATACCGTCTCCACGCCGTGGTGTAATCTATTTTCCACCACCACCTTACATGGATGGGTATAATGGTGTAAAGAATAACTATACATAGTTATTACAACATCATATTGATTCTGATATATTGTATAATCCACTCCAATTCAATTAAATATTTATAGAAATGATATCATCGCTCGTGCGTACGTACGGACTACCGTCTCCTCGACGCGATGAGATTCATTCTCCATGTTAACCATTTAAGAATGATTATAAAGTATATATAAGAAATAATAATGAAATATATGACATTATAAAGCTACTGGATTTATGTATATATATATATATGCATTTCATCTACTTACTTCCATTTCAAGACAATAAGGAAAGGAAAACAGCGTTCATGCGTACGTACGGACTACCGTCTCCATGAACGGTGTTTTCCATTTTATTTATCTACCTATTATATATATATATACTGAATATATATGATATATAAATCATATTTTATATTCGGGAAGTAAGTAAATCATGATATAAGTAATAATGATGTCAAGAACAACAAGTGAAAACACCTACGATAAATGAAACGATTTTACCCAAAACGCTTCTTTAACATGGAATTTACAAAAGAACGGGTAATATAATGTCATAAGTGAACCATATATGATATCATAACAATGAATATGATTCTGTAATAAGTCAATAACATGATTTAAATCATTATACAGGAGGTTCGGACACTTACAAAGCAAGTCGGACCTAAGGTAAGGGAAATATCACAATCTCATTTTTATCCGAGATTGTTTATTCGTAAGTATTTACTGGGGTGTATTTTATCATCCACATCCATGTTTCTTCAATATGTAATTTTATTTCCATCCACCTACAATTGTTTAAATCCAATTTTACCCTTCGGTGAGTTTTTAGTAAAAGATATGAAAGGAATCTTTTGTCGTTTTTTTTATACGAGGTACTTTTTGACTTTTCCGACAAAAGTACGAAGAATGTTTTTTTTAACTTATACGGCACAAACGGATTTCTACTGTTTTATAAAGCCTTATTTTCATGAAGCTTCCTCTAAAAGAATTCATGACTATTTTCAATAAAATCTCTTTCTTTTAAAATTGCATGATGTTTTGTAAAAAGAAATTGATTTTGAAGAAGAAAGGATATTTTCCTCAAGAATTCAATTCAAGTGTTTTATCAAAATTATTTTCCATCTAAGTTAATAAAGGGTTCTGTTTCTATCCATATTTTTACATTGATTTGACTACGTTGTGATGGAATTATGTTTATGAATAACTTTATCTTATATGAATGGTTTTATGATGTCATGTTGTTTAAGAATCCCATTTTTATTACATGGGTTATGCAATGATGTATGATTTATGATTTTGTGGCACACATAAGAAAGGATTCATTAAGAGATGGGTGGGACCTATATCTCCCTCCAATGCATTGGGTAAAGATTTCATATCTCATGAGATAGACATGGCTGGAATGGTAGGTTATACCGGTTCAGTGAAACAGGACTGAAACGAGGATTACTCGATTCAGAAAGGGACTTTGTCCACTAAGATAGTCTTGGCAATGAGTCTTGACTAACAAGAAATGATTCTCTATGATTATGTGTGTATGCCACAATGAGTAATGTTTTAAGTAAGGGTTTCATTTTCACTTCTATGATTTATCCCATGTTATGATATTATGAGCTCTTTTGCAGGTTAAGATTTCCTAAAGCTATGTTCTTATGTATATGGTGTGATTGATATTTCTTTTGTTTACCCTTACTGAGCATTTGAGCTCACCCTTTTATGTTTTCTTTTCCTCAGGATATAAAGAAAGGTTTTTAGGTAAAAAAAAAAGGAAGATCTTTATGGGAGATATTGAAGATCTTTCACCACGATTAGAAGATTACGTTCCGAGTTTCCAAAGACACTAAACTATTACGATCCTTGTGTGTGTGTTTTTGTTATGTACTAAGTATTCCGCAAAAGTAATGTAATGTCCATGTACGATAAGCTTCGGGTCTCTACAGTTGGTATCAGAGGAAAGGTTTAGTCAACCTTTGGAAACTAGGATGCGAAAACGTTAGTGAGATCCCTAGAGATATTTCTAAGGTATGTCTAGGGATGTCCCTAAGGATAAGTATACGTATAGAATATGGTCCTAGAACTACGGTAACGATCTTAGAATTTAACCTGAGATGTTAGATATTAAGGGTACTCCCCCTTTACTATGTTGTTTTCCCTAGCATGATTTTTGCCTCTCACACTATTCTTTTTGGGTTTTAGACGATGGCTGGAACCCGAAGGAACCGTGTTGATCAATGCAATGGACAATGCAATGATTGCCCTCCTGAACAAACAAATGTTATGGGAGATGGAGTGCAAAATCTTATTGCTATACTTACACAAGCTATGAATCATTCTGGACTTCCAAATGAGCAGAGAAGGGAACAATATTGTATTGAGTCCTTCATGAGGCAACGTCCACCTTCTTTCAGTGGGTCTTCTGATCCACTTGTGGCTGAACAATGGATCAGTACTACTGAAAAGATATTTTCAGTTCTTCAATGTTCTGAACATGATAAAGTCATCTTAGCAGTATATCGTTTGGAAGGTGAAGCTGATCAATGGTGGAATCTTATCAAGAATACGAGGCCAAGAGATGAAATTGAGTCCATGGAATGGGACGAGTTCAAGAACTTGTTTTTCAGTAAGTACTTCCCTCGTATTCTTCGAACAAAGATGGAGAAAGAGTTTCTTGAACTGAAGCAAAGGGACGATGAATCTGTTGGTACCTATGAAGCAAATTTTACAAGACTTGCAAGGTATGCTTCTGGTATTATCATCCAACCTGAAAGTAAAGTTGATCGATTTTTCAGTGGCTTAAAACCAAGTCTTCGAAGGGCATTAGCTATAAGAGACTTCAGTAGCTATGAAGAAATTGTGCGTTGTGCTATCAAGGTAGAAATGGAAGTTGGTGTTACATATCCATCTCATGGTTTTGACAAGAAACGAAAGATGGAGTTCAAGGAGAAATCTCAGAATAATGGTGAAAAGAAGATGAATGTTTCCTTATGCACAAAGTGTGGAAAGAAGCATGGTGGAGATTGTCTTAAAGGGACTAGAAAATGTTTTAAGTGTGGAAAAGAAGGTCATCGAGCAGCTGAGTGTCGAAGTAATGGAAGAAGGGTTTCTAATGATGTAAATAAAGCAAACACTGCAGAGAACGCACCACCAACACTTCAATGCTTCAAGTGCAAGGAAATGGGGCATTATGCTAATAATTGCCCTAATCCAAGGGTTAGTAATGATCAACATGAGCAACCACTGAAGGCAAAGGACAAAGGGAAATCACATGCGATCACTATTGGCAATGTTGAATATAACAACGATGTGGTGGAATGATTAAGTGTTTATGTAATGGGATTCCAAAATAATGTTGTATCATTGAGTATGGCAATATTTATTGATGTGGTGTTCAAAGTGATTGAGATATTTTTTGGAAATAAGATGATATGCGCATAATGAAGACGAGAAAATGAAATGTTTAATAGTATTCATGAGCTCATGATTGATATAAGAACTAAGTGATATCATGGTTTGAGTATATAGAATTTTGAGGATTTTGGTATGTGGAAAGTGTTAACTTTTAACTGCACTCATGTTTTCACTAAGGTATTCAAGAGAATACACGATTAAAGACTTTGAATGTTTGGAATGTGACCAACAAGACATATCTTATGATATGTGGGGATCAACGACAGTATTAAATCTCTGGTAATCGTTGTCACTATATTATGAGAGTGGACTGCAGTATTATGTATAAGCCTAAAGATTAGACTGGATTATGTTGGACATAAGTTAGTATTGTTTAAGGATAGAAGATTTTCGATATTATTGATGGGATGTTATAGTAACGTAGTTTTAGAAAAAGGGACAACCTGCAGGACGGGCGACAACCCATCGCTTCGGACAAGGCTGTAGGAATCGAACCCACAACCGAAGTGCGACTGGCCTTTATCGCCTACCACTGACCTACAGGAAGTCCCTGTTTAGTAGAAACTAGTGTTATTATATTAAGCAGTATGATATATGAAGTATAAGCCCATTTTAGGAACCATATGTGATTAATCTCACTATAGATCGACTTATGTATATAATTTTTGCTAACCTTTTGTTTGAGACAGATGGAATGACCCGTCATTCTATCACATGATCTGCTAACACTTCACGAATAACAAATTCAACTTCATTTATTTAAGAGATGAAGTGGAAATTGTTAAAGGCACGAACAACAGTGAGATTGTACCAAAATAAAGTAAGTATTTATTCTAATTCAAATTCTTTAACTTTAGGGAAATGATCTTGAAAACCAAAAATGTTGTCCTAGTTCTCTTATACCTGATGAATCAGATGGTACCTTAGATCGTCACAAATTTATGGATTTGTGATTACTGGTTTTTCCATAGCCATGTTCTCTACCACTCTCCATCAGAACATGATGGTTAGATTTCTCTTCCATATCCATATTTTCACCTATGTGGAAACCCAGTGATTAGTTTATTTGGGTAATCGTTACATTTCATACTTTAGTTTTTAAAGCCAAGTTTTGGTATTCCCTTTTACGATGTGGGTTTCTATTAAAGAAACTTTCGAATAGTAAACCATTTATAACCCCGACGAATTTCGAGGGCGAAATTCATTTTAAGGGGGGTAGAATGTAACAGCCCGAGATTTTATGAAAAATATTCTTTTTTATTTCACTAATGTCTTGTGTTGTACGCTACACCAAAAGGAGCTTGCACAACACGCATCCTTGACTTGCCTTGCATTACACGCAATCGCGACCTTCCTCGATAGCTTGCGTCGTACGCAATACCGAGTTTCACTAAACAACAATATGCTATTAAAACTAGCCGTTATGAATAGTAATAACCACTTTTTGAAATTTTATAAATTTTATTTTTCAAAATGGACTTCATTTTTGGACTCAGAATATCGAAATTAGCCTAGGGTGAAATTTTGGTATTTTTCTGAAAACTTTCAATTTTTGATGAATAGTGAAACCACTAAGTGGTAGGTTAAAAAACTGAATTTTGCATAAAACTTAATTTTACCGCTTCTGTGAATGGAATTTCGAAAATCCGAGAGACACGGTTAATATCAAGGACTAAAATGTGGTTCAATGAGATAAAAATAATTTTTTGGTGAATAGTAACTTTTTACTTTTTTTACCACGGTTAATAGTAAATAGGGTAACTAAGGGTAAATATGATATTAATATTACCCTAACACATGTCCTAATCCTATTGGACAAGTGTATTTCGACCAAAAACAAACTTAGGAATAAAATATGACCATTTAGGCCCACTTGGATTAGATTAGGACATTTATTATTATGTAATTCAAAGAAGAGTTAAAAGAGTTAAAATCAAAGTTTATTTACTAAAACATTTTTAACATGTGGTTATACATAAGATAAATTCGATTGTAAATATTCATTAGAAAGCTAAAAAGATTTACTACATGATGGTATTTTATTTTTAATTTTTAGACATCAAATAATTTAATTTATTTATGACACAGTGATGATGCAGTAATTATCTTATTAATAAAATATTGACATAATTGATGTTATAAGCACCAAAATAAATATAAGTTGAGACTTTTTATGAATTACACTAATTTTATAGGTTACTATGATATATTAGTGTTGATTTAATCAACTTGGTTCGAACATATAATTCTGTTATGACTTTCACAAAAATCATATATCAAATAGTGTCAAAATTGACACAAAATAGTTTTTAAATCAAATATTATATTATTAATTGTTATTTTATTCCTAAAAATCTAAGGTTCGGCCAAATGACTTAGATAAGGATATATATATTAATAATAAACAATTTGGGGTTCGTTTGGCATGTTATAGTAAGTGTATTAACCATATAGTGTAAGAAAACAAAAAGACACGGTAAAAGTTAAATTATTTAACTTAGAGTTAAATCTAATTGATAAGGTTAAAATAATAACCTAACCTTGTCTAAATTCTATTGGTTGATAGGATTTAGACCCATCCCCACTTTAGCTCCGAAATAAGACCCTTTGGAACCATTATAAACCGATTTTGACTTTAATATAAAATAATATTTTGAGATATTCCTAAGGTGCCCCTCTCCTCCCTTATAAAAGGACACCTCCTCCCCCTCCTCCTCACACCAAATTGAGCACTCAAGCTCGGCCAAAACCTGCCAAAATCCCTTCTCCACTTCCCTAGAATAATCCTAGAGGTTCTGGTCTTCCTCAAAGACCAATTTTAGTGCCCTAAGAGGAGGTCTCAAAGAGGCACTTCAAAGAAGAGGTAATTACCGTTACCAATTCTTTCATCTTTATTTCTTCTTCCACTTCTTCTTATTAGGTTGTTTCATTATGAAGTAATAACATCAGTATCACTCATATACTGATATGTTATTATAAGTATGAAACAACCCTATTTCACCATCTATCCATCCTACGGAAAAAGAAATCACCGCACGTGCGTACGTACGGAATACCGTCTCCACGCCGTGGTGTAATCTATTTTCCACCACCACCTTACATGGATGGGTATAATGGTGTAAAGAATAACTATACATAGTTATTACAACATCATATTGATTCTGATATATTGTATAATCCACTCCAATTCAATTCAATATTTATAGAAATGATATCATCGCTCGTGCGTACGTACGGACTACCGTCTCCTCGACGCGATGAGATTCATTCTCCATGTTAACCATTTAAGAATGATTATAAAGTATATATAAGAAATAATAATGAAATATATGACATTATAAAGCTACTGGATTTATGTATATATATATATATATGTATTTCATCTACTTACTTCCATTTCAAGACAATAAGGAAAGGAAAACAGCGTTCATGCGTACGTACGGACTACCGTCTCCATGAACGGTGTTTTCCATTTTATTTATCTACCTATTATATATATATATACTGAATATATATGATATATAAATCATATTTTATATTCGGGAAGTAAGTAAATCATGATATAAGTAATAATGATGTCAAGAACAACAAGTGAAAACACCTACGATAAATGAAACGATTTTACCCAAAACGCTTCTTTAACATGGAATTTACAAAAGAACGGGTAATATAATGTCATAAGTGAACCATATATGATATCATAACAATGAATATGATTCTGTAATAAGTCAATAACATGATTTAAATCATTATACAGGAGGTTCGGACACTTACAAAGCAAGTCGGACCTAAGGTAAGGGAAATATCACAATCTCATTTTTATCCGAGATTGTTTATTCGTAAGTATTTACTGGGGTGTATTTTATCATCCACATCCATGTTTCTTCAATATGTAATTTTATTTCCATCCACCTACAATTGTTTAAATCCAATTTTACCCTTCGGTGAGTTTTTAGTAAAAGATATGAAAGGAATCTTTTGTCGTTTTTTTTTATACGAGGTACTTTTTGACTTTTCCGAAAAAAGTACGAAGAATGTTTTTTTAACTTATACGGCACAAAAGGATTTCTACTGTTTTATAAAGCCTTATTTTCATGAAGCTTCCTCTAAAAGAATTCATGACTATTTTCAATAAAATCTCTTTCTTTTAAAATTGCATGATGTTTTGTAAAAAGAAATTGATTTTGAAGAAGAAAGGATATTTTCCTCAAGAATTCAATTCAAGTGTTTTATCAAAATTATTTTCCATCTAAGTTAATAAAGGGTTCTGTTTCTATCCATATTTTTACATTGATTTGACTACGTTGTGATGGAATTATGTTTATGAATAACTTTATCTTATATGAATGGTTTTATGATGTCATGTTGTTTAAGAATCCCATTTTTATTACATGGGTTATGCAATGATGTATGATTTATGATTTTGTGGCACACATAAGAAAGGATTCATTAAGAGATGGGTGGGACCTATATCTCCCTCCAATGCATTGGGTAAAGATTTCATATCTCATGAGATAGACATGGCTGGAATGGTAGGTTATACCGGTTCAGTGAAACAGGACTGAAACGAGGATTACTCGATTCAGAAAGGGACTTTGTCCACTAAGATAGTCTTGGCAATGAGTCTTGACTAACAAGAAATGATTCTCTATGATTATGTGTGTATGCCACAATGAGTAATGTTTTAAGTAAGGGTTTCATTTTCACTTCTATGATTTATCCCATGTTATGATATTATGAGCTCTTTTGCAGGTTAAGATTTCCTAAAGCTATGTTCTTATGTATATGGTGTGATTGATATTTCTTTTGTTTACCCTTACTGAGCATTTGAGCTCACCCTTTTATGTTTTCTTTTCCTCAGGATATAAAGAAAGGTTTTTAGGTAAAAAAAAGGAAGATCTTTATGGGAGATATTGAAGATCTTTCACCACGATTAGAAGATTACGTTCCGAGTTTCCAAAGACACTAAACTATTACGATCCTTGTGTGTGTGTTTTTGTTATGTACTAAGTATTCCGCAAAAGTAATGTAATGTCCATGTACGATAAGCTTCGGGTCTCTACAGGTGAGAGGCAAAGAGAAGAAACAACTCAACAACAACCCGTGCGTGACGATCCCACCCCACCCCCACCAGCTTTGAGGCGAGCCATTCCCCTAAAAAACCTGACTTATATGAGGTAATCAATGTTTTAATAATTGTTTTTGTAAAATGTGATTTACATAGACACTGATAACTTTCCTGTACTAATATTCCACAAGGTGAAAATGATTGTGATTTATATTTATCAACTCCCACCTATCGCCTTATAGCGAGGGCTACGGTGTTCAATACGCAAAACGAAATGATACACAACAGACAACTTCCAAAAGATCATCTTAGAGTGTCAATTAACGTAGCTAATGAGCCGAGTACCGAGATACCTGTTCCAAATGACGATGATGACATTCATATGGTTGAAAAAGCTGTTGGAACATTCATCGCATGGATGAAAGTTCTTGTAAAAAATCATTTCGACAAAAAGGTATTCATTTCCAATTTATTTTTCAAGTTGGACCTTTAACATTTAATGAAAAAAGGTCTAAACCGATGAATGTTATTACAGAATGACAAAGACTATTGGGTGAAACGAAATATCAGCTCAAAACTATCTCAAGGATCAACCAACCGATTAAAACGATCTACTAAGTGCACCTTCACCCCACCCTTTCTATATTCACAGTTAATATCATTGCAGACTCATGTGGATACAAAGTTGAAAGACGACAGTACTCACATAGTTGATTTTGAAAAAGATATGTATGGAGAGGAAACATCAGATTTTATTAGTGCTGAAAATGTAAATGAACTCCTCAAGTATGAATGGATAGGTGCCTCAGTTGTAAATGTATACATGAGGTAAGTTTTCATGATTTGATTTTACAAAAGTTGATATACTCTGATAATTATGACTAAATACATTTTATATTTGTCGCAGATGTATATATGAAAAACAATTGAAGGGATTTACCCATGAACAAAAATTTGTACTTGTTAGTCCTCACACCACCTCTTCAAAAGACGATATAGATTCTGATAAAGAGGATGTAATAATGTCATCCCTACTCAAATCGTTTGAAAAAAAATTATGGATGACAGACTCTTTTTAATACCAACGATGCAAGGGTAAAACTCTACAATTTAATCATATTAACTATATTTTCATTCCTTCATTTACTTATTACTTTTTGTATTTTTAGGGAGCATTAGATGCTGATTGCAGTCAATTTTGATACTCCAAAGATTTATTTTCTGGATTCAATGCATGGATATCCAACAAACTGACCACGCGTGATGGCATTTGTTAATTTTTAATACACTAGATCCAACATTTTAAAAATAAACATCTAGTTATATAATTTATGTTATCTTTTAATGAGGATTCTGTTATGATATGGCGGTGCATCAATATCATCTAATGCATAGAATTAATCCAGGGCATAAGGATGAGCATGCCTACAAGATCTACAACTGGAAAAGTATCTGGGTATATATAATAACATTGCACTATCCAAACACATATCAAAACAAATTAATTATTGTTGTTGATGTTTCTGCAGTGTCCAAAACAAACAAACGGAAAGAACTGTGGTTATTATGTTTGTAAATTTATGAAAGAGATCATATTTCATCAACAAACTAGCATCCCTGATGAGGTATTTTTGAAAATAATTATGAGTTCATTTAAAATATTTTTTAATACTTTGTGTATTTATATTTTTTCAGTACTACCCTGACTGTCGCAAAAACTCATATTCAGAAGATGATATACATGTGTTTAGAAACGAATGGACAACATACCTGATGGAAGATTGTACACAAATAGGATGAAGGTGAATTCCTACTACTTATGTTATCTATATATGATCATTGATTATCCTCCAACCTTCTTTGGTGAATTGAGAATGCTCAGATGTATTGAAATCTTAATTTATTACTCAATGTTTTCTATCCCAGATTCATATTATTGATCTTTGAACAAATCAACATTGAAGTAAGGGATGATGGTGTGCAGTGCATATGGGGTGAACGACAAAACCACCGAGGATCAACAAAATTCATTTTCCAACAAACGATGGATGGAAACAACAAATATGGTCTATATCCACCATTTTCAGTTAGATATAGGGCCTAAATATAAATATTTCTGAAATTAAAGTAGAGTGATCAGATTCAACATGAAGAGATAGTATTTGAGCACATGTGTACCCCTTGGTTCATTTTTAAGAAATTTAAATGTTCTGTATCTCGTTTGTTTGAACTTGTATTTGAGCACATGTGTTGTTGTTTGACTTGCACAATTATTTATAGGTAGATGCATGAGATAATCAGTATCATTGAGGGATTTTTTGGAACCAAAATATGTGTCCCATGATAATTCAAGTAAGGGGAAGGCTGGTTGAGATGAAATCCGAGATCAAACAACCAGTACATCATCAAAAGAACCAACCCTGTGATGCACCATGATGTGGAATCTGGTCCTCGTGATGTTTTGAGGTGTTTATGGAAGGTATGGTGAGTCTGATGAGCCCCATGTCCACTATAAATATTGTTTACAGATATCTCCACATGTTTTTTGTGCCTCGTGCCTCTTTACAAGGATCACACCATTCACATGGTCCATCTTAGCACGTATGTCCCATTCATCCCAAGCTTTATTTAGGTGATTCAATGCTTTTACATTATATGATGATTTTATTATGATGTATTTGCTTGATAAGTGTACTATATGAAATGTTTGTGTGGTTAAAAATGTGTTATCAAAGGAATTTGGGGTGTGTATAGACTTGAAAGTTATTTTTAAAATGAATGCGGTTGTATTTCTTGTGGATTTTCATGCTTAATTCCTCTAAATGTGTTTGAAGAAATGAGAAAGTTGTGTGATGGGTGTTTTCAAATGGATTTAATGTGTTTGAGAATTTTAAAGAGGGTTTTCTTATGAGATGTAGAGAGTCTATATATGTGTATTTACATTGAATGAAAGTACATGAGAATGTGTTGATATATGTGATGTGTATAATGTAAATTGAGCACAATTTGTATACAAGGTATCCAGGTGGGTAGACTATGACATGTACACCAGTTTATTTGGAAGTGTATTAACCCATATTAATCATCATGTATTTATGATTATAGCACTAAAAAAATTATGATGATGATTGGATACTGCTAGAAAATTGGATGAATTTCTCTCTAGTGGCTCATGCACGAAAAAATTGAGGGTTATGGTTGTTGTACAATGATTCACAGGTATATGGGGATCCTAATTCCTCAATAGTTCTCATACAATTAGGGATTTCCTATGGTGCTCTGTTGATGTTTCTCATACCATTGGCATATGAGGGACCTTAATCATATGATAATTAGAAAAGATTATTTCATGAAATACATTTTATTATGTTTATGGGTTAAAAATGTTTCCATGTTCTTTCATATAATATGAATACTCAATTTTATTCTAACGATATGGCATGCAATCCCTCTTTTGGGTGTCATCCTACTATCCTCTCACTCATACCCTACATACAACTTTTTGGGTATGTAGATTTCGTTATGTATGGCCTAGATAAAGGAAATATGTAACATAGTGATAATGGTGGATCCAAATGTTTGTGTTCTATTTCTTTTAGATGTTGGTACTAGTGGCTTGAGGATGATTGTCCTCTTATTACAGGCAGTTTTTAGGATATTGTCCTTGTTCCCATACCATTGTATTACTTTTGGGGTTTTTTGATGTTTTCAACCTTGAAAATGAAAAATGCTGTTATTTCTTTGGTTATGTTTATTTAGTTTATGTGATTTTTATTAATTTTTTCTATTTGTGATTATATAAATGGGTAATATCATTCCCAAACAACCTTGTTAATAGCCATTCAATATTTTCCATCCCGTGGTGATTGGGAACACCCTTTGGACAATGTTTTGAACCCAACTTGGTGTCGGGTTATAATAAATCCCATATTGGTTTGTGAAAATTAACATGCTCCATAAACATAAATCGATACAATCATATAGGTATGATAAAACAACTACATTAAAAAATATTTGAACCATTTATATAAATCTCTAAATAGATCGATCCATGATCTATATGAATCAACCAAGTATGTTGATGTACATGCGAAGCTACATCAACTTCCATAAATCTACCTATCTTTGGAAAGATAAAGCAAATTCCAATATATCAATGACAAATGAAATAAAAAATTTAAAAATTCAAAAAATGAATAACTAGAGATATCGCATCAGATACCTATCGATTGATGAAAATATGAATAACAATGGGAAATAGGTCTCTAGGGTACCCTTGTAATAATTATAAAGAAAATACCTATCCAAGGATGTCAGCACAGTTATTATATTATTTTAACTTAGGAAATACCACTACATAACTCATAACATTGGTGTAACACATAAAAATTGAATGTTTTCAATAATATAAGAAGTCTAGAATAACCCATTTCATAGTTAGACTAGAATCCCCATCATTGGTATCCAATAGCATCATGATGCTGTGGAATGGAGACCAAAATCCCTAATAGTTGAAACCAAAGTTAGGGGAAGAAGGAGAAGAATATAGAGGAGGATAATAGGGTTGAAGATATTCCACTACTCTTTTAATGTAACTGATAATATTTTATTTATCTCAAAAGTAAGGTAGATATCCCATGGGGGAAGGGAGAAGGAGGAGAGTGCGTGTAAAGGATTTTGTTGAGTGGAATGAGGGATATACGAGGGTAACCCGCTTTAATGGTTGATAGTGAAAATTTGTTAATTCCACTCATTAATTAGGTGAATTATTAGGAATAAGGGTAAAATAAATCATTTTCCAACAATGTGGGAATCCATATACACACACTTCTAATCTGTATAGTTTCATTGAGTGGATTACAATCCATTATTCCACTATATAGAGATACTTTCCCAAAAACTCATACCTTACACAAGTTCATCAAATTATTTGACAAACTATTAACCATCAATGTGAGACCATCATAACCTTATAACCAAACTGTAGGTTTATCTATTCCCCCTCGAATCATTAAATAGCCCATGTTCTACTAAACATTGGGCCATATGATTATTATAGATGATTAGCCCTAACCATGCACCAATTTCGTTAATTGGTTATTTTTTGTTTTGTGCCTCACTAGTATAATTTCATTTAGAAACCCCATTCTTTATTTCATTATTGTATTACTAACATAATATATGTTTTATTATGTAGGTGAAATCTTTATACTCAGTTCGAATTCTTTGTTCAGAAACCACCGCCATGGACGATAATTTTTTAGAGCGGATGGATGCAAAAAGGATGGAACATCATTTTTTTTAACTTTTTGTTGGATAAATGTAATTGTAACCAAATTAAACATTGTTTGAAATGTATATAGTAGTGTGTTGTTTTGTATTCATTATTTCAAGTAAATTTATGTATCATTTTTGTTCTTCTGTGGTTTGTGTGTGGGTGTTGTTTGTGCTGTGTGCAGGTGTTGTTTGTGCTCTGTGCAGGTGATGTAATGTGTGCAGGTGCTGGGCAGGTTCTGTGCAGGTTCTAGTTTTGCACAGGATCTTTGGCCTTTATCAGCACTAGTTAAGCGCTGAAAAATGGATAATATATCAGCGCTATTTTGAGCGCTGATAAAGGTAGTTTTTATCAGCACTCAAAATAGCACTGATAAAGGTAGTGTTTATCAGCGCTATTTTGCACGCTGATATATTATACATTTATCTGCACTGAAAATAGCACTGATAAAGACTACCTTTTCCAGTGCTTTCTTACCGCTGATAAAGGGGACCCCCCTTTATCAGCCCTATTTAATATGTAGTGATTATTTTAAATGAAATGAATAATAAATGAATAGGTTATGTTATTGTGAATGAAATGGATTAATAAATGAGAGTTAGTAGAGACTTATTAATTCTATAAATAGTGGAACCTGTAATTAAAATTGGAATTTCTTGGTTATGTGTGGTGGTTGTGTGGTACGTTTCATATAGTGGTGGTGGTGTTTGTGAAAAATGTAACATGGTTTCATGGTGGTGAAGTAGAGAATGTTATTGTAGTTTATGTTAACACATATCTTGGGTGTTGTGTGATATCCATCTATCATGTATTTTAATGTTATTTATATATACACTCTAGCTAAGTTGGATAACCTTACTAAAACCCAAATATTTTGGGTTCCAGGTGTTTTACCCAACATCCAAAATGGTGGAGATTCATATGGATGGATACCCCATCATCCCCACTCTCCTTTTAGTAAAAATGATGATATGGGTTGGTGTTGGATATTACCCATAGATGATACATGTTGGTGTAAGATATTACCTAATTATGATACAGGTTAGTGTTGGAAATTACCCATTTACATTGAGGATGTGGTATGTCGTTAGGGTCATGCATTCTATGAGGAGGGCATAAGGCTGATGTACTTCACACTCATAATACCCCATAGCCCTAGTTATGTGTTGAGGTTGTGATGAAATGATAACCTATGCTACCATTAGATACTAGAACCTATGTGATGTTGAGATAGGTAGGGATACCTCCTAACACACATTAGAGATAGTTGGATTTGTGATGTAATATGTTTTGAAGGGATGAGAGCACATAAAATTTTAGATTGAGTAATGAGAGTATAAAATCAGTGGGTAAGTGATTTCAAGGTGCCTTTTATTTATGTTCTTTTGATAGTATTTTACTATATTAGATTCATGATTTAATGAGTGTGTCATGGTGAGACTGGTATTGGTTAGTTGACCTTTTTAAGTGCATATTGGTTTTATTTTTTGCTCACTGGTGAATTAGTATGATCCATCCATATGTGAACTAGAGAACTTGGGTATGAACTTACTGATAATACTTGTTATAATCAACCTACACATATATAAACTATTTTTCATGTTTCTAAGAGGATTTTAGGGATTAATCTAGACATTGGTAGCTTGTATTTGGAGCTTCTTTTGAGTCATTTCTATAGAAATTGTCTTTGGAATTTACATAGATAATTTAATTTATTTTTATTAAATTTTTTCATGTATTATAAGATGGTCTTGAGTTTACTTTTATATTATGTATTGGAGTTTCTTGGTAGTTATTATTTATATCACCAAATACTATATTAATAATGGGGGTAATGCCTTCTATATGTGATATTTTTATACCCTCAGTTACAGGTTCCAACTTGGGGACCACTGGAGCAGGGACTCAAAGGTTACCATCTCTCTTCCTCCATATCCCTCTCAAGGCTGATTAAATTAGAGATAAAATTTAAAGACTAAAAGTATTCTTGTTGTGATAAACAATGAATGACATAATATGTTTTTTTCTTACACAATATCTCCTAGAGATCCAACGACAACGTTCTGAGATTAATAGAGCACATGTGGATACTAATAGAGGTATTTTCTTCAGATTATTCATCACAATGACATGACCATGAGACCAATTAACAAATTAATTAACATTGAAGAAATAATTAACAAGTTTATATAATTATTATTTATAAATTAATTTTAAATTTCATGTGAAAAGACCCTCTTTTAAAATATTCCAAGGTTTAACTCATCCAATTATATGGATTTTATCCAAAGAAACCAATCAAAAACATTATTGGGTAGGGGCCCGACCACTACTGATATATCCTAAAACCTTTACAACCAATATATACATACCTTTTTTGGAGGTATAACCAAACAAGTTTCACCTTTAATAGTGGAGGAAAAACACACAATTACAATATAAAGAAAATTATAAAGCAATAAAAAACCAAAAAATCATATTAAGATAGTGAAGGATTGAACAATTGTGGAAACTTGATCACTTTAGAAATGAGGTTCCCTACAATAAAGTTCTTCATGCAAAGTGTAATAATATTATGATTGAAAAATAATTTTAAACATACTGTATCTAATATCACATATTACTTATGGTTTTATTAAATATCAATTTATAGATATTTATTTAATTCTTCATAGAAGTTGTTTTATTTCATTCCCAAGAATAATAGTCATGAAAATACCTTTGATAATAATGAACTAATTTAAATTCAAGAAATTATTTATTCAGAATATTCATATCCATTACGTCATCAATTTATAATGCAGTAGTATCGAAATAATTTCCATGGATGAGATGCTTGAAATCCTTATTTAATCACCTCAAAAATGGTTTTTCATTTTCTATAAACAAAATAATCATAGACGAAGAGAAAATAATCATAGTGTGAATATTTCTATATTTCTAGTAGTAAAATAATAAATAATCATAAAAATATAACATTTAAAAAACACGAGTAAAAGTAATACATCCATGCATAGAATTAATATTTTTTTTAAATTTTGAAATGTAATAGTAAATCATAAAGTAAAAGATTCAATACTTAATGAAATATTTTTTTAACAAAACAATTAACATAAAATATAAAAGTAAATCATCAATTAATAAGGGTAAAATATTGAAATTTAAGAGGGATTTCCTCTGTTAAAAATAAAAATTTAAGAGTAAAAACTAAATGCATAAGACTAACATACTTTATTAAAAATCTCAAAGTCACTCATCCGTAAAAGTACAATTTTCAAACACTATAAAATGTAAGAGTCATAAATAGAGCATGTATGATCCTTCTCACGGTGAATAAGGTCTATATACTTATATAAAAAAACTTCAAAAAAATATGAGACAATAATTCAATAATAATAAGAAAGAATAAAAAATAAAATAAATAATTAGTTTCATGTAAAGAGAAAAGAAAGGGAATTTATAATTACAAAAATAAATAAATAAATCAAAGTGTAAAGGGGATCCACTAAAGAATATCCCCTATTTTAATAATTAAAAAACCAAAATATCATGAATTTAGATCTCCCCCTTTTGTAACAATGAAAAATAATAATGTAAAGATCAAATAATGAAAAATAACACTAAATATAATACATGATTTACTGAAATTTAAGAAAATAACACCCCATAAAATAATGCATAATTTAGAATATAAATAAAATTGTAATAATAAAATAGTAAAAACTTCCCTTTAATCTATAATTTTCTCTCTAAAAATATAAAATAGTGAAGATCCTTTAGGTAATACCATATAAAAAAGATAAATGAAATAATAATAATCACATAAAATATAATATGTTTCTTCACTTTTTATTGAGAAATCGATTCTTCTATCATACCAAGTTCATACTTAATTTTCTCAAACTTTGCTTCATATAAAGGTTTAGTAAAAATGTCACCTAAGTATTCATATACAGTTACAAAGTCCAATCAAATATCTCTTTTCTAAACATAATTTCTGATAATGTGAGAATGAACTTCAATATAATTAGTTCTATAATGCTGTGATGGATTTTTTGAAATGATATTAGTAGAATTGTTATCATACTTAATTTTAATCTTCTCAAAATGTATATCAAAATAACATTAATTCTATTTAATCCATAAAAAATAATCACAATAGCTTGAAGAAAAAATATATTATAATTTTTTTTAAAAGGCAAAGCTTCTGACCATTAATAAAGAGAAAGAAAAAGGACAACAGAGCGGCGGATGGGGTCAAACAACGGACATGCCCTCATCCACCAAGAGCAAGTCTAGAGATCATAAAAAGACATGTCATTTCCATAATCAGAATCACCAGCAGTCTCCCACTCAGATTGAGACTTGTCCCTATTGAGGATTTTCAAGATATCCAAATCCACTTTCCTTGACACCTTCGACGACGATCTGGTAGACACAGTTCTAGGTACATTAGAAAAATCCTTACGTTGTCTCATCTTAAGGGGAGGACCCTCATTTTCAGTAGTATTTGGCTTGTCACTCAATATTGAATCCTTATAAGAGGCATGACCACCACTGCCCGAGACCCTGATCGGGGTACGCACCCTCCCCTGTTCATCTTCAGAAATGTTCCCCCATTTCTCAGGTAACTCAGATATCTGAAAATGCTTCTGGATTTCATGTTGATAATCAACATGTAGTTGCACATCACCCTGATTAGAGACATCAACCTGGTGAGAATCAGGAATCATCCGTTCTGAAGTCTGCATGGGGATGTCCTCAACTAGAGGAACCTCTTTAGCCAGCTTCTGAATATTCAGCTGTGAAGAATCATTCACCACCAATGCTGACGCAGGACTCAAATTATCAGAAGTGATAACCTCATGATCTCTAGAAGGGCCACTATAAGATATTGTCGGAGTAGAATCAACAATCAACTCTTTGACCTTTGAAGGAGTCAGCACATCAGGGGCTGCCTTCATAGGAGGGTCGCTGTCCTTGATGACATGCTTTGGAGAGGACGATTCCTTCAAATTATCCTTTTTTCAACAGAGATTGGAGGGGTGTCCTCGCATCCCACACTCCTGACAAGTGTTGTTTTTACGACACAACTCCAAAGAGTTCCCCACAATCATGCATTTAGTGCATAAAAGAGGTTTCTTTTCATATTCAACATCAATTAGAATTTGATCAGACGGAATATAAAGTGTTACCGTATCAATGAGAGTGGATCTGAGATCAACTTCCACCAGCATTCTAGCGAAGTTCCCAAATCTGACATCAGTTGTTTCCTTATCAAGGCGGATGGGAGTTCCAATTGCCGTTCCAATATCATGCAGGATCTCTGGATGCCAAAGAACCCAATTAAGACCATGAAGACGCACCCATACCTGAGCGAAGACATTTTTTGCATTCGAGACATTAAAGTCAAGTGACCATTCGTGCAGATGAATCCATACCGGTTTTAGAAACATGGAACCAAAACTCCATGCCCTAATCTTGAGATCCGCCGATGGAAACAAACAGTGAAAGAATCCCCGCCCAAGGGAGACACATTTCCAGCTAGCAAAGCCCCACAACATCGAAATTCTACGGAATAAATCTTCACATTTCCAGGGTTGCGCACCTTTAGGAAGAACAATGCGAGCAATCAATGATTTCTCACCCAATGCCAACCTTTCAGCAATCACACCGGGGTTCACCTCGACGTGAGCCAAAGATCCCTTTCGGAGAATCCTTCTAAAGCAGAAATTCTCAGTCTTTTTCTGATCCGATAAAGAATCCTTCATCACATCAACAAAGGAACGCTGACCACATGATGCGGCACCAGTAGGAACCCTCACAAATTCCTGAAAATGGCCAATATTGACATCGGAAGAGGAAATCTTCAAAACATCCTTTACCATGGACCTCGAAGAATCCCAAACACACTGGTTAAGGGATTTTCAGGGCGGAGGTTTCGCAACGACGCGATTCAACCGGTCCACCCTCGCCGCACCATCCTCCGATCTCAGCAAATCAGTCTCACAAGAGGAGACCTTCACACCACTAGCCGATGCGACATAAGCAAAGGAAGCCTCCAGTTTTTTGAAGCTGCTCGGGTCCGCATCCTTCCCAGAAGACCGTCGCTTGCCGGAGGAGACAACACCACCAGCCGACGCGAGAAAATCAGAAGAGGAAACCGCTGGCTTTCTGAAAACGGAACTCGGCGCAGAGGAAATACCGCTCGGAACCGGATCCTTTCCCATCGATCGCATGTCGAGGCGATTGAATCCAAGGAAGTTCGGAAGCACCATCTCGGTAGAAAACCCTAGCAGGCGCCATCACTGCGCGCCGTCGCTCGGTTCGCCTCCCGTCTCGCCATTCCCCCCTTCAAATACCACCAAAAATATATTATAATTTAATTGTAGATAAATCTACTAAAATAAGTTTCTTCAAACTATATGAAACTAATCTATTTCCTAAAAAATGACACATACCATCAACAATTTTTGGTCAATTTTGAATCCTCAAAAATAATAATCTGAATATGCTTTGAAATTAAAAGAAGTTTTTCCTGGGTAAAAGAAACCATGATTCATAGAACCTTTAATATATTTAATAACCCTTTAAACAACAGGTAAGTGACTATATTTTGGGCTAGATTTAAATATTGAATATAGGAAAATGATAAACAATAAATCAGGTTTAAAATAAGTTAAAGAAAAAGTAATTCTAGTTATACCTATGAAAAACTTTATGATCAACTGATTTACCGACAACATTTTCATCTAGTAAACATGAATTACTCAAAGAAGTACTTATATTATTATAAGTGTTAAAACCAAATATATTAAATAAATATTTATCATACTTACACTAATTTAGAAAAATCCCATCATCACTTGGATATATTTTAAATACTAAAAGAAAATTTCATTATACCATAAGTATCATGTAAAACTCATTAGTCTTCAAATATGAAAATTATTTACAAATAAATTCACTTGAATATCCAAAAATTATATCATCAATATAAATTTGGAGAATAAAAATATCCTTATAAACCATATTAATAAATAAATTAGTATCAAATTTACCTTTTAAAAAACATTCTTCACTAGAAAATGAAGCAGATTTTCACACCATGCTCATGGGGCTTGTTTGATTCCATAAAATTATTTTTAAATATTCACTAGATAGTTAGGTTTCTTATCATTCTCAAAAATAGAAAATCATTTTACATAAAAATATTTTGAAATAAGTCCATTAATAAAATTAATTTCACGTTTACTTGATAAATCTTAAATCCCTAATATGATGCATAACAGAAAAAAAATCTAAATAGATTCTAATCTTGAATCAAGTGAAAAAGTTTCACTAAAACCAATACTTTTTTCTTAAAAATATCATTGAGAAACTAATGTGAAATTATTTCTTATAATTTTTTTATATTCATCAAGTTTGTTCTTAAAAATATACTTAGTTCCCATAACTTGATGAATATCATATGAAACAACATATTACCAAAAATCATTGATAGAAAACTGGTTAATCACTTCTTTCATAGCTAAAACCCTGTTTAGATTTTTCAAAGATTTTGAAATATCAATCAAAACAATCTTAGTAATAAAAAAAAATGAGAATAGAAGCTTATCACTAAATTTATAGTCTAAACTCTTGAATAAACATCACCAATAATTCGTTCAATATGGTGGGATTTATGAGTTTTTCAAACTCTTCTTGATCAGGTAAATGACCCCCATTAATAGGTTTATCCCCTAATAATGTTTCTATAAATTTAAACTCTATAAAGTCCTCTTCAATTGAAACTTTTTCAAAATATTCATCCTTTAAATACTTCCCATAAAACTCAAAATTAACTAATTCTTCATCAACCACAGTAATTTTATTAAAAATTCAATAAGTTTGACCAACACTCAAATATCAAAAAATACCCCATCATCCAATTTTTAATCAAATTTATCAAAATTATTTTTAGTATTTAGGAAAAAAATTTACATAAAAAAACTCTAAAATAACCAACTTCCAGTTTCTTTCCTTTCCATAATTCATAAGAGGTTTTCTTAAGTATTAGTCCCATAATAATTCTATTTGAAACATAAAAAGCTATATAGACAGCTTGAACCCAAAAATACTTAGGTAAAATATACTCACATAGCACAATTATAGTCATTTCATGTGAATTCTAGTTATTATTTTCTATAACTCCTTTTTATTAAGGTGTTTTGGGGATAAATATATTATAATATTAACTATCATGTTCACAAAAACTTTTAAATTATAGGTTGTAAAATTTTCCTCTTATATCAATTTAAAGGGAAATAATCAAATATACTTTCTCATTTTGAGATAATTTATAGTAGCCAGAAAAATTTGATAAAGTATCAGATGCGAACCATGTTGAAGTCACCGAGTCGATTACCCGAGTGGATGAGTTGGATTTGCAAGGCCCGATGACGCGTGGGAGATTAAAGAGGTTGGAGCAACAATGGGTGCTCATCTTGATTCATTAAAGGACCAATGGATCTTACCTTGCATGGATGGAGAAAATGGGCCTATTATCTCACTTATTCAAGCCCAAACATGATGATTAAAACTTGGCCCACATGGTTTCACGAATTTGGAAGCCTTTCCCACATAGAGGATTCTAGAAATGGAAACTTTGGACACCAAAGTTAAATCTGATGGGCTATGCACTCAAAGTCAAATCTGGTGTGCTGTAGTTGGAAAGTTGTGTGTCACTTTTCCAAAAGTATTTGGTAGACTTTATCTTTTTGAATTTAATGGAACAAAATAGTTTAGCCTTTATGACTTTAGGGTATTAGACCCTTGACTATTGTACCACCCCCTTGGCTATAAATGCCACCCCCATGGCACTTGTATGGCATTCAAGATTTAATTGAGAGCTTATTCTTTGTTTCTCTCCATTGTTTGAGGATTGTCCCGGCTTTTCTCCTAGCTCTTGTGCATTATTGCCTTGTCAATCTACAAGTTAGATTGGTGATCCAAGATCACAAAGCCCCCAATTCCGTGCCTCAACCCTAGTGCGTTGTTGTGTGGATTGGCCATCACATCCCTCCCTTGAGTGTGTTGTCTAAGTAGTAGCTCACACTCCATATAGCGTTTATTGACTACTTGCATCCACTATCCATACTCTTCATCTTCCACTTAGCTCCGAACTACATCTTTCATCCGCAGCCCTATGCTGTGAAAATCGGGCCACCCCATGCATCTAATATCAGTTAGTATCAGAGCTCCAGTTGACACGGTAGGCATCTATCCCTTCATTTATATTTCTTTTACCCATTACCCTTCTAATCTTTCCTTATTATCCACCCATTCAAAAAAAACCTTTTCTTTGAAAACCTCCAGAATTAGCCTTTGTTGTGCAAGATTGAAATATTTTCACATTGATTCAATTGTTCATCCATCTTATTTTTACTTTAAATTCACTATATGTGATTTGTATCCGAAAGAAAAACAAAAAAAATCATATTCTCTCAACTCATCATTTTGTGCTTCTCAAAATTAAGCACATTCTTTTCTTTGAGAGATTTCAAAAAAAAAATTCTTACTCTCCGTTCATCATCGTGTGCTTTAAAACTCCAAGGACAACACTTTTTGGGGAGATTTGATGAAAAAAAAGAAAAAAAGCAGATACAATTACTTCATCATCGTGCTTTACATTATTCTCACTTTCCATATCCATACATCACTTTATCCATCATTTGAATTCATCCCCATTTTATATTTGGCTCATATTGTTATTAATTTTTCTTATCTTGCACAATCGGGCAAAACCAAAATACCACCTTTCTACCCCCTTTTCCACCCACCCTTATCCATTTTCTACCCTCTTTTCACCCTTTAGCCATTACCACTCAAACGGGTTGTGATAAACCATCCTCCAACACAATCTGGGTTTGGGAAGGATTGGTGGCACGTGATCATCCCAAACAAGGTATTTCATAAGAGTTTGGAATTTTAATTGAGTGTTGATAGTGGAGAGAAATAAGAAAAAAAAAATCTTGTGTGTGTGTGTTCATCTCGTGTGTGTAAGTGTGTGTGTGCTTGTGTGCGTGAGTGTGTATGTATTGCGTGTGTGAGCGTGTATCCTTGTGTGAGTGAGTGTGTACGTCTTGTGTGTGTGTGTGTGTACATCTCGCGTGTGTGAGTGAGTGTGTATCATTGTGTGTGTGTTTCTCCCTGTGTGTGTTTTCGTTTGTGTAACATATCATGGAAAAAGATCATGGGAAGAAAATTGCTCATGTTAGCGATGAAGGAAGTCAAAGTAGATCTCCCACACTCGAAGCTACGCAATTCCAAATGCAAGCTTTGGTGAGCCACTTCGAGAAGATTTTTGATAAGAAGTTGGAGGTGCTACATGAGAGGATTGATAACCTGGAGAATCAACCAAGCCCAAGGATGGTCCATGATAACACATGTCGAGCTCCGGAACCACGTCACTCCCACATCATGGAGGATGAGATGGAAAACCTTGATGGTTATTTTGAGGATTTCCCATAAAGGAAGAGGTTGTACCAATAACCTAGATGAGGACAAAGAAGACAACATGATGATGACCTACTTTGCGGGATCAAGGTGAAGGTCCCTTCATTTCAATGGAAAAGCGATCCGGAAGCATACTTGGAGTGGGAGATGCAGATCGAACCAGTATTTTCTTGTCATACCTATTCCGAGGAGAAAAAGTTGAAACTTGCATCCCTTGAATTCATTGATTAATTATTAATATGGTGGGTTCAAGTTCAAAAGGAGAGAGGCCGATATGGAGGACGTCCTATCCAAACATGGGAAGACATGAAGTTTTCCATGAATAAGCGCTTTGTTCCCTCACACTACCATAGAGATCTCCACGACAAACTTCAGAGGCTCACCCAAGGTAGTAAGACCATAGAGGATTACTATAAGGAGATGCAAATTTCCATGATTCAAGCAAATATTGAGGAATATCCAGAGGAAACCATGGCACAGTTTTTATATGGGCTCAATCGGGAGATTGCGGATCAAGTGGAGATGTACCACCATGTAGAGATACAATATATGATCCACCAAGCCACCAAGATCGAGCAACAAATAAAAAGGAGGATCAACACGAGGAAACCCACTACCCCTTTCACGCCATGGAGAAATCCAAGGAAGGAGATTGGAGAACCATCAAATGAAAAAGAGGTGGTTGATTGAAAAAGTGAAAAGGTAATTCTTCCACCTAAGAAACCTACTTTTGAGGCTAACCAAACTAGGAATAGGGATATTCGGTGTTTCAAATGTCAAGGAAGGGGTCACATTGCTAGTTAGTGCCCAAACCGGCACACCAAGACCATTAAAAAGTATGAAGAATGGGAGACCGATGGAGAGAGCTCAGAAGAGGAGGAGGAAGAATCTCCAGAAATTGATAGTGGAGAGTTTGCAGAAGATGGAGAGATTCTTGTCACTAGGAGAGTTCTATGCGCACAAATGACCATGGGAGAGAATGAGCAGCGGGATAACCTTTTCCATACACGGTTCAAGATCCATGGGAAGGTATGTAGTGTGATTATTGATGGAGGAAGTTGTAGTAATGTTGAGAGCACCAAGTTAGTAGAGAAGTTGGGACTTCCTACTTTGAAGCATCAACATCCATATCAGCTTCAGTGGTTAACTGATTGTGAAGAACTAAAGGTTACCAAACAGGTGAAGGTATTATTCTCCATTGGTAAATACAAGGATGAGGTATTTTGCGACATTGTTCCTATGAAGGCTTTCCACTTACTGTTGGGTCGACCGTGGAAGTACGATCGACGAGTTACTCATGATGGTTTCTTAAATCATCACTCTTTTGTACTCCGAGGGGAACCTATAACCCTCAACCCCATATCCCCCAAACAAATTCTGGTGATCACATTTTGAGAGAAAAGAAAAAAATGAGTGATGAAGAAAAAAAGAGTGAAAATGAAAAAGGAGATAATGAGGGAAAGAGAGAAAATTAGAGAAGAAAAGAAATGGAGAGAAAAGAAAAATCAAGTGGGAAAAATAATTTGAGAGAAGAGAAAAGCGTTATATTGGCAAAAAAGAGTGAGGTTAAGGAAGCTTTTTTTCACAGCAAACCCTCCTAGTACTCATGTACAAAGAGGTGCTGCTAAATACTAACGACTTACACCATTTGCCAAATGTTGTTGAGTCCTTGTTGCAGGAGTATACTGATGTCTTTCCGGAAGAGGTTCCACCAGGTTTTCCACCCATTAGATGTATTGAGAATCAAATTGACCTCATACCTGGAGCATCACTACCGAACCGCCCTTCATATCACACCAACCCGGAAGAAACAAAATAAATTCAAAGGAAAGTTCAAGAGCTGTTGGATGTGGGATATGTGAGAGAGAGCCTTAGTCCTTGTGCGGTACCAGTGCTTCTAGAACCAAAGAAGGATGGAACATGGAGAACGTGCATTGACTGCAGAGCCATCAATAACATCACAATCAGGTATCATGATCCTATCCCTAGGTTAGATGATATTCTAGATGAATTAAATGGTTCAACTATTTTCTCAAAAATTGATTTAAGAAGTGGCTACCATCAAATTAGGATGAAAGAAGGAGATGAGTGGAAAACGACATTTAAGACAAAACATGGACTTTATGAATGGTTATTCACACCCTTTGGTCTCACCAATGAACCTAACACATTTATGAGGTTAATGAATCTTGTATTATGTGCATCTATTGGAATTTTTTTGGTAGTTTACTTTGATGATATTCTTGTTTATAGTAGGACTTTTCATGAACATGTAGATATCTTAAGAAAAGTACTAGAGGTGTTAAGGAAAGAAAACTTGTTTGGAAACATAAATAAGTGTGAATTTTGTCTCGATAAGATTTTTTTCCTTGGATTTTTTGTGAGAGACAATGGAGTTGAAGTGGATACCATGAAGATCAAAGCAGTACATGAATGGCCAACTCCAACCTCTGTTGGACAAGTAAGAAGTTTTCATGGGCTTGCTAGTTTTTACAGGAGATTTGTGAAGGACTTCAGCACAATAGCAACACCGTTGAACAAGTTGACAAAGAAGAATGTTCCTTTCAAATGGGGGACAACTCAAGAGAAGGTCTTCCATGCTCTTAATGAGAGACTCACCCACTCCCCTCTACTTGCACTTCCAGACTTCAGTAAGACCTTTGAAATTGAATGTGATGCAAGCATAATTGGAATAGGAGGAGTACTCATGAAAGAAGGTAAGACTATTGCTTTCTTTAGTGAGAATTTAAATGGCCCAACTCTAAACTATACTACATGTGATAAAGAGTTGTATGCATTGTTTAGAGTACTAGAGACATGACAACACTATCATTGGCCTAAAGAATTTGTGAACCATTCTGATCACGAGGCTCTTAAATACCTTAGAAGAAAACATAAACTAAATAGGAGACATGCTAGATGGCTGGAATTCATTGAATCATTTCCATATGTCATCAATCATAAAAAGGGTAAAGAAAATACTGTGGTCGATGAACTTTCTCGTAGATATTCTCTTTTATCCTTATTGGATTCAAAACTCCTTGGTTTGGAACACATTAAGGATTTATATGCCATTGATAGTGATTTTAAAGATCCTTATGAACATCGTAAACCTGGAGTTAGTTGGGAAAAGTTCTATATACATGATGGATTCTTATTTTGTATTGATAAATGTTGCATTCCCAATTGCTCTATCCGTTTACATTTAATGAAAGAGTCACATTCGGGTGGGTTAATGGGGAATTTTGGTGTTACAAAAACTCTAAGTGTTCTTAGTGAGAATTTTTATTGGCCTAGGATATCTAGAGATGTTGATAAATTTGTGGGAAGGTGCATTGTCTTCCATAAATTCAAATCAAAACTGAACCCACACAGACTATATCTTCCTCTCCCAATCCCCAACACCCCTTGGGAGGACATATCAATGGACTTTATTGTGGGGTTACCACGGACCAAGAGGGGGAGAGATTCCATTTTTATTGTGGTGTATCGGTTTTCAAAAATGGCACATTTTATTCCTTGTCACCAAACTGATGATGCCACTAATATTGCAACACTTTTCTTTCAGGAAGTAGTCAAACTTCATGGAATGCCAAGGACGATTGTGTCGGATCGAGGCACAAAATTCCTCAGCTACTTTTGGAATACATTATGGAGAAAACTAGGAACGAAGTTGCTATTTTCCACTAATTGTCATCTGCAAACCGATGGAAAAAATGAGGTGGTGAATCGAACACTGTCATCCCTTCTGCAAACCATTGTGAAGAAGAACATCAAGAATTGGTAGGAGTGTCTTCCACATGTGGAATTTCCATATAATAGGGCCAAGCATTCCACTACTCAATATTCTACATTCGAAAGTGTTTATGGATTTAACCCCCTTTCCCCTATTGATCTAGTTTCTTTGTCGTTGAAGGAAGTTACTAATATGGATACGAAAGAGCATGCGGAATTCATCAAGAAAATCCATGAAAAGGTAAGGATAAATATCGATCAGATGACACAGAAATACATTGATCGTGAAAACAAGGGTCGTAAGCAAATGTTGTTCGAGCCCGGTGACCTTGTCTAGGTTTATATGCAGAAGGAAAGATTTCCCGACAAGAGGAAATCAAAACTCATGCCATGTGGCGATGGAACTTTCCGAGTGGTTAAGAAGATTAACAACAATGCTTACAAGATTGCTTTTCTAGGTGAGTATGGTGTAAGTTACACTTTCAATGTCTCTAATCTTTCTCTTTTTTTGGGTGTAGAGGATGAAGAGTAGAGGATGACTCCTTTTCAAGAGGGGGAGGATGATGTGAACCATGTTGAAGGCACCGAGTCGATTACCCAAGTGGAGGAGTTGGATTTCCAAGGCCCGATGATGCGTGGGAGATTAAAGAGGTTGAATGCAACAAGGGGTACTCATCTTGCTTCATCGAAGGCCCAATGGATATTACCTTGCATGGATGGAGAAAATGGGCCTATTATATCACTTATTCAAGCTCAAACATGATGTTTAAAGCTTGTCTCACATGGTTGCACGAATTTGGAAGCCTTTCCCACATGGAGGATTCTAGAAATGGCATCTTTGGACACCAAAGTCAAATCCGGTGGGCTATGCACTCAAAGTCAAATCTGGTGGGCTATAGTTGGAAAGTTGTGTGTCAATTTTCCAAAAGTCTTTGGTAGAGTTTATCTTTTTGAATTTAAGGGAACAAAGTAGTTTATCCTTTATGACTTTAGGGTATTAGACCCTTGACTATTGTACCACCCCCTTGGCTATAAATAGCCACCCCCATGGCACTTGTATGGCATTCAAGATTTAATTGAGAGCTTATACTTTGTTTCTCTCCATTGTGTGAGTATTGTCCCAGATTTTCTCCTAGCTCTTTTGCATTCTTGCCTTGTCAATCTATAGGTTAGATTGGTGATCCAAGATCACAAAGCCCCCAATTCCATGCCTCAACCCAAGTGTGTTGTTGTGTGGATTGGCCATCACATCCCTCCCTTGAGTGTGTTGTCTAAGTAGTAGGTCGTGCTTCATATAGCGTTGATTGAGTACTTGAATCCACTATCCATACCCATCATTCGCCACTTAGCCCCGAACTGCATCTTTCATCCGCCGCCCTACGCTGTGAAGATCGGGCCACCCCGTGCGTCTCACATCAATATCACTTTTATGTGATAAAATATAACCCCATGTAAATATACTAATGTCATCAATAATAACAAAGCATATTTCTTATCATAAAGGCTTGTTATTTGTACAAGTCTAAATAAATAGAAATGAATCAACTATAGAGGTATGATAATGTCATGTAATTGATTGATCTACAAATTTATTTTCATTATTTTAATTTTATACATGATCTACATACACGATTTATATCCCCGTTAATATTTGGTAATTGTAGAACTTATTGATGTTTTGACAGCTTGTGTAGCACTCTGAAGTTTGCTTGACTTAGTTTTTTATGCCATAAAATGTCATTTATATATACAACATTTAAAAACTTCACATGTTAAAGCATTAGTATAAATATGTCAATAGAATAAATAATATCCTTTTGATTGGCATAAAGTAATATAGAATCATATTTAAAAGCAATGCATTTATCATTTTAAAATTTAACAAATAAGTCATTATCACATAACTGAGAAATACCAATCAGATTATGATTTAAACCACCATCATATAAACTTTATTAATAATAATATATTTAGAAATAAAAAATAAATTAAAACCATTAAATTTTACTTTATATTGATCTCTAAAAGTCATACTGCCTCTATCAAATTTATTGTACGAGATAAAATTTAATGGATCTCTAGTAATGTGCCTAGAGTAGCCACTATCCATGTCACGACCTATGATTTCACTATATATTTTCCTTAAAATAATATTATGTTAATAAGTTATTAAATACGAAACATAAAACGAAAATGAAATAAAGATACATTAAAATAATGGGTATAAGAGGAAGTAACAATATAATGAAATCTATAAAGAGAAAAAAATAAATGGAATTGGGTAGGATATGTTTCCATTATAAAGCTCATTTTTCTGAGCATGGAGAGAAGATAGATTCAATAGGGAATCCTCTAGACTAAGCTTGAGACTAACTAAAATAATTATAATATGCATAAAATCAAATTCAAGAGAAGTTTAAGCTTGTGGAAATTTCCACAAGAGCTATACTAGTGGAATCACCAACCTCAACTTCTACCAAAGATTACCTTATGCATAGATCATACATATAGATCCTTATGTGTTTTTAAAATGAATATAGGATGACATAATCAGGTAATTATTAATGTAATAAGTTATTTATCATATGTATTTTACACATTTCACAATTTTACTTTTAAATAAAAAAAATGTTTACTTTTCTATAATTTTTTTCTGAATATTTTTTATTTAAAAGGTAATTTAAAATTTTAAAAATTTTAATTTCATGAATGAAATTCATTTTAAAATTAGGCTCTTTAATAGTATCTTTGGGTAAATTTTTTGATATTTTTCTAAAATAATTGATTTTTAGGTGAATAGTGAAAAATATAATTTTTACCAAAACTATAACATTTATTATATAAAAAATACCTAAAAATTTATAAAACTTTTTAATTGATCAATTATTCTAAAATATGAAATTTTAAATATTATTATAAATTTATCAAACCTAGGTTTAATATTTTATGAACTTAAGTAATATTTTCCAATAAATGAAATTATTTTTGGTCTTTTATTTTAAATAAATATTATTTTTCGTAAAATTAGTTTTTTTTATTGATTTTAAATCCCCATAAATTTTATTTGATTTATAATAAAATAATTTATATAATGAAAATTAAAAAAATTATAATTTTATCCTACACATAAATTTTAAACTTAAAAGTACACATATTCTAAAAATAGGGTTTTACATGCTAGTATTAAAAGTAATTTTTATCACTTTTAGAAATTTAATAAAATAAAATGATTTTAATATTTTTAATAATAGTTTTAAAATTAGTTAATAAGGAAAATTTCACTTTTTTTTCATAAAACTAAGTTACCAAGGTAAATATCAGTTACCATGGTAAAACAATTATTTTTGAAAGAATAATACCTTTCTAAATATTGTTTAATTTTAAATTAAATGGGTTTATTTTAAAATAATACTTTAATATGATTTTTAATATATATAAAAATAAATTAACACTCATTTAATTGGTAATGAATGTTAAATTAGATTAAGAACAACTAACAATTAAAACTCCATCTTATTATAAAAACCATTTTTCTACACACTATATGTTTTGATTTAAGACTGGTCGAGGAAAAAATATCTCATCGAAGAGATAGTTTCATCAACACTTTAGAGAATGGCTCTGTCTTTGGATCTCATTCCATGATGATGACGGCTTCCGATCCAGTTCCTCCCCCTGCAGGGAAGAGACCTCTGATGTCCTTCGAGGGAGCATAATCATTTTCACCCTTCTCTATATCGAATCTTCTCCCCCCGTTTCCCCGGAGTTCTTTGTGACCAAAGGTGGGAGAATTGTATGAGGGATTCCATAATATCCTGATTTTGGTTGCAGAGTTCAATGAGTCTTTGTCCCTCCTCAGCTTGACTTTGATCACTCTCTTCTCGCAAAGAATGCCTTCAGTTGACTCCTTTGATAGGTTTGTATTCGGTTCTTGGGACTTGTAAGAGAGGGAAACAATAGATTTTCTCGACTCAAAAACATTATGTTTCGATTTTCCTCTGTGGAAGACTTAATTAAAGCCTGGTCTAGTGCCCCCCCGCAACTGAAAAAAAATCCTATTTCTACCTATTCAGATGGACCTATTAATTTCATATGAAGTGAGACTTTCCTTCAGTAGTGATTTGGGTAAGCTTCCCTAATCCCCCTCTTCCATTTCAAAATAATTCGATTATCAGAATGCTTGGAAACCTTGTGGGAAGATACCCGTGTTCTGATATCCAAACCAAAGCCATTTGTCATCCGGTTAATCCTCACATTTGTGTAGAGGTTGATGTTTCAAAAGTGACTACTAATTTCGTTTGGTTAATAGTTGGTGAAGAATTCTGATGTAGACAGAAAGTCGTTTATGAATCGTGGTTTGAATGTTGTTTAGCTTGTAAGAAAATGGGCCACTCAATGGAGGTCTATAGGTGTGGGTCAAGAAAGACTAATAAACCGAATGGAGTGAGCATGGGTGGTAGTTGAAATCCATAGAAGAGCATAGTGTATGGGTCGTCTGGTCAGGGGAATGTCAGTATGAAGTCTAATTTGAACTCGACCAAGGTTGTGCAAGGTAGATCGTGTGAAAGAAATCCACCAATTTCAGATATCTTCAGTCAATTGAAAAAGGATCTAGGTGACCCTTGGCTTCTTGTGCGATCTTCTCTGTTGCAAATGGGGTCAGAGGTGGAGATAACTGAGAGTGGTTTGGACCCTCTACTTGAGGCCTCCCATGGGGTTAGTGGGAATAACCCAGATGGGGAACTGATAAAGATGGACGAAGGAGGTCATAAAACTCCCTCATATCGTTCATATGATGAGGTGGTGTGATTAAGTAATGATATCCATGATAGTGTCTAGGAAGAGATCATAAGGATCCCACTAGAGGTTTCAAGGCCCTGGAACACGTTGCAGGGGGTGAGACCTTGTTCAGGACAAGTCAGGTGGAAGTTCCTATGCTAGGTAACCATTCTGAGGTTCTGTCTTATAAACATTCAGTCCAGGTTTCTACATATTTGGTCCAAATATCCAGGGATGATCAGGAGGTGAACAGGTCTATAGATGAATGTTATATCCCCTATGAAGGTGACACAGAGGATAAGGCTCAGGGCAGTGGGAATCCAAGCCCATGGAGATGTAAAAGAAAAAGGGGAAACTATAAAGTAAGAAAAGACTTCTCACATTTATCTTTACCTATGGAAACCATATCTATGGAGAAGATGAAGACCAATCAGATGGAAAATGTCCCCGACCTCTCTAAGTTGGCTTTCCAGCATCAGAGGTTTGATTCTATGATTGAACACCCTTTGGAACTACTTATGAGCTCGAAAGAGGTTGTGGCTGAATCTGTTCTGAAAATTAATGCTACTTATAAAGAGGTTGAAAGAATGATGGAAAGGGTTATAAGGGTGCCTAGTAATAAGGAGCAATGAAAATGGATTGATAAAAAGGACCTTATTCTAATACGAGGTTTCAACAACAGGAAAATCAGCATAGAGGAGTATATGCAGTCTTGGGACAAGCTGGATTTTCAGTTTGATGATCTCCTGATGAAGGAACCAGACACTCAGGTAAACACTATCTCTTGAAAATTATCTAGGTATTCTAAAATTGGTAGGTTTCACTTTTACTTTAATGTCTTGATAACATCCTTTTGTTCTTGAACTTATGGTTTCTCACTTTTTCCTTAAAAGTGTTTGATAATAATAAACAAGTTAATTTTGGATATGTTTTGATTTAAAAGATATTTTTTTTTTCATATTTAGAAATTGAATTAGGTTAAATGGAGTCAAAATTGGGGTTAATAATGTATAAATTAAGTAATAAGTTCATATTATATTTTTTATGATAATATAATTACCAAGAAAAATATTTAATCAAGATTAATAAGTGTTAAAGGGGTAAACTAATCTAACCTAATTTTTACTAAATAAAAATGACATTTGGACTATATAGAATAATTTTTTAGGTTGTAAATTCATAACTACATGTATCACAAATATTTACCCAACTAATTTACCTAACCCACCAAACCCACCCAATACCCATGTGATACCATTCTTACCCCTCACCTAACATTTGTTTCCATGAAAAAGCCCCTCATTTCACTTAAAAAAGGAGCTCAATATCAACCATTATCTCATCCATATACACCTCAAATGTAGTGACCAAGAATTTAACTCTTATATACCAATATAAATACCTCCCTATGATTTCCTAATATTCTAATGATCCCTACCATGCTTTAAGAAGCTGCTTATCAAGGTAAGGGTCATCCTCCTTTTTTTTAATTCAAGTACTTCTTTTATGATACTCCCTTTTGATTTACATATGATTATGACTCTATGTGTTCATAATCAAATCTTTAATATCCAAATGATAAACTATTTATGATATACTAACCTTATATATCTTCAAACCCATTCCAGAATCCTTTTGTATAGCCATCATGATGCGAATATCACTCCTTGATTTTCCGAGGCTTATTTTCATGTTGTAAGCCTTTTTGATTTCCCTATGATTATGCATCCATGTGGTCATAATAAATAATTTTACATTCAAAATGAATCACTATTGATGAGTAACTACCCTTCTCTATCATTAAACCTATTTCATAATCCTTTGGTATACCTATCATGACCCTGAAATCACTCCTTGATTTTCCATGTCATATTTTCATGTTGTAAGCCTTTTGATTTCCATGTGATTATGATTCCATGAGTTAATAATAAATATGTTACTATACAAATTATTATATATGTATGAGATAGTACTCATATCTATCATTATACCCATTTCAAAATCCCTTTTGTATACCCATAATGTTACCAAAATCATTCCTTAAATTTCCATAGCATATCTTCATGTTGTGAATACCCAAATCTAATATCATTAATGGGTACCCATATAGATGTAATATTATTTTATTTATTGGGTAATTCCATTTTTAAAAACCACATTACCTAATCATGGGTTAAAATTATACATTCTTATGATCTCTGATTGATGTGGAACATATAACGATAGACATATGAAGGGCGCACCCTGATAGTTCTTCAGTGCATCTAGTAAATAATTAATCTCTAGAGATGACATGTTCATGATACCTTTGATGTATACCATGGTAATTTTTTATTATAACTTGGTAAATAAACTTTTAAACATAGTTTTATGACACCTTTGTGACGAACTTTAGTGATATTCTTAGGACTGTATCATGTTTATGATGTATCCACATTTCCATGATATGCCTAATGTACATATGATTATGTTATGACTAATGTTCTTATGATCATGTTATAAATATTTTAATTATGTTCATGTTCTTATATTATTCCTCAACTTTTACCCATTATGTTTATTTATTCTCTATTTTCATTGTTTATCCCTTACTAGGATTTATGCACACCCCTTACTTTTGAAAAATGTCCCTAGGAAATCTTATGTAGTGAGGTGATCTAGGATGGAATAATAAAGAAGTATTTTAGGAGATTAAAAATTTATTTATGTTTTTTATTTGATCCATGTTTTCCATGTATTTTTTTCATAGTTTACAATACACTAAACCCCAAAAGTCCATGAGGAAATGATCAGTGTTATAATTTTTTAAGGAATTTTATTTAAAACTGTGTATAAAATTATGGGTAGTTATACTTGGAATCAGAGTAGGGTTTAGTTATTTGTAGAAATTAGGAATAAAAAACCTTAGTGAGAACCCTAAGGATATGCATAATTATAGTAAAACATCCTTAAATTTTGATTAAGTATAGATTATGTGGTTTCCTAACTAATTTCATTCCTTCCTGGATACTGGAAGGTGGGATCTGATGTGTCACAAAATAACCTAGGGGTAATCACCCCAAAAAATTATGGCTGAGAACCGAATCAATCTTAACTCTGGTGCATGATGAGTATGCCTAATATTTTTCACCTATCTAAACACTCCTGGGAGATATTCATTATAAATTTTCATTTTCTTTATGAACCATTATGAGAGATTTGAACATATTTATGTAATTGAACCTAATAAGAAAATGATAATGGTTAACTTAAATTAAAACATAAATATTAATAATTTAAGGTGTATATTGATCAATATGTTCTTTTCTGGATAAAGGATATATTGAATATTAAGATCATAAATTTTAATCTTTTTTGGGTTTATAATATTGTAATATAGTTCAGGATAATTTTGGGATAATTATTTTGTTAAGATATATGAGATAATCCAATATAAAGAAAACTATATTAAATTGGGAATGATTTAGGAATAACTAAAAGGTTATATGATGGTTCTAAAGAATAATACATTTCAAGGTTGATTTTTCATGAGATAATTTATGATAATTATCTTATGATTGTTCATCACTCATGTTAACCCCATTTTTGGGTTTAGTAATGGATTAATACCAAATAAACCAAGTCAACAATGGGTACCGAGGATAATGAAGTGATTTTAACAATGATAAACCAATTGAGATAAGTCATTGAGTAAAAATTATTTTGATTATTCCAAACATACTATCAAGAATTATGATTAACAATATGAATATGGTTGAATTCCCAAAAGAACCAAAGAAGAGAAGGATAAAGTCTCATGGATGTTTTGGTAATGAAGATGATGGTGGAAAGAATGTTAAATTTCCATCATGTAAAAAATGTGGTAAGAATCACTAAGGGGAATGTATTAAAGTAATAAATATATGTTTTACGTGTTGAAAATGAGAGCATATGATAAATAGTTATCGATGAAAAATGAAGTAATCAATTAAGACTATGAAGGTACACGATTTTTTTCCTAGTTTTACCTTAGATATTAAGGTAGAAACCTCATTTAAAAATATATATTGGTCCATTAATATCTTTTATATACCCCTAAATAATTTCATTATTGAGTAATAACTAAATTTATGTGGAAAAAATTTATTTAGGGTGGAGAATATAATGACATGAGATTTCACTATGTATTTTACTTAAATGAATATTATATTAATAACTTATTTGACATAAAACACCAAAATAGAATGAAATAAAGATAAACTAAAATAAAATTTTACAATTATAATATATCTTAAAAATTAATGGGAATAAAATAAAGTAACCATATTAAGAAATATGTGAAAAAAATGAAAGAAATGGCATCAGGTAGAAGATGTATCCTTTATTAAGGTCATTTTTTTCAATCTTGGAAAGGAGGTAGCTTCACTAGGGTGTTCCCTAGACTAGTCCCAATATAAACTCCAACAATTTTGATATGAGAAAATTCTAATGTGTGAAAAGTTCAAACTTGTAGAAATTTCCACAAGAACTATACTAGCAGAATCACCACCCTCAACTGCCACCAGACCTTTCTATATACTTAGATCTTACAAAAATATCCAAAGGGGTTATGTAACCTAAAATTAGTAAGATATAATAATGTAATTATTAATGTAATAAGTTATTAATCACATGTATTTTACACATTTTTTATTTTGACTTTTAAAGAAAAAATGTTATTTTTCTATAAATTATTTCCCTTATATTTAATATTTAAAAAATAAATTTATAGTTTTTATAATTTTAATTTGATGAAATGAATTTCATTTTAAAAATAGTATTTTAAATATTATCTTATAGTGATTTTTATGATTTCATAAAATAATTGATTTTTAGATGAATATTGAAAATATAGTTTTTAACAAAACTATAACTTTTATTATATAAGAATGAAATAGAAATTTATAGAACTTTTTAATTTATATATGATGTGAAACTATACATTTTTAAATACTATTTTGAATTTATAAAAACTAGGTTTAACATTTTTTTGAACTTAAGTAATATTTTCCAATAAATGAAACTGTTTTTGGTCTTCTATTTTAATTAAATATTATTTTTGTAAAATTTGGTTTTGAATTATCTTGAGAGAAATGTGAATTTTATTTTTTATAAATAAAATAATTTTTATCATGAAAATCAAAACCATTTATAATTTTATCCTACACATAAATTTTAAGCTTAAAAATAGACTTTTTCTAAAAATGGGGTTTTACATTATAATATTAAAATTAATTTTTATCACTTTTAGAAATGTAATAAAATAAAATGATTTTATTATTATTAATAATAATTTGCAAATGAGTTAATAAGGAAAATTTTAATTTTGACAGAAAATTATGTTACTATGGTAAATATTAGTTAGCACGGTAAAATAATTATTTTTCAAAGAATAATAATTTTCTAAATATTGTGTAATTTTAAATTAAATTGATATATTATAAATTAATAATTTAGTATTATTTTTACATATATATAAAAACAAATCAACATTCATTTAGTTGGTAATAAATGTTAAATAATATTAAGAACACTTAAAGATTAAGACGTCATTTTTCTACAAAAAAGATTTTTTTACACATTATATGTTTTGATTTAAAAGTTAATTTTATATAATTTAGAAATTTAATTAGGTTAAATTAAGAAAACATTTGAATTAATCAAATTGAAATTTGGTAAGAAGTGTCATCTTATATTTTTAGTGAAAATATAAATACCAAGATTAATATTTAATCAAGATTAATAAGTATTAAAAGTGGTAACCTAATTTGACCTAATTTTCACTAAATAAACAAAAAATTTAGAGCTTATAAATTAATTTTTTTATTTTTAAAATTCAAACCTACATTTATCTACAAAATTTACACACATAATTCACTTAACTCACCACACTCACCTAACTCCCATGTGATAACATTCTTATCATTCACCTAACTTTAGTTTCCAATGAAAAGCCCCTCTTTTTCACCTATAAAAAAAGATCACTCCCACCATTATATCATATATATACACCCAAAAGGACTTTATAATTAAGTTAACTTCCCAATACATCTAAAAATCCCTCCTAATGAGTTCCTAAGTTTTTAATGATTCATCCCATTTTTTAAGAAGTTACTTATCAGGGTAAGGGTTATCCTCCTCCTCATTTTGATTAAAATACTTATTTTGTGATAAGGAATTTTTATTTCCATATTATTATACTTACATGTGTTCATTATAAATAATTCAATATCCCAATTATTCACTGTTTATGAGATACTTCCCTTATCTCTCATGAAACCCATTCTATAATCCTCTTATATAACATCCATGTTGCTGAAATCATTCCTCGATTTTATAAGTCATATTTTCATGTTGTATGCATTATTAATTCAATATTTTTGTGATTAAAAGTGTTCATAATAAATACTTTAATATAAAAATGATACACTATTGATTATATAATACCCTTATCTCTCATTAAACCCATTTCATAATCCTTTTGTATACCCATCATGATGCTGAAATCACCCCTTTATTTTCCATGTCATATTTTCATGTTGTAATCCTTTTAATTTACATGTGGTTATTCTTACATATGTTCATAATCAATACATTACTATCCAACTTATTAATTATTTATGAGAGATTACCATTTTATCTTATTATACCCATTCCATAATCCATTTTGTATACCTGTCATGTTATCAAAATCATTCCTTGATTTTCAATGATATATATTAATATTGTGAATAACCAACTATAATATCATTAAACGTTATCCATATTTATATAATATTATTTTATTTATTGGGGTATTACATGTTTAAAAAACAAATTCCCTATTCATGGGTTAAAATTATACATTTTTATGATCTTTGATTGATGTGGCACATATAATGATAGACATCTGAAGGGCGCACCTTGATAGTGTTCCAATGAATTCAGTAAAGCATTAATCTCTAGAGATGATATGTTCGTGATACATTGGAATCATTCCTTGGTAAATTTATTTTTATAACTTGGTGAATAACCTTAGTAATATGATTTTATAATACCTTAGTGATGAACTTTGGTGATATACCAATGAATTTATAATGTTTTTGTTGTAGCCACAATTCTTGTTATTCCTCATGTACATATAATTATTTTATGAATCATGTTATTATGATAATGTTTTGACTCTTTTACATATTTTTATGTTGTTATATCATGCCTCAATTTTTACCCATTATGTTATTTTATTTTTTATTTTTATTTTTTATCCCATATTGGGATTTATGCCCACCCATTTTTTTTTAAAAATTTTCCTAAGAAATCCTATACAGTGAGGTGATCTAGGATGAAATAATAAATAAGTCTTTTAACAGAGTTATTTTCTTTATATTTTCTTATTTGATTCATGGATTTCATGAATTATGTTCCTAGTTACCAAGGCTCTAAAACTCAAAAAATTCTTGTGGAAATGATCAGTGTAATAATTTTGTTAATGAATTATGTTTAAATATATGTATGAAATTTTGGGTCATTATAGTCCATGTACCATATGTATTTATTGATACTTCCAAGTAACTTTTCCTAAAAAATCAATTAAAAGATATTTTTGGTACCCATGCCACTTTGATTCCACTGGGATTAGTCACTGTACTTTAAGAAACTCATAAATATTTTAATCATGAATTAATGGTTAATCTAGAAGATAAATTCTTAGAAATAAATGATTTATTGTGTCCCAAATATTTTAGAAATATAATAAAACATTCACTAGAAAAATTTACTTTAATTCTATATCTAAAACACATAACTATATAATTAATTCCTTTAAAAAATTTCAAAAAGAAATTTTGGAAAATCCATAAAATTTGCTAATCATATCAACCAACACTCTTATTTTTATTCACTTTGTTCATAGACATCATTCTATCATATTTTTCGTTACCTTGAAAAAAACTATCTAAATATTCATATAAACTTAAAATATCTTTATTTATATTTTAATTCTCCTTTTTAGTAGTCTCATAGTCTTCATATACATTTTTGTTCATGATGAAATTAGTATTCTTGAGTTTCTCATTATCTTGTGTAAGAATCTTTCTTTCCTCAATAATCTTCTTATTACTTCCTTTGAGTTCCTTGAAAAAAAAATATTAGTATGAAATCTATTTGCAATTTATCAATATTTTCATTAAACTAGTTTATTAAATGTTTTTCAAAATTGGATTTAACATTAGAATCATACTCAAAACTAAAACTAAAATCGCTAACCTCATTATTAGTATCCAAAAAGCCTAGACTAGAAGACTCCTTCTTAGTAAAAAATTATTCAATTGAATTCAAGTCATTAATGTAATGCCAACTAGATTCTAAATCTCTATTTTATTTAGTTTTGATAACATTTTCTTTTCTATTATTTAATCTTGGGAAGTCCAACTTAAGATGGACTTTATTTATACACTCATAACTAGTTAGACCCAAATAATAATTATAAGAATTTTTATTACCTTTATCGTTTCATTTTTTATCATCCCTTTGATAATATTTTCTAAACCATATTTATAATCTTTTATTTATTTTTATATCCTTGTATACTCCTTTCAAAAGTTATGAAAATTCATCCCTTTCACTTCTCTAAATTTTAAAATCATAAGAGTAACAAGTATCATTAACATATTTAAAAGATACACCTCTATTTTTTATAGTTTATTATTCAATAATATTCTTCAAATCTAGTTCATATTGAATTAGTGAACTAGAGATTTCATCATTTATATACTCTTTGAATTTTTTTTTCTTTCAAAAATGAAAACCTTCTTGGCTTTTCACTTCTTAGATAAATATCTAAGAACTCATTAAACCATGACTATGTTTTCCAAGGTTTCACTGAGTGCACTCAATCCATTTACTATAATTGTAAATAAATATAAAATCTTATTAAAATTTTATTATTATTGACCTTGAAGTCATAATATTCAAGTCGCAACATCGTAAGCATGGTTCTCTTCAGTTTTTTTCTACCATAGTGTGTGAATTGGAAAATACTCCAAATTTCATGTGCAATTTTACGAGTAAATTAATGAATAAAAACATTTCTAAAAATTGAAAAATATAAAATATAAAATATTCATAATAATATAATATAATAACACACTAAATCACATCATTATTAATGAGAGATTCAAGTTCATTCTCAGATAATTTATACAGTTTTACTATGATAGTACAATGCTCATTACTAAGGTACTTGATAAAAGATTTCATTATAGCATGATAATATCCATAATCATTTTCATTAAATAAGGGTTGAATTTGGGGAATCCATACATCATTTTTACTAAGATCTCATATCTATAATTTTATCTCACCCTTAGACTGTTAAGTCCAGGATGAAGGTTTAGTAAAGAATAATATATCAATTAGAGCCAATGTTGATATAATAATTCTTATGAGAACCAAATTTGATACCAATTGTTTTCCCAGATATTAAGATAGTTGAGAGGTTAGGATTGGGGATGAATTGATGAAATTAAAAATTAAAAGTATAATAATAAAGTAAAGTATAAAAATGTATATGAATATATGATATTTTTAATGTAGTTTAGATCACAAAGTTCCCATGTCCACTCTTCCCACCCCTATACCCCTTGAGAGGTATGAAACCCACTAATACCTGAATTTCAAAGGGGATTAAAAACCTAATTACAACCTATATTTTCTAGTGGAGGTAAACCCAACACACAACAAAAATTTTCAAAGGTAGTTACCACTCAATTTCACCATACCTTTTCTAGTGGAGGCATAACCAATACAGAAAATAACTGTATAAAGAAATAAATATTTCCATTTACATTGGAGGCACAACCAACAAAATTATAGTATAAAAAAATTTATAAAGAAATAAAAAATCAAGAAATCAGATTAAGATAGTATAGGATTGAATATCAGTTTCACCTTTATCACTTTAGAAATGAGGTTTTGTATGATGAAGTTCTTCACGTGAAGTACAATAGTATCATGATTGAAAAATAAATTTAAATTATATTGTATCTTATGTTTACTCCTCCTTATTTTTTTTTTAAAATATCTATTTATAGAAATATCTTTATAGTTATCATATTTAATTATACATATCCATTTGATGATTTATTTATTGAGAATAATAGTTGTGAAAATTCCTTTGAAAATAATGAAATGATTTAGAGATGGGAAATTCTTCTTTCAAAATATTTATATCTATTAGGTATTCAATTTTTTATACAATGGTGTCAAAATAATCTCCAGGAATGAGACTCTTGAAATCCTTATTTAATCACCTCATATATGGTTTTTGATTTAATATAAAAATATAATCATATGAAAATATTAAATAATCACCACTTGAATATTTATTTAATTTAAGTAGTTAAATAATAAGTAATCATACAAATAAAATATTTAAAAAATGTAAGTAAAAGTAATACATTAATGTATAAAATTAATACATTTTTACAAATTTTGAGTCATAAGAGTAAATCATGAGATGTAAGAGTTAATACTTAATGGAATATGCATTGAACTGAATAATTAACATAAAATTTAAAAGTAAATTGACAGTGTGTAAGAGTAAAACTTTGAAATGAAAGAGTGATTTCCTTTATGAAAAATAAAAATATAAGATTAAAAAGTAAACATGTAAGTGTAACATACTCTACCAAAAATTTCAAACTCACTCATCCATAAGAGTAAAATCTACAAACACTATAAAATATAAGATTCATAAGTAGAGTGCATAAAATTATTCTCATAGTGTGTAAGGGTCATGTACTTAAATAAAAATATTCAAAAAAACATGACAATAATAATTCAATAATAATAATAAGGAATAAATAAATAAAACAAATAATTAAAGACAAGAATAGAGAAAATAAGTGTAATTTGTAATTATCAAAATAAAAAAATAAAAGTAGAAAGGGGATTTACTCAAAATTATGACCCCCATTTAAATAGTGATTCAAGTGACTATTACTTGAGAATAATCTATTGGGATCAATATCTGATACCAATCATAAAAATAAAAATTCTACACTCGCCCCAGAAGAGCCTCAATGAAACTCACCTCTGGAGACCTATTTGTACTCCTCTTCATCTCCTAACAAATCAAACATACCAATATTTCTAGTACAAATAAAAAATACGACATAAGTCCTATAGCATATAATTTTTTCTACCTTTAACAAAAATAAGTGTTTCACACTTATGTCACTAGAGAAGATTGTATCCACTACCATAAATGACCCATTTGGGTTGTTGTCTCTCTTTGTGAAAGTTATAGATGAGCATATCAAGAAACTACACCACGATCCTTTTACCATAATGCAACTGAAATTTTGCTCATTAGTAACCCATTTATCTATAATATGATGTAGAATATACTAAACCATGAAAATGAACATTCTATATTACTCCAAACCCCATGAGAAGATCTAAACAAACTCAAGTGACAAAAGAAAAAACTTGTGGGAAAAATACTCCACCATATAGATATAACTTTCCCATAATGAATATAACTAAATTATGGATTAGTCATACACCACCAAGGATTAAAGGTCCATTGGTATAACTCTGGTTCAACCTTTTTTATCATGATACCCAAGATGAGCCTCATAGGAATAACACTATCTAACCATAAAAGAGGGTGAAGTACTTACTACATTCAAGAAACTAGTTAGGAACATCACCAAATATTTTCATATCATTTATGATTTACAAATTGATTTTTCCAAGATGGGCTACCCAAAATTGAGGAAGAAGTTGGTGTTGGATTTTTTCACTAAAGTAATCAACACAACATAGTGGTTTAGACTATATTAGGGAATGTCATTGAGTGCACCATGAAATATCATGAGATAATAATTTGTGGTGGTTCCTTCATAGGATTATCTAATTTTAGGATGTTGCATGAGAATCTACCTGGATCATTTCCAAATGCTATAATATTTTATTTTTTATCAAATGGTGATGATAGTGAAGAGTTTAACCACATAACATGAATGTTTTAGCATTAAAAATTATTTATCGGGATTACACTAAAAATTTCAAGGGATTTAAAACATTATAATATTTATAAAACATTCCAATCAATATTGAATGGATTTTTTGAGTTCATGATATCCTATATAAATTAGTTCAATCCTCTTGCATGGTAGTTGCGATATTTAAGACTTCACAAGGTAATTCCCTCTTTTCTATCATTTTATCCCACATTTAAATAAGTTTCTAGTAAACCATGATGTTTATAGAGGTCCTACTTAAGTGTTGGGTGATTCCCATGATCCATGGATACCTTTGAAGGAAGTATTCTTTAGGCCGCTTCTTAGTGATTTTGATCAAATTCTTATGAAGGGCTTCAAAAGACTGGATTGATTGGTGTATAGTACATTGTTCCTATTATTAATTACATTAATTATGAAAGTATATATATATATATATATATATATATTCTAGGTTTACTATTATTTTTTAATTATTATTTTGTTATGTCTAGATGTTATACATCCATCTAAAACCTAACCGTGGAATCAAAGATAATCTTTCAATATTTGGTTTGAATTTTTAATGAATGAAGAATAATAAAAAAGTATGTTTTCCAACTACAATGACATAAATGAATCCAAAACATATATTTTTATACTTTAGAATATAAAAATAATATATATTTTTTATTATAAAAAAGGAATTTCAATTCTTAATGATGATAATACATTACATAGTTCAAGAGAAAATGGGAATTTTAGGAAATAGAAGGAAATCATGGGAAAAATATTGTCATATGATGGTTCTCTATGATGTGTACAGGAGATCTGTGTTGTGGAGGACTTAAAAAAAGGACCAATATTCTCTAAATTCTTTGTAAAACCAATATATCCATGGAATTACTTTTAAAATAGTTTTTCCATGGGGAATACATTGTTGTGGCATAAGTTGTTTGAAGATATATTTAAATGAAAATAATTTTTTTATTAAAATTCTCAAAAACCTTCATCATTTTGGGCCCTGAGGATCCTATAAAAGACACAAAAAAAACATTTTGGTAGATTTTATTAGGGCTTAAAGTGGATTTATATATTAAATAATTTATAAAGAGTTTATAAATTTAAAATCGGAAAAATATAAAAATGTTTATATTTATTTATGAATAGTTTAAAAATATAAATATAAAATGTTTATATTAAAGAATTATTTGAAAAATTATTTAATACATTCATAATAAAGTTTTAGATGATATAATCAATGGTTTAAATAAAATCCAATGTGGTATATTTAATTTATATAAAGTTTTACATAAAAAATGAAATATTTATTACTTAATAATAAAATTTTACATAAAATATATCATATTTGAATATGAAGGGGTTCATATTAAAACCATGTAAAGGATAATATGAAATTTTCACATTGGATAAAAGTGTATTTTTCATGTTTATCCATGTTTAAGTTATAATGTGTTTATAATTTATATTTGAATTATTCATAAATTTTTTATCTCATGTTTACATTTTCAAGTTAATATTTTATTTTTTTATTCATATCTTTATTCATATATGTAAACTATTTATATTATGAATTGTAATGTATGATTTAGTTCAAAATGTTAAACTACTTCTATAAATTTTCATACATTCATATAAGGTGTTACGTGCTAGGTATGATAATGAATTTGATATTCTTTTACCTTAAATTTTCCTTGTATTGAGTTATAAGTTATAATTAATAAGATAATTATACTTTATACATATTAGGTTTTATAATTATGGTGGGATTGAAATATTAGTTGAATAAAGTATCCTTATGTAGAGGAAATTTCAGTTATATTTCTCACTGACCTAGAGGCATATTACTTATCTAGAAAAGTATAGGTTGAATATCTATTACTTTGGGATTAATCTTATAGTGACCATTGATTTCATATAATTATACGCCTTTACATGAAAAAGGTTTTATGTACCTTATGCATATGATGTATTTGGATATGTATGGATATATTTGACTTTTAGTTTGGGTGAGTAACATAAGATATGAGTTGTGTAAAAGGTTACACATCAATATGGTTTGACAATATTGATTTAGTAGAGGGAATATGATTCCAAATTAAATCACTCGAAGCATGTATAGATGTAAATGGAATTACATGAGATAATATGTTTAGATTAAACCCCCTTAAAAATACTAAGTGTTATAATTTATATAAAGTGAAACTTGTCATTAACTCAATCATTCAGTATGGGTGACCCTAACCATTAGATTTCCACAGATAATATATTGTGTAAGGAAAGAAAGTAATGAGGTGACCCTAATTGTTTAGTGCCTCTTTCTTGGAATACTCTTTGGGTTACACTTATAAAGGAAACTATAACTCTTAGGATACCAGAGTAATAGGGTTAAGATAATCTATTTTATAGATTGGGGTAAAGAGTTATCCATTCAACCATCGAAGAATCATATATGATATGATTAACGTGACTATATACTAGATATAATCATGAATTATTTACATGTTTAATCGATGTAAGTCATGATGAAATATGAATATCTTCCAACAAATGGATATAATGAGTTTAAAATGGGTCATTATTTTAGTGGGATAAAATTAATAAAATTCCTCATTAAATGAATGTGAAGCATGATAGTTATATGATAAAATATTTTGTTATAGATAAATGGAAACAACATCATAATTATCAAAAATTACATTGAAATTATTCTTTATAAAGTAGAAGATTAATGTAAGAGACTTCTTGAACTAACAAAAACTTAAGAATTTTTCTTAAGAAAGAAAATTTTTATGTGTTATAAAAACACATTCTCAAGTCAATTTTTTTTGAAATTTTTCAAAAAATGATTCTAGATGATTATGAGAAATGTATAATGATTCAATAAAGGTTTCCCTAAGTCTTATTTGTTAAATAATTTATCATATTTCCATCATTAGAAATGTTCCAACTATGTGAATTAGTTCAAGAAGTTTTTACCGTATTTTATCAAAGTGTTGAGGAAATATTAAATAGATCATGTGATTTCCTTGATCTAGTGTAGTGTAAATAGTAAAAGTGGGTAAAAGATCAAGATGAAATAATTTGGAGAGTCTAAAATTGTTTTATATTAATATCTAGTTAAGATAATTGAAACCTATAGGTAGTGTTAAGTAAGAAGGATATTGTTTCCATAATATGTAAATGTTGAGGATACATGAAGGGGTTTAGGAAAATCCATGGAAAGTTTATTTTATGAATTAGTGTTATAGAAATAATTTTTTAATTCGGAATAGGTATGTGATACTAAATAATTACTTTAAAAATGTTATTAATATACATGACTTCAAAATCAATGAAATAATTGATGGATCTTATAGTTTTCATTTAAATAATTAGGTAAAAGGTTCACTAAATCATGGTTTTAACGCAAAGGAATAATTCAATATCAAATAAGTCTTAATAAAAGATGTGTATTTTCATTTCATTCTCTTATATGATAGAGAAAGTTTTTTATTAACAAGAATTTTTTTAAATAATGTGAGATGATGGATTTAGTACAAATAATTTATGATTTATTAGATTATATAACATGATTGAAAAGAAGTTAAGGATGAAAGGGGTTTTATCTCAGATTAAAGTTTTTATCTAATATTTTTATTAGAATATGATGAATATTATTCCCACCACCCATCAGTGTCATATTTTAAAGAATAAAAATATTATTTTTAGAATAATTCCCCCAAACACTTAGAATACCATACAAGATATGGATATGATAGTTTATTTATTAAACCTTACCAATAAATGAAATAAGTTTTGTTTACTAAACATAAAGGAATTTTGTATATGTTAGTAATATTTTAATAATTGAATATAGTGGATAAGAGGCTAGTGGGTGTATATTTGGACTTTGATACGTTCAATGTTAATAAGTGAAATATTATTTCAGTATTTAATGTAAATTTCAATTTATATCCTAAAAGAGTTTATGATATGTTATAAAAAATTTAATGTAAAGTGTTACACAAGTTATCAAAATATTTCAAGTAAATGTTTTATGAAATTGGTTCCAAGGATGATTATGATGATAGAATTATAAATAGTTCTAGGTAGATAAAATATTTATTAACATTGTAACATTTTATGTTGTCAAATTAGAAGTTTGGATACTATATTTATACAGTTAAATAATATTAATATAATTCATAAGTCTCATTATCACACAATCTATCATGCTTTATATATGTTATTCATTAAGAGTTTAGTGGGAGGGTTTTATTCGGTGTTCAGATAATGATGTGTTAGTAATTACATAAAGATGTAATAGGTTTTTAAAAAATCCCACAAAGTGTAATAAATATAAGACTAATATGGTATTTAATCATATATGTTATGTTATAGAGGAACTTATTTAAGTGTTTTTAAAAGTATTCAAAAATTTGTTTAAGATTATAAAATATATCATGTCATACAAAAGGAAATATCCACTTCATTATTATTTAACTTTGGTAACATATATATAGATATATTGTAAATTGAAATTATAATTGACCTCTTAAAGTAAGACTTTGAGTTATCCCTAATCGATATTCATCATAGATTATCATAGGTTAGGATCACATTTTAAGGTCAGTGCTCAATATATAGAATATGATGATGAGGAACAAAACAATTTTTGTATGTTGGAGGACCCATGAATTATACCACATAGAGTGTCATAATATATGTATTTGGTATCCTTGGGGAAAATAGTTTATATTTAGAGTCCCCTGTAATGAATTGTAGATTTTACGGTCATTATTTTCTAGGGATTTTTTTGGTCTTGGATCTGGGGATGTTTTGAGAATTGGGACTCAGATTATAATTTCAAGTGTTGGAACATATTTAGAATATTTTTTTATATGTTTATAAAGGCCCAATATATGTTCTAGGTTCTCGTGTAAATATCAAATAATGATTAGGGTTTCCTTCCTGAGAATTTCAATAGTAGGTAACAGGTCATTCCAAGACCCATCAACCACACTGTGAAGACCCATACACATTCCATAGAATTTTAATGAGAAGTTTGGTCAGGCCATGATGGTTAACCTTACCTATTTTCTATGAGGACCCATAAATTTTGATTCAGTGTGTTTTTTCATAAAAAATTACAGATCATTCCTCGACTTTTAGGTCATTCCATGAATTCTTGTCATGTGGGATGTGTTAATAGGGATCATGCGGGTCACACTATGAAGTGCGAGGCCTTTGTTCTGGAAGTGGGGTCATAGGAAAGTCATTCCATGTGGGAGTGGTTGAGGGAGAAGTTTCATGTCATGATCCTTGGGCAGCATAATAAATAAGGTTGTCTAGGGTAAAATCCCTATGCCTAGGGTAAATTACACAACAATATAAAATGGACATTAAATGGTGGTTCCTGATGAGGAGGCATTGTGGAATGACTGTTATATTATTTCCATGACCAAGCACATGGTTTGATTTTTTCAGAGGCATACCTATAATTTTAGGGCCATCCCCCTTTCTGTTTTAGAGGGAAGTGGCACATGGGGACCATCATTTTCATCTATCCCTCTCCATTTATTCTTATTAGTTTAAACCAAGAGGTTGTGTGTTATATTTATTGAAAATATATGTTTAAGTGATGTAATGAATAACAATGATTTATCTAGATGTGTGTGATGAATTACAATGCCTGATATAGAGTTGGTGATTATAGATATTTGGATTTTCTGATAATGGTTATTTAATTTATTGACAATGGTTTGAAGTAGGAAACATTACATGAGGATGATTATTCATGGATAAGTGCTTTAGAAGGTTTTGATTATTTTTATTCATGGTTACTATAGCTTTAGAGCCTCTTTGGATGTATTTGAAGAGGTTTTGACTTATTTTGGATGTTTTTTTGAACGAAATCAGACTTGATTAGCCCTTTTGAATATATCTAAGTCCCTAAATATGTTATAAGTAGTGGTTTGAATAGGTATATGGAAATATGGAAAATGTAATAAAGTACCTTGAATATGTATGATGAATTAAAGACTCAAAATTTGACAAAGTCTTGGGATTACCTTGAATACATATGATGAAACTGGGATACATGTAATTCACTTGAATATTTTTTTAGAAAAGATGAAATTATTCTCTAAATATATATGATGGTTGGGGTTCATACATATGATGAAACACTATGTAAAATGTGGTAAAGTCATGGAAACATAAGATGTATTTTGGTTAATACATAAGAAGTGATTATTTTCCCCTATGAGTAATGGTGTGTAATAATTAAAACTTTGATTCTAAATAAAATATTGACACATATGAATCATTGGATGATATACACAAAACAACACACATAACCATTATATAAAAATTTATATGATGAAACATTGTCTTTGAAGGATGATATGTACAATATAACACTTAATTGATGGAGAAAACTTGATATATATTATGAAAAAATTAGAAGCTAGAAAAATATGAAAAATAAAAAGAAAAATTCAGAATAAGTTGATAATTATGATGTGACACTATATTTCTGGAAGGAATAATGCATAAGAAGCACACTTATTATGTATAATCCATTGGTTAAGAAAATTGTTGAAGGAGTTTCTCATCATTGTATCAGTACGAATGAAAGAAATTTCATCAGACCGCATGGATTAAAATGTAGAATATAAAATTTATGATTGATTACTTGGTCATATTTAAATGAATATGCTTGAGGATTTTATGTGAATTAAAAATTGTGATTAAAAATAGAGATTTTAAATGGGATGGAATCTGTATGAATGGATATGATAGGTCAGATATATTGAGATTCAATAACCTTATTCTTTAGAATGGAAATCCATAAATTAAAAGATCCTCCTTAACTTGGGTTTGAAGAAGGAAAAAACATTTTTTTTATATTTTTAGAGTTTCTATATTCATAATACAAAATGATATTTCATGTGCCACTTGGTTTCTATAAGAGGAGAGTAAGTAGAAGAGAAAGTGACTGACAATTCTATTATATCATAATATATATATATATCAAATGAATAGAGAAATAGAGATCACATGTGATATTCAAGATTAAAGATCATTATATTTAATGGAAAATAATGGGGAGTTTTTTAGAAATAAATGTTCTAGGAATTATGGAAATAATTCCTGAGATTCAGTTGAAGAATAAGATGAAGGACTTTTTGGGTTGTTTCCATATTCTAAATAATGGAATATATTTAATGAAGAGAATATCAAATATATTGTACTAAGAATTATGGACAATTAAATGAGTTATCTTTGAATCATATATGGAAGAGGATTTTAGAATTATTTTTGAGGAGGATTTCAATTTTCAAAATATGGAACGATTTTACACACGAATATTGTAGTGATTATAAAAGTGGAAGATAATAAGATATAGGGGGTTAATGATAACATTATTATATAATATATCTATTCCTTATAAGAAAAATAAAAAGCAGATCATATTGATATATTAGGTTCATTAAAAGAGGACAGAAAAGAAGGGAAAAATCTATCTAAAAATTATATCAAAAAAATCTGGTTCGTCTCACATGAAGTCAGTTTAAAGGAGGTAGAGTAACTAATTTAATTATGGACATTGAATATGGATAAAAAATATCATTCCATTGTATAATTATCCTCATTATATGGAGAGTGAATTGTTGTTGTTAAATTGGATGATTAAAGAGTCTCAACCCTTATATAGAGGATTTAATATCATCTTATTTTGAAGAAGGAAGAGGAATAAAAAATATATGATAACATTGAATCTATCTAGAGTTGAAAATGAAAACATAAATTCTTACCATTCCTATCTTGGGGAGACTTAAATGTCTATAAATTGTTGAAGTTATTCTCAGAGTGCTGTGAAAAGGAGTAGAAAGGGAGTTATGTCTTGGGAGAGGAGTGACCAAACCTAAATGATCTTCACCGAAGAAGGGAGTATAATGAAAGGTGAGGGAGTGTCCCTAAGATCATTATAATGAATTTTCTAAAAAATTGAAATACAATAGTGCATAGTATTACCTCATGGAAAATTGATATATTTTCAATGCGTGCTCCTTGGATTATTGCTTTATGGTGAACCAAGTAGAATACCCACATCCTTGAATGCTTTACTTTATGCATCCGTGTTTGTTACCCTATGGGGTTGTGAATGAATGGAATTAATATTCAGGGTGAACAAATTAATTTTAACATGGAAAAAATATCTTAAAGAAAGTTAATTGAGCAATATAGAAAATTTTTAATTAGGTATTACTCTAATTCACCCCCTTTGAGTTTCTAAAGCCCCAAAAAGTTTTATCAGTGGAAAAACGTTTTGACTTGGTGTTCAACCTATATATTTGTGTTTAGATTTTTATTTTATATAGATATTATTTTTAAGACACCATTATTTAATGGTGATAACTTTTCTATATGAAAAAAATGAGTTTATAACATACTTGGAAGAAAATTTTTGAATTCCATATGATGTTTTGTTGAATGAAATTATTCTGCTAAGACAGAATGGAATAGTGTTTGATATTGATCAAAGAAATATGCAAATTTATGCTTGTTCTAAGAAGGTATCAAAGGATTCTTTAAAACGGGTATTTCTAGAGTATAATACACTGTAAGTTTTCTAAGGATATGTGAATGGATTTGGGATTTTTACATTGAAAATAATTTGAGTTGAAAAAAGATTGAAAAATTCATCAATATGAGAATCCTACGAGAAAGGCTGAGGAAGATTATCTTATATAAAAAGGAAGAAAGATGAAAAATAAAATAAAGACTTAAAAGAGGATAGAAACTCAAAATAAGGTGAAAATTTATAATTCTATTACTTTATCTTATTTTAACAATGTTTTGGAATACTCTTATAAACCAGAGAATTTAGGCTCACCCTTGAAAATTGAATGTAGTACAGATTCTAATTTTGACATGGAAATAACATCAAGTTATCTATATGAAGATTGTTATCATGACAAACAAGAATATATCCAAGTATTATATGACAAGCTGGGTCAATATATGTTTATGCATGAAGTGAATTTTTAATTTATAGAAGATCTCTCCATGGAAAATAAAAAGCTAAGAAAAGTTGAAGTGGACATGAACTTTTATATAAAGAAGAAGAGAGAAAAATATGATAAAATTAATTTTATAGAAGAATTTTCAGAATAAATTAGAAAATAGATGGTTATAGAAAAGAATTTAAAGGCAAGAATAATTACCCTTAAGACACAACATTAAGAGAGAAGAAAATTTGGAAGAGAAGTTGACTCACATTTAAAAGATATGACTACCCAAATAAATTAAAAATAGGATAAGATCAAGGATCTTGAAATAAATCTCAATTAAAAAAAGGGAAAATATAATAAGGATATTCCCTCTATAAAAAACTCAACAATATTAGTAATGAAAAATCTAAATTTGGAATTTAGAAATAATGGGAACACCCTTTTTAAAATATGTAAGAAAAAATGTGCAAAAGAAGGTAGTTATAAAGTGATTCTTTTGTGGAATATTGGGACACACCATGGTTGTGCATATTAAAGCCCAAGGTTTTACTAGTAGGGGAACACCCACTTCATAATTATCTAAACCAAGTAATGTCCACACAATGTATAATTTAGTTATAAGATTATTTAAATGATCTAATCCTAGTCACATGAAAAGGCATTATAGTATGATGGAAGTAAGAAAATCCATTAGGAAAAACTCTATTCCCATGATATAAAATGAAATATTGTATGCTAGAAGAAAACATATTAAACTGAAAAAGGATTATTATTATGGAGGGAAGTGATAGAGCTTAATATAAGGTGCACCAAGCACCTATCATAATCTACACACATCAGAACTCAAAGAGATAAATAAATCTAAACTAGATGAAAAATGAGGATACTCTATAACAACTGCAAATCTAGTAACCTATATCTAGTGTTTAATATATTACATCGGTACAAGATACAAGAGATTGAATCACACGGGATTAAACAATTTTGGTGTCTTGGGAGACTAGATACTCACATGATTCTCATAATACATTGTAAATAAAAAATATAGCTTGTAAAATTCATAAAAAATTATTATTTCCTTATGTACATCCTTGAAATCATTTATAGACCCCTTATTGTTACCTTGGGGAAAGAAAAACATAATAAAGGGTGATATTAGATAATTGGTTGGGGTTCAGTATAGTAGAATATATCATTAATACATAAGTCATAAACAATACATCCAGGTTAATAATAAATAAATATTTCACATAATAAATAACGTGAGAATGAAATATATCTAAGGATAATAATGTAATAATGACATGGAAAATAATAACTTCTTTCCTAATGATGTAATGAACAATGTTGGACATCTTAATTCTTGATCTAAGACATCATGATATTACCATCAATTCCTCATTCCAATAAATCATGATCTTACAATCAAGGTCTCTTACCAAGACACCATGATCTTATCCTCAAGGAATTGTACCAATACATTAAAATTTTACCATCAAGGCCTCTCATCATAAATATATGGGATGGTATACACCAATTGATACCTATTATTGTTTGTATCATGATGCCTATTTATGCATCAAAGGGATATATAATTTTGAGCCCCAGTCATCACTTAATCATGTCCAATACATTCCTCATATATTTAATGATCAATATAATACAAAATCACTATGCCTTAAAAATCAATAAATATCCATATAAAATTAAATACATGGAATTTTAATATTCCCTAATCAATAGTGTAATAGATTTCTGGGTAAACATCCTAAAATTTTAAGGTATTTGATACTGTATAGAATAATTGATATACGATTAATCCAATAATGGAAATGACATATCACAAATCCATGAGATTAAAGGATTTAGAAAAGAAGAAGAAAAATAATGCCAATAGAGGGATAAATAGTGTTAGATAACATATATTCAAATAATTCATTATAGTTTTTAAAGAAGAATTTGAAATATCCAAAGAATATCCCCATAGAGTTTTAAACTAGGTGTGTAGTTGGGCCCACTAATTTTTCACTAAGTGAAGATTGAATTAATACCCAACCAATAAATTTCAAGGTTATTACCCTTAGGTGTATCTATGATAAAGCCTATATCCACTTTTTTATATCTAGAAAAGGGAATCATTTATAGAAAATTACCACTATTTAACAAAATTATAGGATATTGGAATAAATTGAAAAATAAATTTACATATACTTTAAGAATTATTTTTTAAATTAAGAGAAAATAACCTTTTTGAGATATTTTAGAACTCAAAATTCTCAGAACATTGGAATAAGATTTTATTTTAAAAATCATAGAAACTTGTAAAATAAGATTGATAATGAATAATGGTCATTACAGTAGTAAAACACGATAGAACAGTAAACATTAAAAATGATTATTTTAACACTTCAGTAAAGAAATTTAAAAATGGATTATATGATTTTTTTTAATAATATTGATTTTAAAATTTTGAAAATGAATCCAAAGTTTTCATAAATTGACCTTTGAAAATTAATAAAGTATAAAAAAACAATGTTCTTAAAATAAAATAATTAATATGGACATTGAAGAGAAAAAATATTGACCATAAACGAGAAATATGTCATATTCTCTGATAAACATTTTTATGTGGTTTTGAGTACCAAATATAGGAAGAATGTAAATGTAACACTTGAGCTTCAATTATAGTAAGTAAATATTTATTTCTAAAGAAAAAAAACAAAATGAAAATAGATTTATTGTGGTTAAAATTTAAACTAAAAAATTTTATAATTTTAATTTTAGTAAATTAATTTATTTTTTTTAATTCATCTTGTCAAAATTAGATTTTGGCTAATTTTGGAAAATTCTTAGAAATAGATGATTTTTGGGTGAATAGTGAATTGTAATGATTTTAAAAATAATGTAACTTTTCTATAATTATCAGAATATAAAAAGTACTTAAAAGTTTATGAAACATTTTTTCTTGGTAAAAATTATTTTTAATAATTAATATAATTTATTTTAAAATATAATGTTGGACTTTTAAATCTATATTTGATATTTTAAAATTTTTAGTACAGCGCTTTCCTAATAAAATACTTTTTTGTCCTTTTATTTAATTAAGTAATTATAAGGTTACATTTTGTTTAAGACTTTTTTTAAAGTAAAAAATATATCTTTTAACTATAAATAATTTAATTAATTTTATGTGAGTAAACATTATACTTGATCTTGGCATAAAATCATTTTTTTACTTAAAAATCATTTTTATAGAAACCATTTTTCATTGCGATGCACTTACTCATTTTAAAAGTAATTTATACCAATTATAAAAATTGAATATTTAAAAATGGTTTAAAATTTTTAATTTGGCAGTTCATATTTAATAATGATTTAAATTTCATTTTTGGTCATAATGAATAGTAAATGAGGTAAAAATTCATTACTACGGTAAGGGTTAATATGATTAACAGGGGGGATAGAGGGATAATGATTAAAATAACCTAAAAACTTGTATAAAACCTATTAGTTTAATGATTTTAGATCCTAACTCACCCCAAATTTGAAAATAATTCATATCAAAGACTCCTTCCCATGAATAAGACTATATTATTTTAAAACTTTGAATAATTACAAGAGTGCCACTCCCCTCACTTATAAAAAGGAAACTATTATCCTCTATTATTCATATACCTTGATCCATTTATATCAAAAAATAACTACCTAAATAACTTACCAACATCCCTACTCATGTCCTAGAGGGTCTTTTCATCCTAGAATACCACTTTAAGAAGTCTTAATGTGTAAGGAAAATGAGGTATTCCAAAAGGAGAGGTATTTATCTTAATCGACTCCTTTCAATTTATTTACAGTTATACTACATTAAAATATGTTTTATCAATCATAAAATAATTAATAAAATATTAGAAATACACTAAAATATTATTATTCTAATGGAACAACTATTATCGACCACATTTCCATGTATTGGAAAATGATAACATTGGTCATGCATACATGTGTTCCACCACCTCCATGAAGTGATGTGATTCATTTTTCGATAACCAACTTTAATGTATGGTTATTATGTGTTATTTAAGTTATATATATTATATTTATGACATAAATATGTTAATTTAAAGATAATATATCATCTACCTTCTTACCCTTCTATTTGTTGGAAAATGATAATGTCGCTCATGCATACATGTGGACTACCACATCCATAAAGCGATGTGATTCATCTTTAATATACTCCTTACATGGATTTTCATAAAGATATATTTAATGAAGATATATATATATATATTACATAAATTTTATTATGAAAATATTATTCATTATATACTTTCTTTCCTTTCCAACCATTAAGAAAATGAAAACGTCATCCTACATTAGTGTAGACTACCACCTCCATAAATAATATATTTATTTTTTTATTAATACCTTTCATGATTGATTATAAAATTGAATAAAATGAATAAAATTTATATTCATGACATTATTAACATTATGGATATGAATAAACCATTTCATAACACCTTTTACTATAGTCAATATACTAAAGTAGTTTTGGAGAAATTGACCGAACAACCTTAAGTGGTTGACGTACGCAAGAACTATACAATGAATAGATGTAAAAAAATTATAAAATTATATTAGAAAATAGAATATAAATTAAAAATTTTCTGAATAAAGTATTTCATAAATTTAAATTGCTTATTTAGGAGGATATAATGCATCCAATCATGCAGAAATACAAGGTAAGAGTTTTTCATCTCAATTTCACTCATTTAAGAAATATTTTATATTATGAACATAATTTCTTTAATATGGTACACCTATAAACCATTTGAAATATTATATCATGAATTACTATTTATTCATGGTATTTATAGTTTTAATTAAAAATTTTCTCTTTTAAAGGGTTTTTATTTAAAAGTTATTAATGTAATAAAAGTTTATTTTACAATATCATGTGAAATGAATTTTATTTTTAACATATAAAACATGATAAAATTTTACTACATTTATGACCATTATTTGTTATTTAGATTACTATAAAAGTTTCCATGTTTTTATCAATAAAATCCTTTTTCCATTATATTGTTTAATGGTAGATGCTAATAAATGGTGGTCATTGATCCAGAATTCTAAAGAAGATGATGAAATATAATATATGGAATGGAGAACTTTTAAAGTGATATTTTTTAAGAAATAATTTCCATTTGATAAATGATATGGAATAGATATAAATTTTTCTAACCTAAATTAAAAGGAAAAATAAAGTTTTTATGAATATGAGGCTATCTTTACAATACTAACAAGGTAGGAAATGAACTGAATGCATGATCCAGAAAACAAGATTAACCGTTTCTTTGATGTGATTGAGCTAAACCAATGAAGGGATTTGGTCACCCAAACAATTTCATCACATGATGATATATTATCATGTGACATCAAGATATAGAAAAAACTTTCTATGACTTATTTATTCAAAGGAAATCAAGAAAAAAGAGGTCCACTGGGCATCAAGGAAAAATAAATGCATCAAAGAATAAGAAAGAAACAATGGAATTTTTATAATGAAATAATTTTAAAAGAAACATCCTGGTAAAATATTAAATGGAATTTGAGTTTATTTTATGTTTTGATATAAGGTATATTTGGATAATTAATGAAAGTTAATGAAATAAACCACTACTATCTAGTGCTTCAACTATAGAAAGATGGAGCAATGTTCCACCCAATGAACCAAGAATCAAGGGAGCCTACTGTAGAAGAGTACAAGGTGGGAATACAATGCTTATATGATTACTAAATCTAATGTTGAAGTACCTAGAGATGTGGTTGCTAGTAATTTTATCATAAAGTAAAATTTATATAATGCTTTATTTTATTTGGGAACATTACACTCTTTTATATCTATTATGTTTTCTAAGAACATTAAATCATTACCTAGCATTATAATAAGGGAGTTTTCTATCAAGAAACCTAGTTGAAAACTTATTGTAACAAGGATATATTAGTTAGTCCCAATTATTATGCATACACATACTATATATAATTTTTTATTATACCTTTGGTTTACTTTGATATAATACTTAGTATAAATTGGATTTCAAAGTAGAATATGAAAATTTATTTCCAAGAGAAGAATATTACAATTCATAAATAAGATATAGAATCCATTCTTTAGAGGGGTGACTTCACCAACTGAATCATTTTTGTACCCACCTATGGTATCCCAACTTAATGAAATTCTAGGAGAAGAAGTGAAAACAAAACCTATGGATGATAAATGAAACAATATAATAAAATTTGGACCTATTATATAGGAATACCTTAATGTGTTTCCTAAATACTTACCTAGAAATCCACCTGTGCATGAAGTTGAGTTTTTCATTGAACTCATCCCTGATGCAACACCTATATTTAATAATCCTTATAGAATGACCATAGTGGAATTAATATAAATTAATAAAAAACTATAGGAGCTTGGTAATATGGGATTCATTAGCCCTAATGTTTCACTTTGGGGAGCCCCTATTCGTTTTGTTTAGAATAAAGATGGGTATATGAGGTTATTCTTTGATTAAATGGAAATAAATTCCATTACTATAATGAACAACTATCCTATGTCTCACATTACTGAATTTTTTGATCAAATCCAAGGAGATAAATATTTCTGAGAGATTGATAACTGTTTTGGGTACCATTTATTATGAGTAAGGAAGGAAAATATTCCAAATATGAAATATCACATGAGGTATAAAAATTACGAGTTTAAAATAATTCCATTTGTATTGACTAACACACCCTATATTTTTAGGGATTTGATGAAAAATTTATTCAAATATTATGCTGATAATTTTATTATGGTATTTATAAACTATATATTAGTATACTATAAAACTTATTAAGAGCATATAATCCACTTGAGGTTCATTGACATAACTATAAGATGAAAGGTGTTATATGGGAAATTTACTAAGTGTTAATAATAGATTCAATACATTTCTTTTCTTATCCATATTGCCTCCAAGGATATAATATCAGTTGATCCTTTGAAGAAAAAATTAATTAATGAATGACCTATATAAATGGACATGACCAAGATATGTAGTTTCCTTGGATTAATAGGTTACTATCGATACTTTGTTTAAATTTTTTCCCATTTATCTAACCCATTACCCAGTTGACACACAAAGGGGTTAATTTAATATAGTTATAATAATGTAAATAATGTTTTTAAATAACTAAATAGAATATTGTTTAATACATCTATTTTTACATTATCATTAAGAAGGGATAAATTTTTATATATATTGATACATCAAATAAATGAATCATATAAATAATTTTTTATAATGGTAGAGTTGTTTCTTCTGAATCAAGAAAGATAAATATCCATGAATATAATTATCTAAGACATGATCTTGAGTTTATATCCATAATCATTTACTTAAAGATATATAGGTATTTTCTCAATGCTAAAAGATTTGAGATATATACAGATCAATTTTTTAAATACATGTTTTTAAAAAATATCTCAATGAGGGAAATGATAAGGATAAAAATACTCAAGGATTATGATTTCTTAATACACTACCACCCCGAGAAGAAAATAAGGTGGATATTGGATTGAGTGGAAATTATCATGAAGTTTTGAATAAAACAAGGATTTAAAAATAATCTATATTCATGGATTTAGTAAATTTGGATATGGGAATCATTAGGAAAGAAAAAGAATCAGTAATTTTCCAAATTATTACCAAACCATATTTATTAGAGAAGATAAAAGGTCCTATCTTGAAGATAAGTGTTTACAAAAGAAAATTAATTCCAAGAATGATGGAAATTTTGTAGAAATTATTTGTAAATACGGTGTGATGAAATTTATAGAGAGTATATGTGTTCCATTAATAACCTAGTGAAGAGGTAATTACTTGAAGAATCCTATAATTAAAAATTCTCTATAAACCTTAGTAGCCCCAAAATGTATATGGATTTAAGATAAAATTTTTTGTGGGATAATATGAAATAGATAATTACTAACTTTATATCATGATGTTTGGTTGATTAATAGGTAAAGTCCAAGTGGCAACACCTTAAAAGATTTATAAAACCTCTCCATATTACTATGTGAAAGTGGGATGATGTCACTATGGAATTTGTCACTATATTTTGAAAGACTCATAAAATAAATGATGTTATATGCGTTATTATTTTTCACCTCACCAAGTCTTTAAATTTAATCGATATAAGGTTGGATATAACACTTTATCACCTAACACGACTCAATATTAATAAAGTTTTGAGACTTCATGGGGAACCAATTTTGATTGTATTTGATCATAAAACACGATTTACATCAAAATTCTAGAAAAGTATTCATAAGTCTCTCAACACCGAGCTACATTTGAGAACTGATTATCATTCTTAGATATATAAATAATAAAAAAATACTATTAAAACATTATAAGACATAATGAGGTCAAACTAACTTTACTTTCAAGGTGTGTGGGATTAGTATTTACCTTTGGTGGAATTTTCATATAACAATAACCTCTATTAAAGAATTTAAATGGAATCGTATGAAATGTTGTATGGGAAAAAATGTTATACACCAACTTTTTGGGATAGATTTAGTGAAAGAAGTTTTTAGTTCCAGAACTTGTTGAGGAGGCAATGATGAATGTGAGAACTATTTAGGGTCATATTAAGAGAGATAAAAGCAGGAAAAAGTGCTATGCTGATAACCAATGGATCTATAATTTCAAGTTGGGGATCATGTTTTTTATGGTATTTTATTGGAAGAGAGTAATAATGTTTTTAAAGAGCATGAAACTAATCCCTAGGTACATTTGGTATATTTATATTTTGGAAAGAATTGGATCTATGACTTACCATTTGGTACTGCCATCTAGCCTCTCTAAAGAACATGATGTGTTCTATATATCATTATTGAGGAAGTATATGACATACCCAACACATTCAATAACCTTTTAAGAAATATAATTGGAGCCTAAATTATCTTTTTGTTAATAGAATTTCCATATTCTTAACATTAGATAATAATTGTTGCGGAATCAGATGACTCTACTGTGTAAAGGTACTTTGCCAAAATCATATGATAAAGGAAGAAACATGGAAACATGGTGTATTTATGATAAAGATATACCAGCAGTTTTTATAAGGTGGAATTCTAGAAAATTTTAGGATTAAATTTTTTATAGGGGAGAATAATGTAACACCAAAGCTTTAATTATATAAAGTTAATAATTTAATCTGAAGAAATTTTATCATAATGCACATAGCTTTAATGTGGTTAAAAGATAAATTACCAAATTTTATAATTTTAATTTTATGAAATAAATTTAATTTTTGATTTAATAATTTCAAAATTATCTTAGAGTGATTTTTTTATATTTTTCATAAATAGTTGATTCATGGGTGAATAGTGAAAAATACCAATTTTACAAAATATATCACTTTTATGACATTTTTAGAATATAATAATTACTTGAAAGCTTATAAAACCATTTATTAGAAAAAATTTATATTTAATAATTAATACAATGTATTTAAAAATATGATGTTTAAATTATAATTCTATGTTTTACATGTTGAAAATTTGAGTAATGTGTTATCTTAAGAAAAGACATTTTTTTGTTTTTTTATTTAATTAATTAAAGTGTTATATTTAGTTTTGGATTTATTTTAAAGTAAAAAAATTTCTAATTTTATTATAAAGAATTCAATTCATTACAATTGAGTCAAAATTATAAATTAATTTAGTATAACATTATTTTTAAACTTAAAAAATATATCTTTCCAAAAAACCATTTTTAATTATAATACACTTACTTATTTTAAAAGAAATTTCATTGACTTATATGAATTAAATCTTAAAAAATGGATTTCATATTTTTAATCATGATGCATAAATTTAATAATGAGTTAAATTTAATATTTGGTCATAATGAATAGTAATCAAGGTAAAAATTCATTACTACAGAAAGGGTTTACATGATGGGTGGGGTGGGGGGGGGGGGTTACATGAAAGAGAGAATGGTTAAAATAACCTAAATCTGCTCTAAATACTATTTTTTAAGTTTATTTGTACCCCGTATCATCCTAAATTTTAAAACAATCCATATTGGATCCACTTTTCAATGAATAATACTTTATATTATTTTAAAACTTTGAATAATTATAAGAGTGCCACTCCCCTCATTTATAAAAGGAAACATACTATCCTATATTATTAACACACATTGATCCATTTATGTCAACCAATATCTACCCAAATAACTTCCTAAAAACATACACCATGTCTTAGTGGTTATGTTAATCCCAAAAGATTAGTTGAAGAAGGCCTAACGTGCAACCCAAAGGAGGTTTCCTAAAGGAGAGGTAATCATCTTAACCGACTCCTTTTAATTTATTTCTTATTATACCTACTTAAATTTTGATTTATACATCATTAAATAATTAATTTTGTAATATAAATATACTTAAATGTTATTATTCTAATTTAACAACTATTATCAACCTCATTTCCATCCATTGGAAAATGATAACGACGCTCATGTGTATGTGTGGACTACTGCCTCCATGAAGTGATGTGTTTTGTTTTTCCATCACCACCTTTCATTAATAGTTATTATGATTGTTTTAAGTTATATATATGATATTTATTACATAATTATATATCTTTAAATATAATATGTCATCTAACTTCTTACCATTCTATTATTTGGAAAATAAAAATGTCGCTCATGCGTACATGTGGAATATCACCTCCACAAAGCGATGTGATTCATCTTTCATCTCCACCTTAAATGGATGATAATAAATATAGACTTAATGGTTATATATGATATAAATATGATTATTTAAATATTAATTATTATATAATTTATTTCCTATCCAACCATTGGGAAAACAAAAATTTCACCATGCGTACATACAGACTATCGCCTCCCTAAATGATTTATTACATTTTTTTATTTCCACCTTGTATGGTTGGTTATAAAATTGAATAAAATTATTAAAAATTATATTCAGGAAATTATTAATATTATTGAAATTAATTAATCATTTTATAATTTGTTTGACCATGGTAAACATACCGAAGAGGTTTTGGAAAAATCGACTGAACAACCTTTAGTGGTCGATGTACATAAGAACTATACAATGAATGGATATTAAATAATTATAAAAAGACCTTAAAATAGAATATAAATTAAAATTTTTATTAATAAAGTATTTAATAAATTTAAATTTTTTATTAATTAAGGTATAATGTGTTTGACTAAGAAGGAATTGAAGGTAATATTTTTTCTTCTCAATTTCACTCATTTGAGAAATATTTTATATTATGCACATAATTTATTTAATATGGTGTACATAATATACCTTTGACATATTATATCATGAATTAATATTTATTATATGTATTTAAAGTTTAAATTATTTATTTATCTTTTATGGTTTTTTGATTTTAAAGGTATTGAAGCTATAAAGGTTTATTTTACAATATCACTCTTATTCAAGATTATTCAAATTTATTTTTTTGGAAGAAATATATGCTCTTTATTTTCTTCAAACCCATATATTTTATTCTATTATGGTTATTTATGGGTTTTACATGTTTTCATTCCCAATTGTCTTCTCTTTGGTACTCAAATTCCAAAATAATATTTTTTTAAGAAGAGTCGACCCTATTTCTCTTCTCTTTGGTTAGAAATATTTCTATTCCATATAGATATTTTTAAAATTGTTTTATAAAAGTTTTTATCTACTTTTAAATGACTGGTAAATTTATTTTTCTACTCCCTTAGAATTTAATTACAAATTTTAAAAAATAATCTTTTTAATGTTTTCCAAACAAGTCGTTTATGAATTTTTCAAAAGTGTGAAAGGAGTACTCTTTTTAACGTATATGGTGTGAATGGATTTTACTAATTCTATGAAAATTATTCACTATTTATCTTCCTCTAAAATATTCCATTATTTTTCAAAGAAAATAATTTTTCCATTATTCTAAGAATTTTTATTTTTTATGTTATTATAATTGGTATCATTTTCTAGAAGGTTTAAAAGAAGTTTGGAAATAATTTATAACTTTGTTTTTACAAAAAAGTTACAAAATATAAAAAAGAAAGTTAATTTTACAGTTTCAATTAAATTTTACTATATAAAAATAATATTCATAATTTAAAACCTTTATTTATACATAATTTATGGTCTTATATCATCCTTTATTTGTTTATGGATTATAAACTATTTTTGAGATCATTCACAATATTGTGATTTGGCTCTCTATCACTCTGTATTATTCATTGGACCTTATTTTTATCCTTTATATACATATATTCTATATCATGTATACATTTATAATTTAAATATTTTCTTAACCATATATGATTTCAAAATATGGTATTAGTTTAAGGAATCTTACTAAAAAAGTTATCATTTTGTATTGTTGATTTAATATGAAAATGTATTGATTGATAGGAATATTGACTATATATTATATTTTTTATTCAATATATGAATAAGTAATTGGAAATATGTATGTTATAGGTGGGGTACATTTATTAATATCCCCTTAATGCATTGATCAGTATCCTAAGATAAAAAATTGTCCAAATTAGTCAGGTGTTTTGTGTATAACTAACCATTCATTAATCTATTTTGGAATAAGACCTTTACAGTAAGGTTCATGATGCCTCGACATGAGGCCTTTACGGTAATATCATTATGTATGAAATTATTCATTTTCCTTAAAAGTTCACTTGTTAGTATCAATGTGATTGTTATGTTGATATTTTATATGGATACATTTTGAAGCTCAAGTTTCTGATTAAATGGAATATGTATTAATTATCTAGTTTGAAATAATCTTAATTACTTATCTACTCATGATAGATTTTGTTCTATATTTTCCTTTACTGAGTATCTGATCTCAACCTTTACTATATTTTCCTTTACCCAAGATATGAATAAGGAATATTTGAATGATTTTTAAGGATGTAAGAAAGTTTTTCATGCTATGTTTTTAATTTTCAATATAATATATAATTCATGTATATATCTAGATTTCCAAGGCCACTTAACTGATATATACTTTGTGGTGGTAAACCTTGTTTATTGTACCAATTTAATAAAGTAGATATCAACTCTAGGTTACCAAATTTGAGTTCATTACAGTTGGAATCAGAGGAAGTTTAGTAGGTCCCTTGAGAACTGGATTTTAAAAGTACACCGTTAGAAAAATAATTATGATAATACATTAGAATATTTGAGAAATTTTACGTTTATAGGTATTTTAATTACATGGATCAATATTCATGATATTATGAACTAATTATGTGTGTTTCATTGTTTAGATATAAAACCTAGTAAAAGAAACAGAAATCATGTCAACAATTGTAGTCAATATAGGGATTTACCTTAGATAAAGTCAATACAATAGGTTTTCGAGTTGAGTAGATCATGGATATTTTAGGGAAACAGTTATAGGTTTTGACCAATAACATTTCTCATATGAAGAAACCTATTGTAATAACACATGATACACCTATGTTTGATCGATTTATACAATAAGTTCCTCCACCATTTAATGGAACTACTAATATATTGGTAGCTAAGAAGTGTATAAAGTCCTTTGAAAAGATAATCTTGGATTTGTGAAGTAATGAAATAGAAAAGGTAATTTTGGTAGTATATTGTTTTAATAGAGATTATAATCATTGAAATTCATTGATCCAAAATACTAAAGAAGGTGATGAAATAGAAAGTATATAATGAATAAATTTTAAAGTGATATTTTTTGATAAATATTTTCTTGAAGAGAAAGAATTTGAAATAGAGAGAAATTTCTTCAACCTAAAGTAGAAAGAATAGGAAAGTGTTGCTGAATATGAGTATAGATTCACAAGACTTTCAAGGCATTCAATAAACTACATAATTAATTTTTAAAATAAATATTGATCATTTCTTTGATGGGTTTAAGATGAACCTTTGAATGGAACTGGTTTCCCAAACATTTTCATCTTATGATGACATAATATCATGTACCATCAAGACAGAGAAAGAATTTTCTAGGTCTTATATCTTCAAATTAAATCAAGAAAATAGAAAGTCAGTTGAGCACCTAGGAAAAATAACACATAAAATAACAATAAAGGAAACATGATATTCCCATAATGTGATAATTATGGAAAGACACATCTTGGAAAATAATAAAGAGGAATGAGAGTTTGTTACAATTATAGAGATAAGGTCCATCTAGATGATGAATACAAGGTAAAGAAAGAAACCACCTCTATTCAGTGATTTAACTATAGGTATATGGGGAATTCTTCAACCCAATACCCCAAGTTCAAAGGGAATCTAACATAGAAGAGGATAAGGGAGGAATCCCAAGCTTATGTGATTACTACAACTGAAGTTGAAGTCCCTAAAGATGTGGTGGATGGTACTTTGATTATAAACTCAAATTTAACTAATGATTTATTTTATTTTCAATCTAAACACTCTTTTATATATTATATGTTTTATAATAATATTAAATTATTCCCTAGAAGACTATGAAGGGATTTTTCAGTCAAGACACCAATGGAAATCTTATTACAACAATGATATATTAGTCAGTCCCAATTATGATACATATATATACCCTATATACAAACCTAGTTATTATACTTATGGATGAATTTGATATAATCCTTTATATGGAATGGGTTTTAAAGTATAATTTAAAATTTATTACCAAGAGAGGAATATTATGATTCATGGAGGAAATTTGGAACCCCTTATCTTTAGAGGGGAAAAATCATCATCTGAATCATGTTTGGATCTACATATAGTAGCTTACCTTAATGAAATTCTAGGAGGAGAAGCGCATACACAACCTATAGATGAGAAAGTTAACCATAGAATAGAATATGTACATATTGTGTATAAATTCATTGATGTGTTTCTTGAAGAGTTACCTTGAAATCCACTTGAGTATGAAGTGTAGTTTTTTATTGAACTCTTCACTTTTAAAAAAACCTATATCTAAGACTCCTAATAGGATGGAAAAATTGGAATTAGTATAACTAAAGAAACAAATATAAGAGTTGTATAATAAGGGATTCATTTTCCTTAGTGTTTCACCTTGGGGATCCCATATTATTTTTTAAGAAGAAGGATGGGCCTTTGAGGTTGTACATTGATTATAGGGAAATCAATGCCATTACTATAAAGAACATGTATCCTCTGCCTTTCATTGATTACTTTTTGATCAACTCTAAGGAGATCAATATTTTTCAAGGATTGATCTCGATTCTGTGTATCATAAATTACGAATAAGGATTTAGGATATTCCAATGATGATATTTTACATGGGGTACATACATTATGAGTTTATAGTAATACTATTTAGATTAACTAATGCACCTTCGGTTTTTATCGATCTGATGAATATAGAATTCAAATATTATGTTGATAATTTATTTTTTATATTTATCATTGATATATTTATTACACTAAAATTTATAAATATCATAAAATCCACTTGAGAATCATTATTGAAACTCTCATAGTAAAGGAGTTATATGGCACATTTTTTAAGTGTGAATTCTAGATTTTGGAAGTATCTTTTCTTGTACATATTTTCTCCAATGATGGAATATTAATTAATCATTCAAATAAAAACACAGTTAAAGAATAACCCACATAGACTGAAAAACCAAGATTCATAGTTTTCTTGGACTTATAAGTTAATATTAGTGATTTTTTTGAAAATTTTACCCGATTAGCTAATACATTAATCAATTTTAAACATAAATGGGTTATGTTCATATGGTTAGAAGAATATTAAAATAGTTTTAAAGAACTAAATAGAATACTATTCAATAGAATTATTTTGACATTACCATTGGGAATAGATGGTTTTATAATATATAGCGATGCACCAAAGAAAGGAATCAGATGATCCCTTATGTATAATGATAGCGTTGTTACTTATTCATCAATAAAATTAATGATCCATGAATATAATTATCCACCCAGGATCTTGAGTCTGTAGCTGTAATATTTTTGTTGAAAATATTTAGGAATTATCTCTATAGTGAAATATATGAGATATATATGGATAAAAAATGTTTGAAATACATATTTCAAAAAAAGTGATCAACATGACACAATGTCGATGGATAGATCTACTCAAGGATTATGATTAATCAATACACTACTACCCTAGGAAGAAAAATAAGGTAGCTAATGCATTGAGTAGGAAAGATCACAAAGTTCTAAATAAAACAAGGGTTGAAAAAGATCTTATATTACTGGTTTTAGTAAAGTTAGATATGGTAATCATTAGTGAATGGGAAAAATCACTCCTTTTCAAAATTATTTCCAAACCAAATTTATTAGATAAGATAAAAGTTACCATCTTGATGATATGAGTTTAAAAAAGAAAATTAATGTATTGAATGATGTAAATTAGGAAGATTTTGTTTATGATGATGGCATACTAAAATTTAGAAAGAGGTTATGTGTTCCATCAATACCCTATATTAGTATATAATTACTTGAAGAAGCCCATATCTTCAATCTCACTATACACCATGGAAGAAACAATTTTTTTTGGGATTTCAGAGATCTTTTTTAGTGGGATAATATAAATTACGAAATTACTGACTATGTATCAAGACATTTAGTTTATCAATGGGTAAATATTGAGTGATAACATTATAAAGGAGTCATGAAACCTCTCCCTATTTTTATATTGAAGTGGGATGATATTAATATATAATTTTTCATTAGATTGGTAAATAATCATAAATCAAATGATCCCTTATGTGTTATTGTCGATTGAATTACCAAATTTTCATATTTTCTTGCTATAAGGGAGGATCTATCTCTTGAGTGCCTAACATGACTCTATTTCAATAAATCCATGAAATTTCATGGTGTATCTTTTTTGATTTTATCTGATCATAACCCATGATTGAAATAGAAATTTTAGAAAAGAATTGAAAATTTTATTTATACAAAGAAACATTTGAGCACTAATTATCATTCTCATATTGATGGAAACTCTGAATGGACTCTTAAAATAATAGAATTCATGTTAAAGTCATTCTCATTTGATATTTAAGGGGCGTGGAATCAATATTTACATTTGGTGAAATTTTTATATAATAATGGCTTCCATTCAATAATTCAAATAGAACTGTATGAGGGTGCTGTATGGGAAAATATGTCTTACACCAACATTTTGGGATAAAGTTGGTGAAAAGAATATTTTAGTCCCAGAACATGTTTAGAAGACAACGATGAAAGTGAGAACTATTCAAGTTCATATCCTAGCAGACAAATGATCCATGAAAATAACTAAAATAATAATATAGAATTTTAAGTAAGGTATCATATTTTATTGACGATATCTCTATGGAAGGGTGTAATAATGTTTTTAAGTAAATAGAAACTAATTACCATGTACATTAGGCCTACTGAGATTTTGGAAATAATTGGACCTGTGGATCATTATTTGGAAAGTCCACCCAGAATCATTGAAGTGAATGATGTATTCTATATCTAATTATTGAGGATTTATATTCCAAACCCAACATATTTACTCACCTATGAAAAAATTGAAATAGATCCTAATTTAACTTTTTGAGAAGAGCCTATCTAGAATCTTAACACCAGAGAACATGTGTGGTAGAATTGAGAAACTTGATTCGTAAAGGTACTTCGGAGAAATCATATAATAGAATAAGAAATGTGGGAAGCTAAGGAAATTATGATGAACAAATAACCAAATTTATTTATAAGGTAAAATTCTAGAAATTTTTAGGATGTAATTTTAAATGGGGAAGAATGTAATATCCGAGATTTAATTGCAGTAAGTAAATATTTTTTTCTAATGATACTATAACATAATCAACATAGTGTTAATGCAATTAAAAGATAAATTATAAAATTTTATAATTTTAATTTTAAAAAATGAATTTAATTTTTTTAATTTAGTATGAAAAAATTATTCTAGGGTGAATTTTTGAGATTTTTCAAAAATAGTTGTTTTTTTGGGTGAATAGAGAAAAATATCCATTTTACATATAATGTCACTTTTATGAAATTATCACGATATAATAATTACTTAAAATTTTATGAAATATTTTATAGGAAAAAATTATATTTAAGAATTAATATAATGCATTTTAAAATATAATGTTGATTTTATAAATCTATGTTTGTTATTTTGAAAATTTAAGTAATGTGTTATCTAAATAAAATACTATATTTTTATTATTTTCTTTAATTAAGTAATAAATGGGTTAAATTCAGTTTTTTATTTTTTTTAAAGTAAAAAATATATACTTATACTATAAATAATTCAATTAATACTTCAGAATTATATAAGATTTTGGTATAAAATCATTTTCATACCTAAATAACATTTTTCCAGAAAATAATTTTTATGTAGTGATTTAGTAACTTATTGTAAAATTAATTTATTCCACTTATAAAAAGTGAATATTAAAAAATTTATTTCATATTTTGAATTTTTATTAAAATTTAGTAGTGAGTTTAATTTAATTTTGGTCATAATGAATAGTAACCAAGGTAAAAATTCATTGATACGGTATGGGTTAATAGAATTAATGGGGAGGGGATTAAAATTAAGAGATAAGATTTAAAATAACCTAATAATTATATAAATACTATTTTTTTAATTTATTTTTAATATATAACATCCCACCTTATAAAATGAGTCATATTAGAGCCACTTTCCCATGAATACAACTTTATATTATTTTAAAACTTGAAATAATTACAAGAGTTCCACTCCCCTCACTGACAAAGTGTCACCTATTCTCATATCTTATTCACAAAACTTTATCCATTTAGATCAAAAAATTACTAAAAAATACCTTCCCAACATCCCCCCATGTATTATAGGTTATGTTCTTCCCAAATGATCACTTTAAGAATGATTAATTTGTAAGCCAAAGTTGGATTCCCAAAGGATAGGTAATCATCTTAACCAGCTACTTTCAATTTTTTATTCTTTTAAATTTTTAATATCTACTATATATATCCTAAAATATGGACTTTGGTATCATAAAAATACTGAAATTTTATTATTATAAGGGAATAAATATTATATACCTCATTTCTCTATGGGAAAATGATAACTTTGTTTGTGTGTACATGTGAACTACCACCTCCATAAATTGATATAATTTATCTTTCCATAGTCACATTTAATGACTAGTTATTATGGTGAATTTAAGGTATATATAGGATATTTATGAAATTTTTATGTTTCTCAAAAGGTAATATATTATAACATCCCAGCTCAGGTGCCACACATTGATTCCCCAAGTTGGACCACCACACAACCTTAGGCGTGCCTCCCTGTATGCCAGAGGCTCCTAACTAGTAGTGAGGGTCTATTATTGATAATGGGGAGACTATAAACTTTTTTTCTTCTTTTATCAGAGTAATACACTGGCAGAAATAAATAAACAATAGATTAATCATATTTATAATCATAGAAAAACTAATATCACAAGATGACCAAAAGAGGAAATACCATACTCAACTAAAATAGAATCATGTCATGCCAAAGTAAGTTTCAATGTGTCTAAAATGAAATTGAGAGTAAAGAAACTGAAAATACCCAAGAAGGTCCTTATCCATGTCCAATTACCTCATCCATGCTTTATCCCAACTTATCCATTTAACACTTGGCCTTTTCCCTTAAACTATCTAGAAAAAACAATGTCTATTCGGGTACTGATCAGGAAAACCAAGTAGGGTGTGAGTTTTACACATTAGGCCACCACCAACAAAGTCTAAAACAAATATAGTTAATATCACTTAATTCAATTTTATAAAGAATAAAATAAAAGTAATAAATAAAACATTTTACATTTATCCAATTATCCTTTATTTAATCGTGTAAACCCTTGGGTTCCCAAGGACACCCGAACCTCGATACCTGCTTAATCTCAAGCTGAAGTCTAAACTATTCCCAAGGGATATCATAATCTTGAATTCCCATGTTACCATCCATTATCATAATTAATTTTTCATTTATCATATACAGAAACTTGTAAATCATTCTGTCATGAGTAATGATCACTTTGGGATCTAATCTCAAGGGTCTATAGTGACTAATACATAATAAAGTACAAATTCTTCGAAGGGAAAATGGAAAATCACTTGTGTTATTTCCCTAAGAAGGATCACACGGTCTTTTAAAAAACAAAAAGAATCTCACACATCCTTCTTACTTTAAGGATCACATGGTCCTTCAGAAAACAATATTAGAATCACACATAGTATTTTACCTTTAATCTCATTATTACACCCTGGTTATGCCATGTGCTACTCTATTCTAACATAATCACAACCAAAATCCATTTCACCAATCATTCCATTAATTAATTCACAATTAATTAATCATATCTATCCTTAAATTAATTCAACAATTAATTGGTAATTCTATCTCTGTTAACTAATTCTAAAATTAATTAACTATATCCATTCCAATAATTAATTCACCAATAAATTAATCATAACCCATTTCCTTTAATTAATCCAACAATTAATTAATCACATTAATTCCATTAATTAATTTCTTCAATTAATTAACTATAAAAAACCATTCAATTAATTCACCAATTAATTGGTCACTTCAACACCATTAATTAACTTAAAAATTAATTAACAACATCCATTCCATTAATTAAACCAATGAATAATTATTCACATCAATTTTATTAATTAATTTTTATAATTAATTAATCATAATAATCCCTTAAATTAATTTATCAATTAATTGATCACTTCAACTCTATTAATTAACTCAATAATTAACTAACTATATCCATTACATTAAATAATTCACCAATTCATTAATCATAACCCATTTCTATTAAATAAACCAATGATTAATTAATCACATCAATTTCATTAATTAATTTTCACAATTAATTAATCATTCCAAATCCTTTAATTAATTCAAAAAGTAATTAACCATGTTCATACCATTAATTAATTCACCAATTAATCAATCACAACCCTTTTATTTATTAATTCAACAATTAATTAACTATATAAAGTCTATAAATTAATTCAAAAATTAATTAATCATTTCACAACTTGACATCCAATAATTAATTTTCCAATTAATTATTCACAGTTTATAATTCAACAAATTAGTAATTAACCCAATAATTAATTATCCCCCAATTCCATTACTAATTCAACAATTGTTTTTTTCATATAAATACCCCTAACTAATTCCCCAAATAATTAAGTATGTTAATCCCATTAATTAATTAATTAATTAATTAATTAATATTCACAAACTCCAAATACCATAATTAATTCTACAATTAATTATCTCATTGAAAAATCTCAATACTTCATAATTAATTTCACAATTAATTATATCAATTCACAAATCTCAATAACTCATAATTAATTCATCCATTAATTTTCAAATTATATCAATTAAAAATCCCAACAATCCATGTTAATCGATTAACCAATTAATTAATCCAATTGATTCGATTGCACCATCCCAATAATGTCTATTATTTAATTATATAATTAAATAATATAACTCATTCAATTTTTTCAGCAGAACAATATCTATTAATTAATTCTCCAATTAATTAATCTAACTCATTAAATTTTTTAAACACAACAATCTCCATTAATTAATTCACCAATTAATTTATCTAACTCATTAAATTTAATCAATAGAATAATATACATTAATTAATTCTCTAATTAATTGATCTAACTCATTCAATTACTTCAGCACAAAATTCTCCATTAATTAATTTGATAATTAATTAATCTAACTCATTCAGTTTCTTCAACACAATAATATCCACTAATTAATTCACTAATTAGTTAATCTAACTCATTCGATTTCTTCAACCAAACAATCTCGTTTAATTAATTTTACAATTAATTAATCTCGCCAATCCCATTAATTAATTCGAAAATTAATTAATCTCATTAAACCTATTATTTAATTCATCAATTAAATAATCACACTACTCCCATTAATTTATTTATCAATTAATTAATCTATTTATTTAATTCAATAATTAAATAGACACATAACTCTCATTAATTAATTCGTTAATTAATTAATCCATTTATTTAATTCAAAATTTAAATAATCTCATTACTCACATTAATTAATTCATCAATTAATTAGCCCTTTATTTAATTCATCAATTAAGTAATCACATTGAACACATTAATTATTTTTTTAATTAATTAATTCCCTTATTTAATTCGACAATTAAATAATCATATTGCTTATATTAATTAATTAGAAAATTAATTATTCCCATTATTTAATTCAATAATTAAATAATCACATTGTTCAGATTAATTAATTCTACAATTAATTAATCCCATTATTTAATTCAAAAACTAAATAATCAGAATACTCCCATTAATTAATTTATAAATTACTTAATTCTATCTTTAACAATTCAATATCACCATTCAATTCATCAATTAATTATTCTAGTTCCATTAATTCAACTACCCTAATTAATTCCTCAATTAATTATTCCATATCAATCAATTTAATAATCATAACTATCTCTAATAATTAATTCACCAATTAATTATCTATATTCAACAACTTTAATATAACAATAATTATTTTGTCAAATAATTATTCAATTTCATCAATATCTAACTCTCCATAATTAATTCATCAATTAATTATACCCAATCAAAATATCATAATCCTAACCATTCCCATTAATTAATTTTACAATTAATTAATCATGTTCAATAATCTTGATAACTCTATAATTAATTTAACAATTAATTATTCAATATCCAAAATCACAATATCCCAATTTCACATTTCCCTTAATTAATTAATTCACCAAATTAATTAATTGAATCAAGAAAATTTTTTCTAAACAAATAACAGTAATTATAAAATTACATATACTTAAATATAATTAAGACTTTAGGATTTGAATTATAGACCACCTACCTCCAGAATGCTGATGAACACTTGCCAATAGAAATCCCCAATTTGAAGCGGATCCATCAAGAATGCGATGAAGAACATAGTCTAGATCCAAAAGCTAAATCCATGATTAAACAAAACAAGATCTCTTAAATATAGATCTAAATACAACAAGACTTGATCTAGTTTCAACAAATCCATATCTAGATCTGACAGTTGGTAAACATGTTTATTTTATCCAAGGATAGGAGAGAAAGATAAAGATATATCTAAAATAGATGAACACCCATACTCGGGAGGTGCACAAATGGTCATCAGTCAAAGACAGTGGTGCACATAAGAGATTCTGTCTAAGGAGGATGTGTGCTGAAGAGTTTCCATCCAAGGTGGAGGTGCACAGAGGCTCTATAGTGGAGAGGAGAGGTCCATGAGAGGCTTTCAGTAGATAAAGAGGGTGTTCAGAGGGCTACATGAAGTTGAAGGAATTATTTTAAAAATCTATGTGTGATAATTACAAGATGTGAATCCTCATTTCACATCATGTAATGATTTGTAACCGATTTACCATTTTCCCAAAAAAATTCCGTCGAACCATTTAAAAAAATATTAATTAAAGATTACATGTGGTGTAATCTAATTATACATGGTGTAATCTAATTTCACGTGGTGAAAGACAACTATAGGGGGTGTAATCTACTTTCATGACATGTCTACATGTGGTGAAAACCACTTACAGGGGGTGTAAATTTTTGAGGTTGAGAATTAATTTAAGTTGTGAACTAAATTAAAATGGTCATACAAAAACAATTAAAAGGGTTCATCCCTAAAAAATATAGGATCTTACAATATACCCAACTTATAACAACTCATACTCAAGAAGAACTCCAAAGCATATCTACGAGAAGTCAGGTTCTTACAGTCTCCACACATTATAACATCTCATCCTCAAGATATACTCCCATGGATCTATAATGTTGCGAGTAAAAATTATCAGACCATTGAGCCTGCACATCCACTTTTCTCTCCCACATTTCCTCCTGCACATTCCAAAGTTCCCATAGCATACAAACTATAATCCCAATGTTTTCCCACAACACCTCCCTACAGTAATCCAACACATGTGTTGGGTTCTCCTCAAAGTATACATCGGTCTAAAGATCAACTTCCACAAAATACCCAATGCCTTTCCCAAATCACTATTCAGAATAACCAAAAGAACAAAATACAACATTGACACTCAGCCTCACTATCAAAATATCATAGAAAGGATGTACATACACCACCTACAAGGCTCACCCAGCCTTTCTCGAAGAATTTAAACATGCACCTTATAGGTTCCTCATTTACATTTCGATACTTTTTCTTCAAACCAATGGATGTTCTCCACACACATAAAACATCACTCCCCACCTTTGGATCATTGTTAATACTATTTTTTAAAGAAACTCAACCACTATAGGTTTTATTAACCTACAGTCAACCTGATAACCTCATATATAAATTTTTTATGGTGTATCATCCACCATCCAACTCCACATATATTACTTTATAAGAGTAACCTCTAAGGGACCCCAAATCTAACCAAAACACATTTAGGTAGATATGTGTAAAGACAGAGCTTTCTCAACGTACCCAGGATGATGTCAATGTAGGGGATATGAACATAACTAATTACAAGTACACTAAGAAGTCATCAATAAATACCAAAACCAATCCTTCATTACTGATTTTACTCCCATTATGGAAACTACTTAACCTATAAAAAGTATCAGGCTTCCCTACCCACAAATCATCTCACCACACTGATCCAAAACCAGATAGTTGTTCACACAACATAAAACTAAGTTCTCAAAAATAGGGCATCCTCACTACCCAAAATACCCACATCAAGGGTCAAATAAACAGAAAAAGTTTTTTATGTCACAACATTTAGCATAGAAAATAAGAGAGATTTACAGAAAACCATATAAAGTCTTTCCCACTTTATCCCTCCATATGGTCAAAACCAAGGCACTATCATTACCCTTAACCATCCTACACCTAGGTCTTGGTTAACATGGGTAAAAATAGTATTCATTTTTTTATCATTTAGACACCCATTTATTCTTTTCTTGAATAATTTTATAATATTTTTAAATTTCTTGTTAGGCACTATTTTCAATTCAATTTCACAAGAAAGGAAAAATTATTCAAGTTCAAAAACTTACCAAAAACCTATTTTTTCTATGCATACCTATAATGATGCTTATCAAAAAATAATCTGGAGTGCCTTGAATGATGCATGGAAACTCAAATCTGATGCCATTCAGGGCCACAAGTCAAATCTTAAAAAATATCAACAATAATCCAATAACACAACAAGTGTGTCACCCAAGGTGACATAATATTCAACTATAACAGAAAATAATAATAATAACAATCCCACCTTGAGTACTTGGGTTCTCCCCAATACATAGGGTAGATACTCACATGCATGAGCTCATAACCAAGCCCCGACTCTTCTTATTCTCCTATATACCTTTACAAATAGTAAGATAAAAGAATAAGAAAAGGAAACTGGAGCTCTGATACACCTTTGAAACATCCCGACCTAGGTGCCACAAACTAATACCCTGAGTCAGTCTGCCATATGGCCTCATGTATGCCTCCTCATACGCCAAAGTATGATGCCTAGCAGGAGGGGTCTATTATCGATCATGGGGAGACTATACCCTTTTTTATCTTTTATAAGTGTAATACACGATCAGAAATAAAAAAACAATAGAGGAATCATATTTATTATCATAGACAAACCGATATCACAAGATGTCCAAAATAGGAAATACAATACTCATCTAAAAGTGAAACAAGTCATGCCAAAGTAAGCGTCAAAGTGTCTCAAATGAAACTAATATTAAGGATATAAAAAACAACCATGTGGGTCCCAAACCATGCCTAGTTTCATCATCCATGATTCATCCCAACTCATCCATTTAACAAGGGGCATTTTCCGTTAACCAGTTCAAAAAACACAAAGTCTATTCAGGTACAGATCAAGAAGCTCGAGTAGGGTGTGAGTATAACTGAGTAGGCCATCACCAATGACATATAAAACAAATATAGTAAAAAACAGTTTATTCAGTTTTATAAATAATGAAATACAAGTAATAAAATAATTTATTTTTACATTTATCCAATTATCCTTTATTTAACCGCATTAACTCTCAGGTTACTGAGGACACACGAACCTCAATACCTTCTTCGACTCATGTAGGATTCTAAACTATCCTCAAGGGAAATCATAATCCTAAATTCCCATGTTACCATTAATTAGAATAATTTATATGGAATTTATCAAATATATAAACATGTAAATCAGTTTGGTATAAGTAATGTGCACTATGGGCTCTAACCTCAAGGGACTATAGTAAGTAATACAAAACAAAGTATAAATGATTCATATAAAAAATAGAAAATCTTTCGTGGTCTTTCCCCTAGAAGGATCACATACTCTTTAAAAAAACCAATATAATCTCAAATAGTATTCTTCCTCGAAGGCACATAGGGTCCTTCGGGAAACAAGCAGAAGCTCACATAGTCTTCTTCCTCGAAGTCTCACACAGTCCTTCGGAAAATAATATTAGAAGCGCACATAGTCTTCTACCTTAAATATCATTCTCACACCCTAGTTATCCCATGTGATAATCTATTCCCATATAATCAAAAATGATATCCATGTCACCGATCATTTCATTAATTAATTCACAATTAATTAATCAAATCTAACCCTTCAATTAATCCAACAATTAATTGGTTATTCCATCTTCACTAATTAATTCAACAATTAATTATCTACATCCATTCCAATAATTAATTAACCAATAAATTAATCATAACCCATTTCCATTAATTAATCAAAAAATTCATTATTCACATCAATTTCATTAATTAATTTCCATAGTTAATTAATCATAACAATCTCTTTAATTAATTCATCAATTAATTGGTCACTTCAACTCCATTAATTAACTCAACAATTAATTAAATACATCGATTATATTTATTAATTCACAATTTATTAACCATAACCCATTTACATTAATTAACCCAATAATTAATTAATCACATCAATTCCATTAATTAATTTCCATAATTAATTAATCAAAAACAATCCCTTCAATTAATTTATCGTTTAATTGGTAACTTTAACACTTTTAATTAACTCAAAAATCAATTAACTACATCCATTAAATTAATTAATTAATTAATTAATTAATCACAACCCATTTCAATTAATTAACCCAATAATTAATTAATCACAACAATTTCATTAATTAATTTCCACAATTAATTAATCATTCCAAATACTTTAATTAATTAAACAATTAATTAACTATGTCCATGCCATTAATTAATTCACCCATTAATTAATCATAACCCTCTGGTTAATTAATTCAATAATTAATTTACCATATGAGGTTAATTAATTAATTCGACAATTAATTAATCATTTCACAACTCGACTTCCAATAATTAATTCTCCGATTAATTATTCACAATTTATAATTCAATAATTCTATAATTAACTCAATAAATAATTGTCCCCCAATTCTATTACTAATTAAACAATTATTTTTTCACCTAAATACCCTTAACTAATTTTGAAATCAATTAAGTACGTCAATCACATTAATTAATTCATAAATTAATTAATCAATATCCATAAACTCAAAATACAATAATTAATTACACAATTAATTATCTCATTAAAAAATCTCAATACTTTATAATTAATTTCACAATTAATTATATCAATTCTCAAATCTCAATATCTAATAATTAATTCATCCATTAATTATCCTATTATATCAATTCAATATCCCAACAATCCACATTAATTGATTCACCAATTAATTAATCCAACTCATTCGATTACACCATCCTAATAATCTCTATTTATTAATTTAACAATCAATTAATCCAATTCATTAAATTACTTCAAAAAAGCAACCTCTATTAATTAATTCTCCAATTAATTAATCTAACTCATTCAATTACTTCTGCACAAGAATCTCCATTAATTAATTCTCTAATTAATTAATCTAACTCATTCAATTTCTTTAACACAACAACCTCCACTAATTAATACTCTAATTAATTAATCTAACTCATTTAATTTATTCAACACAAAATCATCCATTAATTAATTCGAAAATTAATTAATCTAACCCATTCAATTGCTTCAGCACAATAGTCTCCACTAATTAATTCACCAATTAATTAATCTAACTCATTTAGTTGCATCAACACAACAATATCCACTAATTCATCCAACAATTAATTAATCAATTAATCTAACCCATTCAATTACTTCAACACAATAATCTCTGTTAATTAATTTTCCAATTAATTAATCACATCAAGACCATTAATTAATTAAATAATTAATTAATCCCATAAATCCAATTATTTAATTCATCAATTAGATAATCACTTAACTCCGATTAATTAATTAATTAATTAATTAATCTATTTATTTAATTCAATAATTAAATAATCACATAACTCTCATTAATTAATACAGAAATTAATTAATACGTTTATTTAATTCAACAGTTAAATAATCTAAGTACTCACATTAATTAATTCATTAATTTGTCAATCCATTTATTTAATTAAACAATTAAATAATCACATTAGTCACATTAATTAATTCACAAATTAATTAACTCTGTTATTTAATTCAACAACTAAATAATCACATTTCTCATATTAATTAATTTGAAAATTAATTATTCCCATTATTTAATTAAATAATTAAATAATCACATTGTTCACATTAATTAATTATCTAATTTATTAATCCCATTATCTAATTCAATAATTAAATAATAACAATACACCCACTAATTAATTAATCAATTAATTAATTTAATCTCTAACAATTCAATATCACCAATTAATTCACCAATTAATTATTTGAGCTCCATTAATTCAACAACCCCAATTAATTCCTTGATTAATTGATCAATATCAATAAATTTAATAATCATAACTATCTATAATAATTAATTATACAATTAAGTATCCCTATTCAACAACTTTCATATAACAATAATTATTTTGTTAAATAATTATTGAATTTCAATAATCTCTAACTCACCACAATTAATTCAACAATTAATTAATCCAAATCATAATTTTATAATCATAACCATTACCATTAATTAATTCTCAATTAATTAATCATGTTTAACAATATTGATAACTCAATAATTAATTTAACAATTATGTATTCAAGATCTAAAATCCTAATATCCCAATTCCACATTTCCCTTAATTAATTAATTTACCAAATTAATTAATTTTATACAAAAAACAATTACTAAACAACTAATAGAAATTATAAAATTTCATATAGTTAAATGTAATTAAGACATTGTAGACCACCTTCCTCAAGAATGGTGATGAAAACTTGCCAATGGAAATCCCCAATTTTAAGTAGATCTATCAAGAATGTGATGAAGAACATGGTCTAGATCCGAAAACTAAATCCATGATTAAATAAAACAGGATCTCTTAAATATAGATCTAAATATAATAATCCAAGATCTAGATTCAACAAAACTAGATCTAGATCTGATAGTGGATAAACATATTTATTTTATCTGGGGAGAGAAGTGGAAGAGAAAGATAAATCTAAAAGAGATGAACACCCATACCAAGGAGGTGCGTTGATGATATTCAGTTGAAGATATTGGTGTGCATAGGAGCTTTGGTCCAAGAAGGAGTTGCTTTGAGGAGTTTTGGTCTAAGGCAGAGGTGCACAAAGGCTTTGTAGTAGATAAGAGAGGTCCGCATGAGCCTTGTAGTGGAGAAGAAGGGTGTCTGTAGGGTTACGCGATGCTAGAGGAGTAATTTTAAAAATCATCAAATTATAATTACATGACACGAATTCTTATTTCATGCCGTGTAATTACTTTTAACCTATTTCCCCTTTTCCCGAGGTAATAACATCAAAATATTTTAAAAACTTTAATTAAAGATTACGTGTGGTGTAATCTAATTATGGGTGGTGTAATATTGCATGTGGTGTAATATAATTTCGCAACATGTTGAGATGTGGTAAATGATAGTTATAGTGGGTGTAATCTAATTTCGTGACATGTATTCATGTGGTGAAAACCACTTACAGGGGGTGTGAAATTTTTAGGTTTAGAATTAATTTAATCCACGAACTAAATTTAGATGGTCTACTAGAATCAATTAGAAGGGTTCCTCCCTGAAAAAATATAGGATCTTACATATATTATCTACCTTATTACCCTTCAATATGTTAGAAAATGACAATGTCGCTTGTGTGTATGTGTGGACTACCACATTCTCAAAGAAATGTGATTCATATTTCATCTTCCACTTACATGGATGTTCATAAGAATTTATTTTATGAATATATATTATATTTATGATATAAATATTATTCTATAAAGATTAACCATTATATACTTTATTTCCTTTCAAACCATTACAAAATTAAAAATGTCATCATGCGTACATGCTAACTACCACCTCCATGAATAATGTATTTATTTTTTCTATTTCCTACATTCATGGTTAGTTATAAAATTTCACAGAATGAATAAAAATTATATTCAGCACTATATAAAAATTCTTGATATGAAGGAATAATTTTATAACTTCTTTGACCATAGTCAACATGAAGAAGTGGTTTTGGAGAAATTTACCAAACAACCTTAAGAAGTTGACGTATGCAAGAACAGTACAATGAATGGATTCCAAATAATAATAAAAGGAACTTAAAAAATAGAATATAAATGAAAAAATTTATCAATTAAACATTTAAAAATTTTTAATTTATTATTCTAGAGGATATAACGTGTATGACCAAATAGGAATCCAAGGTAAGAAGTTTTCATATCAATTTCACTCTTTTGAGACATATTTTATATTATACACCTAATTTAATTAATATGGTGAACATACTGACCCTTTGAAATATTATATTATGAATTCCTATTTATTCATGGCATTTTGAGTATCAATTCAAGTTTTCCCTATTAATGTTTTTTGATTCAAAAGTTATTAAATCTGGAAAATTTTATTTTGTAATATCACTCTTATTCATGATTATTCAAGTTTAAATTTATATTGTAATAATTATATTATTTTTATTTTATTAAACCCTATATTTTATTTTTCTCTGTATATTTATGAGGTTTTCTTGATTTTCTTATAAACTTTACTCTCTTTGGTACTCAAAGGTGCAAAATAATATTTTTTATGAATAACTGAACTTATTTATATTATTTTGGTTGTGAATATTTCTTTTCATATCTATATTTTTAGAATTATTTTATAGAAATTTTTTTCTATTTTAAAATTATAAATAAAGGTATTTTTCTTCTGCCTTTTAGTTTTTTTTACAAGGTTTAAAAGAAATATTTTTAATGTTTTTCAAACAATTCATTTTTTAATTTTTACAAAGGTTTAAAATGTGTGTCATTTTTAATATATACGATGTGAATGAAATTTCCTACCTCCAAAAATTCTATTCACTATTTATATCCCTTTACACATTTCTATGATTTTCTAAGAAAATACCTTTTTCACCACCATTTTACTATCTAATTCTCAAAATAATTTCCTTTAATTAAAATATTTATTCTAGATGAATTGAATGTCTTCTACCATCCTTTACTAATTTATGAATTATACCTTATTTTTTAGAACATAAAATTTATTTTAATCATGTTTTATATCATTGTCCATTATTTATTGGACATTATTTTTTTCCTTCATATTGGTATTATTTTGTATCATGAATATATTTATCATGTCAATATTTTCTTAACCATATATCATTTCAAAATATGATGTTAGTTGAAGGAAGATAACTAATAAAGTTATCTCATTTACTTTGAAAATATTTATGTTCTATATTCCTAATTAAAAAAAGGATATTTATCTATAGGTAAGGTATGTTGCTTATGAATTATAATTTTGATTCAATATACGAGGAATGCATTAGAAATATGTATGTGATGGGTAGGACCTGGTTTTTGATAGCCCCTTGATGCATCAAAAAGTACCATGAGATAAAATATTTTCCAAATTAGTTGTTTATTTGGTGTATACCTACTTATTCATTAAAATATTTTGGAAAAATTCCTTGATAGTATAGCTCATAATGTTTTTTAAGGGGCCTTGATGGCAATATCATGATGTCCAACATTATGTATTTACATTATTAATTTTTTTTATTATCCTTGTTATTTTTATATTGGTAACTCTATGGATACATTTTGAAGATAAAGTTATTTATTAAATGGCATATGTTTTTATTATCCAAATTACCATATTTTTAATTCCTTATCCACTAATAATAGATTTTATTATATTACTCCTCTTACTAAGAATATTATCTCACACTTTATTATATTTTACTTTTACTAGGATAAAAATAAGGAATCATTAAATGATTCTCATAGATGAAAGAAAGTTTTTCATGCTATATTTTTAATTTCCAGTGTAATATGAATTTAATTTATTTATCTAGTTTACTAATACTACTAAACTAATCGATCCTCAGTGGTATGATCCCTTGCATCATATACCAATGTGATAAAGTAGACACTCAATTTGTGTTACTAGACTGAGGTTAGTTATAATAAATAATACTTGTTTATACCAAATAAATAACTATTGGATAAAATTAATAGGGTTTAAGAGATTAATAACATACAATTTCCTCCAAATGATATTCAAGAATAAAAAATCCTGATTAAAAGTGATATTGGAACGCAGACCCCTACCTTGGATTTCTGTTTGGTTGGACACATTACAACCACATGTATAATATATATATATATATTATTTATATAAATAATATATATATATATATATATATATATTATTTTATATCATTTATTAATAACTTATTTTTAACCATTTACACATAATTCTTTGTTAAAATCAATTATTTAGGTGTTAACTATTCTGTTTCTCATGCATGTTTTGATTCAAATATATATCACTTCATGGAGGTGGTAGTCTGCACGTATGCATGAGTAATGTTTTTATTTTTCAATGGATGGAAAAAAGGGAGTTAGAAAATTATTAATCTTTATGAAACATTAGTTATGTAATAAATATCATATTTATTTATTAAATCCATCTATATAACCATCCATGTGAGGCAGTGATGAAAAATGAAATATGTCTCTTTATGGAGGTGGTAGTCTGTATGTACGCACGTGTGATGATATTATTTTCCATTTGATGAAAAGGAGATAAAAATGGTTATAAAATTAACTTAAAAGAATTTAATTATAGAAATATACTTATTTAATTACTTTAAGATAGGTATATAATATTTTTAGGAGGTTTAATAAGAAACAAACTTGAAAGAACCTAGTAAGAACATATACCACTTCCTTGGATAATCGCCTTTGAAAGACACCTTAAGTATTCTTAGATGGGTATTTTGGGAATAAAAAAACTTATTGGTTTTTTATTGGTTTTTGGGTAGGTATTTGGGTAGATATTAATCATTATAAGGGGCTCAAGATGTGTGGATAAGTGAGGAGAAAATGTACCCTTTTATAGTGAGAATGATACTTTTGTAAATACTCTAAAACTTAAAATAATATAAAGACACATTCATTGGAAAGTGTAAATAAATGATATTTTTGAGTATAAGATAATTTAAGATAAAAATAAACTCAAAAAATTATATTTATAAAAGTTTTATTAATATTTTAAGCTTTATCCCTTAGTTTAATTCCATCGTTAACCATTTTAACCCTTACTATGATGCATTTTTTTACAATGATAACTATTCATTATAACTAAAAATGAAATGGGAAATATTAAGTAATTAGAAATTTATTATTCAAAATATGTAATTAATTTTAAAATATTCAATTCCTAGAGGGGTTATAAATTAATTATAATATAAGTATGCAAAATGCATTAAAAAATAGTTTTTTGAAAAATGTATTTTTATGCATAAAAATAAATTTATGCCAAATTTAGGTATATAATAGAATATAATGACATTTATTGGTATATAAATAAAAAATTAGGGTTACTTTTCATTAAAACCAATTGAAATAATAATGTTACTTTGTAGTTACTTAATTGAAAAAGAGGATCAAAAATAGGTCTTTTATTAGAATAAAACCTCACTTTGGTTTTAAAATGCCAAAAATAGGTTTATAAATTAATTATAATATTTTTAAATAATTTATTTTAATTATTAAATATATATTTTATCAATAAAAAATATTTTTACAAGCTTTGAAGTCATTTTTATACCATAACGATGTCTTAAAATTGACAATATTTGTAAAAACTGATTTTTTCTTCATTACTCTAAAAATCTACATTTTTAGAAAAATCCCAAACATTTAACCTAAAATAAAATTGAAATAATTAATTAAAAAATAAATTTCATTTCATTAAATTCAAGTTCTAAAATTTATAAATTTATCATTTAAATGAAAAAATAAATAAAAACCACTTGTATCGAAAAATGATGTTTATAAACTTCTAGTGATTTTAATATTATTTCATATAAAGTTTTTATTAATTGTGAATTAATCTATTAGTTCAAACATTTAAGTATTTTAAAAGTTAAAATTTTATTAAAATACACAATAGTTTAAAAAAGTTATTTGAAAAATTCATCCTTTTGACATTGAATTAGTTTAATCATATCAAATTAATTAATTATATTGTAATAATTAAATTTCATAAATTAAAAAAATAATACAATTTAAGAATCATAATTGATTACTATTTTTCTATTTACTAATGTTTTATTGTTATTTTAATTGTAATATTTTGTGAATTGTTTGAATTAGGTGATGCTTCTGTTACTATCCATTCTATATAGTGTTTAGTTTAAAGAAAAATACACACTAAAATATTGAGGTGTTATTACTCTAGTTGTGAGAAAAATTAAAGTTCATGCAAATAAAGGCTCACTAAGTACAAATAAATCTAAGGTAAATCTCATGGAAATTGAATATGGTAGACCTGAAGCATTCCTAATTGGTTTCAAAAAACTTACCACAAGGAAAGAAGTGAAGTATTGTGGAAGATCCCTCCCATAGAGGAGGAAACATGAAGATAAATGTGAAAATGCTACCTCAAATGAAGAATAACTAGTAAGTGGAATAAATATCATAAGGAAAATTGATCTAAATATAAAGAAGTTATATATTCCTAGATAAATTATTCAAAACGAAATCTACATAAGCATTATCATCTAAAGGATAACCACTATAAAGGAATGGAAGAAGGGTGAAAACAAAAGGGATGGTTCTTAATAACCAACCACAATCCTCAAACTACATATATTTAAGGAACAGTTCTCCTAGTGTAACTAATATTTTCTAACTATTATTTAAAGTAGTATAGTAACAAAGGGGAAGATATTATCCATGTGGTGGATGATCTAATAAAGAACATGTAATTGAGATAAATATAGACCTGATTAAGATGAAAAAAAATGCATGTAATAAGTAAATTCAAAGGTATTGAAATAACTATTCGATATCAGGCCTGATAAAGGTAGTAAGGCTTATTCTGAATCAACTAGTGGTGTCAAAAATCCACTTTATTCTTAAAAACTTAATATATAATTTTCATGATAAGGTGAAATATCATGATGAATATGGAACTTCAAAGAGAATAGCTTGACATAAAGGTATAAAATCCGATATCTAATCTACATTTGAAACAACTATTAGTGTCATGATGAATCTAGTATAGAAATAGTGACTTTAGGCCTTTTCTTTTATAGAATTAGATCACTATAAAGAATAAGATATACTAAGAAGATGAAGCAATCACGTGGATTAATTTCATATTTATCTGTTTAGATTCTAAAAAGTGGTATCAGTTGTTTGTATCTATAGGATATTAAAAGTTTTTTAACATTATGTAGAAAAACAAACAAGTGGTGTCCCTAAAAAATTTTGAATTCTTTAATATATTGTTTTGAAATTTATGGGAGTTATAGATGAATTATCAAAGGCAGATATACCTCATCTAAAAGTTGAGAACCCTATGAATATTTGAAGGTCATGAATATTGAATTGTTAAACTAGTTTATAATTAACAAGAGATATCAATTATTTCAAAACATGGTATGTCTCATAAAAGTGTCATTTATTCTTCATTTACTGATGTATTGGTATAAGTGTGATTAAGATCACATGATATTTTTAGGAAATAAAAAGGTTTAATCTACTAGTTTTTTTGAATTCATTAAGTGATATAAAAATCCTTGAGGTTGTTGGATTAAAATATTATTCCCTATATTGATATTCGACTAGTAGAATTATAGGAATGGTTTTTTAATAAAATGATAAGTGGTATAATTTAATCACTGTTATATAAAAGTTAAATTCAGTTGAAGAAGAGAAATTAGATTGATTCCGAAAAAGTGGTAAAACTGGAATTAATCTATTAAAAATGAGGTTCATAAGTAAAATTGAAAAAAATGGACTGATGTTTATTCAAAAATTGGTATCATAAAATAGAATCAGGGTTAAAGTGAAAAATTAATTTTTTTCCAATAAACGGTAGAAAAAAGGTGGTTTAAAGGCTGACAATATAAATATGTAAGTGAATTGAGCCAACGATGAAAGTGAGAACTATTCAAGTTTATATCCAAGAAGAAAAATTATCCATGAAAATAACTGATGTAAGAATATAGAATTTTAAGTAAGGTATCATTTTTTATTGGTGGTATCTCAATGGAAGGGTGTAATAAGTTTTTTAAATAAAGGGAAACTAATTACCAAGTACATTAGGCCTATTTAGATTTTGGAAAGAATTGGACCTGTGGATCATCATTTGGAAATTCCACCCAGACTCATTGAAGTTAATTGTGTATTCTATATTTCATTATTGAGGATTTATATTCCAAACCCAACATATTTACTCACCTATGAAAAAATTGAAATGGAGCGTGACATAACTTTTTACGAAGACCCTCTCTAGATTCTTGACACTGGAGAACAAGTGTTGTAGAATTGAGAAACTTTATTAGTAAAGGTACTTTGGATAAATCATATGATAGAAGAATAAATTTAGGAAACTAATGAAATTATGATGAACAAATAACCAAATTTATTTATAAGGTAAAATTCTAGATTTTTTTGGATGAAATTTTAAATGGGGAAGAATGTAATATCCGAGCTTTAATTGTAGTAAGTAAATATTTTTTTCTAATGAAACTATAACATAATGCACATAGTGTTAATGCAGTTAAAAGATAAATTACAAAATTTTATAATTTGAATTTTAAAAAATGATTTTATTTTTTTTAGTTTATTATGAAAAAATTATTTTAGGGTGATATTTTGAGATTTTTCAAAAATAGTTGTTTTTTTGGGTGAATAGAGAAAATTATCCATTTTACATATAATGTCACCTGTACAAAATTATCACAATATAATAATTACTTGAATGTTTATGAAAATATTTTGTGGAAAAAATTATATTTAAGAAGTAATATAATGCATTTTAAAATATAGTGTTGATTTTATAAATCTTTGTATGTCATTTTGAAAATTTAAGTAATGTGTTATATAAATAAAATACTATATTTTTATTATTTTCTTTAATTAAGTAATAAATGGGTTAAATTCAGTTTTTTATTTGTTTTAAAGTAAAAAATATATACTTTTACTATAAATAATTCAATTAATACTTCATAATTATATAAGATTTTGGTATAAAATCATTTTTATACCTAAATAACATTTTTACAGAACACAGTTTTTTGTTGTGATTTACTAACTTATTGTAAAATTAATTTATTACAATTATATAAAGTGAATATTAAAAAATTTATTACATATTTTATATTTTTATTAAAATTTAGTAATGAGTTTAATTTAATTTTGGTCATAATGAATAGTAACCAAGGTAAAAATTAATTGATACGGTATGGGTTAATAGAATTAATGGGGAGGGGATTGAACTTAAGAGATAAGATTTAAAATAACCTAATAATTATATAAATTCTATTTTTTTAATTTATTTTTAACCTATAACATCTCACCTTCTAAAATGAGTCATATTGGAGCCACTTTACCATGAATACAACTTTATATTATTTTAAAACTTTAAATAATTACAAGAGTTCCACTACCCTCACTTATGAAAGGTCACCTATTCTCATCTCTTATTCAGATAACTTGATCCATTTAGATCAAAAAATTACTAAAAACTACCTTCCCAATATCCCTCTGTTGAGTCAATAAGGGTTTCCTTATGTATTTTCCATTCATTCTTATTTTAAAAATCACAAACACCTTATCTTAAAGAAAATATGATTTTACCCTATATTTTACTTCTATAAGGAAAATTTCCTTACCTAAGGAAATCTACCCTTACCTAGACTTCATTGTTCATATCAATATTTTTCTTAAGTATAAAAATCGGATTCATATCTAAAACCTCAGAATCATATAATACCTAGATATGAAGCATTCTGTTTTTGGATCTGAATTCTTGTTACGAACTTTTATGAAGTTCTACTCCGAATTCCCTGTTACGAACTTTTATGAAGTTCAACTGTGAATTCTGATTACAAACTTGTATAAAGTTTAAACTATGAATTATGATGATGAATTCTGATTACAAATTCTCATTATGAATTCTGATGATGAATTCTGATTACGAATTCTCATTACAAATTCTGATTTTGAATTCTAATTATGAATTCTCATTACGAATTCTGATGATGAATTCTGATTACGAATTCTCATTATGAATTCTGATGATGAATTCTGATTACGAATTCTCATTACGAATTCTGATGATGAATTCTGATTACGAATTCTCATTATAAATTTTGATTGTGAATTCTAATTACAAATTCTCATTATGAATTCTAATGACGAATTCTCATTATGAATTCTCATTACGAATTCTGATTGTGAATTCCGATTACGAATTCTCATTATGAATTCTGATGAAAAATCCTAATTACGAATTCTCATTATGAATTCTGATTATGAATTCTGATTATAAATTATGGATACAAACTTATATGATGTTCGACTTCAAATTATTCTGATAAACAGAATCCAAATATCCTTGTATTATAGACTCCAAATTTATTTTTTGGTTAGACTCTGAACTTTTATTTGCTTACATTCTGAATATTTGAGTTTGGTTATGTAACCATATTTCTGCCTATACTTGTTCTTTCATAAAACAATGTCGTGCCTTCAGTTATCAACTAACCTTTGTTTGAGTGACACGTGTACAAGTCCCTCTGAAATTCAAAGAAGAATATGACTGTTTGAGGAGGGAGCCGACCGTTGGAGATGTGCCTATAAATAGGAGATCATTTGAAAAGAAGAAGAATACTTGACAACATCTTTGGCATCCATGCCTACATGCTGTCAAAGTGATTTCTAGAGAGAGAGGATCTTATAAAATCTCAAGATTCGTGCAGAAAGTTTGAACGGCTTGTTCAAACATTGCTTCGTGTAGACTTGCTTCGTGCGACTCCGATTGTTGTTGTGTACAATTGAGGGCTTCTAGGGATAGGAAGACAGAGGTGCCGACTACCTGATAGTTGAGGGCTTGTGGGGATATTAAGACAGACTCCGATCTTCGTATTGAGGGCTTACCCTAGTGTGGGTAAGACAGAATTTCTTGAAAGTATAAATCAAGGGACCTATTATCCAGGGTTGTTGGATACCCTTATCTTTGGGTTAAAAGAGTAATTGTTTGTTACTTGTAGTGTTACTACTTTGTTTTTCACTGTGCATTCTTATAGTTAAGGAAAGTATAAAAATCTTATAATTCCTCAAAAATGTACTCTGATTTAGTTATATTCTATATGCTTTATCGTAGAATCTTAGCTGGTGTAAACTTTTGGTATGTTTCATTTCTGGAATCACTTTTCCAGAATCAAGCAAGTTATTAGAACTTAGAGGTGTTGTGAATTTTGGTTATGAAAATTTTCCTTAGGGATTTTTTAAAGTTTAAAATTCACCCCCTATTGTTTTTTGAGCATCTCATACTTATATATTTGATCCTAAATTTTGTATTATAGAGTATATCATACTCACATACCATCTCACAATTGGTATCAGAGGCGGGTTTCAATCTGAATTAATCTCACGATTAGATTCAGAAGGGAATTTTTATTCTCATAACTTTCAGAATTGAATATTCAGATTCATACTTTTGGATTCATATTTTTTTTGGAATATATTTTTCGGAATCACATAGTTCGGATTCATTATTTCTTAGATATACAATATCTCTTTCCTTGCTTAGAATATTTCCTTTTAAAAACTTATACCACTAACAAGTTTTTGTGCCAAATACTATCTTAAGAATAGAAGGTTTAAATGTTGGTTCTATTGATAACCTAAATCCTACCAAACCTACTGTTTTTTATGGAAATGATTATGAGTACTGAAGAGATAGGATGAAGAATTTTGTAATCAATACTGGAGTTGATAACTATCTAATGCTGACTGGAGATTATAAGATTCTGGATAAGGAATTGAGAACCTTTACGAATCAGGAGAAATTAGAATATCAATCAAATTTCAAAGTTAGAAATACTTTGTTATATTCCATGACTAGGAATATCTATAGTCAAATATCTTCCTATGAAGCTGAAAATAGTATCTGGAAGAAACTTGAAGTTACACATTTTGGTACATCTAAAGTCATAGAGACAAGAAGAGTTATGCTGAGAGCTGAATATCATAGCTTTAACTTTCCTTATGGAGAACCTATAAGAAAAGTTCAACAAAGATTCATGACTATTGTGAATATTTTACAATAAATGGGTGAGAAAGTACTATATAATGAAGCTATTGTTGATAAGATCATATAAATCATGCCCAATGAATGGGAGTCCAAAAGGACAACTATTGATGAGAACATGAAAGTCACTCAGATTTCCCTAGATGAGTTGTTTGGAACTCTTCTTCAGCATGAAACCAAAATGAAGAGAGATGCTGAAAATGTTAAGAAGAAGAATGGAAATGGAGGAGTTTCTTTTATAACCACTTCTAAACATATGAAATCCAAGACCCCGGAAAGAGTAACCAGATCAAATACAAAGAAAGTCATTATTCAGTCAGAATATAGTGACATAGAAAAGTCAGAGAATGAATTAGCTAATCTTGCTTGAAGAATGAACAAGATTTTAGCTCAAAGGAACCATAAGAATAAATACAAGAAGAAAGACTAAAGGGATAAGAAAGATGGAGAAGTTACGTGTTATGAATGTAAAAGAATAGGTCATATCAGACCTGATTGTCCCTTGTTGAAAAAAAGGAAAAAAGAAAAGGAATTCAGAAAGACACAGGAAGAAATTCTATCGATCAAAACATAAGAAAAGTCTTACAGATAATGATACTTAGAGTGCTAGCTATGGAGATTCTTTAGAAAGTGAATCTTCTGAATATGACTCATCAGCACAGAAGAATATGGATTTCATTACTACTACTTCTTTCCCATGTCTTATGGCTAAGGTACGCTCTGCCTAGGATTTAACAAAGTTAACTCTTGATAAGAAGTACTATTCCTAAAATAGTACTTCTAATGAAGATACCTCATACTCCGAAAATGAATAACCTTCATATGAAGAATTATCTAGATTTTCCAAGTTACTTGAAGCAAAAAATTGTAAATTTTTTAATAAATTAGACAAGGAAAATACCAGGGAAGAAATTCTTACAAGAGAGATTTCAGATCTTTCTAGAGATCTTAGAGATAAAGAAGATCTTCTAGAAAAACTTTCTAAATACATTGATAAAGAAAATTCTGATAAATAATAAATTTCTAAAGATCTTAATAATGTTATTTTAATGATAAAAGTTGTTGAGGAAATATCTAACTCTAAGGAAATGATTCCTGAGGATAGGAATTTAGTCATCAGACTGAAATCCGAAATATTTTCTCTTAAGAAGCTCCTTGCAAAATTAACTTCTGGGAATTTTTTTTGACAAGATTTGGTCTCAAATTTAACCTCAAGGAAACACTATTGGAGTATGTTATTCTCACAAAAAATCGGTTTTCAAAAACAACTATTTTGTTCCTTCTGGATACCTTTTTTGCACTAAGTGTCAAAGTGGTGGGAATTGGAAGAAACATTTCTCCTTAAATAGAGTTCAATATCTTGGGTTTCTTACAACTTTTTTTTCTAAAAAATGTGGATACCCAAATTTTTGTTGTCTGACAATTCGAGATCCAAGAAATTTTGGATTCCAAAAATATAACTTTTTCTTATTTTCAGGAAAATAGGAAAAGTACCAACATCAATACATGGTAAATGGACAGTGGGTGTTCCCGACATATGACTAGTAACAGAAACTATTTTGAAAATATTATCAAAAATAAAGGATGAAAACTAACTTTTGAAGATAATGCTCAGGGAGAAATTATTGGTATAGGTAACATTGTTCTTCTTGGAAAAACTTTGATTTCAAATGTTTTATTTGTTAACGGTCTTAAGCACAACCTAATTAGCATAATCCAATTATGTGATGAAGGCCGCCTTGTGAATTTTAGGAATGATAAGTTCTTAGTACAAAATTCCAAGGAAAAATTTATTCTTTCTGCCAATAGGCAAGATAATGTTGACACACTAAACTTAGAAGACCTTAGGAGCCAAGACTTGCCTTGCCTTAGTGCAATGAAAGATCATTCTTGGTTGTGGAATAGAAGGTTAAGACACTGTATCCTTAGGAACTTATGAAAACATTCTAAGAAAGGACTAGTTAAGGATCTACTGGAGCTTAGATTTAATTCTTAAAAAGTTTGTGACCCTTTTCAATATGTAAAGAAACATAAATCAAGTTTTAAATCTGTCAGTGAAGTATCAACTACTGATGCATTACAGCTAGTGCATATGGATCTTTTTGGTCAAACACAAACTGGAATCATTGGGGGAAAGTATTATGTATTTGTCTTAGTTGATGATTACACTAGATTTATGTGGGTCTATTTTCTAGAAAATAAGTCTGAAGCTTTTTCTTATTTCAAAAGTTTTAGAGACCAAGTTAAAAATGAGAAAAGCCTTCCATTGAAAACAATCCATAGTGATCATGGAGGAGAATTTCAAAATTATGATTTTGAAACTTTTTGTAGTAGAAAAGGTATTACTCACAACTTCTCAGCACCCACACCTCAATAGAATGGTGTTGTTGAAAGAAGAAATAGAATTCTTCAAGAGATAACTAGAACCATGTTGAGTGAGTATTCTGTAGCCAAACATTTTTGGTCTGATGCTGTATGTACTACTTGTTATACTATAAATCATGTTTTTATTATACCTTTTCTTAATAAAACTCCTTATGAGTTATGGAATGGTAGAAAACCTAGACTTTCATACTTTAAGGTTTTTGGCTACAAGGTATTCATTCTGAATAATAAAGATAATTTACAAAAATTCGCACTAAAATCTAATGAAGGAATTTTCTTAGGCTACTCCACAAATTCTAATCCATATAGAGTTTTCAATAAAAATACTTGTACTATTGAAGAGACAGTACATGTTAAATTTGATCAAACTGATCCTTTTGTTTTTAAAAAACCCCAACCTACATCCTAGGATGTGTTTTCAAAAACTGATTATCAACCTTTGATAGAAAATTCTTCTAATAAGGAAAATGTTCAAGAAGATACTTCTGAAATATTTACCCCAGAAGATTTCCTACCTTATGCTAATGAATAGGTTTTTCAAAACCCAAATCAATTGTTTCTAAAGAATCATACCAGTGATAGTATCATTGGTGATGTCAATCAACCCGTAAGGACTAGAAGTTCCTTAAGAAAAGAAGTAGAACATCTACCATTCCTTTCCCAATTAGAACCAAAAAGCACTAATGAAGCTTTAGGTGATGTTGATTGGATAAAATATATGCAAGATGAACTAAATGAATTTGAAAGGAATAAAGTCTGGACCTTGGTTGAAAGACCTAAGGGAACTTCTGTTATTGGAGTGAAATAGGTCTTCATAAATAAGTGTGATGAAAATGAAATCATTGTTAGAAATAAATCTATATTAGTTGCTACATGCTATAATCAATAAGAAGGAATAGACTATGAAGAAACATATCCTCTAGTAGCTAGACTTGAATCTATTCATATTTTACTTGCCTTTGCAGCATTCTTCAATTTCAAACTTTTTCAAATGGATGTGAAATGTGATTTTCTTAATGGTTATGTTCAAGAGGAAGTTTTTGTTGAAAAACCTCCTAGATTTGAAGATACAAAACATCCTAATAATGTTTTTATACTTACCAAATCTCTATACGAACTTAAACAAGCCCCTAGAGCTTGGTATGATAGACTTACATGATTTTTGCTTCAAAATAACTATGTTGAAGGAAATGCAGATCCAACCCTATTTATAAAGAAAGTAAAGAAAAATGTTTTGATTGTTCAAATTTATGTTGATGACATTATATTTGGTTCAACTCAGCAATCCTTAACTGATTCCTTTGTGGATCTAATGAAATATGAGTTTGAAATTAGTATGATGGGTGAGTTAACATTTTTTCTAGGTTTTCAGATTTCTCAAAAACCATAAGGAATCTATATATCCCAATATAAGTATATTAAATATCTTCTTAAAAAGTATGGATATAACAACACTAAGAGTATAAGTACTCGCATTGGTACCTCAAACACACTTGATCTTGATGAATATGGGAAACTAGTTGATCAAACATCGTTTAGAGGTATGATAGGAAGTCTACTTTACTAGATAGCTAGTCGTCCAGACTTAATGTTTTCAGTATGCTTATGTTCAAGATATCAATCCAATCCTAAGGAATCTTATTTAAAGGTAGTGAAAATAATTTCTTGTTATTTAAAGGGAACCATGGATTTAGGACTATTTTATACTTCTGGAAATGATTTTGTCCTAAAAAGTTTTTCTGATGCTGACTTTGGTGGATGTAGAATGGATAAGAAGAGTAAATCTAGAACTTTTCATTTATTAGAAGATTCATTAGTTTCTTTGTTTTGCAAGAAAAAACATTCTATATCACTCTCCACTGATGAAGCTGAATATGTAGTAGTTGGAAGTTGTTGTGATCAAGTGTTGTGGATACAACACACACTCACAGACTATGGGTTGAGTTTTAATAAGACTCAAATTTTGTGTGATAACACAAGTTCCATTTCCTTTAGTAAAAGCCCTGCACATCACTCTTGCGCAAAGCACATATACATTAGGCATCACTTTCTTAGGGATCACACACAAAAAGAAGATATCATTCTTTAATTTATCGGAATGCAAGATAAACTTGCTGATATTTTCACAAAATCTTTACCCTCTGATAGATTTGAATACATTAAATAGAAGTTAGGAATGATAGCTGTGAGGTAATATTCCTCTATTAACTTTCTGTTGAACTAATATCCTTACAGTAATAAACTCCTTTTCATAGGGGGAGTACATCTATTATTGATGTTTTTCAAAATTTTCGTAATGAAAATTTTCGTAGTTAGTTTTTTTTTTCAAATTTTTGTAATGAAAATTTTCATAATGGAAATTTTCGTAATGGAAATTTTCGTAATGGAAATTTTCGTAATGGAATTTTTTTTAATGGAAATTTTCTTAATGGGAATTTTTTCTCTCATAATTTTCGTAATTGAGTTTTCGTACTCAAAGTTTTTGCAATAAAACTTTTAGATCTTAGGATTTTCGTAGTGAGTTTTTCGTAGTGAGTTTTTCATAGTGAGTTTTTCATAGTCAAATTTTCTTCAAGAAGAGTATCACCTATTAAGAATAATCTTCCTAGCCAATCCGAAAGGTATGATTTCTTTACTTAAGTTTTCATAATAATTTTTACTTTCTGGTATTTTCTTTTGTATTTTAATTTTTCAGATTCATTTATCCTTAAATCTGAATGTTTTTCTTAAAAACTAAAAAGGTCGGATTCAATATTTCCTTGCAGGTATGTTTTCAACCGTCAAATCAGATCAGAGAGTTTTCAACCATTAGATTGGTTTTGGAAGATGAAAGGTCACTTACATCGCCTATATAAGGGAACCTCGAAGGGTTTCCCCCCATCGGTTTTCAAATATTTTGTGTGCTGAAGCTCTGCCACCCTTCTTAAGCCCATTCTGAATCTATCAGAGTTCCTCTAGTCCGAATTTCTATAGAATCCTCTTCCCAAGAAATTTCTACCATGAAGCTAATCTCAAAATGGAAAGTATACATGGAAAGGTTGGTGCATCCAAACTTTTTCAAGTACGATTCTATCATTTCTAAGAATATCCAGTTAAATGGATGGGAAGATGTCTGCTTATCTAAGCCAGGTGATCAAGACTTGGTGTATCCGGATTTACTCATATAGTTTTATGAGTCAGTGTGCTTCTATAAGAAAGATGGAAGAGAAACGTTTTCATTCATGTCTTATGAAAAAACCTTTAAAATTTCTTATACCATGGTAGCTAGCTTGGTGGGATTATCCTATGAAGGGGAAGGAGAGTTCTGTTCCCACAAATTATCAAATGAGAAAGGGAGTTTTATAAAGGTGAAGGTATTATAATATCTTGGAATTTCTGAAGTCAAGACAACAATGATTTCCCATCTATCTTCTAACAACCGGATCCTTCAGCTATGGGTACAAGGATTTTTAGTACCGAGAAAAGGTGACAAAGATACCCTCAAGAAGAGTGACATATATTTCTTATATTTCTTGGTAAATATAAGGAAAATGAATTTGATGAGGCATGTTCTTATTACAATTCAGAACATCAAGAATGGAAATTTAAGAGCCCAAATTATCTTGTACCCTACCTTACTTTCAAAGCTGATAGTTCGGTGTCTTGAATCATTCAAGATTTCATGCAGTTCCAAGCCTCGGAATTGAAAAGTTATGCTTGTTAGTGATGACACTCTGAAAAGAATGAATATGGGCTATTCTAAGGAGATAGGAGAGTTTTATAATCTGCCAAAGGAAGAGGTAGAAGCCATTCCGAAAGATGTAGAAGAGGCTCAACCAATCAAGAAAGCTCAGAAGAAAAGAAAATTGAAGGAAGTGGAAGTTGAAGGAAAAACTCATAAAGCTAAGGAAGCCCAATCCTCACCTTCTAAACCCAAGAAACAAAATGCTTATCTGGATGAGGTTGATGAAAAATGGAGGGAAGATAAGTAAAAGAGGAAAGAAGGGGAGACACAGTTCATCTTGGACCCTGTTGAAGCTAAGTATTTAAGGGAGAAGACTGCTGAATACCTTGAGAAGAAAGAAAAAGTAAAGAAGACGAAGAATAAAATGTCTGAGGCTGAAGTTGTACAATCTCTTTTGAAAGCCACATAAGTAGCTTCCAAGAATATTCCAATGCTGGAAACTTTCCTAGTCAAGCCATTACCTGAGACTCCGGGGAAGAATTTCTTCACTCTAGAAAAATCTAAAGAGAAAGAAGTTGTTGAAGAAGTGTAAGAGGTGGAAGTAGAATAAGAAGAAGAAGTAGTAGAAGAAGAAAGTGGTGATATAGATGATCTGATTAAGAAAGTTGAAGAATATCAAGATAAGGAAAACCCATCAGAGAAATTATCACTCCGAATATCTGAGGCCGAATCCTCGAAGCTTTTCACTCCTATAAAGGAAGAAGAGAAAGATGGAAAAAAATATGAAGACATGGAAGAAAAAGAAGTAAATGAATTATCTGAGGAAGAAAGTGATGAAAATCACTTTATTAATTAAAAATCATAAAAATAAAAGATTGATGAAGATAGAGTTGTTCAATTATCTGATAGTAAGCATAAATCTCCTGATGATCAAGTCATACCGAAGATTGATAAGGGCAAGAAAGTGATTGTTGATTCTCAAAGAAAATAAATAGTGAAGAGGAAGAAATTTAAAGGAAATTCAAAAAAGAAGCTTGTTGAGTTTGGAAAACCACTCTAACCAAGTAATGTCTCGGATTCAGAGTCATATTCACTTGGTCATAATTTTGTGGAACAATCTTTGAAGAATCTAGTCGGTTCCTTTCCGAATTTTACAAGCATAGATTCTAAATGCCAGATGCTTCAACACACTCTTAATCAAAAATCTGATTCGGTTTCCATGGTGATGGACAAGTGTGTCAAGATCTAATCAGATTTCAAAACCTTTCTTATATGCTATGAAGATCACAAGAAGTCATGCATGAAGATAGCTAGCTGGTCAAAGAAATCAATTCAAGAAATGAGTGAGCTTGATGAATTTCAATATGGAGTAAAGGAAGTGTTTGATATAGAATATGGAAAGATCAAATATCTTAAAACTAGTTTTGAAGAAAAACCGACCCTAGAGAAAAAAAATCGGAATCAACAGGTGAAGGATTTGAATGGGAAGCTTAACTCTATTGCTCAAAGATGGAAGAGGGAAAAAGATATCCGGATTGAGATCTAAGAGAAGATTGTAAAGTAGGATGAAGTTCTTAAGGCTCAGTATGAGGCTTTGAAGGCTCAAGATGACAGGATTAAAGCCTTAGAAAAGCAAGCCGAGGAGGATCAGAAAGAGTTAAAGATGCTAAAAACCTTTCTAAAGAGGTTAATACCCAAGGAAAAAGAAGACAAATATACCTAATCTGATCTTTTGTTGTACTGTATTTCCTTGTAAAAATTCTTTCATTCCTAATGAAAACTCTGGATGCTTGTCGTTTTTGTTATTTTGTATTAATATTTTAGGCACCATATTTTTTTCCATTCACTCAAACTATTTTTGAAAATCACAAAGGGGGAGAAGGAAAAATAATTCTAAAGAAGAGATGGAAAATTATTTATAAGTATAGAAGAAGTATCCCTAAGTAAGGGGGAGTTTATCTAAGGGAAAGTGCTCATTACGAAGATTTCCATATTTATTATGAAAATATCATTCCGGAAATCTAGAATACGATTCTTAGTGTTCCAAAGCCTAAGGGGGAGTTAGTCGAATTGACCATTGTCCATGAACAAAGGGAGATAAGCTTTATTTCAAAGTCTAGAAAATATTTTTCTAAGTCCATATATTCTTTTTCGGAAGGATGTTTGTGATTTAAAAAAAGGTGGATATTTTTGATTCAATAAGGTTTTCCTAATTACTTTTCTATTCCTTCTTGTTTTGAAAATCAAAAACACACAATCTTAAAGCAAATCTGATTTTACTCTATATTTTACTCCTATAAGTAAAATTTCCTTACCCAAGGAAATCTACCCTTACCTAGACTTCATTGTTCATATCAATATTTTTCTTAAGTATAAAAATTGGATTCATATCTAAAACCTCATAATCATATAATATGTAGATATGAAGCATTCTGTTTTTGGATCTGAATTCCTATTACGAAATTTTATGAAGTTCTACTCCAAATTCCCTGTTACGAACTTTTATGAAGTTCAACTCTGAATTCTGATTACAAAATTGTATAAAGTTATAACTATGAATTCTGATGATGAATTCTGATTACGAATTCTCATTACGAATTTTGATGATGAATCCTGATTACGAATTCTCATTATGAATTTTGATGATGAATTCTGATTATGAATTCTCATTACGAATTCTGATGATGAATTTTGATTTTGAATTCTCATTATGAATTCTGATGATGAATTCTGATTATGAATTCTCATTACGAATTCTGATGATGAATTCTGATTACGAATTCTCATTACGAATTCTTATTGTGAATTCTCATTACGAATTCTCATTATGAATTCTGATGACGAATTCTAATTATGAATTCTCATTACAAATTCTGATTGTGAATTCTGATTACGAATTCTCATTATGAATTCTAATGAGAAATTCTAATTACGAATTCTCATTTCGAATTCGGATTGTGAATTCGGATTACGAATTATGGATACAAACTTGTATGAAGTTCGACTATGAATTCTTCTGATAAAAAGAATCTGATTATCCTAATATTATAGACTCTGAATTTATTTTTTGGTTATACTCCTAACTTTTATTTTCTTACATTCCAAATATTTGAGTTTGGTTATGTAACCATATTTCTTGCCTACACTTGTTTTTTATAAAACGATGTCGTGCCTTCAGTTTTCAACTAACCTTTTTTTGAGTGACACATGTACAAGTCCCTCTGAAATTCAAGGAAGAATATGACCATTGGAGGAGGGAGCTGACTGTTGGAGATGTGCCTATAAATAGGAGATCATTTGAAAAGAAGAAGAAGACTTGAAAACATCTTTGGAATCCGTTATTACATGTTGTTGATGTGATTTCTAGAGAGATAGGCTCTTATAAACTCTCAAGATTCATGCAGAAAGTTTGAACAGCTTGTTCAAACTTTTCTTCGTTTAGACTTGCTTCTTGCGACTTCGATTATTGTTGTGTACAGTCGCGGGCTTCTGGGGATAGGAAGATAGAGGTGCCGACTACCTGATAGTTGAGGTCTTGTGGGGATAGAAAGACAGACTCCGATATTTGTATTGAGGGCTTACCCTGGTGTGGGTAAGACATACTTTCTTGAAAGTATAAATCAAGGGACCTCTTATCCAGGGTTGTTGGATACCCTTATATTTGGGTTAAAAGATTTATTGTTTGTTACTTGTAGTGTTACTACTTTGTTTTTCATTGTGCATTCTTATAGTTAAGGAAAGTATAACAATATTATATTTCCTCAAACTTGTACTCTGATTTAGTTAGATTATATATTCTTTATCTTAGAATATTAGTTGGCTTAAAATTTTTTTAAGTTTCATTTCCGGAATCACTTTTCCAGAATCAAGAAAGTTATTAAAACTTAGAGGTGTTGTGAATTTAGGTTATGAAAAATTTCCTTAGGGATTTTTTAAAGTTTAAAATTCACCCCCTCTTGTTTTTTTAGCATCTCATACTTATATATTCGATCCTACATTAGGTATTATAGAGTATATCATACTCACATACCATCTCACAATTGGTATCAGAGGCAGGTTTCAATCTGAATTAATCTCATGATTAGATTCAGAAGGGAATTTTTATTCTCATAACTTTCAGAATTGAATATTCAGATTCATACTTTTGGATTCATATTTTTTTTGGAATATATTTTTCGGAATTACATAGTTCGGATTCATTATTGCTTAGAGATACAATATCTTTTTTCTTTTCTTAGAATATTTCCTTTTAAAAACTTATACCACTAACATGTTTTTGTGCCAAAGTCTATCTTAAGAATGGCAGGTTTAAATGTTAGTTCTATTGATAACTTAAATCCTACCAAACCTACTGTTTTTGATGGAAATGATTATGAGTACTGGAGAGATACAATGAAGACTTTTGTAATCAATACTGGATTTGATAACTATCTAATGCTGACTGGAGATTATAAGATTCCTGATAAGTAATTGAGAACCTTTACAAATCATGAGAAATCAGAATATCAATCAAATTTCAAAGTTAGAAATACTTTGTTATGTTCCATGACTAGGAATATCTATAGTCAAATATCTTCCTGTGAAGCTGAAAACAGTATCTAGAAGAAACTTGAAGTTACACATTTTGGTACATCTAAATTCATAGAGACAAGAAGAGCTATGCTAAGAGCTGAATATCATAGCTTTAACTTTCCTTATGGAGAACCTATAAGAAAAGTTCAACAAAGATTCATGACTATTGAGAATAGTTTACAATAAATGGGTGAGAAAGTATTAGATGATGAAGCTCTTGTTGATAAGATCATAGACATCATGCCCAATGAATGGGAGTCCAGGAGGACAGCTATTGATGAGAACATGAAATTCACTCAGATTTTCCTAGATGAGTTGTTTGGAACTCTTCTACAACATGACACTAGAATGAAGAGAGATGATGAAAATGTTAAGAAGAAGAATGGAAATGGAGGAGTTTATTTTACAACCACTTCTAAACATATGAAATCCAAGACCCCAGAAGGAGTAACCAGATCAAAGACAAAGAAAGTCATTATTCAGTTAGAATCTAGTGACACAGAAAAGTCAGAGAATGAATTAGCTAATCTTTCTCGAAGAATGAACAAGATTTTAGCACAAAGGAACCATCAGAATAAATACAAGAAGAAAGAATACAGAGATAAGAAAGATGGAGAAGTTATGTGTTATGAATGTAAAATAACATGTCATATTAGACCTGATTGTCCCTTGTTGAAAAATAAGGAAAAAAGGGAAAGGAATTCAGAAAGGAACAGGAAGAAATTCTATTGATCAAAGCACAAGAAAAGTCTTAAAGATAATGATACTTAGAGTGCTAGCTGCGGAGATTCTTCAGAAAGTGAATCTTTTGAATATGATTCATCAGCACAGAAGAATATGGGTTTCATTTCTACTACTTCTTTCCCATGTCTTATGGCCAAGGTACGCTCTGGCGAGGCTTTAACAAATTTATCTCTTGATAAGAATTACTATTCCTATAATAGTACTTCTAATGAAGATACCTCATACTCCGAAAATGAATAAACTTTATATGAAGAAGTATCTAGATTTTCCAAGTTACTTGAAGCAAAAAATTGTAAAATTTATAAGAAATTAGAGAAGGAAAATACCAGGGAAGAAATTCTTACAAGAGAGATTTCAGATCATTCTAGAGATCTTAGAGATAAATAATATCTTTTAGAAAAACTTTATAAAGACATTGAGAAAGAAAATTTTGATAAATAAGAACTTTCTAAAGATCTTAAGAATGCTATTTTAAAGATAAAAGTTTTTGAGGAAAAATCTAACTCTAAGGAAATGATTCCTGAGGATAGGAATTTAGTCATCAGACTGAAATCTGAAATATTTTCTCCTAAGAAGCTCCTTGCCAAATTAACCTCTGGGAAATTTTTTTTTGACAAGATTTGTTCTCAAATTTAACCTCAAGGAAACACTATTGGAGTAGGTTATACTCACCAAAAATCGGTTTTCATAAATTACTATTTTTTTCCATCTAGATCCCCATTTTTCACTAAGTGTCAAAGTGGTGGGCATTGGAAGAGAAATTTCTCCTTAAATAGAGTTCAATATCTTGGGTTTTATACAACTTGTTTTTCTAAAAAAATGTGGATAAACAAAATTTTGTTGTCTGGCAATTCCGGATCCAAGAAAGTTTCTATTCCGAAAATATAACTTTTTCTTATTTTCAGAAAAATAGGGAAAGTACCAACAGCAATACATGGTATATGGATAGTGGATGTTCCTGGCATATGACTAGTAATAGAAACTATTTTGAAAAGATTATCAAAATGAAAGGATGAAAAGTAAATTTTGGAGATAATGCTCAGGGAGAAATTATTGGTATAGGTAACATTGTTCTTCTTGGAAAAACTTTGATTTCAAATGTTTTATTTGTTAAAGGTCTTAAGCACAACCTAATTAGCAAAATCCAATTATGTGATGAAGGCTACCTTGTGAATTTTGGGAATGATAAGTGCTTAGTACAAAATTACAAGGAAGAATTTATTCTTTCTGCCAATAGGCAAGAGAATGTTTACACACTAAACTTAGAAGACCTTAGGAGCCAAGACTTATCTTGCCTTAGTGCAATAGAAGATCATTCTTGGTTGTGGAATAGAAGGTTAAGACACTGTAACCTTAGGAACTTATGAAAACTTTCTAAGAAAGGACTAGTTAAGGATCTACTGGAGCTTAGATTTGATTCTTCAAAAGTTTTTGACCCTTGTCAATATGGCAAGAAACATAAATCAAGTTTTAAATCTTTCGGTGAAGTCTCAACTACTGATGTATTACAGCTAGTGAATATGGATCTTTTTGGTCCAACAGAAACTGGAATCATTGGGGGCAAGTATTATATATTTGTCTTAGTTGATGATTACACTAGATTTACGTGGGTCTATTTTCTAGCAAAGAAGTCTGAAGCTTTTTCTTATTTCAAAAGTTTTAGAGACCAAGATAAAAATGAGAAAAGCCTTCCATTGAAAACTATACATAGTGATCATGGAGGAGAATTTCAAAATTATGATTTTGAAAATTTTTGTAGTAGAAAAGGTATTACTTACAACTTCTCAGCACCCATACCTCAACAGAATGGTGTTGTTGAAAGAAGAAATAGAATTCTTCAAGAGATAACTAGAACCCTGTTGAGTGAGTATTCTGTAGCCAAATGTTTTTGGTATGAAGCTATAAGTACTACTTGTTATACTATAAATAGTGTTTTGATTAGACCTTTTCTAAATAAAACTCCTTATGAGTTATGGAATGGTAAAAAACCTAGACTTTCCTACTTTAACGTTTTTGGATGCAAGGTATTCATTCTATATAATAAAGATAATTTACAAAAATTTGCACCAAAATATGATGAAGGAATTTTCTTAGGCAACTCCACAACTTCTAAGGCATATAGAGTTTTCAATAAAAAAACATGTACTATTGAAGAGACAGTACATGTTAAATTTGATTAAACTGATCCTTTTGTTTTTAAACAACCCCAACCTACATCCTCAGATGTGTTTTCAAAAACTAATTATCAACCTTTGATAGAAAATTATTCTAATAAGGAAAATGTTCAAGAAGATACTTCTGAAACATTTACCCCAGAAGATTTCCTACCCTATGTTGATGAACAGGTTTTACAAAACCCAAATCATTTGTTTCTAAAGAATCATACCAGTAATAGTATCATTGGTGATTTCAATCAACCCGTAAGGACTAGAAGTTCCTTAAGAAATGAAGTAGAACATCAAGAATTCTTTTCCCAATTAGAACCAAAAAGCACTGATGAAGCTTTAGGTGATGATGATTGGATCAAGGCTATGCAAGATTAACTAAATGAATTTGAAAGGAATAAAGTCTAGACCTTGGTTGAAAGACCTAAGGGAACTTCTATTATTGGAGTGTAATAGGTCTTCAGAAATAAGTGTGATGAACTTATGTCATTGTTATAAAATCACTTGTGTTATTTCCCCATGAAGGCTCACACGGTCCTTTGAAAAAAAAAATAAACTCACACAATATTCTTAGTTTAAGGCTCACATGGTCCTTCAGAAAACAACCAGAAGTTCACACAGTCTTCTTCCTAGAAGGATCACACGGTCCTTCAGAAAACAATATTAGAATCAAACATTGTATTTTACCTTTAATCTCATTATCACACCCCAGTTATGGCATGTTCTACTCCATGCTAACATAATCACAACCAGAAGCCATTCCACCTATCATTCCATTAATTAATTCACAATTAATTAATCATATCTATCCTTAAATTAATTCAACAATTAATTGGTCATTCTATCTCTGTTAATTAATTCAACAATTAATTAACTATATCCATTCCAATAATTAATTCACCAATAAATTAATCATAAACCATTTCCTCAAATTAATCCAATAATTAATTAATCACATTAATTCCATTAATTAATTTCCACAATTAATTAACTATAAAAAACCCTTCAATTAATTCACCAATTAATTGGTCACTTAAACTCCATTAATTAACTTAAAAATTAATTAACAACATACATTCCATTAATTAACCCAATGAATAATTAATCACATCAATTTTATTAATTAATTTTCACAATTAATTAATAAAAACAATCCCTTAAATTAATTTATCAATTAATTGATCACTTCAACTCCATTAATTAACTCAATAATTAACTAACTATATCCATTACATTAATTAATTCACCAATTAATTAATCATAGCCCATTTATATTAATTAACCCAATGATTAATTAATCACATCAATTTCATTAATTAATTTCCACAATTAATTAATCATTCAAAATCCTTTAATTAATTCAATAATTAATTAACCATGTCCATACCATTAATTAATTCACCAATTAATTAATCACATCCCTTTCGTTAATTAATTCAACAATTAATTTACTATATAAAGTCTATGAATAAATTCAAAAATTAATTAATCATTTCAAAACTCGACGTCCAATAATTAATTTTCCAATTAATTATTCACAGTTTATAATTCAACAATTCAGTAATTAACCCAATAATTAATTATCCCCCAATTCCATTACTAATTCAACAATTATTTTTTTCATATAAATACCCTTAACTAATTCCCCAATTAATTAATTATGTTAATCTCATTAATTAATTCATCAATTAATTAATTAATATCCACAAACTCAAAATCCAATAATTAATTCCACAATTAATTATCTCATTGAAAAATCTCAATACTTCATAATTAATTCCACAATTAATTATATCAATTCTCAAATCTCAATAACTCATAATAAATTCATCCATTAATTTTATAATTCTATCAATTAAAAATCCCAATAATCCATGTTAATTTTTTAACCAATGGATTAATCTAATTGATTCGATTTCACCATCACAATAATATCTATTAATTAATTATATATTTAATTAATCGAACTCATTCAATTGTTTCAGCACAAAAATCTCTATTAATTAATTCTCCAATTAATTAATCTAACTCATTCAGTTTCTTAAACACAATAATATCCATTAATTAATTCACTAATTAATTTATCTAACTCATTCAATTTCTTCAATAGAATAATATCCATTAATTAATTCACTAATTAATTAATCCAACTCATTCAATTACTTCAACAAAACATTATCCATTAATTAATTTGATAATTAATTAATCTAACTCATTTAGTTGCTTCAACAAAATAATATCCACTAATTAATTCACCAATTAGTTAATCTAACTCATTCGATTTCTTTAACAAAACAATCTTTATTAATTAATTTTCCAATTAATTAATCTCGTCAATCCCATTAATTAATTCAAAAATTAATTAATATCATTAATCCTATTATTTAGTTCATCAATAAAATAATCACACAACTCCCATTAATTTATTTATCAATTAATTAATCCATTTATTTAATTCAACAATTAAATAGTCATATAACTCTCATTAATTAATTCATCAATTAATTAATCCATTTATTTAATTCAAAAATTAAATAATCTCATTACTCACATTAATTAATTCATCAATTAATTATCCCTTTATTTAATTCAATAATTAAGTAATCACATTGGACATATTAATTATTTTTTTAATTAATTAATTCCCTTATTTAATTCAACAATTAAATAACCATATTTCTCATATTAATTAATTAGACATTTAATTATTCCCATTATTTAATACAATAACAAAATAACCACATTGTTCATATTAATTAATTCCCCAATTAATTAATCTAATTATTTAATTCAACAATTAAATAATCACAATAATTGCATTAATTAATTTATAAATTAATTAATTCTATATCTAACAATTCAATATCACCAATAAATTCATAAATTAATTATTCTAGTTCCATTAATTCAACAACCCCAATTAATTCCTCAATTAATTATTCCATATCAATCAATTTAATAATCATAACTATCTCCAATAATTAATTCTCTAATTAATTATCCATATTCAACAACTTTCATACAACAATAATTATTTTGTCAAATAATTATTCAATTTCAACAATATATAACTCTCCATAATTAATTCATCAATTAATTATACCCAATCAAAATATCACAATCATAACCATTCCCATTAATTAATTATACAATTAATTAATCATGTTTAATAATATTGATAACTCCATAATTAATTTAACAATTAATTATTAAATATCTAAAATCACAATATCCCAATTTCACATTTCCCTTAATTAATTAATTCACCAAATTAATTAATTTAATTAAGAAATTTTTTTCTAAAAAACTAATAGTAATTATAAAATTACATATACTTAAATATAATTAAGACTTTGGGATTTGAATTATAGAACACCTACCTCTGTAATGCTGATGAACGCTCTCCAATAGAAATCCCCAATTTGAAGCGGATCCATCAAGAAGGCGATGAAGAATAGAGTCTAGATCCAAAAGCTAAATCCATGATTAAACAAAACAAGATCTCTTAAATATAGATCTAAATTTAACAAGACAAGATCTAGATTTAAAAAATCTATATCTAGATCTGACAGTTGGTAAACATGTATGTTTTATCCAAAAGGAGGATCAGAAGATACAGATATATTTAAAAGAGATAAACACCCATACTCGGGAGGTGCACAGATGGTCATCAGTCAAAGATAGTGGTGTGCATAAGAGATTCTGTCTAAGGAGGAGGTGTGCTGAGGAGTTTCCATCCAAGTTAGAGGTGCACAGAGGCTCTATAGTGGAGAGGAGAGGTCCACGAGAGGCTTTCAGTAGATAAGAAGGGTGTTTGAAGGGCTACATGATGTCGAAGGAATTATTTTTAAAATATACATGTGATAATTACAAGATGTGAATCCTCATTTCACATCATGTAATGATTTGTAACCGATTTACCATTTTCCCAAAATAATTATATCGAACCATTTAAAAAATAATAATTAAATATTACACGTGGTGTAATCTAATTATACATGGTGGAATCTAATTTCAAGTGGTGAATGACAATTATAGGGGGTGTAATCTACTTTCATGACATGTCTTCTTATGGTAAAAACCAATTGTAGGGGGTGTAAATTTTTAAGGTTGAGAATTAATTTAAGTTGGGAACTAAATTAAAATGGTCTAACAAAAACAATTAAAAGGGTTCATCACTAAAAAAACATAGGATCTTAAAATATCCCCAACTTATAATAGCTCTTACTCAAGCCACACTCCAAATCATATCTAAGAAAAGTCAGGTTCTTACAGTATCCCCACCTTATAACATATCATCCTCAAGTTGTACTCCCATGCATCTATAAGATTGCGAGTAAAAAGAATCAGACCACTGAGCCTGCTCATCCACTTTTCTCTCCCACATTTTCTCCTGCACATTCTCAAGTTCCCACAACATACAAAATATCAGCACAATTTATTCCCACAACACCTCCCTACAGTAATCCAACACATGTGATGGGTTTTCCTCAAAGGAAAAATCAGTCTAAAGATCAACTTCCACAAATTACCCAATGCCTTTCCCAACTCACTATTCAAAATAACCACAAGAACAAACAAAACATTAGAAATCAACCTCGATATCAAAATATCATAGAAAGGATGTACATACACCACCTACACGGCTCACCCACCCTTTCTCAAAGAATTTAAACATGCACCTTATAGGTTCCTCATTTACATTCAGATTCCACCACTTCAAACCCATGGATGTTCTCCACACACCTAACACATCACACCCCACATTTGGATCATTTTTAACACTAATTTTTAAAGAAACTCAACCACCATAGGTTTTATTGACCTACAGTCAACCTAATAACCTCATCTATAAATTTTCAATGGTGTATCATCCACCATCCAACTCCACATATAATACTTCATAAGCGCAACCTCAAATGGACCCCATATCTAACCAAAACACATTTAGGTAGATAGGTCTAAATACAGATCTTTCTCAATGTACCCGAGATGATGTCAAGGTAGGGGATATGATCGTCACTAATTAAAAGTACACTAAGAAGTCATCGATGAATACCAAAATTAATCGTTCATTACTATTTTTCCTCCCACTATGGAAACTAATTAACCTATCAAAAGTATTAGGCTTCCCTACCCACCAATCATCTCACCACACTGATCCAAAACAAGATAGTTGTTCACACAACATATAACTAAGTTCTCAAAAATAAGGCATCCTCACTACCCAAACTACCCACATCAAGGGTCAAATAAACAAAAAAGATTTTTATTTCACAAAATTTAGCATAGTTAATTAGATATATTTACACAAAACCATATAAAGACTTTCCCACTTTATCCCTACACATAGTCAAAACCAAGGCACTATCACTACTGTTAACCATCCTACACCTAGGTCTTGGTTAACATGGGTAAAAGAATTATTCATTTTTTTATCATTTAGACACCCATTTATTCTCATCTTGCATAATTTTATAATCTTTCTCAATTTCATGTTAGGCACTAGTTTTAGTTCAATTTCATAAGAAAGGAAAAATAATTCAAGTTCAACAACTTACCCAAAACCTGTTTTTTCTATGCATACCTATAATGATGCATGTCAAAAAATAATCCTGAGTGCCTTGAATGATGCATGCAAACTTAACTCTCATGACATTCAGGGCCATGAGTCAAAACTTAGAAAATATAAAAAATAATCAAATAACACAACAAGTGTGTCCCCCATGGTGACATAATATTCAACTATAACAAAAAACAACAACAATAATAATCACACTTTGAGTAATTGGATTCTCCCCAATACATAGGGTAGATACTCACATGCATGATCTCATAACTAAGCCCCGACCCTTCTTATTCTCTTATATAACTTTACCAAATAGTAAGATAAAAGAATAATAAAAGGAAACTAGAGCTCTGATACAACTTTGTAACATTCCAACCTTTGTGCCACACACTAGTGCCCTGAGTCGGACCACCACATGACCTCATGTATGCCTTATCATACGCCAAAGTATGCCGACTAGCAGCAGGGGTCTATTATCGATCATGGGGAGACTATACCCTCTTTTTCTTTTTTATAAGAGTAATATATGATTAGAAAAAAAGAGGAATCATATTTATTATCATAAACAAACCGATATCACAAGATGACCAAAATAGGAAATAAAATACTCATCTGAAAGTGAAACATGTCATGCCAAAGTAAGCTTCAAAGTGTCTCAAATGAAACTAAGAGTAAGGACATCAAAAACAACCATGTGGGTCCCAAACCATTCCTAGTTTCCTCATCCATGATTTATACCAACTCTTCCATTTAACGAAGGGACTTTTCCCTTAACCAGTTCAGAAAACACAAACTCTATTCAGGTACAGATCAGGCAGCCCGAGTAGGGTGTGAGTACAACTCAGTAGGCCACCACTAACGAAATATAAAACAAATCTTGTAAAAAACAGTTTATGTAGTTTTATGAATAATAAAATACAAGTAATAAAGTAATTTTTTTTACATTTATCCAATTATCCTTTATTTAATTGCATAAACTCTCGGGTTCCCAAGGACACCCGAACCTCAATACCTTCTTCGACTCATGTCAGATTCTAAACTATCCTCAAAAGAAACAATAATCCTAAATTCCCTTGTTAACATTAATTATCATAATTCATATAGAATATATCAAATATATAAACATGTAAATTAGTTTGGAATGAGTAATGTGCACTATGGGCTCTAACCTCAAGGGACTATAGTGAGTAATACAAAACAAAATATAAATGATTCATAGAAAAAATAGAAAATCTTTCGTGGTTTTCCCCTAAAAGGCTCACATACTCCTTAAAAAAACCGATAGAATCTCAAATAGTATTCTTCTTCGAAGGATCATAGGGTCCTTTGGGAAACAACCAGAAGCTCACATAGTCTTCTTCCTCGAAGGCTCACATAGTCCTTTGGAAAACAATATTAGAAGCGCACATAGTCTTCTACCTTAAATCTCATTCTCACACCCTAGTTATCCCATGTGATAATCTATTCCCATATAATCACAACCAATATTCCATTTCACCAATCATTTCATTAATTAATTCACGATTAATTAATCAAATCAAACACTTCAATTAATCCAATAATTAATTGGTTATTACATCTTCACTAATTAATTCAACAGTTAATTAGCTACATACATTACAATAATTAATTAACCAATAAATTAATCATAAACCATTTCCATTAATTAATCAAAAAATTAATTAATCACATCAATTTCATTAATTAATTTCTATAGTTAATTAATCATAATAGCCCCTTTAATTAATTCATCAATTAACTGGTCACTTCAACTCCATTAATTAACACAAAAATTAATTAAATACATCCATTCTTTTAATTAATTCACTAATAAATTAATCATAACCCATTTAAATAAATTAACCCATCAATTAATTAATCACATCAATTTCATTAATTAATTTCCACAGTTAATTAATCATAAAAATCCCTTCAATTAATCTATCGTTTAATTGGTCACTTAAACACTTTTAATTAACTTAAAAATTAACTAACTACATCCAATACATTAATTAGTTCAACAATTAATTAATCACAACCCATTTTAATTAATTAACCCAATGATTAATTAATCACATCAATTTTATTAATTAATTTCCATAATTAATTAATCATTCACAATCCTTTAATTAATTAAACAATTAATTAACTATGTCCATACCATTAATTAATCCACACATTAACTAATCATAACCATTTGGTTAATTAATTCAATAATCAATTTACCATATAAAGTCTGTTAATTAATTCCACAATTAATTAATCATTTCACAACTTGAAATCCAATAATTAATTCTCCAATTAATTATTCACAATTTATAATTCAATAATTCTATAATCAACTCAATAAATAATTGTCCCCCAATTCTTTTACTAATTAAACAATTATTTTTTCACATAAATGACTTTACCTAATTCTGCAATTAATTAAGTATGTCAATCACATTAATTAATTCATAAATTAATTAATCAATATCCATAAACTCAAAATAACATATTTAATTCCACAATTAATTATCTCATTAAAAAATATCAATACATCATAATTAATTTCACAATTAATTATATCAATTATCAAATCTCAATATCTCATAATTAATTCATCCATTAATTATCCTATTATATCAATTCAATATCCCAACAATCCACATTAATTGATTCACCAATTAATTAATCCAATTCATTCGATTACAACATCCTAATAATCTCCATTAATTAATTTACCAATAAATTAATCAAATTCATTCAATTGCTTCAACAAAGAAACCTCCATTAATTAATTCTCCAATTAATTAATCTGACTCATTCAATTACTTCTGCACAAGAATATCTATTAATTAATTCTCTAATTAATTAATCTAACTCATTCAATTTCTTCAACACAACATCCTCCACTAATTAATTAATCTAACTCATTTAATTTCTTCAATACAACTACATCCACTAATTAATTTGGCAATTAATTAATCTATCTCATTCAATTACTTCAATACAATAGTCCACTAATTAATTCACCAATTAATTAATCTAACTCATTTTGTTACATCAACACAACAATATACACTTATTAATTAACCAATTAATTAATCAGTCAATCTAACCCATTCAATTACTTCAACACAATAATCTTTATTAATTAATTTTCTAATTAATTAACCACATCAATCCCATTAATTAATTACATAATTAATTAATCCCATAAATCCAATTATTTAGTTCATCATTTGGATAATCACTTAACTCCCATTAATTAATTAATTCATTAATTAATCTGTTTATTTAATTCCATAATTAAATAATAACATAAATCTTATTAATTAATGCGACAATTAATTAATATGTTTATTTAATTCAACAGTTAAATAATCTGAGTACTCGCATTAATTAATTCATTAATTAGTCTATCCATTTATTTAATTAAATAATTAAATAATCACATTTGTCACATTAATTAATTGACAAATTAATTAACTCTATTATTTAATTTAAAAACTAAATAATCACATTTCTCACATTAATTAATTCGAAAATTAATTATTCCCATTATTTGATTCAATAATTAAATAATCAAATTGTTCACATTAATTAATTATCTAATTTATTAATCCCATTATTTAATTCAATAATTAAATAATCACAATACAACCACTAATTAATCAATCAATTAATTAATTTAATCTCACCAATTAATTCACCAATTAATTATTCTAGCTCCATTAATTCAACCACCCCGATTAATTCCTTAATTAATTGTTCAATATCAATCAATTTAATAATCATAACTATCTCTAATAATTAATTCTATAATTAATTATCCCTATCCAACAAATTTCATATAACAATAATTATTTTCTCAAATATTTATTGAATTTCAATAATCTCTAACTCACCACAAATAATTCAAAAATTAATTAATCCAAATCACAATTTTATAATCCTAACCATTCCCATTAATTAATTCTCAATTAATTAATCATGTTTAACAATATTGAAAACTCAATAATTAATTTATGAATTAAATATTCAAGATTTAAAATCCCAATATCCCAATTCCACATTTCCCTTAATTAATTAATTTACCAAATTAATTAATTTAATACAAAAAAATACTAAACAACTAAAAAAAATTATAAAATTATATACACTTAAATATAATTAAGACATTGGGATTCGAATTATAGACCACCTACCTCAATAATGGTAATGAACACTTGCCAATGGAGATACCCAATTTTAAGTGGATCTATCAAGAATGTGATGAAGAACATGGTCTAGATCCAAAACCTAAATCCATGATTAAATGAAAAAATATCTCTTAAATATAGATCTAAATCTAATAATCCATGATCTAGATTCAACAAATCTAGATCTATATCTGACAGCGGATAAAAATATTTCTTTTATCTGGGGAGAGGAGTGGAAGAGAAAGATATATCTAAAAGAGATGAACACCCATACCAAGGAGGTGCGTTGATGATCTTCAGTTGAAGATAGTGGTGCGTAGAGAAGCTTTGGTCCAAGGAGGAGGTGCTCTGTGGAGTTTTGGTCTAAGGTGGAGGTACACAAAGGCTCTGTAGTAGAGAAGAGAGGTCTGCATGAGCCTTGCAGTGGATTAGAAGGGTGTCTGGAGGGTTACACGATGATAGAGAAGTTATTTTAAAAATCTTAAAATTATAATTACATGACATGAATCCTTATTTCATGTCGTGTAATGATTTTTACCGATTTCCCTTTTATTGAGGTGATAACATCAAAACATTTTAAAAAAATTAATTAAAGATTACACGTGGTGTAATCTTACATGTGTTGTAATCTAATTATGGGTGGTGTAGTATTACATGTGGTTAAATCTAATTTCGCGACATGTTGACATGTGGTAAATGATAGTTATAGTAGGTGTAATCTACTTTCGTGACATGTCTTTATGTGGTGAAAACCACTTGCAGGGGGTGTAAAATTTTGAGGTTTATAATTAATTTAATCCATGAACTAAACTTAGATGGTCTACTAGAAACCATTAAAAGCTTTTCTCCCTAAAAAATATAGGATCTTACATATATTATCTACCTTCTTACCCTTCAATTTGTTAGAAAATGACAATGTCGCTTGTGTGTATGTGTGACTACCACCTTCTCAAAGAAATGTGATTCATATTTCATATTCCACTTACATGGATGGTCGTAAGAATTTATTTAATGAATATATATTATATTTATGATATAAATATTATTCTATAAAGATTAACCATTATATACTTTCTTTCCATTCAAACCATTACAAAATAAATGTCATCATGCGTACATGCAGACTACCACCTCGATGAATGATATATTTAGTTTTTATATTTCCTATTTTCGTAGTCAGTGATAAAATTTTACAGAATGAATAAAAATTGTATTTAGAACTCTATAAAAATTCTTGATATAAAGGAATAATTTCATAACTTCTTTGACCATAGTCAACATGCTGAAGTGGTTTTGGATAAATTTACCAAACAACCTTAAGTAGTCGACATACGCAAGAACAATACAATGAATGGATTCCAAATAATAATAAAAGGAACTTAAAAAATAAAAAATAAATGAAAAATTTCATCAATTAGTTATTTAATAAATTTTGATTTATTATTCTAGAGGATATAACGTGTATGACCAAATAGGAATCCAAGGTAAGGGTTTTTCATGTCAATTTCACTCTTTTGAGATATATTTTATATTATGCACCTAATTTAATTAATATTTTGTACATACTGACCCTTTGAAATATTATATTATGAATTCCTATTTATTCATGGCATTTAGAGTATCAATTCAAGTTTTCATTATTAATGATTTTTGATTCAAAAGTTATTAACGTTGGAAAATTTTATTTTTTAATCTCACTTTTATTTAGGATTATTCAAGTTTAAATTTATATTGGAACAATTGTATTATATTTCTTTTATTAAACCCTATATTTTATTTTTCTCTATATATTTATGAGCTTTTCTTATGTTTCTTATAAATTTTACTCTCTTTGGTACTCAAAGGCTCAAAATAATATTTTTTATGAATAACTTACTTTATTTATATTATTTTGGTTGTGAATATATTTTTTTCCATATCCATATTTTTAAAATTATTTTATATAAATTTATATCTATTTTAAAATTATAAGTAAATGTATTTTTCTTCCGCCTTTTAGTTTTTTTTACAAGGTTTAAAAGAAATATTTTTAATGTTTTTAAAATAATTAATTTTTTAATTTTTACAAATGTGTGAAATGTGTGTTATTTTTAATATATATAATGTGAATGAAATATCCTACCTCCAAAACTTATATTCCCTATTTATAGGCCTTTACACGTTTCTATGATTTTCTAAGAAAATACCTTTTCACCACCATTTTACTATCTAATTATCAAAAGAAATTTCCTTTATTTCAAATCTTTATTCCTGATGAATTGAATGTCTTCTACCATCCTTGAATAGTTTATGAATTATACCTTATTTTTTATAACATTAAATTTATTGTCATCATGTTCTATATCACTCTCCATTATTTATTGGAAATTATTTTTCCCTTTAATATTGGTATTCTTTTGTATCATTAATATATTTATCATGTCAATATTTTCTTAACAATTTATCATTTTAAAATATAATGTTAGTTGAAGGAAGATTAAAAATAAAGTTATCTCATTTACTTGGAAAATATTGATGTTCTATATTCTTAATTAAAAAATTATATTTATCTATAGATAAGGTATGTTGATTATGAATTATAATTTTGATTCATTATACTAGGAATGCATTAGACATATGTATGTGATGGGCATGACCTAATTTTATATAGCCCCTTGATGCATCAAAAAGTACCATGAGATAAAATATTTTCCAAATTAGTTGTGTATTTGGTGTATAACTAATTATTCATTAAAATATCTTGGATTTTTTTTGATAGTATAGTTTATAATGTTTTTGAAGGGTCCTTGATGGAAAGATCATGATGTCCAACATTATGTATTTACTTCATTAATATTTTTTATTGTCCTTGTGTTTTTTATATTGGTAATTTCTGTGGATATATTTTGAAGATCAAGTTATTTATTAAATGGCATATGTTTTGATTATCCATATTACAATATTTTTAATTCCTTATCCACTCATGATAGTTTATATTCTATTCCTTATCTTACTAAGAATATTATCTCACCCTTTATTATATTTTACTTTTCCTAGGATAAAAATAAGGAATCATTAAATGATTCTCATAGATGAAAGAAAGGTTTTCATGCTATATTTTTAATTTCTAGTGTAATATGAATTTTATTTATGTATCTAGTTTACTAATACTACTAAACTAATCGATCCTTGGTGGTGTGATCCCTTGTATCTTGTAACAATGTGATAAAGTAGACATACAATTTGTGTTACTAGAGTGAGGGCAGTTATAATAAATAAAACTTATATAAACCAAATAAATAACTATAGGATAAGAAAATTAATAGGGTTTAAGAGATTAATAGAATAGTATTTTCCCAAAATTATATTCAAGCATAAAAAATCCTGATTAAAAGTGATATTGGAACATAGACCCCTACTTTGGATTTCCACTTGGTTGGACACATTACAACCACATGTATAATATATATATATATATATATATATTACTTATATAAATAAAATTTATATGTATATATATATTGTTTTATATCATTTATTAATACCTTATTTTTAACCATTTACTCATAATTATTTGTTAAAGTCAATTATTTAGGTGTTAACTATTCTATTTCTCATGAATGTTTTGATTCAAAGATATGTCACTACATGGAGGTGGTAGTCTGCACGTATGCATGAGTAACATTTTTATTTTTCAATGGATGGAAATAAAGGGAGTTAAAAAATTATTAATATTTATGAAACCTTAATTATGTCATAAATATCTTATTTATTCATTAAATCCATCTATATAACCATCCTTGTGTGGTAGTGATGAAAAATGAAATATGTCTCTTTATGGAGGTGATAGTCTACATGTATGCACGAGTGATGTTTTTATTTTCCATTTGTTGAAAAGGAGATAAAAATGGTTATAAAATTAACTTAAAGAAATTTAATTATAGTAAAGATACTTATTTAATTACTTTTAGAGAGTTATATAATATTTTTAGGAGGTTTAATAAGAAACAAACTTGAAAGAAGTTAGTAATAACATATACCTCTTCCTTGGATAATCGCCTTTTAAAAACACCATAAGTATTCTTAGATGGGTATTTTGGGAATAAAAGAACCTATAGGTTTTTATTGGTTTATGGGAAGGTATTTGGGTAGATATTAATCAGTAGATGGGGCTCAAGGTGTGCGGATAAGTGAGGAAACAACCCTTTTATAGTGAGAATGATACATTTGTAACTACTCTAAAACTTAAAATAATATAAATACACTTTCATTGGAAAGTGAAAATAAATTATTTTTTTGAGTATAAGATAATTTAAGTTAAAACTAAACTCAAAAAATTATATTTATACAAATTTTATTAATATTCTATGCTTTATCCCTTAGTTTAATTCCATCATTAACCCTTTTAACCCTTACTGTGATGCATTTTTTTACAATGATAACTATTCATTATGACTAAAAATGAAATGGGAAATATTAAATAATTAGAATATTATGATTCAAAATATGTAAATAATTTTAAAATATTCAATTATTAGAGGTTTTATGAATTAATTATAATATAATCATGAAAAATGCATTAAAAAATAGTTTTTTGGAAAATGTATTTTTATGCATAAAAATAAATTTATACCAAATTTTGGTATATAATTGAATCTAATGACATTTATTGGTTTATAAATAAAAAATTAGGTTTATTTGTCTTTAAAACCAATTGAAATAATAATGTAACTTTGTAGTTACTTAATTGAAGAAGAGGATAAAAATAGTTCTTTTATTAGAATAAAACCTCACTTTGGTTTTAAAAAGCCAAAAATAGGTTTATAAATTAAATATTATATTTTTAAATACTTTATTTTAATTATTAAATATATATTTTATCAATAAAAAATATTTTACAAGATTCGAAGTCATTCTTATACCATAACGATGTCTTAAAATCGAAAATATTTGTAAAAACAAATTTTTTCTTTATTTACCTAAAAATCAACATTTTTAGAAAAATACCAAAAATTAACCCTAAGATAAAATTGAAATAATGAATTAAAAAATAAATTTTATTTCATTAAATTCAAGTTATGAAATTTATAAATTAATCATTGAAATGAAAATAAAAAATAAAGAAAAACCACTTCTATCGAAAACTGATGTTTATAAACTTCTAGTGATTTTAATATTATTTCATATAAAGTTATGATTAATTATGAATTAATCTATTAGTTAAAACATATAAGTATTTTAAAAGTTAAAATGTTATTAAAATACAAAATAGTTTAAAAATGTTATTTGAAAAATTCAACCTTTTGACATTGAATTATTTTAATCATGTCAAATTAATTAATTATATTCTAATCATAAAATATCAAAAAATAAAAAAATAATACAATTTAAGAATCATAATTGATTACTATTTTTCTATTTACTAATGTTTTATCCTTATTTTAATTGTAATATTTTGTGAATCGTTTGAATTAGGTGATGCTTGTGTTACACACCATTCTATATAGTATTTAGTTTAAAGAAAAATACACACTAAAATCTTGAGGTGTTATTACTCTAGTTGTGATAAAAAAGAAAGTTCATGTGAATAAAGGCTCACCCAGTACAAATAAATCTAAGGTAAATCTCATGGAAATTGAATATGGAATACATGAAGCATGCCTAAGTGGTTTCAAAAAACATACAACAAGGAAAGAAGTGAAGGTTTGTGAAATATCCCTCCCACATGGGAGGAAAGATGAAGATAAATGTGAAAATGATACCTCAAATGAAGAAGCATTAGTAAGTGAAATAAATATCATAAGGAAAATGGATTCAAATATAAAGAAGTTATCGATTCCAAGATAAATCATTCAAAATGAAATCTACATAAGTGGTATAATCTAAAGGATAACCACTATAAAGGCTTGGAAGAAGAGTGAAAACAAAGGGATGGTTCTTAATAACCAACCACAATCCTTAAACTGTGGATATTTAAGGTACGCTTCTCCTAGTGTAATAAATATTTTCTAACTATTATTTGAAGTGGTATAGTAATAAATGGGAATATATTATCCTTGTGGTGGATGATCTAATAATGAACATGTAATTGAGCTAAATATAGACCTGAGTAAGATGAAAACAAGCATGTAATAAGTAAATTCAAAGTTATTGTAATAACTATTTGATATCAGGACTGATAAAGGTAGTAAGTCTTATCTTGAATCAAATATTGGTGTCTAGAATCCACTTTATTCTTCAAAACTTAATATATAACTTTCATTCTAAGATGAAATATCTTTATGAGTATGGAACTTCAAAAAGAATCGCTTGACATAAAGGTATAAAATATGAGATCCAATCTACATTTGAAACAACTATATGTGTCATGATGAATCTAGTATAGAAATAGTGACTTTAGGGTTTTTCTTTTATAGAATTAAGTCACTATAAAGAAAAAGATGTACCAAGAATATGAAGCATTGACATGGATTAATTTCATGTTTATCTATTTAGATAATAAAAAGTGGTATCAGTTGTTTTTATATATAATATATTAAAAGTTTTTTACAAGATTTATAAAAGAAAACAAGTGGTGTCCCTAAAAAATAATGAATTCTGTAATATATGGTTTTGAAATTTATGGGGAGTTAGAGATGAATTATCAAAGGCTGATATACCTCATCTAGAAGTTGAGTAATCTATGAATATTTGAAGGAAATGAATATTGAATTGGTAAACTAGTTTATAATTAACAAGAGTTATCAATTATTTCAACACATGGTATGTCTCATAAAAGTGTCCTTTATTCTTCATTTACTGATGTATTGGTATAAGTGTGATTAAGATCAAATGATATTTTTAGGAAATAAAAAGGTTTAATCTACTTGTTTTTTTAGTTCATTAAGTGATATAGACATCCTTGAGGTTGGTGTATTAAAATATTATTACCTATACTGATATCTGACTTAGTATAATTATAGGTATGGTTATTTAATAAAACAATAAGTGGTATAATTTACTCACTGGTATATAAAAGTTAAATTTAGTTGAATAAGAGAAATTAGATTGATTCTGGAAAAGTGGTAAAACTTGAATTAATCTATTAAAAATGAGGTTCATAAGTAAAATTGGAAACAATGGACTGATGTTTATTCAAAAATTGGTATCATTAAATAGAATAATGGTTAAAGTGAAAAAATAAAATCTGTTTCCATTAAATGGTAGAAAAAGGTGGTTTAAAGGCCGAAAAGATAAATATGTAAGTGAAGTGAGACAAAAAATAAAATAGGAGTGTCCAAAATAGGCCTATATTTTTTAGAAGTAAAATTTTAAATTATTGAAGAATTCATGTTGTGTTTGGATGTCACAATGTGATGATAAAAGAAAGGGGTGCAAGTAAATTTTGTTAAAGGGGGAGATATAAAATAGATAGAGTAACCCCCATGGAATTCAGAACCATAGGTCAAGAGATATTAAATACAAATATAGAAGTGAGAATAACCATTTTTATTTTATTCAAAAATGGGAATAGATTTGAGTATGTATCAAAAATCCATACTTGGTTTTGAAGGTGTTTGGATCTATAAGGAGAAGATGAATTTTATGAAGTATTATAACAAAATAAAAAGTGGAAAGAATGATAAAAATAATAGGTTGTGTAGTATTTTTTGAAAAATACATTTTTATGTGGTGGAATATATAATATTTATTTATGTATATGTTTTTTATAAAATAAAATTACCAATATGAAGTTAGTGTTTAACGTTATTTAGATTTGTCGACACTGGTTGTTGAAGTTATTGAAAAAGGATTGAAGTATGAATTTTTCCATGAGGATGGAGATTCTTAGAGAAGTGCATGAGAAGTGTGATATTATTTTTATTCATGGTTACTATGTATTTGGATTATCTTTGGATTCTTTTGGAGTGGTGTTTACTTAATCTTGATGAATTTTGAATAAAATCATACTTGAGACATCCTTTTGGATCGGGATAATTCCCAGAATATGAAAGAAAAATTAGTTTGAAGAGGCAGATGAAAGTATGTCAAATGGAAGTGAGTAACTTGAATATATACAATGAGTGGAAGAATCTAAATTTATAAAAGTCATAGGACTACCTTGAATACCTATGAAGTGAATGAGATACATACAATGCAATGGAGAAGAAGAAATTTTAAATGGAAAAATTATTCCCAGTATATGATTGATGAATGAGGTTCATATTCCCATATCGGAGATTGAGACAGATTATTTAATAGTCTAAAATGATTTTTCAGGTAGAGGCCCCACTCATTGGCCCATTGAATACTCAGTCAGGAGATGAAAGGGCCTTATGAATAATCACATGTCCATCCTTCATACTTGGCATAAGGGTAATACAATGTCAACTATCTTTCTTATATAGAATCTTAGGATGATCTCTTCCTCATTTTCTCTGACCTCGGTTCATTTCCTCATGAGGGTACTCATTTTATTATGGACAATGCTCTTGGATTATATTATTTTATACCTCCTTAATTTCTCTCATTTTAGGATTTTCATCCACATTTCCTTATATAATAAATAAAAATTATTTTTTGTGTTAAGATGTATTTTGGTTGATAGGTAAAAATCACTACTTAACCCTTGGTAATAGTGATTAAGAAGAAACACTTTGATTCTAGATGAAATATTTACACCTATAAATAAAAAAGTGATATTTATGATGCAACACATAGCTATTGCATACAAATTTATATGATTCAACATTGTCTCTAGAGGATGATACATTTGATACAACACTTAAAAATTGGAGAAAAATTGATACATATGATGAAACACTTATCCTTTGGAATAAGAAGATATACGTGAAGAATAACTTGGAATAATTTAAAATAAACGATGTGAATTTTATTTTTCTAGAAGGAATAATGTGTAGGAAGACCCACTTCTTATGTATGATCCAATAATTAAGAAAATTGCTAAAAAAAATCACTAATGTATAAACATGAATGTGAGTAATTAAATTAGTCCATATAGATTAAAATACTAATTATAAATCAAAATTTATGTTTAATAACATGGTTAAGTTTGAATGAGGATGCATATAAAATTTGTAGGAATTAAAGATTGTGATATTCAAGGATATTTTTAATGAGATGGAATCTGTATGCAAGGATATTATAGGTCATCTATATTGAGATTCAAGCACCATATTCTTTAGGAAAGTAGTCCATGAATTAAAAGATACTCCTTAACTTGTATTTGAAGATAGAAAAATCATCTTGTGAGATTTATAGAGTTTCCATAGTTTCATTATGGAAAGATATCTCACAAGATAATTACATTCAATAAGAGAAAAATAAATAAAAGTTAAAGTGAGTGATGATTATGATATATCATAAAATATGTATGTTAAAATAAGGGAGAAATAGAGAGCCCATGTGATATTGAATATTTTAGAACATTACATTTAAGGGAAACCATGGAGAGATTTTGAGAAATAAATGTGCAATGAATTATTGAAATAATTAATGATATTTGGTTGAAGTGTTAGTGGGAGTAATTTTTGGATATTTTCATATTATAAATAAAGGAAAATATTTCATATAGAAAATATCTAATAGATTGGAATAAGAATGATTGACAAGTAAATTATTCATCTTTGACTCACATATGAAGGAGGATTCTGATGTGAGTTTTTTAGAGGATTTTCATTTTTAAAATATAGAAGGATGTCACACATTAATATTTCAATCATTATAAAAGAGGGAGAGAATAATAAATAGGGGATCAATGATAAAATTATTCTCTAATATATTTATTCATTTAAATATAAATAAAATGATGATAATGTTTCTATATCTAGTTTATTTGAAAAGAAAAAAAGAATAAGATGAGACATGGAATAATTCCATCGATAAAATTTGGTTCACCTCATCTAAAGTCACCTTGAAGGGAGGTATAATAACAAGTTAAATATCTATACATTGAAGAAAAAACAAAAAAAATATTATTCCAATGTGAAATTATTCTCATCCAATGGAGAGACAATTGTTTCTTCTAAATTGTAAAGAGAAAGAGACTCAACCATCATTGTGAGTTGTTGATATCATCTTCTTTTGAAGAAGGAAGAGGTAGAAAACAATAAGTATAAGAGTGCATCAATCTAGAGATGAAGATTAAAAATAAATTCTGACCACAACTATCATATAGATACCCAAATATCTATAAACTATTGATTTTATTCAAAGATTAGTTTATAAAATAGAAAAAAGGTAAGTTCACTTTGGGGGAGGAGTGAATGAACCCAAACAATCTTCACTCAAGTAGTGAGTAGAAGGGAAGAATAGGGAGTGTCCATAGGATTGTGAATGTTACTTTATTAAAAAAATTTAATATGACAGTGCTTAGTATTCCCTCTTAATACATCTATATATCTCCAGTATGTGTACCCCGTATTATCTCTTTGTGATAAACCAAGTAAAATTCACACATCCTTGAATACTTTACTTTCTACATATATGATTGTCAGTCAGTGATGTTGTGAATAACATGAATTAATCACTAGGTTAAATAATTTTCTTTCTAGAATGATAAAAATATCTTAAATAAAGTTAATTAAGAGGAAATTTTTTTAATTGGGTAACATCCTGATTCGCACCCCTCTTTTGGTGTATCAAGTCCTAACACCCTCATTCAACCCCCTTGAGGTGAGATGACTCTAAGGTGTTTTCATGTTGCATTAAAGGTATGGTTTTTCTTTTTTCCCATTGTGGTACTTCTCCTTCATTATAAATTTATTTTAGTGTCCTAAACTAGGGTTTTGGTAAAGATTAAACCAAAGAATGGTGTAAATCATTTGAGATGATTGGGGCTTTTTCTTGGTATAGATTGAAGGTATCTTAGGAGTACGAATGTATGTCGTCTATTTCTATGTAAATTTAGTTTTTTCACCCTAATAATTTTTATTGGGTTTTCATTTAAATTAAATAAAATTGGCGAGTAACCATGTTCTAATTGGTAAGACTTTTTTTTCAATGGGTGTGCTGGGATTATGTCATTGGTGGTCAATATATTATTACATGAGGTTTTAGTGAGTGGATGCCACATGGTGAGTTGTTTTCCATTATTCATTTTTTGGATTACATTAATTTATTATTTATAAATTGTTATAATTATTTATTTTGAATGTTATAGATTAAGATATGAGCTATGGTGTTGGAAGGAGCTTGGATAAGGCCTGATAAAGATTTTTTGGGGATGTGCAGAGCATTGTGAAGATTATAATTCCATGTTTGAGGTAGGTGGTCCATATAATACAAATTAAATTTATTTTTTATGAACGATTTTTCATTTATTCATGATTAGTGTGTTTGGTGTAAATGGGAAGGGATTAAGATCACCCTAGGTAAGTGAGAGGGTATCTTTGAAAAACATTGAGAAAAAGTGAGGGATCCTTTTAGAATTTGGTATTTATAGTTCACATGATGACTATTTATCAATAGTGGAAGAGGTTACTATTGGGAAAAAAGAGTATTAAGATAGTTACTTGGGTTTGAGATGATATTTTTGTAGCCTATATGGTTTTCTTAAGGATATATGGGAAAATAAGAGAAGATTATGCCTAGAGTGGAAGGTGAGATGGAAAAATATCTCACCCTTTATTGTAAATTCAAATTTGGAGTGTGGATTAGAGCCTTGTAAAGTGACATGAATAGGATAAGTCCTTTAGAAATAGATGAGGAATGACATTGGGGGTTTTCTTAAGGAGTTGGTCATGAGATATCTTCTGACAGAGATGTGATATAAGATATAATTGAGAGTTGTAATGAGGATTAGGACGTGAATTTAACTAGTCTCTTAAGGCTATGGTCGGGTAGAACCTATAGGTTATAAGAATAATGTAGGGTATTGGAATAAACTTGGTGGTGTAGAGAAGAGGTTTTGATGGGTATGAGGAACCATAATGGATTCCCTTATGGGTTATATGTGGATGAAAAGAGTCTTGGAATGTTGTTCTTGTAAAAATTAGAGGGTCTTGAGGTGATTGGACAATGTGTCTAGATATACGATGAGATATTCCTTAATATTTGGGGCTAGGATCTGAGTGACTAATGCCCAGGTGATGAGATGGTGAGCTTATGGGACATGTTTCATGGCTTGTTTTTTATTACAGTCATGAAACTAGTTGTGTGTATGTTGGATTAAGAGACTAGCTGGATGGACCCTACCTTGAGTGAGAAGGCAGTGTTTATGATATAAAAGAAGACCCTACCTTGAGTGATAAGATAGTGGTCTGGATAATGACATCAAATTTCATGATAAAGTGTTTTAAGAACCCTACCTTGAGTGATAAGGTAGTGGTTAAGTTGTTATTTGATATCAGACCCTACCTTGAGTAACAAGGTAGTGGTCAAGACAATGTCCTCTCCTTAAGTGAGAAGATTCTAGAATAACCCTAACATGATTTATAAAGTAGTGTTAAGTTTTTTATGTGATATCAAACCATACATTTAGTGATAAGGCAGTGGTCAGGATAATGGCCTCGCCTTGAGGTTTAAGGTGTTGGAATGAACCACCTTGAGTGAGAAGGATGGTCCAAGTTTGTTGTGATGTACGATGTAGATGATTAAACCTACCTTGAGTGATAAGTCAGTGGTTGGGATGTGTATGTTGTCCTCTCCTTGATTAAGAAGGTGTTTAAAGGACCTACTTGAGTGAGAGGGTGGGTATGTGACTTATATGTGAGGCCCTACCCTAAGAGAAAGGGTAGTGGTCATATTTTGGTTAGAAATACCATCCTTTATCTTCAGGTATGGGTTGATATGTGGAACAGTGCACTACCTTGCATCTTTGTGTAGTGGTAGAGACTTGATGAAACTCTTCATTGAGTTTTTATGTATGGGTTAGGTCTTATTTCACAAGGTGACTTATCCTTTAATAATAGTTGAGCACGCATGATCAAGTTTTGTGGTGACTTGGTTAGAACATGAAAAATTGATATGCATGCTTTTTTGTATTATATTAGTCATTTATTTTACCCATGAATATACATATATGATGAATTATATTAGGGTTGTTGAATCTCATTGTGTTTCTATTTTAATGATCACAACAATTTAATTTATTTCTAACTTGTTTAAGGTTGTTCCTAGTCTGTTTGTTATGTTTTTTAGTTATAATGGAAGTTATGCATCAGGCCAAAATATGGGATCAAAATAGGTTCAATGGTATTATTACAAATAAGAAAAATTTTGAAGCATCGACTTGATGGTAGCATGTAGAAGTGGATCTAATACTACATAAGGCACACCGATTATCTGATGATTTCCAATGGCCACCCTTTGGTTGAAGAAAAAATGGGTGTTACTATAGGTATGCCACCATCTACATGATAGAGGATACCAAGTATCCAGTGGTGCTGAGAAGTGTCAAGCGAGGATGTATTTATAGAGGTAAAAAAGTGTACTCCTCAGACTAAATCATCTCTTAAAGCCTTAGATCGATTCATTGAACCATGACACCACTTTGAGGCTATAATTAGAGGCTTTTGGAGGCATATAATACCATCCAATACTTGTGTGCATTAATAAAAATGTTCTCAGTCATCCATGACTTCATAATCTCTCAAGATATTCAATGTTCAATATTCCTACTTCAATTACCAAGAGGTTAAAGTGATCATCATATGGGATAATTGATCTTCATCAAAAGAAAAGAACCATCATAAGGCACCATCATTATTTAATTACATTGAGCTCCATCTAACTTCATTCATTTAATACTTCTTTTTTGATCTCCATCTCCACCCTTTCATGAGATTTTGTTTCAATGTTATATAACCCCATGGATCACACTTACATTTGTAACTTCTCTCTCTCTCACCACTCTCTATTTTTTATCTTTTATTGAGAGTGGAAATTTTTTTAATGGGTTCTTCACAAGGAAAAACATCTATTTTATCCCAACTATTCATTGGTTATTGGTTCTTATTCAAAATAATATATTTTTTATTTCTTACTTTGATATTAAAAAGTAAGGTCTATCTTGTTTGATTCTTTGTTCTTGTTAAAAAAAGGTTTCTTGGTTTTTTCTTTTTCTTTTTAAAATATATGGACTTATTTGGTTCTCAATTACCGTTAAAATCAAGGGGTTACATACCATATCAAGCCTTATTGAGGGGAGGAGACATAAGGGAACCTTTAAGTGATATTTCTGAACTTTATTATCAAATTTATCCTTGTAAATTTATTTTTCACACTTTAAATTCTATAAGGATTCCAATTATTTTCCTTATTTTATTTTTCTCTATCCTTAACTTTGATTTTATTGTTTTGTTGTATTACATCATCATATATTTTATAACATCAGTCATTTTATTTTTTCTTCTAATTTTTTTAAATGAACTTTACCCCCTCTTTACATAACCTCTAGCCAATAATTAAAATCAAAGGTTGTCTTTTTTACTTCAAAATATTTTTTTGATTTTTTATCAAAAATATTATTTTCAAAAAATTGTTTTTTATTTTCAATGATTAACCAATTTCAACGTTTTATTTTATAATGGAATCTTATTATTGTAAAAATTTACCTTTATTTGATGGTTCTAATCATTTATAAGGGGAAAATCACATGTCTACTTTTCTTGGTAATATTTCTTATCATATTTGGAAAATGGAAATGCATGATTCAGTTTCAACAGAATAATTTTAAGATAAATATAACCCCAAAGATATTATGAATTTTTATATTAAATATAAATCTATGAATTCATGTCTTTATTTTTTAGATAAAAACGAGATTAATAGAATATATTCTTATAAAAATGCTCTTGAAAGTCAATAAATTTCTTGAAATCACACATGAAGGCACAAATAAAGTCAAGGAAACTATATTAGACATGTTTTTTAATGTTTTTAATGTTTTTATATGTTTGAAAATGAATATATTACTATCATGTTTACTCATCTAACTAATATTTATAATAGAATAAAATCTCTTAGTGATTATTTGTACACAAAAATTCTCATAAAGAAAATTATATGGGTTTTACCAAGTTCATGTTCTCTTAAAGTGATGACGATATAAGAATACAGGGATGTCAAGAACATGGTGGTTGAGGAACTCATCAATTTCTTAATGAAACAAGAATTAATGATAAAATTATAGGAGGTTAAATAATCTATGGAGGAAAATTAAACTAAGAGGAATATTACTTTCAAAGCATTCAAATATGATGATTCTTCTGATAGTGACACCGATGATGAAGGTGAGCTTAAAAAAATTATCAAAATGGTGAAAAAACTCATGAAAAAGAAAAAATCTTCTCAAAATACCAAAAATAAAGATCAAATTTAACTATCCATCAGGATGTGCTATGAATAAAACAAAACAGTCCATGTAATACTAATATTACTATCTATAAAAATAGGATGAAAAATTATAATAAAGGTAATAAATTCCTAAAAGTCACCACTTGGAGTGCTGGTGATGATTCCAGGGACGCTTCCATCTCTATATACTCAAGTCAAAAATTCCTAACGTCACACATCGAGGAAGGTAAAAATGTTAGTACTAATATTTCTCAAAATTATCCCACCTCTTCTCCCCATTCTTCTGCTTCTTCTTGCTTCTATTCCTCTTCTTTAATTTTTATATCATCCGAGGACCTTGAAAAAGCTTATAATAAAAATATAAAATGTTTCTTAAATATTTATTCTAATTTAAAATAGATTAATTATAAATAAATAAAGTATTTAATGAAAATGATATTATTTTAAAATAAAAGGATGATTTTATTTTAAAATTAAAAAATTCACCTGATATTGAATTTTTCAAAACAAAAATAAAGGATCTCAAAAAATCATTTTCAGAATTCACCCATGGTAAAAAAAACTTGATATGATCCATGATTCCCAATGTATCAAAATGAATAATCATGGTTTTGGTTTTCAAAACATTGAAATCTATTTGAAATCCTTTTATTTTGCAAAAGGATTTTCTAAAAGTAATTTTTTAATAAATGTTTTTAAATGTGGAAATATTATATATGAATATAATTGAAAAAATGAGATACATAGAAGACCTAAATCTATACATATTTCATCAAATAATTTTAAAAAAATATAAACATGTGTGGGTTCCCATATCTTTACTTTCTCATGTTATTTAAACTAAATTAGTTACCTTGTCTAAATCTTGTGCAAACAATGTCAGACACTCAAAGGAACCCAAAGGATCCTTTAAATAATCTCTTACATGAATTCTCTACCAAACCTCAATGCTTTATCAAATAATAGATTCTAAAGACATGGGGTTTTAACCTATTGAAGTGATTGATCAACTATTTCTTGATTTTAATGGGTTATGCTCCATGTGATGGGGATCTTATGTCTTACCTTTCTATAGAAGATTTATAATTAAATATTGAACTCCATTTAAAAAAGGTTCTTCATTATTTATTTTCTATCTTTAATCTTATTTTAAAAAAATCGATTCTCTTATCTATGATTTCTTTCTTAAAATAAATGAGGATATCTTTTTATATTTTCTTTTCTTTTTCATTTTTTTCTTCTCTTTTCCTTTTTATTTTTTCCCTTTGATACCCATTTTCTTTATTATTTTAAATTTCCACTATATCTCTATAATAATTATATTATTTGGGGAGTTTGGACATTAGGAAATATTTCTCCCTCTCATTTTATGGCTATGATGCCTTTATCTAAATGGAATTATCTTTTTAAGGGGAGATACTGTTATTTTCCTTTTACCCACTCTTTATTGGATATGATCCATTTTTAAATGTATATTATTTTGAGAGGGATAATTTACACTTTATTTTAATTTTTTTTAAATTTCGGGTTAAATTATCATTTTCTTTTTGATTTTCAAATTTAATTATTTTTTATTTTAAAATTTGTCTTCTAAATTTCTAGCTCTTTATTTTTTTGAAATTTAATTTTCCAAATTTATTTATCTTTCTTTATCCATTTTTTTCAAAATTATTATTCTTTTTTCTTTTACAAAATTACGATTTCAAACTTCTATTTATTTTCACTTTTCAAATTTTCTTTTCTAAATTTTCTTAAAATATTGAAATTATGTTTTAATTTATTCCATTTAGATTGATATTATTTAAATATATTTGTTATATATATAATTTATCTCTCAATTGTTTTTACCTATTTTAAATATTGTTATGTTATTTACTTAGGATAGTTTTTGTAATGATCTTCTCTTTTACTTATATCTCTTATTTAAGAATGTTCTCTAGTATTATCGTTTTATAATCCTATGTAATATCTTATTAAAATCATGCTTTAAATTATATATATCTTTCCATTATCTTTTCTAATGATTTTCAAATCCTTTATAATTACCTTAAATATTTTTCTTCATGTCTTCTTAAGCTTAATTATTTAATCTATTTATATTCTGAAGCATGTTAATTTTTATAAGGTATTGGTTTAAAATCATCTTATCTTATCATATATCTCCAACCCCATACTTTGTATGTTCCTTTTAGATAATCTCAAAGTGTGAGAAGTTTCTATGTTTGAGGTAAAATATAAAATATTTTTGTTTTAAAAATTATTTTCATCAAGGGTGAGAAATTTTGTTTTAATGTTTCATAAAGGGGGATACATGGTTTCACATTTTTCTTGTAAAATATTTACTTTCATCTTTTCTCTATTACTTTTATTGATTTTATTTCAAGTGATTCTGATCATCAAAAATGGAGAGATTGTTAACTCCCACAATGATTTTATTTTAATTATCATAATAATTTAATTTATTTCTAACTTTCTTTATGTTTTTATAGCATGATTCTACATTTTTGTTTAGTAATAATGAAAGGTAGGAATTGGTCCTAAATAAGGGATCAAAATAAGTTCAAATGGATTATTATAAATAAATTTTTTAAGTAAAGCACCGACTATAGGGCGAAGTGCTATCAGCAAGTTAGCAGCATGTGAAAGTTCCTCTTGAACTATATAAGGATAACTAACTAGCGGGTGCGGGACACTAGCTACTTGATGGCTAAAACAAATTGGAAGTTTCTATAGGTAGGCCACTGAATACCTGGTAGAGGCTACTAAGTATCAAGTGGTGTTGGGAAATTTTAATAAAGTAGGAATTTGTGGTGGTCACAAAGTGTTCCTCTCTACATGAATTGGATTTTAATGACTTAAATAGATTATTTTAAAACCCCCTTTTGGCTATAAATAGAGACTATGGGAGACATATAACATCATCCAATAATTATGCGCATCATGAAAAACACTCTTAGTCTTCCACAACATGATAATCTCCTAATATCTTCAAAGTTTCATCTTCCTCCTTCAATTACTAAGATCTTCTAGTAGTCATAATCTAAGGGAATTGATCTCAATCAAAAGAAGATTCACATACTAAGGAATAATATTCATTTCATTGATAACTATAAAGATTCATTAATCCAATATTTCTTTTATGCTCTCCATATTCTATCATTTCACGATCCTTTGTTTCTTTGTTGTATAACACCTCTACTGCCTCTTACATTTGTAAATTCTCCCTCTCTCAACATATCTCTATTTTCTTAACTTTTAGTGAGATTAGATAATTCTTTATAATTGGTTTTCCATAAGGATAAACATATCTTTTATACATCATCTTTATTAGTTCTCAGTTTCCTTTCAAACCAAGGGATCTTTTAGTTTATTACCTTCCCATTCAAAATCAAGGAATATCATGTTTGGTTATTAGTTCCCATTTAAAAAAATGTTTTTTTTTTCATTTCATGATTTTAATCTTCAAAATCAAAATTATTCTTTGGTTATTGATTCCTATTAAAATTAATGTGTTCCATAACCTCTCAATATTTTTTAGGGGACGAGATGTAGGAACACATTTAAGAGTTATTTTCGAACTTGATTATCAAAGCATGCCTTGTTTATTTATTTTTTACACTTTAAATTCAACAATTCATCAACTTATTTTCTTTATATTATTTTTTTACTATGATTCACTTTTATTTTATTTTTTTTCTTGTATTACAATTTTGTAACTTTTATAGCATCGATCATTTTATTTTTTGTTCTATTTTTTAAAAGAAAATTCACCCCACTATTGACATAATATATGACCAACAGGGGGAACTTTTTGAGACCCTATTGAGATTTATTTATCAAAACTTTCACGGGGACCTTAGTTCTAATGGATACTATATGTTAGTTTTATAGGTCAGAGCATAGGATATACAGAGGATTGAGTTTAGGTAGGTTCATCGGGTTTTGGAGATAGAGATTTAGGTGAGGCTCTAGAATATAAGTAGATCCATTTGTGTATTTATTTATTTTTTAATTACTTTGTATATGTGATTGACCCAAGGGTTATTAGTGGGATTTATACCTTTTGACTTCCACATATATTTATTATATCATCATTCTTTTTTATTGATTATTCATATTATGGTTATTATTTTGGATTAATTTTGGTTAATTTTATTTATATTTATGATTATGATATTGATGGAATAGTCTCCCAAATAAATGATTTAGTGTCTCAATATAAGTTGATATCATCTGGTGTATGTGAGTCACACCATATGACATGTATCACTCTGACTAGGACACAAATGAGTGGTCTCAAACCGAGGCATTTCAAAGTGGTATCAAAGAATATTTTACTTTTTATTACTATTTAGAGTATGGATGATATAAAATGGGGACATGTTAGAGATGGTGATGGACCTCAAACTGGTGAATCCTGAATAACTTTTTTGTTGGAATTATAAGTTACCAAGGGTATAATATTTTTTTTCTTTGTTTTATACAATATAGTTTTTATGTTTATTGAAATTTTATGTGTATATCAAAGATGGATATTTTTCAAGTTTGAAACGTTTCCCATAGTGGAAAGAGGCATATTCATGAATCATATTTGGAATGTTGTATTCAGATGACATACATATTATTGTGTGTGAATAACTTCACTGATGACATGGTATAATTTTTTAAAGTGTTAACAACAACTTATATGATGTTTTTCCATATAACTTGTTGGTGAAATTATACTCAATAGAACTAAAATATATTTTTATAATTAATGTTCATGTGGATCCTATGGTGAGACATTATCTGGCGATAGATATAAAGTTCCTCTATATAAATGATGTATAGTTACACTTGGTGGGTTTATGAAGGCATTTTATGCCTTAGTAAAGAACCCTGATGGATTTTATGTAGGAAAATTATACTTGGGAGATAGAGTTTGAGATTAAATCATGAAATTCACTAAGTATCTGGATAATCCATCCCTGATACCATGAGTTGGTTAGGTTTTGGGGGTAGTATGGGTTTGATTCCTATCCCTATAGATTGATATCCTAAATAGTTAGATCTAGGATGAATATTGTGTAGGTTGACTCTTATGGTTATAGAATGATTATTGAGTGGTGGGTGATAATGTGGTTGGACTTTACATGAGTGATATTCCATTGGATTATTTGAAAGGAAACACTGAGAATACTTTAACTAGATGATATTGACATAATGAGAATCCAGGTTGGTTGTTTAGGAATAAGAACCTAGGTTTGATGGGATTTTACTCATTGGAATTTGAATTTGGTTGGGTAATCTGGTGGTATGGGAGTGTACACCCATTGGGTTTATATGATATTGAGTTAGATAGTGGGTGAAACGTACTAGAAGGTTCTTTTTAGGATCAATTTTCATTGGAAATAGGATAGAGTGAAAGTTGAAGTGGATTTTTTGGAAAATCCTTGATGTTCAGGGGTATTTGAAAGCTCTTTATATATGTTTCCCATTGGGTTGTGTATTATTTAGGGTCTATGTTCAGTTTAAGGACCTATTGATTTGATTATATACTTATAAGAATGGCTACTTAAGGTTTTTATAAGAATAGAAGGTGTCACCACTGTGATGGATGGTGGCACATAGGATATATTAAAGTAATGTGGTATGGTAGATCCAAGCCTATTCCATAAAATGTGTTATAAAGATGGGTGAAGGTGGATAAAAAAGGGATAAATACAGATGATGATGGAGACTATCTAGTGTTACCTAGTGGGTTGGTAATGGGTGGAGATTAGTGTTTTGTTTGTGCACTCGGGTATGAGATGGATGGTTATGTATAGTCATTACATTCAGTAATGGATGAAGCGTGGGCCTTGAAAATATATAGTTTTAGTTTAGAGGAGTAATAATGAGGATAATCCCATGTTTGGAAGCATAAAATCAAAAATAGATGAGTAACCCTCATGTTAGAGGGTCATAAATGTAGTGAGATCGGTTGGATGATGGTCTAGATGACACTGGGATTCTAGTGTTTAGGTAGACCTAATTTTATCAGGTTCCTCAGTAAGTAATAGATTTGGGGATTTTGACATGATATCATATGGTGTCCATGTGTTGGTAAAGACCTCGGGTTTATTTTTATGTGATCCAAGAATGAGTGATATTGGAGGCAAAAGATTTTTGTGAGGAGAGTATGATAGTTGGTGTGGTGGTTGGAGATTCAATTATGGAATTACATTGAGATTTAGGTTTTGGATTCAATGTGTCTATTTATATGATTCTACAATGCCTTTAGAAATTAATGCATCATGATTGATAAATGTGATGGTGTGTTGATGGGTGAAGTTTAGCATTTACATGAAAGGTTGGATAGTGGAATATGGAATAGTGTTTTTGAATGGAATTAGATGTGGTGAGGCAGAAATCATATTATGTGTGTTGATGGAATACTGAATGTGAATTTTCAGTAGGTGATTCTTATGGTGGGGAGAACTATGTCCAAGAATAAATAATTTTTGAGTGGAGTCTTATAATAGGGATAAACACAATCCCCATGATAAAATAGTTGTTCATACTTCAGTATTTTGGGGACGATAGGTATAATTTAGAAGTATCTTAGTGTTGGTGATAGAAATGATCTAGTAGATAAAATTTTGGTGGATAGCGAGACTTGGTGTTTGGAGTCAGTCAACATAAGCATGTTTGAAATTTTTGGTTAGAACATGGGTTGTTGATGGTTATTTAATTAACCAAGAGGATCTAGAATGATGTTTTTGAGGAACACCATAATTACTCGATGAAAGGAAGCATTATAATTGGGATTTTATAACAACCTAGAAAAATTAGATTCATTATTTTCTAGGGAAATTTGAATTTTTTCTCATAGTGAAATGGATGTTTCAAGAATTGTGGCTTGGATCAAAATTTTAAGCGACTAAATATTTCTAGGAATTGTTTTTGGATTTTTATAGAGGTATGGGAGATGTTTTAAATTCTCGAGTGAAGATTGGAATAAGGTTGGGGTGGACTTTTTTATGATTTCAACAGTAAGAAGTAATTTTTACTATGAACTATAGGTCATGCTATAAAGGAAACATACATAGGATTTGGTATTTTTATGAGAAGGTTGGTCATTCCTTAACCCCTAGTTCACACTATGATAGTGAACCTTACACAATGGATTTGGGGGACCATATGTTTTTCCTTTAATATTTTTCAAATGAAAAGAAAATCCATTCCATGAAGGGTTTTTGTTAAGGGTTTGTCATGGTGGGGAGCGTGGGGGATACACTACAAAGAATGAGTCCTGTGCTACAGAATCAGTGCCATGGGGGAAGTTGCAGTATGAGTAAGTGGATGCGGGAAAGGCATCATTCTATGAGCCTTGGGTTGTGCTGTGACAGTGTCTGACCCGAGGTCCGATCCTTTTCCAAGGGGTAGCCATGTTGTGACATCAAAGGGTTGGTCAATGGTGGTGCCTAATGAGAAGGTATCATGGCGTGAACCTCATGATCACTTCATTAATTAGAACCTAGGTTGTTTTACTAAAAAAGGGAAACCCTTAATTTTTAGGGTTGGACCCATTTTCATTTTATAGGGAAGAGGTGAATAGGAATCACCATATCTGGCCAGCCCACCCCCTATCTTCCACCTTATTGACACCCCTTGAAAAGGGTCTATTTTGATGTGTTTTGTAATGGATTCAATGTATGGTTGTTCCTATTATCCTCATTTTTTTCTCCTTTATTATCCACTGATTTTAGTGTCTTTTTATATGATCTATGTGATAATTCCACTAGATCCCGGTGGAAATTATTTGATTTGTTAGGGATTTTTCCCGATGTTAATAGAGAATATACTGGGATTATGTAAACATATAGTTGCTCACCATTTGACTAGAGGTATATTTTCTAATGTATTTTCTAGGGTCTTATTTTAAATTAGATAAAATTGGTGAGTGATTTAGTGCTAAATGATTGAGATTTTTTTGTGGGTTTGTCAGGAGTATAATGTGGGTGGTTGGTGTACTATTGAACAAGGTTTAAGTGACTGGATTGTAAATACCCCATCCCCATTAACCTGTAGTGATTAATTTTTTTCATTATCATAATATATAAGTGATCTCATTCCAAAGGACTGAATAGTTTAGTAGTTTTTAAGAACTAGATGCATACATGATTCCAATTTTTTAATTGGAAATAAAATATAAAACACAGTAAACCTTTTAAATCCTTAAACCCATTCAAATATTCCTTCATCATATCCTGGGGAATGGAAACAAAATAATGGTGAGTGCAAATTCTCTACAAGGGTAATGTACATCAAAAGCTATCATGAGTAAATAAGGGAAAATCAATATAGAAAGGTAAATAAATAAAAATACATTCTATTTAATCAATAACTTGATCATGAAGAATAATATAGTAGGAATAAATGATGACTGAAAAATGTCATATAAATAATAACATGATCTATAAAATTATCCACAAATATCATAACTATTCAAATAATCACATGGACACCAATAACTGATTTTTTAATGATAGAATGCATAATGCTGGACATCATAAATTTACCTTCAAGGCCTCGTTCTAATACATCTTATATAAATAGGTAAGTCCTTGGCCAAAATACCAAACTAGTTTGTCTCATGAGACCTACCAGTATATTGAGGGCCTATAGCAGCCCCACCCTTCACTTACTAAGTCTAATTCATTCATCAAATGAAAGGGATGGAACATAATTAACATAAACATTTTTATTGAAAAAATAATATATAAATTGTTAATATTTTCTCTAATAAATAAATTTATGATAATCATAATACATCCAGATTAATATGGTTAATTGTATCAATATATTAGATCCACAATAAGGCATAATATTCACCAAGTAATGTTAAAATATATGAAAATACTTTAAAAATATCACTAGAAGATTTCTTGTGAAAAGTACAATTATTATTTTTAAAATCACTTTTAAAAACTAAAAATTTCAAAAATATTAGGAAAATTATTTTATTTGAAAATAATAATGTAAAATTATAATAGAAAATTCAAATCATTGAGCATTCATGATAGCGGTAAACTTTGTTCATGCTTAGTATGTTAAAACAAATATTTCATTCATGCCTTAGGTAAAATGTGCCTTGTCTGGAAAATGACGAGAAGATTCCTTTTAATTTTTTTATAAAAATTAAAACATGGGTAAAAATAACTTTAATAAATAATTTTATAATAGTAAAAACATTTTTAAAACATTTTATAGAAAATATGTATATGGAAGAAAAATTTCATCGACCAAGTAAAAAAAAGTTAGTTTTTCTTAAATTTTTTTTATAGAGTATTTAAAAGAGGAAATTGAAATTAAAAAATTATTATTTTCAGAAATATCTAGAATAGAATAAAATAGATATGTTTTAATATAGAAAGATCATATAATTCCCTCAATTGATACTTAAACATAAACAATCTTGGATAATGATGGGATTGTGAAATAAAACCTTACAAAGATCACATAATTGAAGTGAGAATATATAAATGAAGTGATTATGTGTAAAAAATATAAATTCACGTAATAAAATTTTAAATACAATATAAAATAATCACAGGTCATTACACACATAATCTTAGAATATCAAAGAGAATGAAGAAGTAACATAACCTAATAAAAATAATTTTTTTTATGAATCCCTTTACCACTTGGTAAATTTCAATTCAAACCACACTGGATGAAATAATTTTAATTAAAATTATGAATTATTCATTATATAACCTGAAAAAGGATAGTATATACACCATAGAAGATAAATTGGGTTCATAACATTAAAACATGCCTCAATTAAAGAAAATTGAGATGAAATCCATTACCTCATTCTTTCACTTATTTGAACATGCTTTAACCTCCATTATAATGATTTTAAACTTTTTTTTTTAATTTATTAAATTTCCAGAAAAAAAATAAAATTTATACTATTATATGTGATCTAATTATAATATTTCAACACCTATTTAATAATTATTTATCAAAATCATCATTTTCGAGTGTTAACTATCTCATTTTTCATGTAGGTTTTGGTTTAGTAGTTTTGGTCCTTTAATTTTCTCATGGTTCCATAATATCATGAATGATATTAATGTTATAAATATCATATTTATTATTTAGATACATTTTTATAATCATTATTGAAATATGGTGATAGAAAAAATGAATTATACTGTTCATAAAGATGGTAGGTTGTACATATGCATGAACATCATTTTCACTTTTTGACAGATAAAATAAAATAAAGGTAAATAATAATTCAACTTTATATATTAATAATTATTTCATATAGATAATATTTATTTATCAAATATATTTTTATTACGATCCATGTAAATTTGAAATGAAAAATGAATCACATTGCTTCATGGAGGTGGTAGTCCACACATATGAATGAGAGACATTATCATTTTATAGAAGTATATTTACTTCATAAATATCATATATATTCATTAGTTTCATCTTTATAACCATACAAATAGATTGGTGATGAAAAATTAATTACATTGATATGTGGAGATGGTATGTTGTACATATGCAAAAGCTATGTTTTGGTTTTTTTGAAGGTTGGAAAATAGATTAAAAATGGTTGTACCATAATAATAATAACATATTATCATATTTATGACATTGGAGTTATTATTTTAGTATTTTTAAAACACATTAAAATGAAGTATAATAAGAAATAAACTTAAAAGAGTTGGTAAAGACTATTACCTCTTCTTCAATAGACTTCCTTTAGATATCTACTTAAGGGAACTATGGTTGGTCTTTTGAAAGTAATAGAACCTCTATAACTTGTATAAGGATGTTTAGAATAGAATTGGTTGGGTTTTTTTATGAGATATGGTGCTCAATATAGTGTAATGAAAAGAGAGATTAGGTGTACTTTTATAAGTGAGGGAGGAGAATTCTTGAGATTTCTTTAAGTATTAAACTAATATAAATTATTTTTTATATAAAAATGGATCTAAATTGAAATAATTAGAATATAATATAAAAAAGACTTAAAATAATCTTATAAAATAAAATTTTAATATGTTTTTATTATGATTTCACCCTCATATTCTAGTTTTAACCCCATGTCAATCCTTTTGACAATTCCTATAATATTAATGTTTTATACCCTTCAAGGGTCAAGAATATTACCATAAAAGAAAAAAAGATCCTTAAATGGATCTTGGTTAATATTTTTAACCATATCCTATTATTTTTTCAGAATATAATATTTTTCATTAATTTTAAATCATTTAATAAAATATGATTTATTATAAAATATCATTAATGTCATTTTTGACACTATTCATTTAATTTGAATTTAAATAAATTAAGAAAAATAGGGAATTAGAATATAGAATTTTAAAAAATCTATAATATTTAATATATATCTATAATTGTTTTTGGGTAACTGTAAATCACCCAAGATATATTAATTTTATAGTTTTTAAAATAATTTATTTTATTTCTCTATTAATTGAATAAATGCAATATCTATGTTGCATAAGTATTTAAGGTAATTACTTAATCACTAAAAACTATAAATAAACTACTATGATAAATGAATAATTTATCTATCAAATAAAAATTTATAACCAAATATAAGTAGTTTTTATCCATATCACAAAATATTATACATATTAAAAGTAAGAAAGTGACATTTTTGACTTTATCTGTTACTTAAATATTATAAAGCTCAAAATAAAAGAAATATGGAACTAAGATTCCATATTTTATAAAATTGGATATAAATTGATGATAAAAACTCATAAAATATGATAAATACCTGTGTTATGGTAATTTTTAGTCTCTATCATGTTTTTAACCTTAATTGCCCGATTTACCCTCACCATAGTGACAATTATTTACTATGGTTACTATTCATAATGAAAAAAAGCAAAAGATATATTTTTAAAAAATTTAGATATCATGATTCCAAATATGGAATTTATTTTTAAAGATTCATTTTCTAAAAACGGAATCATTTAATTTAAGATTAAAACACAATGAAAAATAGTTTAAAAAATGTATTTTTAAGTATAAAAATGTTTTTATATGAAATTAAATGATAAAATTTATTCAAATGAACTTAAATAGATTATTAACAATATAATATAACTAATTTTACTTTGAAACAAATTTTAAACAAAATAGAAGTTTTTAAATGATTGAAACCAAAATACAATTTTCAATGATAATTAGTATTTTTCACTATTCATTGGAAAGTAAATATTTTCTTAAAAATCCAAAAACATTACTATAAGATAATGATGAAATGATGTTTTCAAAATTTCTACCATTTTTATCAAATAATGTTTTTAAATATTTAATAAATTAATTATAATATTCTCTTATAAAAATTTATAAAAACAAGTTTTGAAGAAAACATATTTTGATTAATATAATGACTTTATTAAAAATTTAGTGATTATTTGTTAAAAATTAATCAATAAATTTGTATTCTTTAGGTAATTAATATAAATTTCATAATTCATTTAATACTATTCATACTCTCCAATTCAATAGCTAGGATATAACCATCATATTTAAGTAATAATATTTCGTAGTTCGTGTAAGCTCGGTATTGCCTATTGTATAGGCTAACGAACATAATGTTATTTTAAAATATTAGTGTGTTGAACTCTTCAAACTTTAATAAATTATTCCCTTTAAATTTTAACTTGTTCTCAATAATCAATGGTTTGACATTTCAAAACAGATTTGTTGAAAACCCATATCATAAAAGGGTTAGAAAAACATCCTCTAGAAAAGAGGGAAAGGGAAACATAAAAGGTTACATGAAATATCACATATTTGAGTTCCCAGATAATTAGAACATTAATGGGAAGTTTAAATATAGATATGGGAGAAAAAATTAACATAAAATTAGCAATAAAGTGATATATAATATGTTCATGATAAATTTAACAACTACAAAACCAAAAAATAGTAAGGGGTTAAAAGACCATCAATTCATCTGAAATAAAGGTAAAAGGATAACATTTTTGTTTCAAGATCATGTTCCTTGATATTAGAAGATAATTTACCATCTCCAAAAAGATAATAAGAAATATTTACTTACATAATAATTATAATTTCATCCTTTAGTCAATTTTCGCCACAATCTCATCTTTTTCTCTAAACGATGATTACTGAAGATGATTTTTTCATGCTTGAAGCACTAAAATAAACTTCTAATAGTCACATAATCCATAATATAATAAAAAGATATTACTCATGTATTAAAATATTAACAAAAAATAAAGTGTTTACCACAAGGTAAGATAATATCTAAAATTTATAAATCTTTATATGAAGAAAAATATATTTTGCTTAAAAATTTCCATCATAACACTAAAGGTTCAATTTAGATTATTTTAAAAATAAATAATTGTACATCCCAATTAACCTTAGTAACCTAAACATTAAATAATGTTTTTACCTAAATGGTGATATCATACCTTTTAACTTACATCCCCATAAATATCATTAATCACTATGATATAATCTTATAATTTAGTGAACTTCACACCAAATTATTATGAATCAAATTTAGATACTGACCTAAAAGGTAATCCTTATATTGAATATAAATATTTCCAAAAATATAACATTATTAATGATTCAATTTTTAACCATTAAGATTATATATATCCCACTACCCAATAGACCATAACTAACTTAACATAAAATCATATACTAACCTAAAGGGTTATTTAAACTTTAATAGAGAACACTTCCCAAAACCTTGTAAAATTTTCAACTGACCTAAAAATACCATCACTTAAAACCTCAAAAGTGGTGTTTATGCTTTTGAAATTATGATAAACCTTAAACTTATAAACCCATGATGGTATCTATAACGCTCAATTCATCCTCTTATGAAAACACATATGCTTCAAAAAACTAACACAATCCTTTTTCCTCAAATAAAATGACAAACTATTTCCATACATCCAAAAATTAAATAAACTTCATCTAATATAACCTAAATAAATTTTTCATTACATCACAAACCAATTTCAAGGACACAAATACTTTCTTATTTTCTTCATCAATGTCAATCATATCCTTATCCCAACAAAAAATCATTACAATACCACTAAATAAATTTTCATGGTTATCAGTAACTTTCCATATATGTTTTCAAATCCTTAAATAAATTTTTATGGAACAATCTTTAGATTTATCATGATTATTATATCCATAATAATATTTATATAACACTTTTACAACAAAATAATCAAATCCCAATATATAAACACTTAAATACTTACAATTAAATTATTGGAATAACATAAGTCCTTTCTTACTCTAGGAGTTAACCCTTAGATTAAGGAATTGGGTTGAATAATACCCATATTGCCACACTAAAGACACTAATAAGTAAATTTTACCTTTGGATGAACTTCATATACCTCTATAAAACTCTTCATTTTTCATTGAAAATTCATGGATCTATGCGCTTATTTTCTATATATAAAACACTTTCCTATTCATTTTATACATTCTATGGGGTGTCTCCTTACACATTTTTGACATGATGGAAATTGAGTTTTCTTTCCTCCAAGATTTACACTACCCTATCTATCAGAAGACTCTATACTTATCTTCTTTGGTGAATTTGAGAGTTGTTTAATGTAAAAGTTGTGAATCATCTATCATGACAACTGATTTGGAATAATCAAAATATCTTTCACACTATTCATCATCCCATTTGGTTTCTTATAATATTCACATTTTCCATCACATTAAATGTTAACATTATGATTTCATACATTGAATGAAACCAAAAACCATAGTATTAGAAACAATAATCATATTAGGAAACCACATAAGCATGAATATCATTTATAGGATGTCTAAATCATGAAAAATTATTTTCAATCTAAGACACATTAAGTTTAACCTAGTTTATTCATGGTTATAATCTGTTCTAATTATTCATAATGGTTTATAAATAAAATGTGAATTAACCCAATAATATCCCCCAAGAGTGTCAAACTAGGTTCATAGTAAGGTAACAATAAATGTGCACTAGAATTATGGTAGAGATATACTTGATTAGATTTTTTTAGGGTTATTACCCATAAATGAATCCATTCCAAAACCACATCCACTTATATTATCTATATAGGAATGTATTTCTAGGAAAACCACATAATATATAAATTAGAAATAAATTAGGATGGTATCGTATAATCAGACTTATCATCAAATAAATTCAAAGATTTTGTTCCCAAATATGTGTTTTCCTAAATCTAGTTCCCAAGATTTCTACTAAACTTTCTCTGATACCCACTATGAAGACCCCAACCCTAGTAACCCAGAGTCATTGGTTACATTATTACATTTTCATAAGATTTAATTTATCACATACTAAATGACCTAATAGTTTAGTATTCATGAAGAGCTATATGGATACATGATTCCCATTTTTACATTGGAAACAAAATATAAAACATAGTAAACATTCTACATCCTTGAACTCATTCAAATATTCCTTCTTAATATCCCAGAGAAAGGAAAAAAATAAGTGTGATCTCAAATTCTCATTAAGGGTAGAATAAAATAGAATATATCATGAGTAAATAAATAAAAATAAATATATAAAGGTAAATAAATTAAAACACATGCCATTTAATCAATAAATTTACCATGAAGAATAATATGTCAAGAATAAATAATGATCAAATAATTACATATAAATAATCACATGAGCTTTAAAGTTATCCATAGATATCATAACTATTTAAATAATCACATGGATATCAATATCTAATATCATAATGATTGAATGAGTAATTTAAAACATCATAAAATTACCATCAAGGCCTCATTCCAAGACATATTACATAAATGGGTAAGTCATCAACGAAAAATACAAACTAAATTGTCTCATGATACCCACTAATGAATCAAGGGGCTATAGTGGGCCACTCCCACCACTCATTATTCCCAATTCATTCATTATAGGAAATGGGTAAAACATAATCAATGTTAACATTCATATTGAAAAACTAGCATACTAAATGTTAATATTTTTTTCAATAAATAAGTATAAAATAATAATAATCCATTCAAAGTAATATTTTAATGGTATTAAAATAGTACATCCCCATTAAAGAATAATATTTAACAAATAATGTTGACATAGATGAAAATACTTTAAAAACATCACTACAATATTTCTTGAGGAAAAAACTTTTTTTTATTTTAAAATTCACTTTTGAAAAATAAAAAATTTAAAAAATGTTAGGAAGAACATTTTATTTGAAAATAATAAAAGAAAATTTTATAGGAATATTCAAAGAGTTGAGCAGTCATGATGGTGAAAAATTCCGTTCATGCCGAATATGTTAAAACAAATATTCCTTTAACATGTTTGGTAAAAGGTGCCTCATTTGGAAAATGACAATAAGATTCATTTTAAAACTTTTAATAAGAAGTCAAACATGGATAAAAAATAATTTAATAAATTATTGGATAATAGTAAAATATTATTTAAAACATTTAAAGGAAAATATGGATATGGAAGAAAAAGATCCCTGACCGAGTAGAAAGAAAAGTTAGTTTTTCTTAAAAACATTCTCTGGATATCTTGATTATTTAAAAGAGTAAATTGAAAGGAAAACTTATAATTTTAATAAATATCTATATAAGAAGAAAATATATTGGTTTTATGATAGAAATATTATATAATTCCCACAATGGAGACTTTAACATAAACAATCTTGAATAATGATGAGATTGTGAAATAGTCCTTTATAAAGATCATATCATTGAAGTGAGAATAAATCAATGAAGTGATTATGTGTACCAAACTTAAATCCAAATAATAAAATGTTAAATACAACATAAAATAATCATAAGTCATAACACACATAATATTATCATATCAATGATAATTAAGAAGTATATAACCCAATAAAAATAAATTGATTTATGAAACCCCTTACCACTTGGTAAATTTCAAGTTAAATACCATTGGATTAAATAATTTAAATTGAAACGTAAAAAATATTAATTATGAATGACTTCTTATATAACATTAAAAAAGGTAGTATATACACAATATAAAATAAATTAGGTGCGTAACATTAAAATATTCCCCAACAAAAGGAAATTGAGACAAAATCTATTACCCTATGATTTCATTTAGTTGAATGTGATTTAAATTATTTTATAATGGGTTTAAACTTGTTATTAATTTATAACATCACCATATTAATATTTATAATATAAAATTTTATTCTATTATAATATTTCAACACATGTTTAATAATTATTCCTTAAAATCGTCATTTTTGAGTGTAAACTATCTCACACTTCATGTATGTTTTGGTTCATTAGTTTTGTTCCATTAATATTTCTCAGGATCCATAATATAAAGAATGATATTAATTTTTGAAATAACATATTTATTCATTATATATATTTCTATATTTTTTATTGAAATGTGGAGATAGAAAAATGAATTACACCGTTCATGGAGATGGTAGGCCGTACATACACATGAACGCTGCTTTCAATTTTTTAATGATAGAATGAAAGAAATGTAAATCATAATTAAACTTTAAAGAATAATTATTATTTTATATATATCATATATATTCAAAAAATCCATCCTTATTACCATTCATGTAAATCAGAAATGAAAAATGAATCACATCACTTTGTGAATGTGGTAGTCCACACGTACGCTTGATAGACATTATAGTTTTCCAAAGGATTGGAAGGTAAGAAGATATAGGTGATATTATAATTTTTGAAGAATATTTATATCATAAATATCATATATATTTATTATTTCAATTTTTATAAACATCCAATAAAATTTGTGATAAAAATGAATTACACCGCTACATGGAGACGGTAATCCGTACACACAAACGAGCTATGTTTTTGCTTTTTAAAGGATGTAAAAGAGATAAAAATAGTTGTAAAATAACTGTAAAAAATAATATTATATTTATGGTACTTTATTTATTATTTTAGTATAGTTACAAAACATTAATAATAATTATAATAAGAAATAAATTTGAAAGAGCTGATAAAGACAATTGCCTCTCCTTCAGAATACTTCCTTTAGATCTCTTATTAAGGGACCTATGGTTGGTCTTTTAGATGGAAAATAAACTCTAGAACTTGGATAAGTATGTTTATAAGTGAATTTTATAGGTTTTTCACAATCTATGTCTCTCAATGTGGTATAAATAAAAGATATAATGAGTATCCTTTTATAAGTAGGGGGTTATTAAGATTTCATAAAGTATTAAATTAATATAAATTATTTTTATATGAAAATGAATCCAAATTAATATAATTATAAGATAATATTATTATTAGTTGAAATAATATTATAAAATTAAATTTAGACAAGTTTTGGCTATGTTTTAACCCTTATATTTTAGTACTAACCCTAGTTAACCCTTTTGACAATTACTGGAATATTATAGTTTTCTACACTTTAAATGTCCAGAATGTTATTATAAAAGGGAAAAAGATCCATAAAAAGATCATGGTTTATATTTTAAACCATATAAAATTATTTTTTCATAAGATATGTTTTTTTATGAATTTTCAATCATTTAATAAATTATTATTTGTTATAAAATATATTTGATGTCATTTTTAACACTATTCATTTAATTTGACATTAAATACATCAATATAAAATAGGAATTAGAATATATAATTTTAACACATATATAATATGTTAATTATATTTATAAAATTCTTGTTTTACTGTAACTCACTATAAAAATATCACTTTTAGAGTTTTTAAAATAATTTATTTTATTTTTCTATAAATTTAATAAATACTATATCAACATTGTGCAAAAATTTAAGGTAATAATTTAATCAATAAAAGTTAGAAATAAATTACCAATATTAAAAATAATAATTTATACCTAAAATAAATATTTATAATAGAACATAAGCTGTTTTTATCCACGTCACAAAATATTATAGATATTGAAATCTAGAAAGTGACATTTTTGACATTATCTTTTACTTATATAATAAGAATGTAAAAATAAATGAAATATGGAACAAAGTTTTAATATATTAAAAATTTTGATGGAAATGGACGAAGTACATTAATTTTATAGGATAATGTTAAGTTTTTGGGTAATTTTTAGTCCTTATCATATTATTTCTAACCTTGATTACCAGATTGACCTTTATTGTGGTGACGATTATTTACTATGGTTACTATTAATAATGAAAAAAATAAAAAGGGAAATATTTATCAAATTTATACTTTTTGATTCCAAATATGGAATCCATTTTTCAATATTAAATTTCTATAATTGGCATAAATTACTTTAATATTAAAATGAAAAACACAATGAAATTTTTTATTTTAGAAAAATGCCTTTTTAAGTATAAAAATGTTTTTAAACTAAATTAAACCTTAAAATTGATTCCAATTAAAACAATTTGATTATTAATAAAATAATATAATTAATTTTACATTTAATATATTTTAAAATAAAATATAACTTTGTAAATTCTTGAAATAAAAATATAATTTTCAATAAAAATCAAATTTTTTCACTATTCACTAGAAAACATATCTTTTAAAAAAATACCATAAATTTAATATGAGGTAATTTTTAAATTTTGATTTAAAAATTTATATCATTTATATCAGATAATATTTATATATTTTTCAGAAATTAATTACAATAATCACTTATAAGAAGTAATAAAAACTATTTTTGAAGAAAACTTATTTTGAACAATAAAATGTCATTATTAAAAATTTAGTTCTTATATATTAAAAATTAATAAATAATATTTAATTTAGTAGGTAATTAATACATATCTCATACTTTAGTTTATACTATTCATACCTTATGATTCAATGGATAGGTTATAATGGTCATATTTAAATAATAATATTTCACGGTCCATTTAAGCTCAGTGTTGTGTCTTGTATATGATATCGAACATAGAATTGTTTTAATATCTCATGGTGTTGCGTGGATTCCAATTAGTGAGTTTTTATCCATTATTTCCATTTTTTTTGAATTAAATAATTAATTATAAATTTTTATAGTTAATTATTTTGGATATTTTTTCTTAGGATAAGAGATCAGATGTTTGTATGAGCTTAGATGAGGCATGGGTGGGCTTGGATAAGGATTATAAGAGCATAGTAAGGATAATAAATCCATATTTGAGGTAATTGGTCCCAAAAATAAAAATTAATATTCTTTTTTATGCATGATTTTTCATGCCTACATGATATGCGTGTTTAATGGAAAGGGATAGGAACAGAGAGTGTCTTGGGTAAGTAAGGGGGTGGCTTTTAGCCTCCTTGAGATAGAGAAAGGGTTTTTTTTTGAAATATGGGTATTTTGGGATCACTCGATAACTATTTCACCAATGGAAAATACGTTATCATTTTTATTTCTATAGGATTAGGATAGTTACATAGGATATAGATGATATGTGGGTATCCTAGGTGGGTTTCCGAGGGCTAGATGGGCAGGAAATAGAGTCTTAAGCATAGATTGGTTGGTGATACGATTTGAAATCTATTTATTGATGAGAAAATAACCCCTTAAGAGTGTATTATATCCTTATAATGTTCCATGATTGGGATAATTCTTTTAGTGATAGGTGAAGTGTGAAGAGAGGGTTTCGTCCAGGTGCTAGTCTTGAGTGATCTTTTGAGAGTGATGTGAGTTGGGACTCAAGTGAGGGTTGTGAGTATAATTGGGATAAGTATTTGATTAGAATATTGAGGCTAGGTTAAATTAGGGCCTACAAGATATGATAACACTATAAGGTGTTTCATACAGTTTGGTTCCAAAGATAAGAGACCGTGATAGGTCTGAGGAACCCTAATGGATTCCCTTGTTGGTGTGATAAGGATTCCAAGAAAATTGACATGTTGTGATTATGTGATCAATAGGGTCTTGAGGTTGTTGAACCAGGGGGATAGATGAATTATGATATGTGACTTGAGATATAATAATATTTACCAAGTAACTAGCACTCTGGTGATGAGATGGTGGGCATGTGGGATGGGACACATTCTCTTTTTGTGTGTGTATGTGTCCAGTTTTTTGGATACAAGATGATAAGACTAGATAGATTAAACCTAACTTTAGTGATAAGTAAATAGCCAATATTTGACAACAAACCCTACCTTTAGCGACAAGGTAGTGATCCGGAAAATGGAATCACCTTGAGTGAGAAGGTGTTGGTTGAACCCTACCTTGAGTGATAAGGTAGTGGTTAGGTTATGATATAATATCAAACCCTATATTGAGTGATACGGTAGTGGTCAGGATAATAGCCTCACCTTGAGAAAGAAGGTTATGGATGTTCCCTATATTGAGTGATAAGATACTGGTTAGGTTGTAACATGATATCATGTCCTACCTTGAGTGATAACATAGTGCATAGGACAATGGACCCACCTTAAGTGGGAAGGTGTTGGCATGAACCAAAATGAGTGAGAAGTATGTTCCAGTCATGATGTGATGTGAGATGTGGATAATTGACCCTACCTTGAGTGAAAAGGTAGTGGTTGAGACATGAATTTTTCCCTCACCTTGAGTGATAAGTTTTTGGATGGATCGCCTTGAGTGAGAAGGTTGGTTTAGGACTTGGGTGCGAGGCCCTACCCTAAGAGAGAGGAAAATAGTTTGGATTTGGTATGAAATTATACCTCACATCCTCAGATATGTTTTGAGATATGGAACAATACCCTACCCTGTATCTTTGGTTAGTGTTCGATACTTGGTGGAATCCTACCCTAATCCATCGTGTAATGCCCCGACCCCAGTTACCCAGAGTCGGTACATTATTACATAACATTGGCATGATCACAAGGGATAAAATCCCGAAAGACTGATCAGTTTAGTAGCTTTGGAAGTACTAGATACATACATAAGTTTTACATTACATTATAAAATTAAAAAAACAACAACATTGTATCCTTTTAACACATTCATATCCCTTAGACTATCCCTATAGGTCAGTCAGGATATACTTCTTCGCATCCTGGGAAAAATAAAACATAGAAAGGGGTGAGATTTGGTGCTCAGTAAGGATAACAATATAGTGGAAACTTTCATAAATAAGAATAAACATTTAATGAAACGTATAAGAATAAAACACAATACTTTTAAACATAACATTAAGAATAATATGGAAAAGATAAATCAAATAATATCATTTACTTATTCACATGTATATTCTACTAGTCAAATAATCACATGTAATATCAATAGCCAATTTCATAATGATGGAACACATAATGCCCGACATCATAACCACAAAGTCAAGGCCCAATGCCAAGACTAGAAATAATATTTTTTCAAGGCCTTATGTCAAGACACTAGTTTGTCTTATGTGACCTACTAATGCATCGAGGATCTATAGCGGGCTCCACCCGTCACTTACTAAGTCCAATGCATTCCTCACATGAAAAGGTTGAAACATAACATAAACCTTCATATTAAAACTAGCATACGAGAAGTCAATAATTTAACCATAAACCATGAATAGTATAAAAATATCACATACATAGTCCTACATATCACAAAAACATTAATACAATATTTAGGATTGTATCATAATAAATCAACTTCAAACAAGTGTAAAATCCAACAAATGATGTTGACATAGATGAAATCAAAACTATTTGAGAGAAATATCTCTTTCTATTTTGAAATAATTTAAAAGTCCTATAATTTAAAAAGTAAACATTTATTTTGAAAATATTCTTATAATATATTAAGGGAATCTTCAAAGGTGTTACAATGTCAGAAAATAGCCGCACCCTTCGTATAAGTTTAAAAATCATTCTTTCCTTAATTTTGTCAAAAAGTTCATAAAGGACCTTGTTTGGAAAATGACGAAAAAATTACTTTATAAAAATCCCATAAAAAGTGAAATAAGGGTATAAATGAATTTAAATCATAGTATTAGAAATAGTAAAAAATGTTTTGAAATACATTTTTAAGAAACACAGATGTGGATGATAAAGAGGTCCCGGTAGATTCTCACGTATAAACAACCTCAGATAATGACGAGATTGTAGAATTAACCCTTCCTTGTACTTTTCCTTGATCGAGGGTATTTTAACATCTTGTATAATAGTTAAATCATTGTTATTAAATTATAAAAGAACCAAATACATAAATATGATACCATATATGATCTTCTAATATTTATTTGTTAATAATTTTTCAGTAGTATCATTGTTTTAGGTGTCAACTGATTCCTTTTACTTTATATGTTTTTTATGTAAGTTATTTTTGTTATGGATAAGATGTACTTTATTCATATCCATAGTGATATTAAGTTCTTACAAATTATTTTTAATCATAAAATGCAAATTATTCTGGAATTGTTACAATGGGGAATGGATCTAATCGCGTTTGTGGAGACAGTAATCCGTACGTACACATGAGTGACAATATCATTCTATTTATGATGAAATTGTATGTAATTGGATAATATTTAATATATAATGAATAATTAACATGTTATAATTATTATTTACATAAGTTATACTCATTATTATACTCATCCAAATAATGAAGTGTTTGAATAACAAACTACACCACGATGTGGAGACGGTAAGTCGTACGTACACACGTATGGTGACTTGTCATTCATAGAATGGATAGAATAATTAATATGATTGTATCATATTTATAATAACATCAAAGTATTTATAAATTAATAGAGTTATTATTTTGGTACGGAAACAACAAAGAAGTAAGTGGAAGAAGAAACGAACTTTGAAAGAGGTGGTGAAATTATTTCCTCTTCTTCGGGTGTTTCCTTTTGAGTTGATCAAAAGGGCTCCTCAGGTTAGTTTTCTGATCAATGTAAGGCCTCTAGATATAAGTGAGTGTAGTTTGGAGGATATTTGAGTAGGTTTTGGCTGAGTGAAATGGCTTTGGAGGTGTGATTTTGAGAGAAGGGAAAGTACACTTTTATAAGAGAGGTGATGGTCACTTTAGGAAAAGTTTGAAATATTATTTTATTATACAATCATATTCGGTTTATAATGAATCCAAAATAATTTATTATGAGTTTAAGTTATATATGGGCCGAAAACCTCTCAGCCAATAGGTTTTAGACAGATTTAGGACAACATATTAACCTTATCTTTTAGATTTAACTCTAAGTTGAATAGTTTAACTTTTACCATGTATTCTTGTATTATTATAATAGATGGTTAATAAAATTACTATAAAAAACCAAGAGAACCCAAATTGATTCATTATTAACATATATAACATTATCTATGTACTTTGGAATAACCTTCGATTTTTTGGAATATTATATCAATAAATAATATAGTATTTGTTTTAAATACTCATTTATGTCAATTTTGACACTATTTGGTATTTTGTTTTTGTGAAAGTCATAAAAACTTTATCACTTCAAAAAAAATTATTTAATCAACCGTAACATGTCATATTAACCTATAAAATTAGTGTAATTCATCATAAGTATTGGGTAAAATCTCTCAAGGTATCATTGAAGCATTTTGGAGGTGATTGTGTTTGTTGACAAAGTGGACATCTGTGTTGTGATTGTTGACAAAGGAAACCATGGCATACAAATTTGTTGACAAAGGAGGATTTCATGGTGTAATGTCGAGTTCAAGGGTTGTGGTTAACGATCCATGTTTTATTTAAGAATGTTGACAAAGGAATGTATGATCTGGATGTGATACAAAAAGAACAGATACAAGGTTGCACCGTTTTCTAGTGTTTGCCAAATTTTTGGGCCTGAAAATCGACAAATGAAGAAAAGTGGTTTTTGGAAAAGGGACATGTGCACCGTGTACTTGAAAGCCTGGAAACTTTCATGCCATATGTTTTTCCAGATCATAACATCAAAATATGGAAAAGGGATAGGGGTCGCACAAGTTTTGGGTTAGGTCGCACAAGTGACTAGCGCGACAGAGACAAGGGTGGAGAGACTTGCGCACCGAGGGGAGACTTGAATGCCATCGCGCAGGGTGTCCAAATGCCTATAAATATAGGTTGACCCCCCCTCATTCTGTGTAGAGTTCAACACTTAGAAAAATCAGAGCTCCTGTCGCGCAGGTGTGGTGGTCGCGCAAGTGGTGTGTGGTCGTGCAAGTATAAGTTGCGCGCCAGGTGATAGTTGCGTGCCTAAGGTGGTTTGGGAAAGAAAGGAAGTGAGTCGCACAAGTTTTGATTTGGAGAAGAAGGCGTCACGCAAGTGGTTTGGTGACACTTGCGCGCCAGATTTTGAAGAAGCGCGAAAGTTGTTGGTTGCGTGCCAATATTGGTTTGGGAGTAAAAGGATGTGTGTCGTGCAAGTTTGGAGTTGGAGAAGCTTGTGTCGCGCAAGTGTTTAAGGTGGACTTGCGTGCCAGTTTTGACTTACGTGCTCAGACTTGTGTGACGGCTTAGAGAAGGGCGCCATGTAAGGTAGTTTCACGGAAGTGGTTCAGGGATGCGTGAAAGCTGGAAGATTTCCCGATACCTTCGGTGCAAAGTGAGATTCATCTATGGGTGAAATGTGGACTTCAACAGAGCATCAACATACAAAGGAGGATGCATTCATTAGTGATAATGAAGAGACCTACAGGTCTATAAATAGTGAGTGGATCCTTTCCAGAGTAGTGAGCAAAGGAAGAGGAGGAAGATGATCCTCTCCACCTGCAGTGAGCCAGAGAGAGAGAAACAGGGAGTGACCCTTGGAAAAGCAGTGAGCTGACCCAAAACATTGTAAAGGTAGTGAGCCTGGGAATAGAAGTGATCTATCCCAAACCTTGTAAATAGTAGTGTTCTTATAGTGGATTTGGTACATCGGCACATTACCGGTGTATGCTCTTTGGACGTAGCCCAGTGAGGGTGAACCAAGTTAAAATTGTTGTGTCCTGTGCATGCTTTACTTTATGCATATATTGTGCAACGAGAAAAAGAGAGAAGAGTGTTTTTCTTAACAGAAAAAGAAGATCAGAACGAGATTTAATTTTAAATTAGTCATACCCTTATTCACCCCCCTCTCAGGGTATTCAACCTTGTGGACCTAACAATTGGTATCATAGTGATAGGTTGATATTAGTTCTTCTCTCAATGGAGGTCACCAATCATAAAGGGATTCCGATCTTCGACAGGAACAATTTTTAGCTATGGAAGAACTGGATGCAACACTACTTCCGATATTTGGGAATGGATGTATTCATAGCAGCAATGCATGGCATAACAACTAATATTAATAGTGGTGCATTATTAGAAGCTGAGCTTAGAGAGTTGGATGCTGATGACAAAGCAATCAATGCCTTAGGGGGAGCCCTATCCAATCCTATATATGCAATGGTGATGTCTTGAAAAACATCACATGCCATGTGGGAAAAGTTATTGAATATATATTAAGGGGATACAATGTTTAGAGAGGAAAAGCTGCAAGTATTGTGGAACAAGTATGAAGATCTGAGAGTGAACCTGAGTGAATCGGTTGATGCATTATTTGATAGGGTAAATATTGTAGTGTAGGACATGAGAGGTCCTAGAGAAGTTATTGAAGATATAAAAATTATGAAGTGCATCCTGAGAAAACATATACCTCATTTCAATCCAAAAGTTTCTATTTTGGAAGATAAAGACCCAAAAGAGCTGACATAGGATAACCTGCATAGCACCCTTGTTGCATATGAAATGAGAAATGATGATAATGATGCTATGAAAAAGGGGAAATACAAAGAGGTGGCATTTAAGGTCATGAAGAAGCTCACCATTGAAGATTCTCATGAGGATGAAGAAACAGATGAGTTAATGTCTTCCCTCTCCTCAAATCTTTAAAGAGGAAAAGGAAAGTTCAAAGGGAAACTTCCACTTTCTTGATTTAGATGTGGAAATGTTGGTCATATTTCCACAAGGTTCCCCAAAAAGTTTAAAGAAGAAAATGATGAAGATGAAGTTGAAATTCCCAAGAAGAGATCTTCAGCCTATGTGAATGGGAAGAAGCAGTTTAAGAGAAATTTATTCAAGAAGAAGAATCTTCTTTCACAAGAAATAGACAGTTCAGACGAGTTTGATGTTGAATAGGCGGAGGAGATTAAAAATTGCAAAGATTTTGGAGAAAATTCTATGGTGGCAGTCATCGGTATTTCTCAAGAAAAGAACGAAACTGAAGGTGATGATGAAGAAGAAGAAGTGGAAGGAAGAATAGATATGCAAGTTGAGTTAGAGGCTGCCCTTGAGGAGATAGATGTTTGGAGAGCCAAAACAAAGAAAGCCAACAAAGTTGTTCATGATGCCAAACACTATATACAACAGCCAGAAGAAGAGAAGTCTGAGTTAATGGAAGAAATTGAGAAACTCAAGTTATCATCACTAGAGAACTCAGAATCAGTTAGTGAGTATAAGCTCAAGATTGAAGAACAGAAAAGGGAGATTGATGGCTTGAATAGAAAAGTGAAATATAACATCAAGAGTATCAAAGAGATTGAAGAAGAAGTTGTCGGTCTACAGAGAAAATTTAAAGACTAGGAAAAACCCTTGATTCCCAACACATTTTTGGGAAAGTAGGTCATTATGAAGACTGAAAAGATGAAAGAGGAGCCTAGTAGTTCAGGAGGAAAGAAGCAGTAATTGATCTCAGATGTCAAGGCTGATTCAGGGCTTGATCAGAAGAAAAAATATATGGCAATTGAAGTCAGACCGCAAGCACCCGTCTCGAGATTGAAGGTTGATTTGGGCACAAAGCAAATCAGAATATTCAGAGATCCCAAGGGGAAACTCATAGTGATGAAATAACATGAAGGAATACACCTTATATCAAGTATTATTATTTTGGAAAGATGGGACCTTCACAATATGTGTGTTCAATAGCCAATAGATATCGAAGGGAACAAGAAAAGTGGTGGTAGACAAACAGAGAACAGTTTTCCAAAACATATTTCGAAGGACACTATTTTTGGTGCGGAGGATTTGGGCACATGGCTAGGTACTGCACTTCGACCATACAGAGAAATGTACCAAAGAAGAATCAAAACATTCGCAAGAAATAAATCAATAAACCAATAGGTGAGTTAAAATGAAGAATAGATTTGAGACTTTGTAAGATAAAGATGGTCCATCACGCTCTCAGAAAGAATAGAAGTCTCAATCCATTCCAAGTGTGAAGGCAAAAGTATGGACCAAGAAGAAGAAAAATGAGAAGGCTGTGGTGGGAGAAATTTCCCTTAAGGCATCAGATCGCTCTGGTGTATGGATCCTTGATAGTGGTTTCACATCTCACATGACAGGTAATAAGAATCTTGTTACATGTATAAAATATGACAAAGAAGGAGTTGTCAAATTTGGAAACGATGAAGGCCTGAAGATTTTTGGCATAGGAAAATACAAGTTTGGGGGAAAGAAATGAGACGTGTTGATGTCTTGGTTGTAGATGGTCTTAGTCATAACTTTCTCTATGTCAGTCAACTATGTGACTCTAGGCACTCTATTCGATTTACCAATAAGATGTGTGTTGTGAAAGGAAAAGATGGAGCAGTTGTTCTACAGGGAAAAAGGACAAAGGGAAATCTTTACCTTGTAGGTGAGGAAGAAGATACATGCCTTTTATCCAGAGAGGAAGAAAACCAGCTATGGAATAAGTGACTTGGTCATCTATGCCAACCATCCATGAAAGATCTGGTAAAATGTGATGCTGCTAGAGACATTCCCAAACTATCATGTGATCGCACTCATACATGTGATTCTTTCCAACAAGAGAAGATCATCAGAAAGACATATAGGCCAAAGGAACAAAAATCAACTAGAGTGCTCAAATTGGTGCATGCTAATGTATGTGGACCTATCTCACCACGAGATATAAATGGGCAAAGGTACTATGTTCTTTTCATTGATTATTATAGCATAATGGCCTGGGTATTTGTCATTACCCATAAGACAGAAGTGTTCAGTTGCATAAAGCAGTATAGGAGGGAATCAGAAAGGATGCTTTGGCAGAAAATTATAAAGTTTCGTACTGATAATGGTACAGAATTCACAAACAGTCAAGTTGAAGACTGTCTAAAGAAATAGTGGATAAGGCATCAAGTTTCATCAGTGAGAACTCCCCAATAGAATAGAGTGGTTGAGAGGAGAAATCTGATCATCAACAACATTGACAGAATGATTCTTATTGAAAAGGACCTACCAGAGAAATTTTGGAAGGAAGCAGTCTTGACATCAGTCTATATTTTGAACAGGTCTCTGTTGTGTCCGAAGGAAGGGAAGACTTCGTATGAAATGTGGCATGGAATGAAGCCGACGTTGAAATACTTTCAAATCTTTGGGATTAAGTGTTTCATTCTCAAAAAAGAAAATCACAGGAAGTTTGAGTCATGAGGAGATGAGGGGATATTCATTGGCTACTCAGGGAAAAGCAAAGCATATAAATGCTTCAACAAAAGGCTGGGAAAAATTGTTGAGAGCAATGATGTCACTTTAGTTGAAAATGAACAGAATAATCAATGACCCAGTGAACATTTTCTGAATGAAAGTGATGATGAGGTAAGCAACACAGGTGGAGTAGAAGTGACAGAGGATGACTTGGAAGAAGATACCGATGATGAACAAGAGGAAACAAAATTTGAATATGCTAAGAAGCTAAAGAGTCGAGCTGAAATTAATAGGCAAAACATTATTGGTGATCAGGAAGCTCCAGTTCAGACAAGAAGAATGACGTCACTGTAGTAGATATCTTTCCTATCTCAGGTAGATCCAAAATTCTTTGCTGATGTAGCTGAAGATGATAATTGGGTTCAAGCTATGAATAAAGAGCTTGATCAGATTGAGAAGAACCAGACATGGGGGATTGTTTCGAGACCGGCCGATTAGAATGTCATCGAAACTAAATGGGTTTATCGCAACAAGATGATTGAATATGGTGTAGCTGTTAGAAACAAAGAACGACTAGTATGCAAAGGATACTCCTAGATAGAGGGAATAGATGTTGATGAGAGATTTTCACCAGTTGCAAGGCTGGAGACAATCAGATTATTCCTAGCCATTTTAGTGCAATGAAAGTTCAAAGTGTTTTAGATGGATTTCAAATATGCATTCTAGAATGGGGTTCTGGAGGAGAAAGTATATACTGAGAAACCAGATGGTTTTCTCATTCATGAGGATGAGAACAAAGTTTGCAGACTGAAGAAGGTGTTGTATGGGCTGAAATAAGAACCAAGAGCACGATACTCAAGGCTTGATCAGTACATGAAGAAGCATGGTTTCCAGCATGGGGGAGTTGATTATAATCTTTATTTCAGCAATGATAGTAATCAATGGATGATGGTTTTGTATTATGTTGATGACATAATATTTGGCAGATCGGATGAAGCTCAGTGCAGACAGTTTTCCGATTTCATGAAAACTGAGTTTGAAATGTCAATGATTGGAGAGATAATGTTTTTTCTTGGTTTACAGATGACACAAGGAAGTAATGGAACTTTCATTTCTCAATCCAATTACGTCAAGGTGGTTCTAAGAAGGTTTGGAATGGAAAATTAGAAGGAGATAAAGACTCCAGTTGCTACCTGGGAAAAACTGTCCAAATATGAGGATAGAAAGGCAGTTAATATCACAGAATACATGCAAATTATTGGAAGCATGCTGTACTTGACCACAAAAGGCCTGAAATTGTTTTTTCCACATGCCAAGAAGTGAGATATCAGAGTAATACCAAGTAAAGACACATGATCACAGTGAAAAGAATACTTCGTCATATCAAAGAAACCATGGATTTCAGTCTGATGTATAATGAAAAATCTCAATCAGTGGTACTGGGTTAAATAGATGCAGATTGGGATGGATTAGTAGATGACAGAAAATCAACATCAGGAGGTTCTTTCTACCTTGACGGATTGTGTATTTCTTGGCTAAGAAAGAAGCAATATTTCATTTCATTGATCACTGCGGAAGCTGAGTATATTGCGGCCACTCAAGCATGCACAAAGTTAGTATGGATGAAGAAGTAGCTTGAAGATATGGGAGTTGAAGTGAAGTCTCCAATCAGAATCCAGTGTGATAACTCAAGTGCTATAAATCTCAGCAAAAATCCCATCCATCACTCAAGGATAAATCACATTGAGATAAAATATCATTTCATCAAGGAGAAGGTGGAGAAAGGGCTTATGAAGTTGGAGTATGTTCCTACAGAGCTACAAGTTGCAGATATTATGATAAAGGCCTTACCCAAGGAAGCATTTAAAAGGCATCGACTGGCTCTGGGAGTTCAGTCGACTCCCTGCACCTGAAAGAGTGTGGATGTTGAACTCCCCCTCTCCCCGAGGTATGATGTGTTTTTCCCTAATGTGCTGATATGTGTTCTCTACTCTGTTACAGACTAAAAAGGAGTGACCTTTGAGTTCATTAAAAAAGGGGGATAAAATAGTGATCGTTCAAGGGGGAGACAATGTGGCTATTTGAGAAATCATGACAGATACGGGGAGAAGCTGACAGGTGGAGCAGCCAGATAGGGGGAGCATCAAATCTGACGATGCTAGAAGTGATCGATCAAAGAACAGATATCACGATAGCTGGGGATAGTGATAAAAGCAGAAGAGTGGTGTTGGAATGTGGTAAGAATATTTCCAATTTTTTTTTTAGTTTGGTGTCAATAGTGGATGGTATAGTTGAAGTGATTCATTGATGAACTTTTTATTTACTCTTATTTCTCACACCGAGCATTGCTCATGTGGGCTTAGAGTATGTGTTGAGTAAATCCTTGATCTCTATCGAAATCGAAATAGGCGAATAGTGGTGGAAGAATTAATGATGTATCTTTTTATGGAAGAGTTGTCAACAAACCCAAAGGGGGAGATTGTTGGGAAAAAATACCTCAAGGTACCATTGAAACATTTTTGAGGTGATTGTTTTTGTTGACAAAGTGGACATCTGTGTTGTGATTGTTGACAAAGCAAACCATGACATACAATTTTTTTGAAAAAAGAGGATTTCATGGTGGCATGTCAAGTTCAAGGGTTGTGGTTAATGATACATGTCTGATTCAAGAACTTTGAAAAAGGAATGAATGATCTAGAGGCGGTACAAAGAGAACAGATACAAAGTGGCACCGTTTTCCTGTGTTTGCCAAATTTTTGGGCCTGAAAATCGACAAATGAAGAAAAGTGGTTTTTGGAAAAGGGACTTGCACGAAGTGTACTTAAAGGATTGGAAACTTGTGCGCCATATGTTTTTCAAGATCATAACATCAAAATATGGCAAAGGGATAAGGGTCGCACAAGTTTTGGGTTAGGTCGTGCAAGTGACTAGCACTTCAGAGACAAGGGAGGAGAGACTTGCACGCCGAGGGGAGACTTGTGCGCCGTCTCGCAAGGTGTCCAAATTCCTATAAATATAGGTCGACTCCTCTTAATTCTGTGCATAGTTCAACACTTTGAAAAATCATAGCTCCTGTCATTCTGGTGTGGTGGTCGCACAAGTTGTGTGTGGTCGTGCAAGTATAAGTTGTGCGCCAGGTGATAGTTGCGTGCCTAAGGTGGTTTGGGAGAGAAAGGAAGTGAGTCGCACAAGTTTTGAGTTGGAGAAGAAGGCATCACACATGTTTTTTGGTGGCACTTGCGAGCTAGATTTTGAAGAAGCGAAAAAGTTGTTGGTTGCGTGCCAATATTGGTTTGGGTGTAAAAGGGAGTACGTTGTGCAAGTTTGGAGTTGGAGAAGCTTGGGTCGCGCAAGTGGTTGAGGTGGACTTTCACGCTAGTTTTGACTTGCGCATCGAGACTTGCGTGATGGATTAGAGAAGGGCACCAAGTAAGGTTTTTTCACGGCATTGGTTCAGGGCTGCGTGAAAGCTGGAAGATTTCCCGATACCTTCAGTGCAAAGTGAGATTCATCTACGGGTGAAAGGTGGACTTCAATAGAGCATCTATATACAACAGAGGATGCATTCATTAGTGATAATGTTGAGACCTACAGGTCTATAAACTGTGAGTGGATCCTTTCTAGAGTAGTGAGAAAAGGAAGAGGAAGAAGGTGATCCTCTCCATCGATAGTGATCCAGAGAGAGAGAAACAGGGAGTGACCCTTGGGAAAGCAGTGAGCTGACCCAAAACATTGTAAAGGCAGTGAGCCTGGGAATAGAAGTGATCTATCCCAAACCATGTAAACAGCAGTGTGCTTATAGTGGATTTGGTACATCGGCACATTGCCGGTGTATGATCCTTGGACGTAGCCTAGTGAGGGTGAACCAAGTAATAATTGTTGTGCCCTGTACATGCTTTACTTTCTGTTTATATTGTGCAATGTGAAAGAGAGAGAATAATGTTTTTCTTAACAACAAAACAAGATCAGAACAAGCTTTAATTTTAAATTAGTCATTCCCTGATTCACCCCCCTCTCAGGATATTCAACCTTGTGGACCTAATAATAAGCCTCAATTTACATTTATTTGGATATTTATAATGTCAATTATTTTAATATTTCATTAATAAGGTAATTACTGCATCATCTTTGTCTCATAAATAAATTTAATTATTTAATGTCTAAAAATTATAAATAAAATACCATTATATAGGAAATATTTTTATCTTTCTAGTGAATATTTATAGTAGAATTTATTTTATGTATAACTCTATATTAAAAATGGTTTAGTTATTAAACTTTGAATTTAACACTTTTAACTCTTCTTTAAATAAAATAATAATAATTGTCTTAATCTAATCCAAGTGGAGAAAAAGGATCATATTTTATTTATAAGGCTGATTTGTGTCTAAATACATTTATCTAATAGAATTATGACATGTGTTAGTGTAATTATAATATCATTATTTACCTTTAATTACCCTATTTACTTTTAACCATGGTAAATAAAAGTCAAGAGTTACTATTCACCACATATTATTTTCATCTCATTGAACCAAATTTTACTTACTGATGTCAACTGTGTATCTTAAATTTTTTAAATTCAATTAAAAAAGCGGTGAAATTACATTTTATGCAAATTTGAAAATGCGCTTAGATGATGGGTAAAAGGCGGTATAAAGTTCAACAAAATTTTATATATCTAATATTATTATAAAATGAATCCAATTAATTAAATTTAAAATATATATTAATTATATATCTATTTTTACCTAAAATAAATTTAAACAAAATAACTAATTATTTAAATAAAAAGTCGGTTTTAAACAATAAGGTAGTGTTTTTCACTATTCATCAAAAATTGGAAGTTTTCAGACAAAATACCAAAAATTCACCCTAAGATAATTTTTATATTCTGAATCCTAAAATAAAGTCCATTTTGAAAAAAATTTATAAAATTTCAAAAATTGGGTATTACTATTCATAACAGTTAGTTTGATTGGTCGTGGTGTGTTAAATCTTCAAGTTGCGTACAACACAAGCTATTACAATATTCAAAGGGAAACGTATCATGGAAGCTTGGGTGTTACATTCTCCCCTATTTCAAATAATTCCATCATCAAAATTTCTTGAATATTACAGCATAAAAAGATTTAGGTGGTTCTTCATCATAAGTTTCTCGGGTTCCCATGTTACCTCTTCCATCTTATTATTTCTCCATAGAACTTTCACTAGATGAGACATCTGGTTTCTCAACACTTGTTCTCTGGTATCAAGAATTCTGATAGGATCTTCGCAATAAGACAAGTCAGGTTACAGTTCTATTTATTCATAGGTGAGTACATGCGTTGGGTCAGGCATGTATTTTCTCAACAGTGATATGTGGAACACATCATGAACTTTGGAGATACTTGGTGGATTTTCCAAACGATAAGCTAGAACTCCAATTCCTTTAATAATTTTGAAAGGTACGATGTACCTGGGACTTAATTTACTTTTCTTACCAAATTTATTACACCCTTCCATGGAGATAAATTCAAGAAAACATGATCTCCTACTTGAAATTCCAAATCTTTCCTTTGGTTGTCAACATAGCTCTTTTTCCTACTTTGAGCTTCTTTGATGTGGGTTTTGATAACTATCACCTTTTCCATTGTTTCCTCAACAAGTTACAGGCCTATGAGTTTTCTTTCACCAACATAATCCCAGCAAGTTGGTGTGCAAAATATCTTTCCATATAACGCTTCATATGATGCCATCTGAATACTTTAATGGAATCTATTATTATAGGAAAATTATACCAAAGGTAAATATTGATCCCACATACCTTGAAATTCAAGTGATCAAGATCTCAACATGTCTTCTAAGGTTTGAATAGTCCATTCTGATTGTCCATCAGTTTGAGGGTGGAAGGCAGTGCTCAAACAAAGTTCAGTATTCAAGGCCATCTGAATACTTTTACAGAATCTTGATGTAAAATGGGGATCACGGTCAGAAACAATCAATAGGGGTACTCCATAAAGTCTTAAAAAATCATTTATATATAGTCTTGCTAAACATTAAAGTGGTAAATCTTCTCTTATAGCAAGAAAATGTACTGACTTGGTAAGACGATCAATAATGAACCATATTGCATCATTCCTTCTAGGAGTCTTTGGTAGCCCCATGACAAAGTCCATCGTAAGGTTATCCCATTTCCACTCAGGTATTGGAAGAGGTTGCATGAATCCTCCAGGATGTTATCTTCTAGCCTTAACCTATTGAAAAACCATACATCTTGACACATAATCAACAATCTCCCTCTTCATGTTGTCCCACCAAAAATGTTCCTTCAAATCTATATACATCTTAGTGCTACCAGGGTGTATAGAGAAATTGGATCTATGTGCATCATCCAACAATTCCCTTTTTAGATCAGGTATATCAGGAACACAAAGTCTCTTCCCAAATTTCAAAATTCCATCATCATATACGAAGTCAATCAATCTCCCATCATTTACAGCTTTAATTTTCTTTTAAAACTCCTTATCATCAGTCTGAGAAACTTTTTATCCTTTCTAGTAAAGATGGTTTAGAAAACATTTGAAAAATTATTGATATTTCACCTTCCATGATTATTCCCATATCCATCTTTACTAGATCCATGAACATATGATCCCTTTTAACTCTCATCTTATTCAAAACTACATGATCCTTTCTTCTCAAAGCATCTACCACCTTATTTTCATTCACCGGGTGGTAGTGTATAGTGCAATCATAATCTTTGATTAGTTCAATCAATTATCTTTTACTCATGTTGATTTCTTTCTGTGAGAAAATATTCTTCAAACTTTTGTGATCGATATATTTCTCACATTTTTCTCCATAGAGATAGTGTCTCCATATCTTCAAAGAAAAGATTATAGCTGGTAACTAAAGATCATGAGTGGGATAGTTTTGTTCATGAATTTTTGGCTGTTGTGATGCATATGCAATATCTCTATCATTCTGCATAAGGATACAACCAAGTCCTTTCTTTGAAGCATCACTATAAATAACAAACCCATCATTACCTGATGATAGAGTCAAGATAAGATCACCAACTAATTTCTCTTTAGTTATTCAAAACATTCTTCACACTCTTTTGTCCAAACAAATTTAACCCCTTTACGTATGAGCTTGGTTAATGGGTTATCCAATCAAGCAAAATTATGGACGAAATGCCGATAATAACCTTATAAACCAATAAAACTGTGTACATCATTTATACTCATCGGTTCTGGCCATTCTTGCATTACTATTATCTTATAAGGATCAACAGAGATTCCATCCTTCGAGATAATTTGTCCAAGAAAAGAAATTTTCTGAAGCTAGTATTCACTCTTTCTAAACTTTCCATATAATTCATTTCTTCTAAGGGTTTTCAGAATTGTGCGTTAGTGATTTTTATGATCTTCATATCTTTTGGAGTAAACCAAGATATCATCAATAAATACCACTAAAAAGTCATCAAGATATTCCTTGAAAACTCTATTCATTAGATCCATGAAAACAGAGGGTGCATTAGTCCATCCAAAAGGCATTACTATAAACTCTTAATGCCCGTACCTAGTTCGAAATGATGTTTTTGGAATGTCTTCCTTATTCACACACAAATGATGATATCCAGATCAAAGGTCAATCTTTGAAAAATATTGAGCTCCATGAAGTTAGTCAAATAAATCATCAATGTGAGGTTGGGGATACTTGTTCTTTATTGTTATAGCTTTGATATACTTGTAGTCAATGGACAACCTCATAGATCCATCTTTATTCTTAACAAAAAGAACATGGGATCCCCATGGAGAAACACTAGGGTGAATAAATCCTTTATTACTCAATTCCTCTAGTTGTTTATTTAGTTCCACTAATTCAACAGTGGCCATTCTATAATGGGTCTTCAACATGTGCCTTGAACCAAGAATTAAATCAATGGAAAACTCAATTTTTCATTCTGGAGGATATCCAGGTAAATCCTCTGGAAACAAATCAACATATTATTGCACAATAGGTACATAAACTATTTCAACATTCTTTTCCTCACCCATAGTTATTTCATTCTATTCTTCCCCAATAATTGAATTTTGTTGATCTACTGGGGGTGGATCTAGATAAGAATCAGGTGGTGATGTATCTACTCTAAAGATAAGGTACTCTTTATCATCATCAAAAATTGGAACCTCCTTCTTCTTAAAATAAATATTCGCATCATGGTCTGAAGTCCAATCCATACCGAGGATTATATGAAATAAAATCATGGGTATGATGATAAGACCAATGGATAAAGAACATTTATATTCTCTAATGGAGATTAATTCTCAAAATGTTTTTGAAATGATACTTCCCTTATGATTTTTGACTAAAAACATCCTTGTTAAATAAAATTGAAAATATCTAATTTTCTTAGCAAACTAGGAAGATATGAAACAATGTGATGATCCAAAATCCAATAAAGAATTGTCTAAATTTGAGGAAACCATTAAATTACCTTCCACCATGTCATTCGTAGCTTCAACCTCAGCAGTAGTGATCACAAAATCTTGGCCTTGCTCCCTTTTACTTTTCTGAGGTAAGTTTCTTGGGTGATTTGGACATTAATTTGAATAATTCCCCATTTATCTACAATTGTAGAATTCAACATTTAAAACCTCTTTCTTTCCCTTACAATCACAATCTTGGTGGCCATTTTCACCACACTTGTAACAGACTCCCATTCCCTTCAGGCAAGTACCAGGGTGTATCTTCCCAAATTTTCCATAGGATGGAAATTCAACATTTCCCTTCTTCCCCTTATTTCCATTTCCAGAGTGTTTAGAAGATCTCTTATTCTATTTCTTTTCATTAAAGTTGTAAGAATTAGAGAATTCCTTTTCTGTCTTGATAGCACATGAGACAATATATTTGTATGATGAGAAGGATTGTGAGACTAATGCTTGATAGAGAAATGGTTTTCACCCATAAAATAATCTATCAATATTACTCCTTGGGTTATGTATATAATCTGCTTCATGCCTTTCTAACCTTGTAAAGTTATCCTCATACTTTGCGACATTCTCATCCTCCTTTTTCCTCAGACTTAGAAATAGTCTTTCTATATCTGCTCAATGGTCACGAGGAAAGTATTTTTATAATAAAATCTCTTTAAACTCCCTTTATTCCATATTTGATACTTCTTCATCTTCCTTTCTGTTTTGAATTAATGACCACCATTGATCTACATCTCCCGTGAGGTGATAAACTACCATGATAAATTTTTCCCTTTCGCTACTCCCCAAAGCATGAAATATTTTCTATAAGGAACTTATCCATTGCTCAGCTACAGATGAGTTTGTAGTCACATTAAATGTTGGTGGTTGTTGCCTCATGAAGTGGTATAAAATTGATTCTTCGTGTTGTGGATTAGGGTACTCCATACAGGAAATGTTATTATTCATAACTTGAGTGAGTTTTCCCAGTATGGTGATAAGCTGATCAGCACCAGTAGCATCACCAAATCCACTATAATTATCTTGAGTAAGAGGGAAATCCCTACATGAAATACATGCATTGATATACTTTCCATTACTTCCACTAGGTTCTATTTCTAAATAATGGCATTCACTATATATGTTTATGAATCACAATAGATAATTCCAAACTTGTAAAATACTTAACATAAATTGAACAGTTTATGGATATAATCGATAATCATAATATTTTTTTTCATTGAGGAGGTTTATACTCATTAATCCTTCATAATGGTTTGTAAAAAATGTGAATTATCCTAAGAATATCCCCCGGGAGTGTCATAACCAAGAGTGCAACAAGGCCCATTATTGTGTACCAAGATACCCCTGGTCAAGCCCAAAACTCATTGTCAGAGTTTTCACTCCTAGGTACATCTTTGATAGAGCCGCCTCTACCTACTCATATCCAGACAGATATGTATTTCTTTGAAAACTCACAAAATCTCTACATTACCAAAATTCTAGGAAGTTTTCTTACTAATCCCCAAAGTATATCTTAGAGTAATGTTCTCTAATCAGAGTTTTTCTAAATCTACCTTCCAATGTTTGTACTACACTACCTCTGATACCAAATGTAATTCCCCGACCCTAGTTACCCAGAGTAAGTTCATTATTACATAACATTGACATGATCACAAGGGATCAAATCTCGAAATACCAATCAGTTTAGTAGACTTTTAAGTACTAGATACATAAATATGTTTTTACATTACATTATAAAATGAAAAACATGTACAATATTGTATCCTTTTAAAACATTCATTTCCCTTAGACTATCCCTGTAGGTTAGTCATAATATACTTCGTCACATCTTAGGAAAAATAAAACATAGAAATGGGTGAGCTCAGGTGTTCAGTAAGGATAACAATATAACAGAAATTTTCATAAATAAGAATAAACATTTAAGGAAATGTATAATACTAAAAAAATCCTTTTAAATTTTAAAATCAGCATAATATGGCAAAGATAAATTAAATAATTTCATTTACTTATTCACATGGATATTATACTAGTCTAATAATCACATGTAATATCAATAACCAATTTCATAATGATGGAATGCATAATTTTGGACAACATAACCACATAGTCAAGTCTTAGTGCCAAGACTAAAAATAATATTTTTTTCAAGGCCTTATGCCAAGACACTAGTTTTTTTTCATGAGACCTACCGATTCATCGAGAAGCTATAGTGGGCTCCACCTTCCACTTACTATGTACAATGCATTCCTCATATGAAAAGGTTGAAATATAACATAAAAAATCGTATTAAAACTAGCATATGAAATGTCAATACTTTAACCATAAACCATGAATGGTATAAAAATATCACATCCATAGTAAAACATATAACAAAACATTAAATACAATATGAAAGACTATATCATAACAAATAAACTTCAAACAAGTGTAAAATCCAACAAATGATGTTGACATAGATGAAATCAAAACTATTTCAGAGAAATATCTCTTTCTATTTTTAAATCATTTAAAATTACTGTAATTTTAAAATAAAAAATTTATTTTTAAAATATTCTTATAATCTTGTAAGGGAATCTTCAAAGGTGTTACAATGGTAGAAAATATCCACAACCACCATGTAAGTTAAAAAAACATTCTTTCTTTAATTTTTTCAAAATGGTTGTAAATGAACTTATTTGAAAAAAAGATTCCTTTATAAAAATCCCATGAAAAGTAAAACAAGGGTATAATTTAATTTAAACCATAGTATAAGAAATATTAAAAAAAATTTTGAAATACATTTTTATGAAACATAGATGTGGATGATAAAGAGGTCCCAATAGATTCTCACGTATAAACAACCTCGGATAATGAAGAGATTGCAGAATTAACCCTTACCTTGTACTTTTCCATGTTCGAGGGTTTGTTAACCTCCTGTATAATAGTTGAATCATTGTTATTAAATTATACAGGAACCAAATAAATAAATATTATATCATATATGATCTTCTAATATTGCTTTGTTAATAGTGTTTCAGTAGTATCATTGTTTCGGGTTTTAACTGATTCATTTTACTTTATATGTTTTGTTACGTAAAAAATGTTTGTTATGGATAGGATGTACTTTATTCATATCAAGAATGATAGTTTATTCTTAAAAATTATTTTTAATCATCAAATAGAAATTATTTTTGAATGGTTATGATGGGGAATGAATCTCATCGCGTTCGTGGAGATGGTAATCCGTACGTACGCACGAGCGACAATATCATTCTATTGATGGTGAAATAATATGTAATTGGATGTTATATAATATATAAATAATCATTAACATGTTATATTTATTATTAAATTCAGCTATACTCATTATTATACCCATCCAAATAATGAAGTTTTTGAATAACAAACTACACCACGATGTGGAGATGGTAAGCCATACACACGCACGTATGGTGACTTATCATTCATATGATAGATAGAATAATGAATATGGTTGTAACTTATTTTTAATAACATCAAAGAATTTATAAGGTACTAGAGTTTTTATTTTGGCATGGAAACAACAAATAAAGAGGAAGTGGAAGAAGAAAATAACTTTGAAAGAGGTGGTGAAATTATTACCTCTTCTTCGGGTGTTTCCTTTTGAGTTGATCAAAAGGGCTCCTTAGGTTGGATTTATGATCAAAGTACGAACTATTGGTAGATTTGAGTGTAGTGGGAGGATATTTGATCAGGGTTTGGCTATTCGAAATGGCTTTGGTGGTGTGATTTTGAGAGAAGGGGAAGTACCCTTTTATAAGAGAGGTGAAGATCACTTTAGGAAAAGATTGAAATATTATTTTATTGTACATACATATTCGGTTTATAATGGCTCCAAAATGATTTATTTCAAGGTTAAGGTGGGTATAGGTAAAAAATATATCAACCAATAGGTTTTAGACAGGTTTAGGTCACCATATTAACTTTATCTTTTAGATTTAACTCTTAGTTGAATAGTTTAACTTTTACCATGTATTCTTCTATTTTTATAATAAATGGTCAACAAACTTACTATAAAAATCCAAGAGAAACCAAATTAGTTCATTATTAATATATCTAACCTTATATAAGTCCTTTATATGAGACTTATATTTTTAGGAATATTATATCAATAAATAATATAGTATTTGTTTTAAAAACTTATTTATGTCAATTTTGACACTATATGGTATTTTGTTTTTGTGAAAGCCATAACAACTTTATCATTTCAAAAAAAATATTTAATCTATCCGAACATGTCATGTTAACCTATAAAATTAGTGTAATTCATCATAAGTCTCAATTTACATTTATTTGGATATTTATAAATTCAATTATTTTAATCTTTCATTAATAAGGTAATTACTGCATCATCATTGTATCATAAATAAATTTAATTATTTATTGTTAATAATTTATAAATAAAATACCATTATTTAGGAAATCTTTTTATCTTTATAATAAATATTTATAGTCTAATTTATCTTATGTATAACCCTATATTAATTTTTTTTAGTTATTAAACTTTTAATTTCACACTTTTAAATCTTCATTAAATAAAATAATAATAAGTGTCCTAATCTAATCCAAGTGAACCGAAAGGATTATATTTTATTCCTAATTTTTATTTTTGTATAAATAAACTTATCCAATATAATTAGGATATGTGTTAGGGTAATTATAATATCATTTTTTAAATTTAATAACTCTATTTACTTTTAACCGTGGTAAATAAAAGTTAGAAGTTACTATTTACCATAAATTATTTTCATCTTATTAAACCACATTTTACTTAAGGATGTCATCTATGTATCTTTGATTTTTTAAATTAAATTCACTAAAGTGGTAAAATTATGTTTTATGAAAATTTGCAAATGCGCCTAGAAGGTGGGTAAAAGACGGTAAAAAGTTCAATATAATTATATATATATATATATATATATATATATTATAAAATGAATCCAATGAATTACATTGAACATATATAGGTATTATGTATCTAATTTTACCTAAAATAAATTTTAAAAAAATAACTAATTATTTAAGTAAAATTCCAGTTTTAAATAATAACGCATTTTTCACTATTCATAAAAAATTGGATGTTTTTAGAAAAATACCAAAAATTCACCCTAAGCTAATTTTGATATTCTAAATTCAAAAATTAAGTTCATTTTGAAAAATAAAATTTATAAAATTTCAAAAAGTGGGTATTATTATTCATAACGGCTAGTTTGATTGGTCGTGGTGTGTTAAAACTCCAAGTTGCGTACAATGCAAGCTATTGCATTATTCAAAAGGTAAAGTACTGTGGAAGCTTAGGGTGTTACACTTCAAGTATGTGTTGAGTCTTATAACATGAGGCTAAATCTTCCTTAATGATGGATGAGCCGGTAGGGTTGGGTTTTTTGGTGGTTTGGTTAGCACATGATGACCTGACACCCATACTTGTGTGTTTTATTTTAGTTATTTAATTATCCCATGGATACATGTATGTGATATCATATGTTAAGGTCATATAGTGAGACACTATAAAGATGTATTTCCACACCCTACATGGGCACCCTAGTGCATGTGCAAACCTTATGCCTGCTTTACATTCCAGAGAACAAGATTTATAGTGGATGAGGATGAGGTATATCAACATGGTATTAGATATGGGGATTGAGGTGGGGATATAAAATGGTAGTAAATACTATTGCATATTTTTTACATTGTATATGCGATTGGCCCAGTGGGAAATCAATGGGATATATGTTGTATGAATCCCACATTTATTTGTTATGGAATGATTCTAATTTATTGATTATTCATACTATAATTATTATTATAGATGATGTTTGGTTATTTTTATTTCCATTTATGATTATGATATCAAGGTAATAATCTACACAATATATGATTTAGTCCTTCGTTGCTATTCAAAAGCCTGTAGCACATGGGGAGGCACTCATAATGTTTTTAGCACTTTGTCTAGGATGTTGATGAGTGCTCTCAAGCTAGGGTGTTACATCCCCAACACCTAAAGTTGGAGAGATACCTATCATGAGAACCTTTTTAATTTAATAAACTTCTTAAACAAGACTTTAGGTAGAGCTACTCATAGGGTGGTTGAGTATGTTACTAATCATTTCATCGGTTGGTACTTAACCAAGATGGTATTTTTTCTCTCATATAATGAGTATAAAATCTATTCCCCTAATTGAGATAGAAGAAAAAATTTTAAGATCATACCTAGATATTATATAAAATATACTTATTTATTTGGGAATGAGGCATGTGACACAATCATCCACTTAATATGAATGACATGTGATGTATTTATTGACCTAGTCAGTTTATACCCTAAGAATAAATAATGTAAGAGTAGTTCTACAAGATTGAAATATCCCATGTATTGTGGTTACTTGATTACATAGAAAAAGGGTTTATATAAAAAATCAGACATTCATATGATGTAGTTTTTGGACACAGTTATAGAGATACAAGTGTTTGATAGTGAGAATTCCAGGTCCCATTGTATCTAAAGTAGAATTATTGCTTTGACAGAGGCTAATATTTGATTACATTTATGGATTCATGAATTTATAATTGTTTCCAATGATACAAAGGCTTATGTGGGAACACTTTTGGTCATATAAATGAGGATAAAATTTGATTATTTGACTCAGTAACTCAATAGGGGGTGAATTGAGTTCCCAATAAAAAATTACATCAAAAAAAGTTTAAATAAAATCTCCCAATTAAAAAAATTCTCAAAGTTAATCAAAAGTGTAGTTTAATTTAATTTTTATCTTTAGAAATATTAATCAAATATTTATTACTGCTTAGTTAAAACAACATGAAAATTACTTTAAATTTTTAAATCAAATCACTCAAACAAATTATTATATAAAAACTAGTTAATATTAACTATCAAAGTACTGGTATTGTTCGCAACTTAAAAAACAAATAAAATTTAAAGATTTTAAAATAATGAAAAAAAATCACATAACAAAATAAAACAAGGGGTTCAGTCTCAAGCCAAGGAGTAATCCCCACCACTTAGAAATCACTCGCTACCAAGTAGATTATATAACTCTAATATTATCCAAGACCTGTATCGGTTAAAAACACAATATCTTATAAGATTTACATGTCATACAATTACCTATTACCAAAATACTATGGGTAGTAAAACAACATATTCCACACAAGGACCTATTCCCCAAACACTGTGGGTAAACAAATGAAAAGTGTGAGAAGAGAATATCAAGTATTCTCCTGTTATATCATAGGAGTAAGTGTGTTGATAAATAGAGTTAAAAAATATTGTTCAAATGTAAAATCAGATAACATAAAGGGAAATGAATAAGATATAGAAAAGTTAATGTTGCTCATCCTGTAGTGATTCAGATGATTGAGTGTCCTTGGTTGTATCTCATTGAGGAGCTTGAGCTATTTCTCTGAAAGTATCAGTAAAACATAGTGTCACAGAGGATCCTTTTCAGTATGTATAAAAGGATCTTGATATTCAATAAGTTCCACAATTTGAAATATGATAGTAAATAGGAATAAAACATGTAATCTCTCAAGTGATTCTCTTTTCAGTATTTATCAAGAATAATTCTTGATCATATGTTCAAATTTTTTATCACCAGCACATGAGAGAGTCTTCTGAGAATAAAAAGAACTGCACGTACTTGAGGAATAATAATCATCTGGATATTCTAGATCCATATACTAAGATATGAAATTGAAATTAATGTATCTTAGAAATAGTTAATAAAATAAAATTAGATAATCATTTAAATTAACTCTCTTAATATATATGTTGGGAGTATTTAAGTTGAATAAGGAAGAATAGTGATGAAGAATCTTCTGGTGACAAGACATCTCTAGTGGTGTCTCATCCTAGGGGTGAACCAGTCTAGAAGTGACTAGTTCTGGTGGTCAAAAATTCTAGTTGTGACTGTCTGGTTGTCACTCAAGTCTGGAGGTAGCTCATCTAGTGGTGAATCATTTGAACTAGTAGTGATACATTTCAACTAACATTGACTAATTTTGGAGGTCAGACATTTTGGTAGCGAATTAGTCTAGTGGTCACTCATTTTTGGCGGAATTTCATCTATAAGTGACTAATTTTAAATAACGGTGAGGCATATCTAGTGGGAAGACAAGTCTGGTGGTAGCTCATCTAGTGGCGAGACATTTGAACTAATAGTGAAAAATGTTTGATGAAAAGACATGTCTATCAGTATTTCATCTAGTGTTATGACATTTAAACTATTGATGAATCATCCCAAAACTTAGCCAAAGATTCATCATATTGACTTATATTATAAAATTCTTTCATAAAATAGTAAATTCCTTAGAAACATAATAAATATGATTTATGACTCATTAAAATAAAGATGTGTCAACAATATCCCAGTTTTTTATGATAAAAAATCATGTAATTTTTATAAAGCATGTCTAAAATAAATTTAGATATATAAATACAAATTTAATGGACTAAAACTTTATTAACATTTCATATGCCAAATGTGAGATATGTATCAAAGATAAAGATATGTGGTATCAAAGATAAGTCAAAGATAAAGGTAATTAAGGTTGTAAAAGGTAAAGTTAATCACATCTAAACAAGTAATGTATCAAAGAAAGAATAAGGATGATATTAAAAGATTAGTCCAAATAAATATGGAATCATGGATAAAAGGAAAAAAAATAAAAATAATTACCATACACATAAATGTGGTGTTATGAAATAAGTTATGAATATCTAGAAAATTAAGGTTTCAATGGAAATAATGGAAGTAAAATCCAATATTAAAGATAAACTTGGTGTCAAATGTAACATATCAGAAGATTTATAAATAAGGAATCAAAGATAAATTCCATCCAAATTTTTATCTCCCAATTGGGATTATAAAAAAGGTAAAAATAAGTATTAGAAAGACATATAGTGTCAAAATATAAATTAGAAAAGGGATAAATAATAAGTGAGATATTCCATTTAGAACAAAGAGTCACAATATTACATCACAAAAAGAGAAACATGGAAAATAAAATAGAAATAAAAATCATAGAATAAAGTCAATCAAAGTCACTCCCAGCTCTACAGGCAGGATTAGCAGGGCAGTTCCATTATTAGAGGTAGGAGGGATAAATGCAGAGGTTGAGGGTGTTGTGGTAATGAATAAATGTATTGAGGGTATAGAAGGAGTGGGAAGATCTCTAATAATTACTGTCTTAAGATATTGGATAGCTTCCCTTAGAGTCAAACTAAATTTATGGTATTGTAGAGGTAAAGTCTATGAATAAGTAGGATTTGTGAAGGCTATCATATGTATGGCCTCTAGAGAAATAAAAGTAGTTATAGACACATATAGAAATGAGTTCATAAGATTGAAAAAATCTATTATAATATTTCCTCCTCTCTTTATATCACTAAAAAATTCTTTTTTCCTACATGAAGATATTAAGAAGTTGTGCCAAAACCTTCAACTCGTAAACCAACTCCATGAACGCATTCATGACATGTGTCATCATGATATTCTCAGCAAAAAAATTGAAATGAAAATTTATATCATATTTTGTATACACCCTAGAAAGGTAATATTTAATGAACATAGTGATGGTTTCCCTAGCTATTTTATCCTTATTTAAACATCCCCTTGACAGTTTATATATATGCTCACTATATTGATGAATCTGTCTCAAATCATACTGATGAGTAGCATAAACATCACTTAAAGAAGCCTAAATTTACTCTCAAACTATAGACTGAACCAACTCTTCATCAAATGAAACTAAGGGAGGTGGATTATAAGATGTAGATTCTATTGAAGGAAAGATCTCCTACCTATTCATCATAGCATCCTGGCTGATAGCAAAGGATGTCCTAATCTTATTTATATATGACCTCATAGACTACATCTCACTTTCCAACCTATGGTTCTCAATATCCACTTCCTAAATGTTATGTTTCATCTTCAGATAAATATGACATACCGAAAGATCACACAGGTATCTCGCATCAGCCTCACTCAACTAAGTTACTGGAGGTACCTAAGACCAAAAAAGTCTAACAAAGTCACCAATAAAACTCCCTAGGAGGCTAACCAAGTCTGATATAGATAAAAAATCTTTAGTAACTGTAGTAGTAGGTAAAGAAGGAGCAATATTCCTCTCATCCCTAGGAATAACAATATCTGTAGGCTCTAGTCCAATTGCAGGGTCAGAAGGATCATCTAAACCAAAATCTTGAAATTCACCCAAAGATCCCTTAGGATTAGACCCATATCCTATAGAAATATTAGGTTCACCCTCCATTGGTGGACTACCCTTATCATCATTAGAGTCAATATATGCTAAACAAGGAAACTTTTTACCCAGGGAAGGATCCTCTTTAAAGGATACCTAGCCCTTTACCCGAGCATCTCCATGCTCTTCCACAACTTCCTCATAAACATCTATAGAATCGGAATAGTCCAATACAAGCTGAATATAATCTATAAAATTTTCCCACTCAGTATGAGCACCAACCACTCTAATAGAACTAGGGGTGTGATCCCCCTTAGAAGGTACTATAGTCTCTCCTCTGACAGATGCATCATGATCAATTGGTTACTCTGGAACTGATCTCTCCAAATGTGAAAAACTAGTTGATCTAGGTCTCACTATAGATGTAGTTGAAACAAAAGAACCAAAAGGGGAAGGATGATGTGACTATTCCCTAATATAATCAACATTAGGATTAGGACCATCACCATCACCCTAACTACCCAACATCTCATAATTTACATTCTACCTCTTTGTAACCATAATGGGGGACCCATACCTCACTATTTTTTGAATATTGGTCAAGGGGGTTACTATCCCCACATTTGTAGGACTCTATTCCAAAATCATGATAGGGGGGTCCTATTCCATTAGACATATAAAGGACTCTCACCTCATCTATGAAAAATAAATTTCAAATGACAGTATTTGAAATTACTATGGAGGACCCTTACCTTATCGAGATCAAGGGGGCACTGAATCCATTCCTAAAGTGTGTGGGGGACCATCAACCTGTCATCAATAAGCCTCCAGGGGGGTTACTGACTCCATAATATATACAGGGAACCCAAAACCTAGTATTGGTATTCTACCTAAAAGCTCACAATACCCAGATCTACTCAAAGCATTTTACCCACACCTTATCATCATACCCATGAATATAAGGAACTTGAATTATACAAAATGACTTAGAAATAACTCCAAGTGACAAACACTGTATATTTTTTTAGCATTTGTGATAGGAATCTGTCAAAAATAAATTCTCACTGAAAATAAAATAATAATTAATATTATTTATAATGGTATTGGAAATCCATTGTTAATAATTTGTAGTCAAATTAATAGTTATAAAAATAAAAATATGTCAAAAATATTATTTATGAAGTATTAATCATTATTCACAAATAATTTCAGGATAAATTAAATATATAATTATTCAAAAATCATTCATAAATATAAATTTCGATAAATTACAAGTTCGTCACAAATAAGTATAATGAAATAAAAAAAATTAAAAAAAAATTAAAATGCATTAAGAAATAAAAACTATAAAAAAGTCATAAAACAAGTAAAAAATTTAATAAAAAATATGTTTATAAAAATAAAAATGATAATGATAATAGAGTTAGTAAGGGAAAGGAAAATTAGGTACAAGAGGAATGTCAAGAGGATGGAACTTCATCTCTACTATGTGCAAGTTATCACATATACTTTATTATCTTCTCATGCTTTAATCCTTCTACGGACGTTCATCTTCCTACTCTTAATATAATATCTATATAGCCTTATCCCAATCTCTCAATCTATCTCCATACTCAATAGAAACAAAATCCAATGATCTCACACAATCTTACTTCAACAAAAATGATGACATCGCTATATACCATAATAACTGTTTAATGTTAACCAATACCCATCACCCAACATTTCTTTATACCACTCACAGACACCTATATCCAAGCTGCCTCATCAAAAAATAACTCATATGAGGCTATATTATCCCACATTTTATATCAAATAAAATCTCTCACATGAAATAAGTATATGTCAAATACATATCCCAAATATGTGTAAATAGAAATTTAAAAAATAAAAAATAATATTATGTTAATTTAAAAAACCAAAAAATAAAAACTAACTATTATATTTCATTGTATATGATAATAAATATGACTAAAATTAAGATTAGTGTACATACTCTTATACACATTAAACTTTTTAATTGATAGATCAACCATAAACTACATAAATTTAACATATATATTTAGTATCAAAAGTATATACTAATTAATAAATAATGTTACTTACCAACTTCATCTTATGTATACTAAAATTGAAGTGTCCTTGGATTGAAGTTGTCTTTTCTGTAAATTAGATTTATTTTCAAGAAATTTTTCAATGTAATTATGGAAATGTGAAGTGTCGGGAGATAGAGTAAGAATCCACCAATAAGGAATGAAGAAGGATACACATGTATTTAAGTAGATAATGAAAATCAAGGCTACTTTGAAATTATTGGTTGGATATATTCAAGTGGTAAGCCCTTACATCTGATAATGGTAGGGATAGTTTGTGTGGATATGAAAAGTTTTGTCTACAGTCATTTAGTAAGGTTTTCGAAGAAACAAACTAGTGTGTATATTTAAGTATACTTATTTAAGGAAGAAATATAACTAAATTTTTATAGAATCGATTCATATGTTAATGATATTTATGGTTTTTGAAATTAGCGTGATAAATATACTTGGATGAATAAGTTTGGAATTCAAAGTAAAGAGTAAAATGAACATTTTTAAAATACTCTGTATTGAGTATATCAATATTGAAAAGGTCATTAGAAACAAGTTAATATTGTTTAGAATTATTTTGATAATTCCTAGAATAAGTTGAGGCTAGTACAAGATGATTTTAAAGTTATTATGAAGGATTAAGTTTATTTTACAGTGGCTCTAAATTAACTTTAATAATTTTAGAATTTCAGTGATGGAAACTAAAAATTTGGATATGTCATAAAACCTAAGTATGATTCATGGAACAATATGTATGAGTCATTTACAACATAAGAAATAAATATTTATAAAAGATTCACTTTTATAAAAGTAATTTTTTAGTTGTTTATGAGTCATCCATACTCATGTATGAGTAATATAATTCTACATATGTGTCAACTAAAGCAACATAAAAGTCATGCTAGTCTGTTTATGTGTCAAAACTTGGAAAAATTTGATGTTTTCTTCAGGTTGAAATATGAGTTTCTAGAATTTAATTTGTGATGTGGAAAATAAAATGGGAGGAGTTAAGGTTTTCTCTATGGTGTTTTAAACATCATGAAACTATTATTAAACATGAATATAATATGATTTTAAAGAAGATACAGAGGATGTGATTCTTAATAAAGAAAATGTAACTTCATGAATTTCAATAATAATTCCATTGGAGTTGATTTGATGCTTGGGATGTTCATAAGAGTTTAAATCATTGTGATTAGAGCTAAATGAGTGATTTAGAAGATGATCATTATGAATGACTCAAAAGATATCAAATGTGACTAAGATGGATGGTTGGAAAAATTTCCAACAGGAAATAAGTGTCTTATAGATTTAAATTTTCTATAAATAAATATCATATATGAAGATACTAGTGTTAATATTCAATGAACTTAAATGTCACAAAGAATTTGTGATTCAATAATTATATGAGTGGGTCAAGTTTCTTATTGAAATTTATAGACAAAACCAAGTCTATATATATGCTTAGGGGATAAAATCAAGCCTATTTGAGATGCTTAACTCTATATGTTCTATCTAATGTATTTTTTATATCTTTTAATATGATTTATGTCTGGATTTTTGTGGAATATAATTTAAAATGAAACCTGAGCCTATAGAAGATTCAAAATAAAACTTATTCAGCCATTATAGATATGAGACAGAAAATAAATGAAGGTTATTTTTTAATACTCATTAAGTTAGTGGTTAAAATTATAATTAAGAAAGCATGGGACTCACACATGTACAAACATTTGAAAATAAAATATAGAAACCATGGGAAGAAATAAAAACTAGAGTTTATACAGATTAATTTATTTGACTTTCCCACATTAACTAGTCTATTCCCATTTATTAGAATATGGAAGAGAAACTTGAAAAATAATAAATGTGTTTATATAGTAAAGGAATACCCATATCCCAATAAAGGTGTGTTGTCTTGTAAAATCAAAACTCTATCAAGAAATATGGAGCGACTAATGCAGTTAGTAAGACAAGACAACTAATGCCAAAAAAGTAGAAAAACTGAGAAACTGAGTGAACTAGACCCACACAATATAAAAAATGGGTATTTGTGATATATTTACATTACAAAAGGTTAGTTGTGATGAAAATACATCATAGATATAATTTATTAGAAAATCACATCACAATTAAGAGTAATTGTGATAGGCCACCACAATTTTCATTAATTTTTTTGCTATTTTTTATGGAGTTATATTCTGTTATTAAAAGTATTTACAATATAAATTATAGCCATAATAAAGAGTTTTCTCCCATGTTATTTGTGAAAAATTATGAATATCTATCAATAATAACTATCATGAAAAATATTTATTATCCCTTGTAATTTTTTTATGGAGGAACTATAGTTCCATTATAAATAATCACAAAAAAAATCCACTAGAATTTAATAAATATAAATAGACATTAATTACAAAATTAAAACATATTTAACACATTAAAAGTTATTAAAAATAATAATATTATCACTGAGTGTGATGGGAATCAGATGAATCTGGTGGTGTGAACTCTATCCCTAAATTGTGGGTTAATCACAAAACATATTACATCATTTGGTTTAATTACAAACATTGTTTCTCATGTTAATGTCAATGGTCTTACTAATACTTTATCTACATTTCCATCTCTCTAACTAGTCTCTGTATAGTCTCATTTTGAGCTCACAACCTCACATTATACTTTGCAGCAACTAAATATGATGGTTTTACATGCCCTCTTTTCAAGATAAATGATGAAATCACTTTAGTACCATAGTAACTAGCAGGATTAGATTGTGATCCAATACCAATCACCCATATTTTTTGAATATCACTCGCTATAACCCAAAACCATGCCTCCTTGTCAAAAGGTGACTCACACATGGCCTCATATCCACTATATGTCTTGGTCTAACTCTTATGATTCCAGGAAACCTTGTTCTCATATGCCTAATACAATTGTATATATAGAAATTAAAAAGATAGAAAAAAAATATTATGTTAATTTAAAAAAACATAAAAAATATTAACCATAGTCTATTGCTATCTGTCACTAACAATCTCTCAAATAAAAGTAGCATACAATATTTTGGACACATCAAACCCTATAACAGATGGATTTACTATAGACTGCAAAAAATTTATTGTATACATTTAGTAATATATATATATTATTAAATTATACTTACAAAATTTTGATGATGTATATTGAAATTATGACTCCAATATCTGTGCATGAAATCCTATCACTCCTAGTTCTATCGATGAGAAAACGATCTCCTCTTGAAATCCTCCCATGTATTGTATGTTCACAATCCCTTCCTAACTTGGGTGGGGACATAACTCGATTAATTAGGCACACAAGGATTATCAAAGATATCAGTTGATGCTCTATCCATAGCTCTCCTCCAAAAATTATGTAAAAATAGATGGAAACATTCATGCATGCACACCTCTTATACCTCCCAAATAGAGGGTCTCAATATTTCATCAATAGGAGACCATAACCCCTAAAAATATTAAATTATGTAAAAATTTAAAAATTATATACATTTAAAATACAATACATTGTTTGTTTGTACAAACCATCTATTGCTCAGAAATGAGATGGAATACGTGATTAAGAGCGTGATCCCATGATGTCTACATACTAGAATCATAGTTCTAAATAATAACATTCGTCTGACGGTGTGCACAACGGCGGTGGGCTCGGCGTCGGCTTCAGCTTCAGTGTGTACAACGACGGATTTGGTGTGCCTTCCGGATCCGAGATTTCTGCTCGGCTTTGTCCCGGCATGACGTCGGGTCTAGCGTGTGCCTGTGGGCTCAGGGTCGGCTCTAGTAGACTAGAGGGGGAGTAATTTCTTTTTGGTGCTGCTGCAATTTATTTCCATGTTTTGATTTGGTGAAGCTGGGACCTTGGTTGTTTGGCTGTGGATTTGGTGGTTTTTTGGTGGTGCTGAAGGTGTGGTTGGTTGTGAATCTGGTAGTATCTTGATTGTTTATTGTTGTTAGAGGTGAAATGGATGACTATTGGGGAACCCAAACATTCTACAAGGTGTTGCTTCAGATGAGGATCGAGCTGGTTGTCTTTATCAAGCATGACTTTTCGGATTTGGAAGATTGAGAGGGTATGGCGTTGCCATCGGTACCAGGCCTCTGTATTTTTGCACGGGACAACTTGCTGAGCAGCCATGCTTTGGTGGAGGCATTCCTTAATGATTTTGATGCTGGTTAGAAGCACTTCTTTGTATTCTTGTTCTGGGTTGCAACCCTCTTAATTTTCGAAGTTTGTTAATGTCTTGATGTCTTTGAAGTCTTGGTTTCCTCCTTTACCCTTAAAAGGGGGCTTATCCAAAATCAATAAAAATGTCGGCCTTTGGGCCATTCAGTCAACATTAGCCTGACTAACACACAGATGTGAAAAACTATGAAAGTAAAAAAAATTAATAACATAATTAATAAATAAAATAAGATAAATAAAAACAAAATATTTCTAATTATCACTAGTGATTTTCAATTGATAAGATTTCTTACTAATTCTTAATAATTTGTAACAAATATTTCTAATTTGCATTATTTTTTAGTAACTATTCACATTTTAACTAATTAGTGATTATTACTACTAATTAATAATAATAATAATAATTTACTAATTATTAATAATTATTATGAATTATTTTTTTACTAATTAATAATAAATATTTCAAGTTTGTAATATATATCATTAATTATTATTATTTTCACTAATTATTAATAATTATATTAATTTTTAACTATTTTTTCCTAATTATTATTATTTTTGATATTTTTTCTAATAATTATCATTTTTAAATTTTTTTCAATAATTATTCCAATTTCAGTTAATTGTTACTAATTATTGCTAATTTAAATAAGCTCTTATTTATTTTTACTAATTAGTAATAAGTATTGTCAGTTTTTAATAATTTTTAATAATCATTCACATTTTTAACAAATTATTTCTATTTAATGATAATTATAAATAATTAATTTCAATTTTTACTAATTATTTATAATTAATATTAAATATATCAATTTTTAATAATTAATAATAAATATTTCTAATTAGTAATAAATATTACTAAATATTACTATTTGTTACAAATTAATAATTACAATACAGTAATGGAAAAAAGCCTATTCCAAGGGTTTAAAATCATTGGCATAGGACTCCAAACCATTGGTATATTCTATACCTACGGTTTATAGGACCGTTGTCCTATCTTCCACCAGTATAGATATATAATAATGGTTTTGAGAAACTGTTGGTATATGTATTTTAAAAAAAAAGCATGGATTTGATCCCAGTACCTTCAGCTTATATTTCAATGTCCTAACCACTAAGATATAATAATTTTTGCGAACGTAATATGATAAATAAATAAATAAATATATGTGTATATTAAAATTTAAATTAAATTTTGATGCATTCAATGTTATTTGATAAAATAATATGTAAAAAATTCAAAAACCTATACAATCTGTTTTGGAAACCGATGGTATAGGTCTTTGGGTATTTAGGAACTATAAGAATGGTTTTCCAAAACCATTGATATAGGGGATTATTTTGGAAGCTATACAAATAGTTTTGGATAAACCATTGGTATAACTAAGACCTACCCCAATAGTTTTTCCAAAACCACTGATATAAAGTCTTAATATTGAAGTTATCTTAATAGTTTTTCCCAAACTGTTGGTATAAGTCCATTGGTATAGGTCCAATTTCTAGTAGTGACAATAATTATTTAATATTTTTCTTTAATTATTCTATTCATTATAAAATTTTCTAATTAATATTAATTTTTAAAATTTAATGAAAATTATTTTAATATTTTACAAATTATCACAAATTATTTTTAATTAATATTAATATTTATTGATTTTTACAAATTATTAAAAAATATTGAGATTTTTTTTATTTTTTAATATTTATTTCTATTTTTGAAAAATTATTTCAAGTTATTTCTAATTATTAATAAATATTATTAATTTTTACTAATTGATGCTAATTATTATGACTTTTTACCAGTTAAAAATAAATATTTTTGATTTGTAATAAATATTTCAAATTATTACCATTTTTTACTAATTAATAATAATAATTATTGATTTTTATCATTTTTTCCCTGAATATTTTTTATTTTTACTATTTTATAATTTTTACATTTTTAATATTTATTACTGTTTTAACTTTTTATTATTAATTGTTGCTAATTAATATGATTTTTTATTTATTTTTAGTAATTGGTAATAAATATTTCTAATTAGTAATGAAATTTTCTAATTATTCTTAATTATTAATAATTATTAATATTTTGCCTAATTTTTTCTAATTTATTGTTTTAATTTTTCCTAGTTGTTTTTTTCTTATAAATTTTCACTAATTTTTAACAATTATACATATTTTAACTAATTATTGCTAATTATTAATAATTATTAATAAATATCGTTAATTTTTACTAATTATCACTAATTATTATTAATTATTTATAATTTTTACTAACTAATAATAAATATGGCTAATTATTACTAATTACTGCTAATTATTAATATATAATTTTTATATTTTTATATTTTTTGCTAAATATTACTATTCTTTACTACTTGTTTTTTCTAATTATAATTATTTTTTACAATCTTTCACCATTTTGTAACGACTATTCCTATTTTAAATAGTTTATTACTAATTATTGATATTTAATATGATTTTTTTTCTAATTAGTAATAAATACTGCTAGGTAGTATTAAATATTTCTAATTAATAATAAATATTGCTAAAAACTAATAAATGTTTCTAATTATTCTAAATTATTTCTAATTATTAATATTTATTAGTAATTTTTAACAAATTTTACCATTTTTGCTAATTATTTCCACTTTTACTATTTGTTTCTAATTATTACTATTCATTGAAATATTTTTCTATTTTTAATAATTATTCATATTTTAACTAATTATTTCTACTTAATTAGAATTATTAATAATTATTGTCAATTTTTACTAAATTTTTCAAATAATTAGAAATTTTTACCATTTTCACTAAATAATAATACATACTACTAATTAGTAATTAATATCACTAAATATTATTGATTTTTACTCAATACTTATAATAATTATTTATTTTTAATAATATTTTGCAAATTATTTCTATTTTTATTATTTTTATTAATTAATACTATTTTTACTATTTTTACTATTGTTCAATAATTATTTATCTTTGTAACTAATTATTACTAATTAATACTAAAAAAACATAAACAGTGCTAATTATTATTGATTATTAATAAATTTTATTAATACTTAAATTTTTTTACTTTTTTACTAATTAATAGTATTTTTACTCTTTTTTTCCTAATTTTTACAATTTTTACTATCATTTTACTATTTTATACTAATTATATCTAATCCTGATTATTATTATTATTACTTTTAGTAGTTAATATTAATTATTACCAACTAATAATTTTTTTGTATATTATAATCTTATAATTTTTTACTTATAATTTATAATAATAATATTATTAATTAGCTATAATATTAATTTAATAATTACCATTAATAAATTAGAAAAACAATTAATAACATAATATGCAGTTTGAATTAAATTTATTTAAATTATATTAACTAACAAATTAAAAAGAAAAAAAGTCAAATTCATTAAATAAAAAATTTAAAGATATTGTTTAGAAAATACATTTAGACTGACGTTCAAGAAGATACTTGTATTGTACTAATAAGGTAAAGATAAGGAAGAGTAAAATGGAGGGATGGTGGAAGAAGTAGCACACAATGCCTTTTATGGAATCATTTTTTTTGTGATGGACTATTAGTGATGGAAATTACGTCGATAATACTCATATTAGCAATATATTCTGTCATAAATAATGCCTCACGTAACTTTTATAACCCTATAACGACAAACTCTTTGCGATGGATATCATTTTCCATCACAAATAGTTAATTTGTTACGATAGATATATATAGTCAATCGAAAATGGTTTCTATAATGTACCATATTTGTGATAGAATGACACCATCCATTACAATTATAATTTACTTATCATATTTCATATGTTAGTGCCAATGGGTTTTGTGATGAAATCCTATTCGATCATAAAAACATGAAGTGAAAAAATCTTGATACGATAGATGACTTTGTCTGTTGCAAAAAACTCGATTTCTTATAGGGTCTTGAGGTAGAAGAATAAACAGCCAAGCCCTTACAAAAGAGAAATAATCTTCTAGGTTTCAAAGAAGAAAAAGAGAAAAAGAAGAAGTTGAAGAACCCAACCATAGTTTGAGAAAAAATAGAATTTTTTGGAGCAGTTTTGAGAAGGATAAGAAAAGAAGAAGAAGAAGAAGACCATCAAGGATCTGCATGTAGTTTACATCAATACAGGGAAAATGTGCAACAAAAAAATGAAAAACATTCAACCCACAAATGGAAAGAATTACTCAATGAGACTCAAACTCAAGACCTCACTGAGACCCACAAGAGAAGCTAGCATTGAGTTGCATCCTAAGGGTGATATGCATGTATTGAGAAAGTGCAGACTCAAAGTATTCAGTGTTCACTTATTGGGTTATTTTCCATGTAGAGTTTTTCGGGGTTGTATTCTTAAAGACTAATTTATGTTGAGAAGTCAAAAAACAATTTTTGTATAAGAACTTGGATTAGGAAAGAAATAGAGACTAATTTTTTTACTATTGTTGTTGAATATTTAAAGGCATTTGAAGACTCTATGGTTGAGGAAGGCGATCAGTTTTTGGATGTAGTGATATCCTTGGATATCTTGGTGATATACTTCAAGAGGAGAAAGGAACACAAATCAACTAGTGGGATTCTAATTTGAATAAGTACAGTGGGATGTTTCATTTGATAACTTATGTAATATATTACTTCTTTACCTATTTAATATGGCGAAAATCATTTCAAGATAATCCCTGACCAACACACTATAATTGATAATATGATTATATGTGGATAATCTATGTCTCAAAATAATTTGAACGTGATAAGGATTTGTTTTCCCACATTGGGGAAGAACCTTGTAAAAATATATGTGCCATATTCATTACTTTATTTTCATTTCATATAGTTATATGATATGTTGATTAAGAAAAGATAAAGTTATCTAAACTATCATTAGAGGTTCAATGAAAAAAAGTTTTTATGTTTAAAATAAGATTTGTAATATGGTAAAAATTTGACCACACCTGATTCACACCCCTCTGATGTGTGTATGCACTAATCCATTGGCACTTAAAAGTGATATCAGATCTTAGGTTTCCTATAATTGGATATATTTCGAAGGCCCATTTGTGTTTTGATGTTTAAATGAAGTTTAAATTTTAAATCCAGGAGCCTCAAATAGAAGAATCATTTTCCATCTCGGTTATTTCTGATTGGGAGGTTTCAACAAGACCCTACAAAATAGGAAGAAGTAAGAAGAAAAGAAGAAAAAAAGTGTGCAAGGTAAAGGAGTAAACTCCATTAGCTGAAGGTAATTAGAATGGTGAGTATTTTTCAGTTAAATTAGTTGAATATTGTTCCTCTAGTGAATCTAACATAAGCTGTAGTGAAGATGAATTCAACGAGTTTCTACATCAATTTTATTTTGAAATCCAAACTACTATATAATTTGTCACCTGCATATTTGTATACATTAAGGAACTTTATGATGACATGTCAAAAATGGAAATGGATACTGATGAAATGAAATAAGAATTAGTAAAAAATATGGGTATATGGAACACACTCACAATGTTGGTTGAAGCTAAGGATAAATATACTCTACTTGAAATGAAAAAATGTTCTCTGATTGATGAATAATTGAAAAGGTTTGTTTGTGAGAATGCTATGTTTAATAATGTTTTTGGTGAGGTGATCCATGAATTTGAAAACCCACATAGAGTTTCTATAGATGTCAAAGCTCCTCAATTGGAAATCAAGGAAAATAGGTCTAAAAGAGATTGATAATAAATTCTAAGGGGAAAATGGGATGTATGAGGATCAATTTCAGAAGATAAAGAATGTGTGGAAAGACATATTGAGTTTAGTTGAGGTAGATAATTATATTCTCAACATGAAGTTCCTAGAGTTATAAGTAAGACTGAAAAATATAAAAGCTACACAATATGGATCATTACAAATATATTAGAAGAGAGGTGTTTTCAATCATGTTTTTGAGATGTATTTACCCTCAAAAGGCACTCATGATGTTAGTAAAGAGAGTTTGAGTTAATCTGGAGAAGCATCCACCTTAGGTTCATAGTGAAAGGTAACCCATAATTCAATTGAATCTATTTATACAAAATCTGTCTCAACAGTTTCTTCAAATTTAAATTTAAAAAGTGTACAATTGAGGGTGGAAACAATTTCTAATAATACCACCAAAGTATCAAGGGTGTATGTGAGTATATATAGGAAGATTTTCCTCTTAAATAGATCCCAAAAGGTTTTAGTTTTCACTAAAAAACAACAATACTACAAATCTGGAAAATAGTGATACAAAAGAGAAAAGTTCAAGACCTATTAGTTGATGTTTGTGTTGTTGGATGTCTAGAAATAAGTTTATCATCCCGCCATAGATTCCACATAGCGGTGCCCTGAGACGGTGGCCATAAGACCTCAAGCATGCCTCCCCGTATGCTAGAGGCCATCAGCTAGCAGCAATGACCTAGGTTGTGTCTGTAGGGATACTATTCCCTCATAGGATAGAGTGACACACCAGAAGATATAAATAATAATAAATAAGAAACAATAGAATAAGACACCATATGAATGAACCAATATCCCACCATAGTGGAAGAAATATCACAAATATATGGAATTAGAACCACAATAAATAATCATGCAAGATAAATAAACAACTGGAGGAATCTAAATATAATTTGATACCAAAAATGATGATTAGGATGTCATGTAACTATACAAAATAGAGAAAAGGAAATATAGGATACATGAATACATTAAATGCTTAAAAAAATAAAAAAGGAAAAAAGTAAACAACTACTATTAGTATCATGAGCATAGGCTCAATCCTCTGTTCCCTACTCCATTCTAGAAATTATAATCACACATCCGAAGTTGGATGGTTTCATTTTTCTATAATAATAGTCTTGAAGTCTTCTTGGGAACTGAAGGAGGTCTATAACATCCTGACCCAGGTGCCACATGTCGATTCCCTGAGTTGGTTCACCACATGACCTTAGAAACACCTCCCTGTATGCCAGAGGCTAATGACTAGTAGTAAGGTTCTGATATGTGAATCATGGGGAGACTATACCTTCTTTAATTTGAGTAGTACACCAGTGGAAATAAATAAAAAACAGTGGAGTAATATATAACCATAACCAATTCCTATATCTAATGATAATAAAATAATTAGATACAATATCCAATCTAATGAAGAAAAATCGGCCATGATAATGTATGTGAAAAGTTCCTAAAACACAAAACCAAAATAAAGAAACTAATGACTACTAAGAGGGTCCTGAAACACTTCTGGTTACCTCGTCCAAGCTCTATCTCCAATCATCTATATAACACAAGGCCCTTTCCCTTAAACTATCCTGCAACCATGAAATCTATTAGGGTACCGATCAGGCAGCCTTAGTAGGCTGTGAGTATAACTCAGTATTCCACCACCAATGGTGTCCAAAACAATACCTAGTCAATAAAAGTCGATGCTATTGTATAAATAAATAATTACAATGCATAAATAAATAGTTATCACATTATCAACTTATTCTTTATTTATCTACATAAACTTCCTAGGTTGTTGAGGACACTTGTACCTCAATACCTGCTTTGGGGCATACTAAAGTATTAACTATCTTTAAGGGATATCATGTTTGAGAATGCCACTATTGTCGTTCTACATCTCATGAAAATATTATAATTCTATTGTTACCATGTTAGATTTCATGTCATATATCATAATGTCATTGTTAACATTCTATATCTCAAGTCTTGTGTGAATGCCATTGTTACCATTCATCATCTCATTAATTAATTAAAAAAAATCATCTAATTCTCATTAATTAACTTACCAATTAATTAATCTTCTCAATCTTATTAATCAACTAAATAATTAATTAATCCTATCATTCTCATTAATTAACTCAATAATTAATTAATCATGTCATTCTGATTAACTAACTCAATAACTAATTAATCATATAATTATCATTAATGAACTCAACAATTAATTAATCTTATCAATCATATTAATTAACTAAAAAATTAATTAATCATTCCAATCCTATTAATCAACTCAACAATTAATTAATCTCCTCAATATCATTAATTAACTCAACAATTATTTATTCCTATCAATCCTATTAAATAAATAAATAATTAATTAAACATATCAATTCCATTAATTAATTCCCAAATTAATTAATCAAGATTCACTATCCCCGTAATCCCATAATTAATTCATCAATTAATTATATAATTCACAATCTCATTATCTTATAATTAATTTATCAATTAATTATTCAACTCAACAACCCCAATTCCTCACAATTAATTCCAAAATTAATTATCTAACTCAACAATATCAATATCCCATAATTAAATCCACAATTACTTACTCAATTCACATTCTCAATATCTTATAATTAATTCGATAATTAAATATCCCAAATCCCAAAATTTAAAATTTCTTAATTAAATAATTCACCAAAATAATTAATTAAATCTAGGGAACTCAAATTCTAATAAACTCTAGAAGTTATGAAATTTTCATACACATAATGAAAATCATGACTATGATATTTTAACATTAGACCACCTAACTCAATTTGTTGATAAATGAATACCCAATAGAAATACCTAAAAAATGAGCGGCACAATGATGTAAAATGAGATTCAGATCTAAAGTCCTAAATCAATATTGAAAAAATAAAGATATATTAAATATGAATCAAAATATTTAATCCTAGATCTAGATCGACAATAGAATATCTAGATCTAACCCAAAACAGGAAGAACAACCACCAAAATAAATGGATACAAAAGGTAGAGGAACAAAAAACCAAGCGGGATAGGATTCTCTTACAAGGAGGGGTGCATATCTTTGATCTAGGCTTAGGATCATGAAGAACAGAGGTTGGGAAGGCTTGGAATCCATCTGGGAGGCTATGGAATCGAGATAAATCTATTATGGGTTAATCTAGGGTATTTTATAGTATTATATGGGGGTTCAACAAAAATTAATAAATTTCATGGGAATTAAATTGCATATACACGGTTTACTACTTAAGGTGCATAGTTTCTCCTAAGTGTACGCCTTAACCATGCACTTATTTGGGGGGGGGGGTACACATTTACTTCTAAGAGGGAACATAGTTTGAAAAACTGTGTGCTAATCATACAATTTCCCTCTGTTCAGGGTTTCACGGTTTACTGGGATAGGACACACAATTAAAAAAAACCGTGCACCAACCATACACTGCCCTATTTCTTACATTTTTCTCCATTTTTTAACCAAAAAAACCCCAATATAAAACCAAATTAAATGTACTCTACACAAGGAAAAAGATTACTGGTAAATGAGTCCAACACATCTCTAAGAAATGTTGGGATCTTACAATCTCTCCACCTTATAACAGCTCATCCTCGAGCTACGCTCCCAAGAGTATCTAGGATGCTGAGTTTAAAAGATTGGTCTATTGAACCATAATATTTTCTTATCTCTCCCATTTTTTCTCCAACACACATTCATGTTTCCACAGTATGTGAGATATTGTGACAGTCTTTCCGAGAAAAACATTCTCACTATGATCCAACACACATATCAGATGCTCCGAAAAGGATACATCATCCTCAAGATCCACATCATCCACATCGATCACATAAGAAGGGTCAAGGTGTTACTTCTAAATTTTAAAAACATGAAAAAAATCATTCATAACACTTTATTTATATGTAAGATCCAATTGGTATGCCACCAGCCCAATTATTTTCACAACTTCAAATGGTCCAACAAACCTGGGTGCCAGCTTTCCCTACTTCCATATCCTACGATGATCTAACCTAGGAAAAATCTGAAGTAATACACAATGAACATTTGTGAACTCTATGGTCCATCTTTGTTTATTATCATACAACTTATGTCTTCTCTATGTCGTATCCATACTCTTCCAGATCAACTTAAATTACTCCGACTCCTCCTACACGAGGCTTGGTCCCAGCCACTCTAACTCACTAACCTCCATACCACATAAAGGTGATCTATATGGCCTACCATAAAGTTAATCATATTATACCATCTATATCATATCCTGGAAAAGTTTGTTATTGGAAAACTCCACTAATGCCAAGTGCTTCTCCTAAGAACCTATGAAATCTAAGACACATGGTTGTCACATATCCTTAAGAACCTATATCGTACACTTTGACTTCCCATCTGTCTATGTGTGGGAATCCATACACAAAAAAACATGTATACGATGAAACTTCTATAAGATCTAATAGAAGTGATAAGTAAATCATGAGTTGTTTTTGGAATATATAGTCCATGGCACCCCATGCAGATAAACTATCTCCCTAACATATAATTCTCCCTACAGCTCCACTAATAACTTCTTTTGTATACGAAATAAATATGCTACCATTGTCAGTATGTCCACAAAAAACCCAAATTGAGTCATTTTTCTAAGGCATCATCGGGATACCCACCACAAAGTCCAGGGTAACGTCATCCCACTTCCACACCATAATAGGCAAAAAACTACAAAAAAACTCCAAGTCGTTGATGATTTTCCTTCACATGTTGACATGAGTAGCATTGTGTCACATACTCTGTTATCTCCTTTTTCATGCCTGGCCACCAAAAATGTCATCATATGTCACGATACATTTTGGTCACACATGGATGTACCACCCACTTCGAGGCATGTAATTCACACACCAACTCCCCCTGCATACTCAAAGGCACAACAAACTGATTCTTGATGTATATGATCTGATCTTTATCAATTAACTAGTCTAAAGATGTCTTACCACACTCAAGGATTTACCTCAGTGATAGACATTCCAGATCCTCATACTGTCTTTCCTTAATCCATCTCAAAAAATGGAAGACTCCACTAAAACTGACACTAGAATCATCGGTTCTTAATCATCCTGAACCACCACATGCATTTCAGTTGGTAGATTCATCATCTTCCACTTAGTAATAGACTCTTAAAAAACCTGAGTTTTATTTTTTCAGCTTAAAGCATCATCTAAATTAATTCATTTCTCAGGTGTATATGCTAGTTCAAAATCAAAATAATTCATATAATTAACCCACCTCTGCTATGGGAGATTAAAATCTCACTGCTAAATGATATAATTAAAGCTCTTATGATCTGTATACATAGTAAATATTTTTCCAAACAGATAATTCCACCAAAACTTGAAAGAATAAACCATTTTCGCCAATTCAAGGTCATGTGTAGGGTAGTTACATTCATCTGTCCTTAACTACTGAGACCCGTATAAAAAAACTTTATCTACCAACATCAAAAACACTCTAAGTCTAATTCCATAAGCATCACAATACACCATTTACTCCTCACCTATCTCGAGTAGGATCAAAATTGGTGCTGATTTCAATATCTTCTTCAGCTCCTAGAAGGAATTATCACATTCTTCCGACCATCAAAACGTTATCCTCTTCTTGTTCAATCCTAAAAGTGGTGATAACAAATGAAAAAAGTCCTGGATGAACCTATAATAATATCCTTCTCACTCTATAATACTATGGATATCGAAAAAATTATTGGGCTATGCCCAAGAAACAAATGACTATACCTTCTCTGGGTCCACTGACACACCTTATTTGGAGATGATGTGTCCCAAGATGTGTACGTAATCAATATAAAACTGACACTTAGATATATTGGAGTACTGCTGAAGATCTCTCATTTTACTCAAGATGATGTCAAGATGTTGGGAATGATCATCATGTGTCTTGGAGTACACCAATATGTCATCCAAAAACACTACAAAAAATCAATCTATGTACGGATGAAATACTATTTTCATAAAGGTAATAAACACAAATGGTTCATTAATCAAACCAAAAAGAATTATAACAAAATAATGAAGTCCATACCTTCTTATGAAAGAAGTCCTTAGTATACCAGAAGCCTAAACTCTTAGCCGATGATACCATGATTTCAAGTAAATCATGGAAAAGAAAAAACCTCCTATCAACTAGTCTGAAAGATTTTTGATACACATGAGAGGATACCAATTATTTATAGTCATCCAGTTCAACTTCTGGTAATCAACACACAAGCATAGAGTCCGTTCAACATTCTTTCCAAACAACACTGATGAACCCCAATGAGAAATACTCATAGGGATAAATAGCTTATCCTCCAACTCCTCCAATTGAGTCTTAAGTTATGGATGCTCTAACAGTGCCATTATTTATGGTGGAATATAAACTACCTTAGATCCTGGAATGATATTAATAGTGAATTCCATGTATCACTCAGGTGAAAAAATTGATAAGTCTTCAAGAAACACATCTCAAAACATGTCCACTATAGGTGGAAAGACATCTTACTTTACATGTCCATCATGTAGTAACAAACTTTAAACCTAGGCTTTGATATCTCATAGTTCCTGAGTAATTGGACCTTCTTGGCTTGCCTATATATCCCACTCTCCCTGGTGAATATAGTTGTCACCCTTATGGGGTGTAAAAGTGACTCTCCTCTAATAAAAATCAATATGGGATCAATATTATACTAATATTCTATACCTAGACACTACTGGAAAAATACCCTATACCGACGGTTTGTAACCGTGGGTATAGGTCCCCAAACCGTTGGTATAGGCTATACCAACAGTTTGGAGGACCGTTGGCAAGTAATCCATGACAATAGGTCTATACCAACGGTTTTGGGAAAACTGTTGGTATAGGGTCTATACCAATGGTTCTGAAAACCGTTGGTATAAGTAATTAGAAAATCTATACCAACGGTTCTCAAAACCGTTGGTATATGTATTTCAAAAAAGAAACATCAGGTGGGATTTGATCCCAGGACCTCTAGTTTATAACAGAATGACGTAACCACTAACCTAACATGACTTTTGTTAACATAATTTCATAAATATATATATGTATTGTTCTAATTATTTTAAATTTTGATTTGTATAATGTTCTCCGTAGGTATATTCCAAATAAAATCAAAGGACCTTTCCCAACGGTTTTGCAAACCGTTGGGAAAGTTCTTTCTTTTTGTTTGGGTATTCCGGATGAAGGTTGATTTGTGGACACACTTTCCCAACGGTTTGGGCAAACCGTTGGGATAGGCTACCCTTTCCCAACGGTTTGGCCAAACCGTTGGGAAAGGTGGTCCAGAATTCAGCCTTCCCCAACGGTTTGGCCAAATTGTTGGGAAAGGGTACCTATACCAATAGTTTTTACAAACCGTTGGTATAGAAGCGTTGGGAAAAATCATTTTTCCAGTAGTGAGAATTATGTCGAAGCCTCGCATGTCTAGGATGTAGAGATTCTAGAGAAAATGATACTCCCAAGATCCAAGAGAATATCCCTTGCAATAAATGTTGTTTGTAGATTGTTCTTCCAATGATGTATCATAGTTATAACCCCCCTCACAAAATACACCTCTAGGCTAAAACCATTTACAAGTTTTTAGAAAATAAAGGAATGAGAGGCATTAGTATAAAACAAGGAACTAGATAATGTAGAAGTTATAAGAATAGTACCTCTAACTATAGATAGTCCATCCTCACAATCCACAAGTGTAGGATTCACCTCATGCAACTGTCCCATCCCTTTACCATGTGATGCAGTTTGACTCCCATGAGATGCATCACCTTGCTAATACAGGTACTCTTGCCCAGAAATAACGTGTCCACTTCCTCTACTGGCATGTCCTATAGAACTTGAACTTACAACCTAAAATGTTGTAGAAGATCCCCTTACTAAACTCTGATTATGTCTAGATACCCCATTATTAACTTTCTATTGCGGGTTCCTGTAAACTTCTGTAGATGTACTATCGTACCGCAAGATCGTCACTCCACTAATGGTCGGGGACAATGTCTATGATAGTTCCCTAACCTACCTTACTATAGAAAGGTTCCATGTAACCGACTTCACCCCAAAAAAATCTATTTTCCATTGTTCTAGATAAACTTATCATAATGACTCTTCCTGCTCTTAGTAGATGTACCTTCTGATCATCCAGTAGAAACCACTTATCATGCACTGGAAGCTTCCTTTAGGTTCCCCTAAGTAATCAGAGCCTGATTTACCACTTTTAAAAACTTATTCATCCTGAATTTGTTCACCTATGACTTAATTTTACAACTATTTCCTTTATGAAAACATACTTCCAAAGTATCCTCATCCACTACGAACACTAGATAAAAATGATGAAAATTTGTAAATCATCCAACTTAGTCCACCATAAACATACTTCCTTAATAAAATCTCATGAACTCAGCTACTTTTTCATGCCTCAGTGTAATTGAATAGAAGTTCTTAAAGAACCTCCTATAGAATTCATTCCAAAACATACCATCAGCATGTTTGATCACAGCCTGAACATCCCACCAACATTTCGCTGATCCTTATAGCATATAAGAAGCGATCTTGACCATCTTCTTAGAAAGAGTCTCCAAGTGGTCAAGTATAGTCTGGATAGACTCAATCTTGATCTAATCTCCCTCAGGTATAACTTCTCCAATAAAAGTCAAAGGGTGATGTAACTAAAATTCGCTTGTCAAATTAGACAGGCACCTCACAACCCACCCTGAGTCGCTTTCAATAAACTGCATGAATCAAGTAAACTTCTCCCAAAACCACTCTCCTTATTCCTCACTCAACACTATTAGTGCCTCAATTTCCACCACCATATAATCATATCCACCCATGTCCTCCTATCTCCCTCTCTACAAGAATCATCATGGCGGCGTAAATCTACAAGCCAAAAACACACCTAAGGATGATTTTCTCAACATTAACACATTTATGGGAAAACACAAAAAGTCACAACAAGTATTTTCCCCAAACCCTGCCACATGGTCATAACTAAGGTTCTAACACTGCCCTTAACCATCCATCCTACATCTAGGTCAAGGTTAAAAAAGGGTAACTAATTTTCATTATTCGAGTTTCTTTTTTAGACACCCAATTCTTCTCATCTTGTATCATCTTATCACTTATAATTTTCAAACTAGGCACTATTTTCAATTTTATTTTTCAAGAAAGGAAAAATATTTCAATTTCAACAACATACCCAAACCCATTTTCCCATATGTACCTAAATTTATGTATGTTAGAAAATAATCCTAAGTTCCTAGAATGATGCATGCATACTCAAATATCTTTCCATACTGAGCCAAAAGTCAATTCTATGAAAATATCGAAAACAATTTTCGCATTACACAAAAATTATGTCACCTAAGGTGAAATAATATTCCACTATAATAGTAAACAACAATAACAGCAATCCTACCCTAAGTACATGTGTTTTCCCTCGCACATGGGTTTGCAAGTCCCATGCATAAGCTCATGTCCAAGCCTCGAATCTTCCTAGTCTCTTGTCAACCTTTACCAAATAGTAAGACTAAAAAAGAAAAGAAAAGAAAATTGGGCTCTTATATCACTTTGTAACGTCCCAGCCTGGGTGCCACATGCCGGTGCCCTGAGCAGGTTCACCATGTGACCTTTGGCATGCTACCACTATATGATAGAGGCTACTGACTATAAGCGAGGGGTTTATCTGTAGTTAATGGGAGAAATATACCCTCTTTAATTAGAGTAATACATCAATAGAAATAAATAAAAAATAATGGAATAAAATATAACAATAACCAATGCTAATATATTATAACAATCAAATTATGAGATACAATATCTAAACTAAAGTAGAAAAATATTCCATGAAAATGTATGTGCCAAGTGTCTAAAACAAAAAAGCCTAAATAAATACACTAATGACTCCCAACAAGGTCCCTAACCACATCTAGTTCCCTCATCCATGCTCCATCCAAAATCAACCATTAAACATAGGACCCTTTCCCTTAACTTGTCCTATGATCATGAAATATATTTTGGTACTGATCAAGTAGACTATGTGGGGTGTGAGTACAACCCAGTAGGACAACACCAACAGTGTGTTAAACAATATCCAATCAATAATAGTCTATGTCATTTTGTAAATAAATAATCACAATTCATAAATAAATAGTTATTACATAATCAATTTAGTCCTTATTTAACCACATAAACTTCTTGGGTTTCTAAGGACACCCATACCTCAATACCTTCTTTAGCCTACACTAGAGTCTAGACTAACCCCAAGGGATATCATGTTCTATAATTCTACTATTACCATTCTATAACTCATGAAAATATCAAAATTCCATCATTACCATTATAGATTTTATGTCATAACTCATAATTCCATTGTTACCATTCTGGATCTCAATTCTCACATGAATTCCATTGTTACCATTAATAATTTCATTAACTAATTCAACAATTACTTAACCATGTAATTCTCATTAATTAACTCAACAATTAATTAATCTTATTAGTCTCATTAATTAACTCAACAATTAATTAATCATCTCATTCTCATTACTTAAATCAATAATTAATTAATCATCTCATTATAATTAATACACTCAAAAATTAATTAATAATATCATTCTCATTAATTAAATAAATAATTAATTAATCTTCTCAATTTTATTAATTAACTCAATAATTAATTAATTATCTTAATCCTATTAATTAACTCAAAAATTAATTAATCATATCAATTCCCTATATTAATTCCCCAATTAATTTATCAAGATTCACCATCCTAATAATCCCATAATTAATTCATAAATTAATTATTAAATTCAAAATCTCATTATCTTATAATTAATTAATAAATTAATTATTCAACTCAACAACCCCAATTCCTCACATTTAATTCAATAATAAATCATCTAATTCAATAATCTCAATATATCATAATTAACTCTAAAATTAATTACTCAATTCAAAATCACAATATCTCATAATTAATTAGACAAATAATTATCCCAAAATCCCACAATTTTAAAATTCCTTAACTAATTAATTGAACAAAATAGTTGATTAAATCTAAGAAACTCAATTGTTAAATAAATATAGAAATTATAAAATTTACATACACATAATAAAAATCATGAATATGAGATTTTCATATTAAAACACCTACCAACATTCATTGATGAATGATTTCCAAACCAAAATCCCTAAAAATTGAGTGGCATAATGAATTTGAATGAGATCTGAATATAAATCCCCAAATCAAGATTGAAAAAATTAAGATCCCTTAAATCATGATCTAGGTCTACAATCCTATATCTAGATCCACAATATTAGATCTTGAACTAACCCAAAATAGGAAGAACAACCACTAAAAGAAAGGGATAAGAAAGGAGGAGGAATGAGAAACCAAGTGGGATAGGATTCTCCCACCGGGTGGGGGTACAAATCTTTGTTTCAGACTTTAGATCGCAAAAAAGGGAGTTTGGGAAGTCTAGGAATCCCTATAATAGGCTCTATAGTTGAGATAAATCAATTATGGCTGATTTAGGTTGTCTGGGGTATTAAATGGCAGTTTAGAAATTTTATAATAATTTTTGGGGGAATTAATTCTTATATGCACAATTTAATGCTTGAGGCACATGGTTTCTCTAAACTATGTTATTTAATCATGCACCTCTTTTAGGGGTGGGGGTGGTGGGTGGGGGTGCATGATTACATCTAAGAGGGAACAATGTTTGAAAAACCGTGTGCTAACCCTAAAATTCCCCTATATCTAGGGTTTCATAGTTTTCTGGGCCAGGGCACACAGTTAGCTAAAGTCATGAACCAACCACTCACTTCCCACTTTATTCCATTTCCCCAAATTTTTACCCAAACACACCCTAAAGTAAAAATGAAACAAAAATTACTCAACTCAAGGGAAAATAATAAATATAAAAGATCCCAAGACATCTCAAGAAAAGGTCAGGATATTACAAGGCCCAAGATGGGTGCGAGATATACTCTGTAGGCCATGACCAAAAATGTCTAGATCAATGAAATTTGTTCAATATAAAATGAATAATGTTCCAATAATAATAAATACAAGACAAAAATAAATAACTAAGAACATTTAATGGGTTTTACTTGGGATACCCATCCAATTTTACCTACTTTATCCTAAGTCTGTGTTTCTAAACCAAGGGATCCTACACAAAGTGAGTGGTATAATTTATAATAATATATATACTATCCTAAAGAATGTGTTTCTTCTTGGAAGACACATCCTTGAAGTTAAAATTTCAATGGTTTATTTCTTTTTTAAAAACCATTCCCTGAATTTAAATAGAAGCACCCTGAGCCCATCAAAAGTGATTTGAGCAGGACCCTAAGTATCACTATAAGGGATCTATATATGAAAAATAAAATAGGATTCCTTCCCAGATAATCCATGAATAAAGTCCCAAGTTTTACTCTAGGAATGGTGTGATAACATCAAGAACTAAATTATGAGTCTATACCTAGTATCGAATGTAGGGACCTAAGTCTCTCTCATGGCATAGTGAAACCATTTTTTCATTGAGACTCTCTACAAGGTCTCCCTTAGGGAACCAATTCCACTCGTATGGAGATAAAATGGAAAACACATGGGGATCCCCATCCTATATATAGTTAGTGTCTCCCTCTGTGGGTTTTACAATTCATTAAAAATTCAAACAAAAAGTCACGATTAACCCGTACAAGGGGTCCTTAAGTCAGAACCCCTTATTTCTCCCTCAGAACTAAGGTGAAGGAATGTTTTGGCAACAAAAAATACATACTATTTAATAAATAAAACATTCTCAACATGATTATCAAATTGGCCATGGAATTTAATTAAACAACCCATTTATGGAATAAGGTGTAATTCATAATCACTTGGCCAAATCACTTAGTTCAACCATTTGATTTATTTCATGAGGTGTAGGGGCCTAACTCATAGTTTATCACCCCATTCAATTAAATTTATAACATAAGATATTAACTATGAGGAAATCCCCCTCAAGGGGTGTTTATGAAATCTAGGAAAAATAGGAAAATATGACTCTAAGGTAGAACACACCCTTTGGTGTGGTTTAAGTCGAAACTATCAAACAAACGGTAGATTCACCACCCACTAAGGTCATAACAGGGAATTGAAAAAAACTCAATTGAATTTATTTAAATAAAGTAGAGGCATCACCAGAAGGGTCTAGTATGTGACACCATAAAGAAAGTTATAGAATACAATGAAACTTTCATAAAAAACTAGACCACCTACCTTAGGATTATAGAGCATCCCTCATCTAGTATCATCCTTTGAATGTATCTAGTACAAGAATTATTGAAGAAATATTCAAATTCCTTAAATATGTGGAAAATGATCTTTTACCCAAATAGAACCATATAGGAAGAGATAAACTTTAATATGAAGCATGAGTAGTATAGAGCTTACCTAAAGATTTTTTATGCTTCTAATGATGAGAGATTTGTAGCTTAGAAGGAGGATCAATGGCGATCCCTCAATTTGGAAAGGGAGAAACCCATGAGATAGGGGAGAGTTCTTCTATTGGATAAGGGAAAAACAAATAAAGGGTTTATATATTAGGTTCATTAAGGAAAAAAATTGGAATTTCAACCACTGAGACAGGGGTGCACAGTTTGGCCGCACAGTTGGTTAACCTATGCACCAACCGTGCACAAAGACACTACTCTAGAAGAACCCCACATGGTTTAGGTGCACAGTTTTCCTCACCATGCAAAAAACATGTGATATTAAACTATCATGGGAGGCCTAAAATCATGCACGATAATTTGTATGTGCTCTTATGGTTTCATAGAAACCATACAGACCCTACACCCAACATTCACAAGTTTCACGGTTTTGATAAACTGGGTGGGATGGGCTGCATGGTTTCTCCTAACCATGTGTCCTAGTCTTCATCTTCAAAATTTGGGGCTTCGAGCTTCAGATAAGCCCCAGAAACCCTTGAGACCTCCATGAATCAATTAGGAAAAATTATTAAGGCCGAAAGAAGAAATTAAATAGAAAAAATGGTCTGTACCTTTGAGAAAATCTGGGACGTTACAACCTCCACTCCTTAAGATAATTCATCCCCATGTTTCACTTCTGAGAGTAGTAAAATTTCATCTGAGAAAATATTTATCCACTATGCATGTACATCAACCTCCTTCTCCTAGGACTCATCTTAAATGCATCTTTGATTCCATAACACCTAGAATAGAGGGAATAAACTTCCTCATAGAGACTTCATGGTTTGGTTGATGCTACATATAAGATGCTCCTTGAAGGATGCGTCCATCCATAAACAAATATCCTCATGGTTAAAATAATGAGATATGTTGACATGATAATAATGAAGCTGTGATAAGTGGAAGACATAAAGCATGGCACGATACCTTTGAGTTAATTGAAACCAATAGTCTACCAGCACAACTCTATCCCCTATCTTGTAAAGGCCCAAAAAATTAAGGTGATAATGTTCCCTGTCACTGGATTCATATATGAACCAATCTAGGTGATACACAAAGAGAGTCATGATGTCCAACCTCACACTCTAGAGGTCGATGAAGATGATTGATATAAGACTTTTCACTAGACTAAGCTATAGATATATTATTCTAAATTAGATGAACTCACTATGAGGTCTCTTGAATGAGAAGAGGATAAAATAGATCAGCTTCCTCTATCTCTAACCATAATATAGGGGAATAGCATAACCTAATGTAAATAGAATCATACGAATCCATCGACAAAGTTTCCTAAAAGATGTTATTGTAGGAAATCTTAACAAGTGGTGTATGTCTTTGCCAAAAAACACCCAAAGTTAAGGATACAATCCTAAAGAATATCCTCAAACACCAATATCATTCACTCAGATTACCTGTTGGTCTAAGGGAGATATGTTTCACTCAAGAGAACCTATGAAAATAGTGCCTTCTATAACCTTTTCCAAAACCAAGAGGTAAACCCAGAATCTTTATCCAATACGATAGAATGGGAAAGTCAATGGAGGCAAAATATCTCTGGAATATAAAGCCTCCCAAGATCATCAACTAAGAAGGTCTTCTGGATTGGTTGGAAGTTCAAGACCTTGGTTAACCTATTGAAGATCACCCATAATTTATCATTTCCTTCAGGGTATCTTGAATTTTTTTTCATGAAATACATGGTGAAATCATTATATTTCTACTTAGGAATGGATTGAGGCTATATAATTTCATAAGGTCACTGGTGCCCAGCCTTCACTAGTTGGAAGGTGGAGCATCAAGTGATAAAACCTACAACCTACCTCTTCGTGCATGACCACCAATACTAACGATATATGTCTATGTAAATATTAGTAAGCCCAGGATGAACTACCCAAAAAGAGGAATGATATTTTGGCATAAAATCTTATTTTATATTAGAAGGCACCCATAAAATTCCACAATAGAGTACGGTCCCATTCGATACAAAAACCCAACTAGGAGGTGTGTTCTCACCTGTAATGGTCTTCCTCAACATGAGTCCCTAAAAATCTGATAGTTGAATAATTCAGACCTATTCTAGATAGAAGGATTTCATGGATTGAACTGCTAAAATAGGCTATTCATATTGTTCTTGAACCTCTAAGTGCACCTTAAAGAATATATCCATTAACTACCACTCACTACTATCCTCATTGACGTCTTTTATCTATGTTTTCCAGCTCAAGACATTAGCCACAACATTATCCTTTCCTAGTGTATAATCCACCACAATGTTGAAGTATTGTAGGTATTCTACCCACCTTCAATGCTTGAGATTTAAATATTGCTATGCGGAGATGTATTTGATAGTTTTTTGATCTATGTAAATAATAAAATACTCACCCAATAGATATTTCTTCAAATATCATAGAGCATGAACCATGATTTCTAGCTCGAGTACATGTGTGGGGTAATTATTCCCATGAGGCCTCAGCTGGTGGGAACCATATGCCACAAATCGATCTCCGTACATCCAAACTCCACCTAGACTAACCTCAAAATAATCACAATAAATAGTATAGATTCTTCCCATATCTAGTAGAATCTATTTTGGAACTAAAGTTAATATTCCCTTAAACTCTTGAAAAGAGGGCTCACAAGCTTCAGATCAGGATAATTCCACTCTTTTCTTAATTTGGCCCATGAGTAGCATTGTTAAGTAGGAGAAATACTATATAAATTTCCAATAATATCCAGATGTCCCTAAGAAAATGTGTGTGTTGAACACATTAATGGATTTCTCCTAGAAACCATGAAACTCACATTATCTAGGTTAACAGATATTCCTACATTTAAAATAAAATGACCTAAGAAGTGAACCTTACTGATCCAAAAGTGGAATTTTACAAAATTCACATATAGATAGTTCTCTCTCTGTGTATTCAACATGATCTCAAGATGGTTGGTATGGTCATGTATGGTGAGAGAATACACTAAAATTTCTTCTATGAATACTACCTTAAGTGATTCATGATATGAGTGAAAAAACCAATTCATCAGAGCCATAAAAACTTTTGGCACATTCTTAAAGTCGAAAAACATAACCAGATACTCATACATGGTGTACCTGCTCTAGAATGATGTATGTGGTATGTTTAATGGTCTCACACACACCTGATGGTAACCCAACCTGAAATTTATCTTAGAGAAAACTGTTTCTCCTCAGATTTGGTTGAAGAGTTCGTCTATATGAGGAAGTGTATACTAGTTCTTCACTATAATATAGTTTAATCGATGGTAATCCACAAAAAATTTAAGTGTACCTTTAGACTTCTTGGAAAAAAGAGTTTTTAACCCCAAGGAAATATTTTGGGTCAGATAAAATCTTTTTACTATATATCTTCAAGAACATTCTTGAGTTCTTGGAGCTCTATAGGTTCCATTCTATAAGAAGTAATGTACATCGATTCCACACCTGAAACTAGCTCGATGGTTAACTCAACCTCTCTCTTAGGAGGTAACCTAGAGAAATAATCAGGGAATACATCCCTAAAAAAATCCACAAAAGGATGTAATTCTACTAACTCCCTTCCCTGGTCACACACAAAGATACTCACCAACGAGGCTTTCACCTTACCTAGCCCAGTATACTTGGGTCCATCTCGAATCGCCTGGATATCCTATTCTCCCTTACTAAGATTGGTGATACCCTCAGGTGATGTGAAAGACACCTTCCAATGATAGCAATCCATATATTCTTGATAAGGCACAATCCAATCCATTCTGTGAATGAAGACTATGATGATCACATCAAAGATGAATACATTCCACAAGAAGTGATACCCTCCTATCTCAAGGGGGGACTCATTGAACTAGAACATACCATTTTCTAGAATCTAAACCTACCTGGCTCACATTGTCAGATTCCCTCAGGTTCCACTCAGTGATGAGGTCCTAGTTTACTATCTTTGAAATTTTGTTTATCCTAAAGATTTTAACCTATGATTAGATAGAATATGAGATCCAATCCTCAAATCACCTCGTAGTTGTCAACTCATCACCAAATAAGGTTGGTGAAAAATGATATAATTTGGTGAAGTAAGATGAAAATTCCATCACTAACATGTCACCTTACTTAAGGTACATGAATTCTGGAGCACAATATTTTCTTCAGGTCTACATGAGGAAATAATCAAAGAAGGACATCTGGAAGTATGGACAGATCATACCCTAATTTTGGCCGACCTGAGTAAGGAAATCCCACCAATTCTTGGAGGTGTCACACAACATATAGGTTGCGATATTGACCCTCCACTATAGAGGTGTATTTATATTATCTAAGAGATACAACATGGACTATAGCCATGATTCACCTTCCTGGGGTTCACCATCTCCCCAAAAGGTGGGAGGATACTACTTCTGAAACTCCGGCATCAGCTCCATCATAGCAGGGGCATGCTGGGGAGAACCATGTATAGAACGCATGAACTGAAAGAAATTTTCATGGAACTGAGCATAATTTCCTAGTGGAAGATATATATAAGGTTTCTTATGTGTTAATATAAAAGGTATCCCTAGTGTCTTAGGGCCCACCACCTCTAGAGTGTGCTCGTTGCAACTTTCTTGGCAGACAACATGAGAATGTCACATTGTAATGGATCTACAATTTCCAAGTGTATTATTTAGATAAGATTTATAATAGATAGGTAAAGAAATAAAATAAGGAACAAGCATAAGGAATTCCTATAAACAAGAAACACCACTCTACCTACTCCTAAATCCAATTCTATGTGCTAAGGAAAATTCAGATAAGTATCCAAGATACACGGTCTACTTCTCACTACAAATGTTAAGTCAGAGTTATGATATCATATGATAAAATATAGATTCTTATATATGGAGTGTCAAATGCATGGTATGGATAAAAACACCCTTTACTTTTCATTTTTAATCCTTATCAACCAGTAACCATTTTTATTTTTTATTTTTTATTTATTTAAGTTCATTATTATTTATTTTGGTAAAAACATTATATCCTAGTTAATTGAGTCAGAAATTTCAAATTTATAAGTCCTATAAACTCATAATATAAAATTGGAACATCATGTAACTAAATCCTAGATTTCACGTCCAATATCAGGATGTAATAGGTCATGTAGAGTGAATTGATTAATTTAATACCATTTCCAATTTAAGAGTACTATCCCCATAAATCTCATGGTAATTTCTCAATAAAAACAACTAAAGTGGAATACATGGTTAATTAAGGTTTCATCATCAATATATGAAGGAAAAAATATATAGATTATTGTTATAACTTTAATTGAAGCAATTATGTCATCTTGCAAGAAACACTTGAACACTACATGGTATATCAAACAAGGCACCGCAAAAATCACATGTAATACAGGAAAAACATGAAGAAATGTAGAGATGTCATGGAATAATTCTTGAGATTTAAGTCCTAGGTACCTATTATGATGCATGGATTATATTCTCTTATATCATTGGTCCATGGTAAAAGATATCGCATCAAAATATTAATAGTTAAAATTAAGTGTGTCTCCAAAAAATGAAATCCATGAAACTATAAAAAAACAACCAATTACAACATTTACCCATCCCAGATAATTTGGGTTTCCTATAAAAATTGTTTTGCTAATCCACGACACATAATCATTACAAAAATTCCAATACTCATAGTCTTGGGTCTAATTACAAAATAGTAAGATAAAATGAAATGTATGCTCTGATACCACTTTGTAGCATACCGCCCTGGATACCACATAGCGGTGTCTTGAGACGGTGTACAAAAGACCTCAAGCATGCCTCCATGAATTCTAGAGGCTACCAACTATCAGTTAGGGCCTAGGGTGTGTCCATGTGTAGACTATTCTCTCATATATTATAGTGTATCAAAATAAGATATAAATAATAAGAAATAAGAAACCACGAAAGAAGACATTATATGTATAGACCAGTAACCTATCATAATAGAAGAATTATCACAAACAGATGGTAGCAAAACCTTATTAAATAATCATACAAGATAAATAAATAACTTGTGTAAGGTAAATATAATTTTATACCAATAATGACGATTAGGATGTCATGTGACTATACAAAAGAGTGCATGGGAAATAGGGGATATGTGCATATACCACATGCTCAAAAAAATACAAAAGTACAAAAGGAATTAGAAACTACTAGAATCATATTCATAGGATATTTCCTCTTCTCCCATACCCCATTCTAGAAATGATAATCACACATTAAAAGATAGAAGCTTTCATTTATCTATACCTACAATCATGAAGTCTTCTTCGGTACTAAAGATAGACAAAGAAGGGTGTGAGATATACTCAGTAATCTACCACTAATGAAGTCTAGATCAATCCAGTTCATGAAAAATAAAATGAATAGTGTGCCACTAATAATAAATGAAAGACATAAATAAATAACTAAGTACACCGAACTGGGTTCTGCTTGGGACACCCATCCAATTTTACTTTGGCATAAGCCGGTGTGTCTGAACCAAGGTATCCTACATAAGTAAAGTGAGTGATATAATGTATAAGAAGATGAACTGTCCCAAATCTTGTGATTCATATTAGAGGGAGAATCCTTGAAGTTCAAATTTTAAAGGATTATTTATTATTTAAAAAACATTCCTTGAATTTAAGCATAATAACCCTGATCCCGTCACAGGTGATCTGAGTGGGACCCCAAGTATTACATTGAGGAATCTATATATAACTAATGCCATAGGATTCCATCCAAAGTGACCCATTAATGAAGTACTAAGTGTAAATCCAATCCTGGTGTGATAATATAAAGAAATAACCTCTTAGTCCGTCCCTAATATCACTTATAGGGACTTGAGTCTCTCTCATGGAATGGTTCAACCATCAAACCACCAAGCCCATCCATGTGTTCTTCCCTGGGGAATCAGTGTTAATCATCTAGAGGTAAAATAGAAATTGCATGGTGATCCTGTCCCAGACATATCTAATGTCTCCCCAACATGTTTTAAAATTCATTAACAAATCTAAAAAAAGGCATGATAAATCAGTCAAAGGGGTTATCAAGTAAAAAACCCCTGTATCTCCCTTAACACTAAGGTGAAGGCATGTTTTAGAAACCAAAAAGACAAGTTATTTAAGAAGGAAAAAATCCTCAACATGATTATAGAATTTTCCATGACATTTAATTAAACAATACATTTATGGAATAAGGTGTAATGCATTACCACTTGACCAATTCACTTAGTTCAACCATTACATTTATGGAATGTGGTGTAGGGTCCCAACTCATGGCACATCACCCTATTAAATTCAATTTATAACTCTATTAATTAATTATGAGGAAATATCCCTCAAGGGGTTTTTATGAAATAGTGTAAAAAATGGGAAATTTTTCCTATAAGGGAGAACACACCCTTTGGGGTGGTTTAAGTCTAAATGGTAAACCAAAGGGATAATTCTCTACTCACTAAGGTCATAACATGCATGAAAAAAACTCAATTAAATTTATTTATAAATTTAGAGGAGTATTCATAAGGGTATAGTGTGTGGAAACACAATGAAAGTTATAGAATGAAATGAAACTTGTAGGAAAGAACTATACCACATACCTTTGGTTTGTAGGGATTTAGAAATTAATTTTCATCCTTTGAATCAAGCTAGAACAAGAGGTATCAAAGAAATCATCAAATTCCATGAAAATAGGGAAAATGATCTCACACCAAAATAGTTCAAAAGAGGATGAGAGAAACTATACTAGTATGAAAGAAGAGGGTATATCTTGACTCAAAATTTAAAATGCTTATGACTATGAGAGATTTGGAGCTTGGATGGAGCAATGTTGATCCATAGATAATCCATTGAAAAAACCAATGGGAGTGGGGAGGAGTTTTCTTTCATTGGATAAGGGAGAAAGAATTAAGTTTTTTAGATATTATTTTTATTAAGGGTAAAATTTGAATTTTACCCACACAAACAGGGGCAATGGTTTGACTGCATGGCTGTCCAAATCATGCACCAAGACACTACTTTCAAAGGACTACACATCGTTTAGTTGAACGATTTACCTAACCATGCACAAACCATATGAAATTCCACTGTCATGGGGGGTTTTCAATCACACATGAGTGTACTCTTGGGATCACAAGGTTGTAGAGAAACCATACGGCCTAGTCCTCTCATTAGATTTAGGGATCTAGGATCCAGACAAGTGATAAACACCCCCAAGACCTTCATAACTCCAATAATAAAGATAACTAAGTATGAACGAAGGAATTAAAATGAAAAACAATAGTCCATAACTTTGAGAAAATATGGGATGTTACAATAGGGATATTGATTACTAGAATAAAATCTCAGTATACACAAGTCAAATTGGGCCTAGATTAAGGGGGAGAAGAGTTGGATTTAGGATAAAACTTGTTGTTTTGAAATAACTTCATTGTGAAAGAATGATATTTCTCTTAATAATATATTTGAAAATTTGGATAATTTCTATGATTTTGAAAATACGTATAGTCACTGTAATAAAGAGTCTTGATATGTATCATCCCTAGAAAAATATTATAATTATGGGGTAAGAAGACCAAAACACATGTGAAGTAAACAGAGAAGTAAATGAGAAATTCTTCCTTGAGGAGAAAATTGAAGTAAAAGTTAGTTGGAACTACCATGAAGTTATTGAAGAATTATCAGAAGGATATTCAACCTATATGAAAGATATACTTCAATTATGGAAATATATACCACATTATAAAATATTTCAAAAAGTCTATGAACATAAAAGTTAAAGGGATCAATGTGGAATAAAAAAAGTGTTGATTTAAAAAATCTATTGCAGGATTGGCATGATGTTGGACATCCCTGATGAACAAGATAAGAAGATGCCAAAGAAGAGAAAGTTAAAATTGATAAATGTGTGTGGAAGGTGTAAAATGCTATTACACATTTCCACTAAATATATGACATGACTTTCCAAATAAGAATATATGTTTAAAAATAAGGTGAAAGAATCAATGTCTTCTAATATCAAGAAATCTCCTATGAAGAAGAAGCCTAGACACACAAAGAAGGATGACCAAATTTTAAATGAGTGCTTGAAAATATAGTCAGCCTATTTAGAAGAGGCCATAAAATTAGAGCAAAGTGAAAGAAAAAGAGTTCTTTAATTTCTCAATTAAATAAGTCTATTTTAGGTAAGAAGAAAATTATAAAGAAGAAGTTCATGCTATCAAGTGAGGTTTAGATCAACAAAATTAAATAAAATGAAAGTTTGAAGAGGTTTATACATTTTATACCTTCAAGGAAATGATTTTATGGGTTGGGAGAGAATTATTAGCCTTTTTTCACACATTTAAGTGTTTATGAAAGTATAAATTATTTATATATTATATTGGTTTGTGCATTATAAAAAATAATTGAAGTTTGATCATGAAAAAGAAATAATTTTCCATCATGTTCACTAACAATTGGATTTCATTTCACAACTTGTATTAGAAATATTAACTGGTATCATACATGTTTAAAATCAAACATGGTGAAATATGGGGTGAATCAACTTAGGGGGAGCTTTGAAAAAGAGTTAAGTTTATATATATTTATAATTTCCTTTAAATCTATAATTTTGGAAAACATTGATTAAATAAAAGGTTGAGGTTTGATTTTCACACTCTTATTACTATTTTCATTATTCTGAACATGTTTATAAAAGGTTAGTGATTATCTGAAAAATGGAGAGAGAAAATACCTTTCGCTTGATTTGTTTTGATATTCTTGTTCAAGTGAGTTCATGTTTAAATATTTCTTGAAAATAAATTTGACCGTCACCAAAGAAGTGAATTTCAGTTTTGGTACCAGTTTGAGAGCTTATTATTTGAAATTTTTTTGCACCAATTATTTTCTATTGTTTTATACGAATGGTTATCCAATCTATAATCATATTTTATTTTCTGATGACTCATTACTGAGAGAACATGTGGTGCCACCCTTATCTCAAATATGAGTTGAATGAATCTCTCAAATGGGGGAGAGGAACCACATGGGGATAAGATGAGTTTATTAAAATTAAAAGTGTTAATTGGAGATGGTAAAACCATCCCTTTCACCCATGGTTTTAATAAAGGGAAGTAACCTTTCCCTTTTAATTACATATAAATTTTTGGATAATTAATTAAACTTATTTTTTTGAGTAAAATTAATATTTAAAACAAGTCAAAAGTGGGAGATTTAAGTTCCATGGGATTGAAGTTATATATTTTTTCAATTAACATTATTTTAAATAAGATTTTAAATTAAATTATTCAAAGGTAAAGTGGTCGGTTATAGAGTGAGAATCCACCCAATGAAAAATGAAAAAGGCGTCCCATTCATTTGGGTAGAAAAAGAAAAGAAATCATAACCTTGAATACTTGGCTAGAAATATTCAAGAAGTAATCCTAGAAATATGATTATTATATATTTGATTTATATGGATATGACATGTACTATGTATAATACTTTGGTAAATTTCTAGAAGAAACTAGATAGTTAGGTGATTAAAGTTCACTTATTTAAAGAAGAAATATAGCTGATGTTGTGGAGAATCCAATCATGTGTTAATGATCTTTAAGGTTCTTTAAATCACAATGATAAATACACTTAGATGAATAATTTTTAAGTTTTAAGTAATTGGGGTAGTTCACATTATTTATATACTCTATCATGAGTATAGATATACTAAAAAGTTCAATGGAAATAATCTAAAAGTGTTTAAATTATTTTGATAATTACTAGATATAGTCAAGGCTGGTACAAAATGATTTTGAATTTATTTTTAAGGAGTGAGTTATTCTGAAGTGTATCTAAATTAACTAAATTAATAATGAATTTCATTGTGGGAAACTATGAATTTGGATAAGTCTTGGAATCTATATATGAGTCATTTCCATCTTGAGCACTAAAAACATGGAAAAGTATTACTTGACTATGATTCATTATATAGTTTTTTTATGACTCATACATACCTACATAAGAGTGATCTGATGAAATATATGAGTCATCGCAGGTACTGTAGGAGTCATTCCAATTTTCTTATGTGTCAATACTTTGGAAAATTCTAAGATTTATGCAGACTAAAATATGAATTTATGGAATTTAAAATTTGAAGTGGAAAATGAAATGAGATTATGAAAGAGAAATTATACCATGTTATAGACATAATAAAGCTATGATTAACCATGATTTTATCCTAATATTAGAGTATATCAAGAGGATGGTATTTTTGAAAAATAAAAATTAATTTTATAATTTTAAAATAATAATGAAGGTAAAGTTGAATTGATTTTTGGGATGTTTATCAGAGTTTAAATCATTGTGATATGAGTTGAATGAGTGATTTTAAAGCAGATCTTCATGGATAACTCAAAGGAGATCAAAACTAATTAATATATAAAAATGATAATTTATCCAATCAGAAATGATATTTTACCAAATTAAAATTTCATCGAAATAAATAACATATGTGAATATTCTAGTGCTTATATTTAGTGGCATTAAATATCATAATGAATTTTTTATTCAAGCATGAAATGAATTTATTCTGAAAGATTAAAGACAAATGTTGATTCATTATAGATGTTCATGGGATGAAATCAAGCTGGTTTGATATTCTACACTACACATGTTGTAGTTATTTTATTTCTTATAGCTTTGTAGAATATTTAAGTGTAGATTTTTATAGAGTATATTTTATGAAGAGAACCAATATTGTTAAAGAATCCAAAGATTATTTATTTCTCTATGAGAGAGATAATAAGGAAAATAAATTATGGGCATTTTTGTAGTGATCCTTGAGACAATGACATAAATTAAAAGGAAAAAAATAAGGGACACACTAATGTGTAGTCATTGGGAAAAGAAATATATAGATCATGGGAAGAAAGAAAATGTGGAGATTATACAAAAATATTTTATTGGATTGAATTAATTAATTAATCTATTTCCATTTATGAGAATTTAAAATCGATTCTTAAAAAATAGGGGATACACCAATATAGTTGAGAAATATGTGTCACTCAAGAAAGGTTTACTATCTTAAAAAATGAAACTCTATTAAAAAATATAGAGTGTCTAATATTGTGAGTAAAACAATAGAACTAAAAATATATAAGGTTGAAGAAATAAGAAATCATGAGAAATAGAATCTCAAATAATAAGGAAGTATACGAATGTGTATTCCTATTCTGAAGAGAAACAATCTACTGGGTTTCAAAGAAAAATAAAAGAAAAAAAGAAAAAAAGGAAGAAACCCACCATATCATAGGGAAAACCAATGTGAGTCAAACAATTTATAGAAATATAATAAAAGAAGAAGAAGAATAAAACCACCAAGGATCAACATGAATTAATAAAGTGTAGATCTAAAGGATTTAGTGTCCATTTACCAAGTTATTCTCAAAGTATATTTTTCTAGGATTGTATTCTTGAAGACTAATTTATGTTAAGGGAACAATAATAAGTTTCTATAGAATAACTAGAAGTAGGAAAGAAAAATATATTTGGTTTTTTCTAATATTATAGAATATATTAAAAAATTTAAAGACTCTATGGTTGTATAAGAAGATTATTTTTTGGATGCAATGAAATCCTTAGAAATCATGGTAATATTATACAAGAGGAGGAACGAAATAGAGATCAACCACTAGACTTCAAGTTTAAAGAAGTGAAGTGGGATTCTATATTTCATCACATAAGTAATATAGTGATACTTCACCTATATAATATGGTGAACCCATTTTTAGGATAATCTATAGACAAGCCAATATACTTGATAACAAGATTATGAAGGGTAAATTTGTTTCTCAAAATGAATTGAAAACAAAAAGGAATAGGTTTCCCACATTGGGGTTAGACATTGTAAACAAATATGTTCTGTATTTATATATTTATTTAAATTTAATATATTTTTATTCAAGGTTGGTTAAGAAATTATCCATTTTTCTTAACTATAATCAAGGGCTCAAAGATCAAAGGGATTTAATTTTAAAAGAATATTTGGAATTTGGTAAAAAATTTGACAACACATGATTTGACCTCCTCTCATGTGTGTCTGCACTGATCCACCAGAACTTACAAAAGTATGAATCCCATATCTATATGTGACCTATTACCTAACCTAATTCCATTAATGAAAATATAACCTTCTATGGAAATTCTCCCTTATCTAAAACATGGTCTCATGATATCATCAATATGAGACATTAACCCTCCAAATATTTAATAAAATATTAATTTATAAATTAAATAAATTTAAAATATAATATATTACCTATTTATGTATCATTAAGTTCAAAAACATGTGATGGTGAACATAACTAAGAATCTGATCCCATGAAACCAATGGAGAGGAAAGATAATTCCTCCAAATGGAACCGGCTCAACCAACAACTAGAAGTGAAAACTAAGAAAATTAGAAATATCATTCAAAAATTAATAAATAAAATAAATTAAATCAAAATTAGTCTAAATTTATATTTTAAATTACTTTATGAAATTATTATTTAAATAAGTAGAATAGAAACTCTTAGGAATAGTATTTAGAATCATTAATCTGGAAAGGCCTCAACCCCTCTCAGTAGATGAAGTTGTAGTAAAATCCCCACTATATAACATAGATGATAATACGTGAGGCTCATAACTTGGTAGCTCATTCTAAACCTAGCTATGAATCATCACATTGAAATCCTCCCAAGGCATCTGAAACAAACAAATTAATATTATGTGAAAATAATATTCATACAAAAATAAATGTTGAAAACTTAGAAATAGTTATTAATATTAATTAATATATACTTATCATGATTGTAAGGATAACATAATACCCCATTTTTATCCCTATCTTTATATTCATTAGCATAATTATATTCATATTCTTCAAAATAATCATCAATTTTCATAAGATCTTTAATTTAATCATCTATCATTGTTTCAAATTCATTGATAATTATATCATCCAAAAATATCAAAACCACCATCATTTAATTTCAAATTCCCGCCAACAATATATATATATATATATATATTTGAGTCAAATATTTATTTGATGATGTATATTGAAAAATTTCTATATTTTTTAACTCTAAAAACCACTTTCATTTTCAATAAACCAATTTACATGAAATTTTATTTTATTTCAGTCCACCAATCATTTAAATATCTCTTTGAAGAAAAATAATTTACATAATAAACTTGATATTCTTGATGTGTCAGCATAAATGGTTTATTTTATACCAGATGAATTTTAAACATAATGTCAAAAACTCCATGACACAGATGAATATGAAACCCTAGATTGAAATTAATCCAATGAAATTTTAATATTGTTAGAAAATTATATGTTAGATAAGATAACTCAATTATTTCATCCATCATTCTATAAAATTAAAATTAGTTTTATCTATGATGGGTTCCTCTTAAATAAACACAACTATTCAATGATTTTTTTGACTCACTGTATGTGAATTTATGAAACTAAACTTGATAAACTGCATTTGAATTATAAGATTTTACCAATTTTTATAGTGGCATACTCAGTACACATAATTTATTATTAAATCCATTTATATGTTTTAATAACTAAAAAATATAAATTATTTTTTATTAAACAATAAATCATATATTTATTTCATATGTATGGTTGAAACCAAATTCAACTTAATATTCTTTGAAATCAGAACACAAAATTACATTGGCATCATTCTTCAATATCATCTAAGGTAATTTGTGTGATTTTTTAATATAATCATCATATGATCTACATAACATATAATAAAAATTTAATTTTTGAATAACTTAATGAAAAAATAAACAATAGAGAAACTTATTATATGAATGAAAACATTTCTTACCAATTGAGTATAATATATGTATGAGATATGTGTTATTCGTCATCTTAAATCCATCATTTATGTTCACTACAAATTACCAAGCCCTCATTGATTAAATACTGATAAATTATTTTTTTGTGTCACTATAAGCATTTCCTTTATTATGACCCATTCGATTATTTTTCAAGGAATATTCTGATTAAAAATAATAAGAGAAATAATATGATATTTACTTCCACAAATACACTTTTGTAATTGACCCTTCAAAGAAGGATTTTTTAAATTCCTTACTTTTCAATTTTCACATACATATCTCAAATGGATACATCTATAAATACTGAAATGACCCTCCACATTTGATTTATATAATAAATGTTATATTAAATGTTTCAATGAATCAAAGAATACTGGTGAAAATATTTTTTATAATTTTCATAAAGTTATACCAATATCATCTTGTGGATTACTCAATGTATCAAAAGTTTAGGTTTTAAAAAAATATCTTAAAAAACATGATATTTTGATAAAAAAATCCGAAATTAATGAATTAAAAAGCCCTTTAAGATCAATAGATAATAGTATTTATATTATGATATGACAATCTTTTCTTTTTAACCAAGTAATATGACCATTTATAACATAATGAGATAAATTATATGTATATCCTTCTAGTATCCTCTGATCTACCACCTAGTGATATAATAATAAAGGAATGTCTTTAGAAAGTATATAATATACTTTTGAATTCATTAATTATATCTATCATGAGATGAACTAACAAATTAAACTGATATATAAGATCCTAAAAAATACTTCACTTTATTTGATTATGATCTCTCCCAAAGTATATTGTTTTTTAGGTTTATATTTGGTTTAAAAGTAATATCAGGTAATGAAGAGATGACATTTTCCATCTAAATACTTGAGAAAACTATTGGAGGTCCTTCTCTTTCAATTCTAACTTTCATAAAATTATTTCTCTACTTTTATAAAGGATGGTCGGTTGGAATAAATCTCCAATGGAAATAAAAAATATGGTTTTATTCCATCTAAAAGTATGAACACTTTATTATAAACCATGAATTATGAACATGATTAATGACCATGTATACTTCATCTAGATAATAAAATAAATAATTTAAAGTCACTAAAATTATATATTAATATTTTTCTCTTTGTAAAATTCTAGTTTTCAACTACATCATTTATAGTTTCAACACAAGTCCATAATAAATCTAACTCATCAACAATGGGTTCAAATAAAAATCAACATTCTTCTTTGAATATCTTGGAATTAATAACCCCAAATAGATATAATATTACTTCATCAACATCTAAGGAGATAATTTTAATAGTGTTTTAAAAATAGGAAAATAAGAATATTGACTAAAATAATCGGAAAAAAGGAGAAGAACCATATATAGAACAACGTAACTATAAGCTAAGAGGCTTTGATGAAAAAGATGAATAAAACAGATCAATGTGCTTCCATGAATCACCATCACTAGGATAATTTAAGATTCCATTTATAGAAATATTGTATTGATTCCATGTCATGAATGAATATATGTTGTGAGATGTAATGTCCTGGACCTAGAATCCACTCAACAGTTCCCCAAGCCTGATTATCCACATGGCCTCAAGCACGTCTCCCCATACGCTAGAGGTTGCCGACTAGTAGTGAGGTTCTAAGCAGGTGATAGTGGAGAGACTATACCCTCATGTTAGAATGGGACAATAGTATAATAAATAAAGAAACAACACATAATGCTGGAAGATAATAATAAAAACAATAACTTAGGATAGAAAACGATAATATACAGATATGCATGCATGTACAGATAATGATACAAGCTAAACAGTAGACATACATCAAATATAAGATGCAGTATAGTATAAAAATGATAAAATGAAACAAAATACCCAAAGGAGATCTCCACGAGCATCCAGAACCCTAGCCTAGTCCTGTTCTTCTAACTCCCAGGTACCAATAAAACAACACAATAAAGGGTCCATGGTCCTAAAATTAAAAGTTCTACTTGGGTACCTCAGTGCAATTGTGGCTCAAGCAGAGTGTGACAAACAATTCCAGTAGGCAACCACCTAAGTTTTGTTCCATCCAGTCAATGAATATATATATATAAATAGTGCACATGAATATTAAAGGAAAGAAAGGAAGTACATAAAATTAAAAATCATATAAATTCTACATTCTCATTTTATGACCATTTTATTCATTCCATTTCATTTATGATTTATGTCACCAATCTAACATTCATACCTGTATCATTTATAAACAACTACATTTAACCATTAAATTCATAGGTCTCAAGACCTGACACATAGCACGACGTCCCCCATGATAACATGATCAAAGGATTCCTAAAAATGTCATCCATAAAGTTTAAATAAGACTAAATCAAATCTTGTGTTTTTTCTTTCCAGATAGATCATAAATATCATTTAAATCATTATTAAATTTATAACATATGCTTGCCTTAGTAATTTCTATGTTGGAATCCCGATATCACTCTAGGTATAATATAAACCAACACCCTATATGCTCATCCATAGAGAACCTCTCAAGAGCCTAGGTATCACTCTAGGTGTGGTATAACACCCCTGTTAATCTATTATGTCCTCGGTGTTCCACTAAGGGATCCAAAGTATCACCCATGGAAATATTATCAATTCCCTTTGATTCCATCCATGGAATTATCATATGAATCCATGCATCACTTGGCATATAATTATCAATCCCCCCATGATTCCATCCTTGGTAGTCCATATTTGGAGTCTATGTATCACACATTTATAAGCATGATAAATTCCAAATGAGTCCATATAGTACATTTATCATTTCAGCCCATGTGTCACCCAAGGCATATAACATTCAATATCAATCAATCAATTCAATTATACTAAGGTTTATCACCCAAATAAAATCAATTTAAAATGACCTCAAAAGGTGACTCAAGTCATTTTCCAAGAAAAAAAGGATTTCCATTTAACTATAATATCAATCATTATCATATAATCAATTTCATTAGCATTACAAGGTCAAACCGAGAACATCTCATTTACAACTCACCACATAAGGTGAATCACGTCATTGGACTACTCAGAAGGATTGTCTTTAATTTATCTAATGTGGGAATTTCATTAAACAATAATCTCAATCTTAAGCATTCAAAAAAAAATCATTCAAATGTAAAGAAAATAAAACATAATAAACCCCACCCCAAAAGGTGTCTTAAGGTATTTTCCAGGCTTAGTAGGCCTGTCTTCCAAATAATAACATGGGAAAGACATAATAAATGACCTCTCATTCCTGAAAACCCTAACACATAGAATGAACTCTATTCAACTCATATAGTTAATTCACATAAATAAGGAAATTCAATCTGAAAAAATATATTTCCTATCCAAGGCAAAGGAAATGGTCATCCACCCCTTCATATTAATTTCTTCACTTACAATTGAAATCATAAAACCAATCATTATTTATTCAAATTAGAATTCATCAAGTATTGAAATTAACTTCATAATCCATTTCACATTTTTCATCCTAAGTAATGGGTAAAGGTCACACCCTAAGGCATCCAAATTATATGCCATCATAATGGCCATTTAAATAACCAACACACCCAAAAGGGTTGTTTTGGGTTTCAAGGTCCATAACCTATAACAATTTACTAGTGTGACTCATTAACTCAATAGGAAATACCTATCAATTCATAACAAGGATCAAAATCAACTTTAATTCACTTCCCATGAATTGGGAATTCTACACAATGATGTATATATAAATCACCCGACTTTAAACAAAAATCATGAGACCACCCACCTTATGTTTATGACATATCACTTATCCAATATCAAACTATGATTTGATCTAGTTTGGAAGAAATCAACAAAATTAACTTCCACCCTGAAAATAGGTAAAATTACCTCACACCAAAATTGCATAGATGATTCGAAAATAAATGAGAAATGACACAAAAATAATATATAACTTACCGGTGCAGATCCATAGATACCGAAAACAATTGATTCTAGATTTGGAAAGAAGATAAATCAACATACCTAGAATTGGCTTGGAAGAGTAGAAACCCATGAAGGGGTGGATGTCACATGGCTTTTAGGGGGAAAGGAAAATAGAAAATAAATATTTAACCTCATTAAGGAAAAATGGTATTTTCAACCCCCAAGAAAAAGTTACAAAGTTTGGCCACATGGATTGGAAAATATGTACACTAACCGTATGACACCTTTAACTTAAGAAACCACCTCGCACGGTTTGTCCCACACGGTTATCCTAACCGTGAATAAATCATGTGATGAATAGTTCTTAGGTACTTCCTAATTTCCACTAACTGTGTGGGAAAGGGGCATGGTTTAGAAAAACAATGTGAAACCCATGCACTTCACACTTTTTCCATGGAACAGACCGCACAATCTACTATTGGGGGCTGAACAACTTCAGAAAAATCGTGTGCCCTATACCGACCACCCAAACCATGATTTTCAGACCCTGGTGCTCTTGAAACTCAATAGGGTACCTGATAAATCTCTTGGACCTTCACTCACATCAAAAAAAACACATCAAAGTGTTCCAACTCTCAGAATTATTTTTCAAAGCTCAGTTTGTAAAATGAGCCATCCAATAATTACAAAAGTTCAAATTCCCATAGAAAATCATATGGTCCAAAAAACATAGGACCTTAAAAAATCCCCACCATAGAAATTATTATCCCTGAGAAGCCATGGGGACACAATGAAAACATCACTCAACCTATAAGTGTCATGAAGTCTTGTTCAAATGGCCATGTTTCATTTCCAAATAACAAATTCACCTCAAGTATTTCTTAAGCTTACTATGATTAAGTCACCTAAACTTGATCCAGATATTATTATACTATTGAAACACCAGAACTTTGTTTACCAGTGCCTGCTTAACTAGAGACACGATCACTTCATCGTCTCCTTAAACACCATCCTTTTGGTGCTTCACACCAAGGGTCTGAGAATTTAACGGCTAATTCTGAATCACGGATCCTCTACCATTGGACTTTCCTTAGAGATCATGTCCTATGTGTTTTATCAATGCTTCTCACTTGAATTATTCAACTGGGCAATCATGAATACACTTGAGGTTGTATCAAATACCCCACTGAAAGGTAATGGTTGAATATTGATTGACCAAACTAAAACTAGATGCACATTATTTCCTTGAAAGGCACCACTGACCGATAAACCACACCCATATTAACCTAGATATGTGTTTTAAATGGTTTCCCTGGACTGGATACATCTAAAAGAAGGAAAAAAAGTCAACCCACTTCAGTCAAAAAATCTCGAAAACACCCAGATTAGATGGATAGCGAGTTTACAAACTAAACCATAATTCCTTATCTTAAAGAATCACATGTTCACTATGAGCATGCACACTGAATCCCATACTTGACTTGTAGGGATATTACCATATCAAACCATCACCTGGTAATTTAAACTATCATGCCTAAATATGAACAAAGGCATATCCCATATATAGACCACTAGAATTGTTAACCTTTGAGACATCACATCCGAACCTAACAATAAGAGTGGGATAACATTGGGTTCATTTAACTGGAGTTCGAGGAACTCACCATAGGTATTCCATAATCCCTGTTATAAGTGAGAAATTAGTACAAATACAAGACATACATATAATAACATTGACTGATCCTAGAGAAATGTCCTCTCGATGGTCATGCCAAATGAAATGAATAGTTTCTAAGAGTCAATTCAAGCCATTCCTACATGGAAACCTAAGTATCACTGAGGACTACCCAATCCCCAAATAAAAAAAACACATCTACTGTTACACTCATATAGAAATAAAAAACCAACACAAATTTTTTTAAAATTTAGTGCGATGTAAGACCAAAACTCTCTTAGTGCATCAAGGATGAGGTCAGGATAGGGGATATTCTCATCTCTAAGACGAATACACTAAGAGAGTACTAAGAAAACCGTAAGAAAAAATTGAACCATAACTAGTCAATACCTTGATATAAGCTCAGTTGCACCTGCAGATGCATCATTAACTGAACCATGAGACTTAACCACCCAAGGAATCTTGTGATCATTCAAGCATAACCACTAAAGTCTATTTGATACCAAAAATGATTCTCAAGGATTTTGAACCCTTCCAACCATGTCATATTCATGCTATAGAGCAAGCACCGGCAGTTACAAGACTTAACAGCCCCATGGGTATTGAAAATTAAAACGACCATTTACAAATGGTCCTCTCCAATTGTGCTCCTTCTACTTGTATGGACACATTTAACAGAATTGATGTGATGCTACCCACCTTAGGAGTGTCTTAGTCACAAAAATAAAGGATAAACTAGCCACTCACAAGCATGCTAGATCATATTAACCTTAAATTCATGTGTGAAACTCTTTCAAGTCATGCTCACACATGTCAAAACATATGAGGAAAGACCAAAACCAAATTCACTGGCATGTCAAAACACCCTTGTATATAAGAAGTCCTCTCAAGCATTGGGACAAAATTTATTTATTTAATTCACATGTCACTATAATTCAGAATTGACCTAAGAATGTACTCAACAATATAAGGTTCAATGATTACACATAATTCAAACGGTTCTTTACAACTTTTAACAACTCAACAGGTACCATGTATATCAACGCATACTACCATAAGATTACATAAGTAAATGACAAATCCTGAATACTATCCATAAGATATCTACGTAATGAAATTAAGTATCATATGGATAATACAGAAACTAGCTCAAAATAAAATTATCTCATATGACCATAAAACATACTGACAACATCTGATGTCACCCAAGGAAGGAAAATAGGGCTATAAGACTGACTAAGTAGTTGAACATGCCCTTGACATGTCGAAACTTCTGAAACTGAGCATTAATTAATGATCACACCCATAAAAATGGTCCTAGATACCATGAATACCCATCCGAACAAGGGTTCCATTAGAAATTAAGAGTCCTAAAAGGGACAAGTATAGTCAAACAATACCAATGAAGAGAAATATCATAGTATTTATAAAGAAATTCAATCACTAAGGGTGATAAATACCATGGGATAACATCTTTATGTGATAATTCACATAAAACCTATCACTAGGTCATGCCAAATAAATCTCACTAGGATCAAAATCCTTTTATTCAAGCCATTTCTAAAAAGGAAAATGGACTATGGAAAATTCTAATGATTCTATTCCAAGGAAACTAAAGAAAAGATTAAACTACCAATATATGAGGGTTTAAATGAAGGAAACCACTATAAGTTCCATTATTAATTCACTTAATTTATTAAAATCAACCTTTAACATTTCACTATTTATAATAAAACATCAAGTACCCATTTTTAAATAAAATAACTTTGTAACTTGATTTAGCTTGCAGCTCAAAGAAAAAATAGGAATGTGTTATCAAAATTACTTTTAAAAATTTAACATTTTAGATATCCCATTATAAATTATAAAAGTGAGCATATAAATTACTTTAAGTCATAATAGATAAGGTGACCAATTATGGTCCCATTAAGCCCACCTGGGTTTATCAGAAAGCTACCCATCAAAATTTTCTTAATTTTTTAAAATTTTCAAAACATACACAGTGTGTTATCTCACAAGAAAAATTCCCCAAATGACATAGTTGGGTCTAGTAGTTCATTTAGATACTTAATAAATTGATTTCAGATAAAATTTAAACTACTTATACACTTTAACCATTTCAAACATATACCACATGGCCAAATCTATATAGAACAGTTCTATTATATAAGTCGCTATCCACCAATCTGTAAAGTGCCACACACATTACAAGATATAATTTGGATCCCATTAATAAAAAACATTCCATTTAAAATTTAAACATTTTATTCCCTTATGATTTAAGGGTCTATAAATATTTATATAAGGCCCAAATGATGGTTTGAGTATACAAGTTACCCTTTCCCAATTATAGGGCACCCAAACACTTTACAACTGAAAACTTTCACCCGTTTAAATCACCACCATTAAAATTATTCCCATTCTACCATTTTACATATATGAAAAACAAACTAGAATGCTATCACAAGAAGTAGACACAACAGAATTTGATATAACCACAAAATCATGACATATAAACAAAAAATCATGCTATCTAGAAAAGGCATACTAAATATTCAGGAAGCATGGCATATAAACAACTAATTATGTCATTCAAAGAAATCATGGTAAAAAATACCTAAATAGGTACAAAATAATCATAACATATCACCAAAGGAACACAATCAAATCAATAAGAAAGCTACAAATTCAACTTTATGGCATGTAATATGCATGAAATGTGAATTTCTATGTGCCTATAATGATGCATGTAGTGCTTCTTCCTTACAATACCGGGCCAAGGGAAAAAAATACCATAATATCATAAATCAATAAGCATAGGAAAGTAACTCATTAAACCAAGGTGAAATCAAAATCAATAGTAATATTGAATATCTTGAACATTAATTGCAACCCTAGCCACTTGGTCATTTCCCCATGGGCGGGGTGATTAGTCCAAAAGACAACTATTTACTAAGCCCCAACACATTCCTGGTTTCCTGGGTACCAACCCAAAATAGTAAGACAAAGGAAAAATAGGCTATAATACCAATTTGTAATATCCCATACCTAGAAACCAATCAACATTACCCTGATCACAATTAGCCACATGCCCTCAAGTGCATCTCCTTGTTTGCTAGGGGTTTCTGATTACTAGTGAGTGTCTAAGAAGGTGATAGTGGGGAGACTATACCCTCATGTCAGAATGGATAAATGGTATAATAAATAAATAAACAAAAGGAAGAAGTGGAAGATAATAATAACAACCCGAACTAAGGATGGAAAATTCCAATATACAGATATTCATGCACTTATAGATAATGATAAAAGCTAAACAATAGACACACAACATATACAAGAAGCAGTACAACACTCAAATGATGAAATGAAATAAAATCCCCATGGGTGATCTCTACGAGCATCCTAAGCCCTAGCTCATTCCTCTGCTTCTAACTCCTATGTACCAGTAAAATCACACAAGTAAGAGTCCATGGTCCTACAAATAAAAGGTCTACTTAGGTACCCCAGTACAATTGTGGCCTAAATAGGGTGTGAGATATAATCACAGTAGGCAGCCACCCAAGGTCCGTTCCATCCATTTGGTGAATATATATATATATAAACAATTCAAGAAGATATATGGAGAATAAGGAAGTACTTAAAATTAAACATCCTATAAATCCCATGTTCTCATTTTAGGACCATTTCATTCATTCTATTTCATTTAAGTGTTAAGTCACTGAATTAATAGTCACATCTATATCATTTATAAAAAACTACATTTAACAATTCAATTAATAAGCATCAGGACCCAAAATGTAACCCAATGTACCCCTAATAACACGATAAAAGGATTACTGAACGAGCCATTCATAAGGTATAAACAAGGCCGAATCCAAGCTTATTATTTTTGTTGGAAGACATGTCAAAAATCTCATTTTATTCATTATTAAATTTAGAACCTGATACCATACAAGGAATTCCATAGTAGGAATCTAGGAATCACTCCAGGTATAATATAAACCAACACCCTATAAGCCTATCCATGAAAAACCGCTCAAGAACCCAGGTATCTCTATAGGTGTGGTATAACAACCCTTCCAATTGATACCATCCTTGGAATCCACTAAGGGAGACCAAGTATCACCCATGTCAATATGATCAAATTCCATTGAGTCCATCCATGTAATTTTTATATGAATCCATCTATCACTCGGTATATAATTGTCAAACCCCTCTTGAGTTCATCCTTGGTAGTCCATATCCAGAGTCCAAGTATCAATCAGGAAAAAGCATGATAAATTCCAAATGAGTCCATCCATGGAATTTTTTATTTGAATCCATGTGTCACCAAATGAATATAACATTCAATATTAATAAATCAATTCAATTATTGAAAGGGTTATCACCCTAATAAAATCAATTTAAACTCACCTCAAAAGGTGACTCAAGTAATTGTTCATGATTAGAAGACCCTCCATTTAACAAATCATATAGGGATTTTAATATCAATAATTACCATTTAATAAATTTTATTTATCAAGAAAATTTCAAACCAAGAACATCTCAGTTACAATTTACCTTAGAAGGAGACTCACAACATTGACTAACTTAGAAGGCTTGCCTTTAATTTAACTCATGCAGGAATTTAATTAAACAAGCATCTCAACCTTAAGAATTCAAAAAAATCATTCAATGGTCAAAACTAAAACCAAACAATCTATACCCAACCTCAAAAGGTTTCTCAAGTTATTGTCCAAGATTAATAGGCTTGGCATCATTCTTTAGCAACCTGACACATGGCATGGAATCTATTCAAATCACATGAGAAATTCACTTTAATGAGGAAAGTCAAGATTCAAAAAGATATTACATAGCCAAGTACAAGGGCATGGTCATCTATCCCTCCCTAGTAATTAATTTACTTACAATTGATATCATGAAACCAATTATAATTAATTATAATTATAAATCATCACGTACTGAAATTCTCTTCATAATCAATTTCACATTTGACATCACAAGTAAGGGGTAAAGGGAAAAACTTATGGCATACAAATCATATTCCATCATAATTTCCATTTAAATAACCAACACACCCAAAATGTGTTGTTTCAGTTTCATGGTTCATAACTTATAACCATTTACTAATGGGCATCATAAACTCAATAGGTTATACCTATCAATTCACAACAAGGATCAAAATCCTCTTTAAGTCGCCTCCCATAAATTTGGCACACGACAAAATTCCGTATATATAAATCACCCAACTTTAAATAAAAGTCATGTGACTACCTACCTATTGTTTAGGACATATCACTCGTCCAATATCAAACTCTTACTCCATCTATTTTAGAATAATTTAATGAAACAAACATACATCTTGAAATCATGGAAAATGATCTCACACCAAAATAGCATAGTAGATACCAAAATAAACTTGGAACAACATAAAATAAATGTAGAAATAATCAATGTGGATCCATAAATATTGAAAATTCTTTATTCCAGTGTTAGACGTAAGTGAAATCAACATGCCTAGAATAGGCTTGAAGAGGAGAAACAGGGAAGGGGAGGAGATCATACAATTTGCATGGGAGAGGAAAAGAGAAATTGGGGATTTGACCTCATTAAGGGAAAATGGTACTTTCACCCAAAAAAACCAATTCACATAGTTTGGCCACACAACTTGGCCAGACCGTGAACAACCTGTGCCAAAACTTTTACTTAAGAGACCACATCACACGTTTTTCCTACACGGCTATCCTAACCATGGAAAAACATGTGATGAATAGTTCTTATGTACTACATAATTGGAACAAACCATGAGATCTGGGTGCACGATTTGGAAAAACTATGAGAAACTGATGCACTTCACCCTTTCCCCTGTAACAGGCCACATGATTTGTTGTAAGGGGCTACATGGTCTTAGACAAACTATGTGCCCTATAAAGACCATCCAAACCATTATTTCCAGACCCCGACACTCCTAAAACTCAACGAGGTACCTAAAAAACCTCTTAGGAATTCATCCAAGTCTAAATACAACACATCGAACTGTTCCAACTCTCATAATTATGTTTTTAAGCTTGATTTGTAAAACAAACCATCTAGTAATTACCAACGTTCAAATTCCCTTAGAAAACCATCCATTCAAAAAACACATGACCTTACATGATATAAAAACAAACACTAGAATTTATGTGTATGAAGAAAATACCTCAAATATTTTATAAGAATAAGTTTGGATTCTTAATGTTGAATGCATGGCTACCTTGATTGTCCACATGATGAAAAATTAACTAAAGACTCATGATCGCCATAATATAAGATGTAATCATTTGAACCAACATGAATCCTTTAATAACTAAGACCCAAATTATGGAATTTTTTGTTTATAAAAATTTACATCTATCCCATTTCCCTCTTGTTACAAATATTTAACGAAATAAAATAGTTGATTGAAACATATATTAAAGATTACAAAATCTAATTTAATAGCCATAAATATTTTAATAACTTCTAATTTTATTTTATTACATCCCAGAAATAAGGCCTCCTCAATAGATTTCAACAATTAATCAAATAAAGATAATTTCTATTAAGAATTGAAATTTTTATTATGAATTTTTATTTCTTGAAACGTAGAAACAATGACCTTGTGTAATAAATTTTGAAAATATAATGAATCAATAAAAATAAAATTATATTTTTATTTTAATTATGTTCACAAAGTTGATATCAAAAAACGTAATTTTTTTGAAAACCAAAATGTAATAGACGAACTACAACAATATAAAACATTTCAAAGATTCGGATATCACTTTACTAATAATGGAACTTAATTTCCCTTCTAAAACAATTTTATATTTAACGACATAGATGTAAAAAATAGATCAACCATCAAAATAAAGATAGGATCTATACCAAAATTGTGTGGAATGTTTATTGACTTCTCAAATCATGTTCTCATAAAATAAATGGTTGTATATTTTTTTCTTTTCATATATTTTTTTAAATTGTAGTTATTATTTTATAATAAAATAATATTATTTATTTTTAAAAATAATTATTTTTTGATAAATTATAATAAAAATATTTTATATTAATCATTACTTTCATTAAATTCATTATAATTCATTATTATTTTTTATTAATTTTTACTAATTTTTATTATTTAGGAATAATTTTTTATCACATAATTAGTATTCCTTACAATATTATAAGTTAAAATTTCTTATATTTTATTAATTTATAGTCTTTATGAATACTTAAATAATTTCAATTTTTGTAATATTTTTTTTTATTTTTTTTATTTTTTATTAAATCCATTATTATTAATTTAATAAATTACTAATTTATGAAAACAATATTATTTATATTCATTAACTAGATTTTATTAATTTATTAAATTTTTATTAATTTTATAATAAAATATTATTCAATATATATAAATATTTTCAATTTTTTACTAATTATTACTGTTATATTTACTTAGTTATTCTACATACATATTATTTATTTATTTATTACAATAATTCTTTTTAATTATATATTTATAGTTTTATTATTTTTTAACAATTTTAAATAAATTATAATAAAATTTATTAATTATTAATTATATTTTATTTTTCTACTTTATTTTTGTATTTATTATCTTTAACTATTTTTATTAGTTTAGAATAAAATTTTTATTACTTATTTTAATTAATTTATTATAAATTATAAATTATAATAATAAGATAATATTTTTTTTTGTTTTTTATTAATTACTAATTATTATTTACTATTTTTAGTTAATTAATTTTTAATTAATTTTATAAAAAATTATTTATTCCTTATAAATATATAAATGATTTCATTTTTTAGTAATTTTTTTAGTTTTTTAAAAATTGTTATTTATATTTTTTTTATTTCTAATATGTTTTATTAATTTAATAATTTTGGTATTCTTTTTAAATTTAATTAAAATATAATTATTTTTATAATGTTTTTTATTTTTAATTATATTTTTTTCTTATTTTATTATTTTTAAAATATTTTACTAAAATATAATAAAATTTATTATATATATTTTTTAATTAACATATTTATATTTATTAATTATTTTTTCTTTATTTTAAATATTTTTTATTAATTTTAATCTATTATTTATTCAAAATCTAGTTTTTTCTATTATATTATTTTATTTTTTGAATATTTTTATTAAATTGTTGTAATTATATTTTTAATTATATTTTGTTTAGTGTAAATAATATTTTTTTGTTTTTTTATCTGAATTGACACTTAGTGATATTTAATAACATTATAGTTTTTTAACTCTAATATTAATTTAATAATAAAAAAAATTATATCTTTATAATTTCACTTCTGTATAAATAGTTTTATATTAAAAGCCTAATAAATTAACCTACTAATAACAAACCAATTAAATAAAAATAGTCTACAAATTATCTAGGTATAAAACAATTTATGATAAATTAAATAATTTTTTTGAAAAATACCTTACGATTATCACAATATTAATTGAATTGGGATCCAAAATGTTTGATCTAGATCACAAGTTCCTTTTCTGGAGAGAAAATGATAGAAAATGAGAGAAACAAACTGAATTGTGAAGGGGAGAAGGCTGAACAAAGAGTTTATATAGTCATATTTTTTTACGACACGTAACTGTGATAGGAAAAGTCTATCTCAAATAGCCATAGACTGGATTATTTGTGATGGATATGTACAAAAATATTTTTTATTTTCAATGAGTATTTTTAATGGATTACAAATCCATCAAAAATAGAAGTTTCCAAATTTATATTTTTTCACCTTTATGAAAATTATTTATGATGAATAGTTTCTATCCCAAAAAATACACCACTATATTATTTAAACTTATATATTAAATATTTGAAACATATTGTATTATCTATCAACATTACCAACTTATTTCAATGGATCTATTCCATTCTATCAAAAAGGTTATCTCTATTACATTATTTTGCGATGGAATTTGATTCTGTTATAAAAAATTACCGAAAAAAGAAATTTTTATGATGAATTTATAATCCATCCTAATTTTCTTGTCACAAAAAAACTTTGTTCTTATTTTGAAAGAGACCCACAATGTTCCATTATTCTTGAAAAAAAACTAGAATTAAAGATTTATTTATCTAATTCTGACACTAGGGAGAGAAGATATGAAAAAATAATAAGAAATGGAAGGTACCTGACATGTACTTATGAAATACACAATGTGTAATCCTTAGGAAGTATCCAAGAATATACTATCATTATCCAGTCATGTGGATTTAACTTACATGGTGTGCAATTAACGAGACATGACATATAAGACTCTCATACTTATTAGGTGTGTACTTCTGTACTGACTGTGTCATGTCATTTTAGACTACATGGCATGTGGAACCATTTAACTAGGTTTATGGAACTGAAAGGGGTTAATAGGTATGTGTTGATGCACCCTGATTCATGTATACTTATAGAGATTCCATGTACTCTAGCTATATGCCATGTAGAGTTTATAAAAGTAGGGAATACAATACCAAATCATACATGACATTCTTCCTTATCGTATACAATGCACACATTTGGTGGACTAGTCGGTTGTGTATCCAAATACACCTTGGTCATGTATCCTTAGGTAAAACATGTTGTGTGTGTGTTCTGTAATTACAAACTATGCAGTTCTTATCATGTCCCTAAAACCTTATCCATAAGAGATGTGAGACATGAAATGTACTAGGTGGATACATTCCATATGATATTTTATTTCATCTGTAATCCCTAGTCATTGTGATGATAATGAGTCATGACATGTGTGTAGAGAGAACACACTATGTGATCACATCTTCTTGTAACGAACTCACCAGAATACACTATCAAACTGACACCTAGCCTGATAAACAACATGCCCGGAGGGCATTCCCGATCCCCATGGGCAGGCGACTAGCACTCGGGTATCGAAGAAAACTGAGGGAACTATTTATCCCATAATGAATCAAAGACATGTATCATATATATATATAACATGGAGAAAAAAAGGAAGATAAACATATTCCATAACTGAATGGAAATAGTGGAAACCAAACAACTCGAGAGTAGAACCAATCTCCAAGTACAAGTCCAACCATAAAGAACTACCAAAATAGAAAAAATCAACAACTCTGTGTGATATTATTGGAAACCTCCCACCATATCACCAACAAATACCCATCCTAGTGGATATAAAACCTCACCCCATCATTGTAACACATAGCCTTTCCTAAAATTAAAATACACAACCATGTCTACACACCACTGAAGAGGTATGTAGGGTGTAAGCTAACAAGCTCAACAAGGTCTCACCTAGATGTTCCATATAAAGTCTCTAAAAAATAATCTAATCAAGCTCAGCTTTAAATAAAATAGGGCATGATAAAAGTTTAATATGTTTTATATCAAAATCATGGGAAAATAATATAATTTTCCCCTTTCTCCAACATTTTCAATAATGCAGGTAAAACATTTTAAAAGCATTTCATAACAAAATATCTTAGTAGATATATCATTTCAAAACCAAGAAAGCATCACATACCATATCAAATCCGTGGTAGTACAAGAATATAGTACGATCCAAAAACATAATCACTAGTAATATCACACTAGGGATCACATTAGGCCAGGATAGATAGGACACTCATACCTAACATAGAAAATCCCATTCATATCAATCTACTAGACATATGAATCGAGTGTAGAGGGTATAAAAACTACTTATAAAGTGAACCCCAACATTTCTAACAAGTCCCTAGAATAATAGGAATAGAGATAATAGATAAGTCCCATTATAAAATCCCCAATAGTGGATAAGAAATATTACTATACCTTCCACCTAAGTACCCAAGGTTTCCCAGCAGCTTTATCTTCCAAACCAGTTTGTCAGACCATTTATCATTTCATTCTTGGAAACCATTTTATAAAAAGCATTTCATAATGCCTTGAAAACCCTTTCCATTTACCCACAACTAGGGAAAACCCATCTTTTATAAAAACCCAATTACCTACACACACAAAAAATAGTAATATCATTACAATTAATTTAAATAAAAATTTTATCAAAAACAAGAGCAATGTAGTTCACCAACATAGGATAGATATAGAACTACCCATCTCAAAACTCGGGGTTGCACACATCTTCAAAGGAAGAAACATTGAAAATATTCAATAATTAAAACATAGGCCCTTGTACCAATATACATATCTTAGAACTGATCCAATTTATCCAAATGGATGGAAGAGAAGAGGAAAAAACACATGACACAAGAATTCACACCCACCACACCACAACCAACAAAGGAAATATCACTCGGAACATGATCACACCATAGATCTATAAGGAAACAAGAGGAAATATTATTTTGAATCAATGGATTTGATAACTCAATTCCACAACACTACTTCTATCAAATCAACAAAAAAGGACTATTCACTACAAGATATGAGAACCAACTTCAACGATGACCAAATGCCAAATCTATAAACCGAGATTGAATAAAGACCCCCACAATTATTGGAGATTACATCTTGGTCAATATCAAAAACATACACGGGATAATGAAATAAAATTTCAGCCAAGAAGTATCCTAAAGGGAAAACTACGAATAGATACATGATTTGTAACTCCTTTACATGTCATGTAATCCACAATGATCAAGTACGCCAAAAAACCTATCACCTTTTTATTAAAAACAATCCTTTAATTATTACTCGTTATGTAACCATTACACAATGTATAATACTTTTACATTGTGTACATATTTCACGACTTGTGTATAGAGATCAAGTACACATCGTAGAACCTCTTTAAAAATCATGTAATATCCCAAAACACAACATAAAATCCATATTCTAACACAATAACCCCAAACCAAATCAGTCATCCTCTAAACTTAGGAATAACACCAAAAAATAATTTAAACATTTATACTTAGACTAAATTAATTCAAACCAAAACACATCTGTAAACTTCAAGGCATTTTCCCCAAAAAATTATCTCCATTCTCAAGAGTCCAAATATGCACACAATTATAGATGAAAACAAGTAAAGAGAAGGTAATTACCTAAAAGTGGGTAATGGGATGTTACAAACTCTGCACTATAAGACTTTCCATCCATAGTAAGTTATGCAGAAGAATGAATTCCAATGAAGTGGGGAGGTCACTGCTCCCTCATCAATGAATCATGCTACTAAGTCTCATGAGAATATGATTAGTTCATATATAAAACTTTCACCAGAAAAATAGACTTCCCACACAAGAATTTCATTTGAGAGTTATGATATCAACAATATGTTCAATTATAGAAATATTTGGATCCAACTCAATCTCTTACCAGATCATAATTTGAGAGTGATCAAGATGATATTTTCTAAGCTGTGATATATGGAAAATGTCATGAATTCCCATCAAATGAGATAGAAATTACAACTAATAAGAAACCTACCCAATACACCTAATGACCTAAAATGGTCCCATATATATCAAAGCCAACTTTACCTATTTTTCAAGCTGATGGTGATAAAAATTAGGACAAAATTTATAGAAAACTTGGTCACCTATAGAAAACTCCAGAGGAAAACATCGTCGATCTACATAATATTTCTACCAACTCAGTGTCATAACCAGATGTAGTCATATATCCTGAATACTCACAAATTTCTCTTGAACCAAAGTTGGTCCCATCAAAAAATCTTTACCCAACTCTTCCCAACAAATAGGTGAACTTCACAGGAGACCATAAAAATCCTCAAAAGCATCCATTATGATTAACGACTAATAAATCTTGTTATAATAAAACTCAATGAGTCCCAGATGGCCATCTAAAGATCCCCAAATATGAAAGACACAAGCACAAATCTTATCCTCCAAAATCTAAATAAAATGCTCCATATGGACATTAGTTGTGAATGATTAGCTATACTCAATCTGACTTGAGTCTCCATCACATCTTGGATATTTCTCTATAACCTTGAAGTAAACCTAGGATCTCTATCTGAAATAATGGTAGAAGGAACTCTTTATAACCTCACCACTTCTTGCACATATAGATTACCCAAATCTTTATCTTTAGTGGTGTTAATAATCATAATGAAGTGAGATGACTTTTTTAACCGATCAATCACCAACCATGTAGAATTTATCCCTTGGGGAGTCTGTGGTAACCCAAAAAATCCATGGATATCTCATACCATTTCCAAACCGGCACCAGAAGTGACTAGAGAAAACCAGAAGGATTCAAATGCTTTTCCTTTATCTGTTGGAAGGTGTAATAGTGGGACACATAATCAGCAATGTTATGCTTTATATTCGGACACCAGAACCATTGTCTCATATCATAATACATCTTCATAGTTCCTATATGAACATACCATGAATAAATATTACAACTATAAAAAATTAATCTCCTCACAGATGCTGGGATGAAAAATGGATCCCCAAAAATGAGAATACTATTCAAAAAGAGAGATCAACTAGAAATGGTTTCCCAAAGTGTATGGTCTCAATAATTCCTCTGAACTCATCATCCTACTATTGACTCAAAAAATAGGGTTAAGGAGATATTATGTTAACTGAACACTGGTTAGAACCTAACTAGAAACATACTCCCGAGTATCCAAATGAAACAGAGGAAAAATATCCATAAGGTTAAACTCTTACTTTGATTCTAAAACAACCTATGATGAAACTTTCTTTATAAGAGATTTTAAAACAATATTCCCTTTTACTGGGGTGTAGGCAATGTCAAAATCAAACATCTTAAGGTATTCAACCCATCGTCTCTATTTGAGATTTAAGTCTTTCTCAAAAAATATATATTTAATACTCTTATTATGTAAACATATTGTGAACCTTTCACTAAAAAGTTAATATTTCTAGTACGTAAGAACATGAATAACTACAATAAGATCTAAGCCATGTTTTAGGGTAATTATTATCATGTATTCAAAGTTAACGATATCTATAAGCTACCACATGATCATCCTATATGAGCAAACAACCCAAACTAGTGCCAAAAGCATCACAAACAACTACATATCCATTACTAGGATTAGGTAAGATCATAATAGGAGATAATGTAGAAGTAGTTTCAAATCATCAAAAGATGGCATACAATTTAGATCCCATGTGAATTTCAACCCTTTATGGGTAAGATTAATCAAAGGTGATTCCAACTTTGATAAATCCTTAACAAATCATCGATAGTATCTAGTAAGACCAAGGATGAACTGAATATTAAAGACATTTTGTGGCATTTCCCATGACAAGATATCTTTTACCCTCTTAGGATCAACAGATAAGACATACTCAGAAATAAAATTCCCCAATAGTTTCACTTCTTGAATCTAGAAGTATCATTTCAAAATATTTCCATACAAATAGTGATTCCTCGATATTTCCAATACCAAACTTAGATAGTGATTGTTCCCTCAATTTTATCTTGAATAAAATAAAATTTATTCTATGAAAACTATCACAAAAGTGTTGAGATAATTATGAAATATATGATTCACCAAAGCTATGAAAAATAAAGGATCATTAGTCACACTAGACAGTATCAAAAGATATCTATAATGGATGCACCTACTCCTTGAAGCCGTCTTCAGTATATCACACTCCAAAAACTTGAGATGGTGAAAACATAACTCAATATCAATCTTCAAAAACCACTTTTCCCCCTTTAGATAATAAAAAAAATCATCCACATGAGGTAAAAGATACTTGTTCTTAACTATTACCTGATTCAAATTCTGATAGTCTACACAAAAATGAAGTGACCCGTCTTCCTTCTTGGAAAAGATCATTGGGGTTGACCAAGGTGAAATACTTAGGTGGGAAAACCCCTTTTTACTAGGTCTTCCAAAGGAATATTGATCTCTTTCAGCTCCACTAGTCTCATATGGTAAGAAGTTATCGATATCAGCTGCATAGTTGGCACCAGGTAAATTGTAAAATCCACCTCTCTCTCTATGGGAAGACTAGAGAAATCATTTGGGAATACATCATGAAATTACCAAACAATGGAAAGAAGATAAAAAATAGAAGAAATGTCATTAGGATCAACTACAACAACAAATAACAAACTTCTGATCTCTAGGTGGTAAGGTCCTACACTACCATACCTATGATCCCACTCTCCTTGAAACACCCATTAGATCACATAAGTAATATGAACCAAGACATAACAATGATAAAAAGAAACCCCATATCAATGAAAAACCAGACAATCCATCATAATTATGATGTCAAATATATTCAGATCAAGTAAAATAAAATCTCATACTAGCTCCGTATCAGCTTTCGATATTGCAAAAGGACAATGAAACCTTTAATCTTTCCACTTTCCTATAGGTTTCACTATATCCATAAAAGGAAATGAGTTATGTTGGAAGGTTTATCTTATCAACTAAATGGATAGATACAAATGAGTGGGAAACAACAGTATCAAATAATGAAATTTCTACCGAGGATACAATAAAGAGGGTACCTCTCATTATGGTTGGACCTACATTTACCTCCACTAGAAACTCATATAATGTGTGAAGGTGATTCATTCCTAAGTCATATAGATAGATCCCTATAGTCTTTGAAAAATTTGACTGCATTATAGTAGCCTTTGGAGTCAAAAATACCTGACCATAAAAAATAGTATACGTAGCCTAATAGAAAAACTACAGATGACTATAATTACAAGATCTATTACACATCTTATTAGGTGAAGGACATGAAAATCATGTATGTCCTGCCTTTCCAAACTAATAAAAATTCAAAGGTATAACACTAGCTGAAATAAAAGGTTCCAAATAGTCATACTACTAAGAACCACCCTCACTTCTCTTGAGATGATCCTTATGTTACCTCTTTTTCCTTAGCATGACACTAAAGCTGACAGAAAACCTCACCACCTCACTACAATATCCAAGTACAATTACAACCATAAAGGTCCACTAAAATAGGAAAAACCAAAAAATCCATGTGATAGAATGGGAAAACTCCCACCATCTCACCAATAACTACCCATCCTAGTTGACAGAAAACCTCACCACCCCACTATAATTCCTTGCTTTTCCCTACATATAAATAAATAACAAGGTATACGAACCACTAAAGAGGTATGCAGGGTTCGAGATAACATGTGAAGCATAGTCTCACCCATGTGTTCTATATCAAGTGTCTGAATAATAATCCAACCATGATTAACTTTAAAGAAAACAAGGCATGATATAAGTTTAATAAAATTTTATCAAAATCAAGGAAAAATAGTTTAATTTCCCCATTTTCCATATTTTCAATAGATCATGTAAATATATTTCAAATAATTTAATGACCAAATACATCAACAGGAATATCATTTAAAAAAATCATACATCACATATCATATCAAATCCATGGTAGTATAACAAAATAGTATGATCCAAAGGAAGAACCATATGTGACATCACTCTGGGGATCACACAACCTCAGGATAGCTACGTAAATCATACCTAACATAGAAAATCACATATTCATAAAGACATAAGAAATATGAATCAATTCTAGAGGGTAGTGGAGCACCCCAAAAATTGAACCCCCCAAATAGGTCTAACAAGTCCCTAGAACAATATGCATAGAGGTCAGAGATAATCCCCCTAAGAAAATCCCCTAATATTGGATGATATATATTACTATACCTTCTACCTAAGTACCCAAGGATTCATATATGCTCCATTTTATGAAAAATTTCATCAAACCATTTATCATTTCATGCTTTGAAAACCATTTCATAAAAACTATTTAATAATGCATTGAAAACCCTTTCTATTTTCCCAAAACCATGGAAAAACCATATTTTATAAAAAACCAATTCCAAAAAACACAAAAAATTTAGTCATATCATTCCATTTATTTTAAATACATAATTTAAAAAAATTAGAGAAATTCAGTTCACCAACATAGGCAAGATACAAAACCACCTACCTTAAAACTGAAGGTCATAAATGCTCACAATGTAAACTGCCTCAATAGGATTCAGTAATGAAAACAGAGGCCCTTGAACAAACCTACACATCTTAGAATCATTCCAATTTAACCAAAGGGTTGGAATAAAATAGGAAAAAACACATAAATCAATAACGATCACTCGTCGTACCACAAATAATGAAGGAAACAACCCCCAAAACAAGATCACACCATATATCTATAAGGAAAAAAGAGGAAACATCATTACAGATCAACAGATCTAATAATATAATTCCATGGTTCTAACATGATCAAAGAAATGAATATGTAAAAAGTTCTACTCACACAAAGAGATGAGAATGAACTAAAATAGTGACCAAAATCTTAATGGATAAATATGGATTGAACACAGACCCACTAAAATCACTGAAGAAGATTTCTAGTACAAGAGGGAAAAGACCTGCTAGAGATTGAAATGAAATTTTAGCTAAGAGGAACCCTAATGTAAGAACTACTGATAGTTACATGATGTGTAACTCCTTTAATATTGTGTAATACATGATGATCAAGTATACTAAAAAACCTATCACCTTTTTATTTTAAACTAAATTTTAATTATTAATCATATTGAAAACATTAAATGACTTGTAATCCTTTAATGTTGCATACACATTTCATGAATAGTGTTTTGTGACCAAGAACACATTATGTAACCCCTTTACACATCATGTAATATCCCAACACTCAGTAGAAACTCCTAATTCTAACACAAAAAACCCGAAAAATTTTTTATGTCCTTCAAACTCATAAATAACCCCACAGAACCATTAAGAAATTTATACCCTTAATCCATTAATTCAAATAAAAAAAATCCAAAAACTTTAGTTTTTACCCAACAAATGATCTACATACTCAAGATTCCCAAGACACAACTAATTAATGAGAAAAAAAATTAAAGAGAAGGGAGTTAACTAAATGTGGGTAATAGGAGGTTACACTTATTCACTAGGATTCTTATTCTTACCTTATCCAACCATTTATAAGATAATATTAGGTTAATAAAACATTATTAAAAAAATCCCAAAATTGTTCTGATTCAGGGCCCAAATTCCAAACACAAAATTATACCTATCATAGAAAAACACCCATTATTGACAAAATCATTGTGTTAGAATTTCAAATTGGGAATCCATTTTTTTTAAATCAATGCTCTCATATGGTGGATAAATATTCATTTATTTAAAAAATATTAAAAATCCTTTAAATTATTATTGGATCATAATTTCACCAAAACTTAACCTAATTTTAAAAACATTCTATGACGTTAGAAACACAATTAGGAAATTTTTCCAATATCATTTAATTCAGTGAATTTAATATTTACCCATTATAAAGTACAAAACTCTTAAGATCAAATATGAACTATGTATAGTTCAAAGGAAAATATTGTTCATTATAGTTATCAAATGGAATTATGTTTTAAAATATATATGGAATAATTTCCAATTCTATAACTTATTTTTTTATTACAATTATGATGATATAATTTTTTCCATTAAGTTTTATCTTATAATTTTTCATAAAAAGTTACCCCGTATAATTTTCAAGTGGAAGTTCTCTAGTGGAATTTCTCACTCAAAGGTCTCTAATAAAACTTTTCACTATAAGTTCCTTAGTGTAAAATTTTAGCATAATTTATCCAATAGAATTTTTCATTATAATATCTCTATTAATAATTCCCACTCCATGTTCTCAAATTGAATTTTTCTTTGTAAATTCTCTAGAAAAATTTGACACCACTAGTTCTCTAGTGAAAAATTTCAAAAAAAGTTCTGTAATGAAATTTTTTATTCCAAGTTATTTAATAGGTTTTTTCATTATATGTAGTTGAATAGAATTTGAAACTTTAACTAAATTCTCTCTAGATGAATATTTCAATGTATATTTTTTGGTGAAATTTACCATTAAAAGTTCTGTAGTGAAAATTTTCACTATTGTTTCTTCGATAGAATTTTTTACATAAATTTATAAAATAAAATATCTCATTGAAGGTTTTATTATATGATTTTATTATAATAACTCTAGAGAAATTTACCATCAGATTTTATTTGGTGAAAAATTTTATTATATGTTTTCAAGTGGAATGTTTCATTAAAAGTTACCTTCTAATAATTTTCATTGACAGTTATCCAATAGATTTTTAACTAGAAGTTCACTTTTGAAATTTCTACTACAAGTTCTATAACTAAACTTTTAAACACAAGTCCTTCAGTGAAATTCTCAATTAAAAATTCTCTAATATTTTTTTACTCAATAAGTTCTCTTAAGATTTTTTATAATGCATAGATGTAAATGGTAAATGTTCATATATCACATGAATATATCAATGGGAAATGTTCATGTATAATTATTGATAAAATTGTAATTTTAAAATGGAAAATTCTAGTTTTACATTAAAATGCTATTAGTCTCATTATAATAATTCATTTAAAGAAAATTACTAGTGTATACATTCATAATAGGTTTTGTTATTTATTTTCACTCTGAAAACATTAATCTACAATGACTAATGAGTAAAATTTGACCCCAAATAAAATAATTATCTGAAATATTCTATGTGGGATAAGTTATTTTAGATTTTTTTATTCCCTAGTCACTATTAATGTATCCAAATCATGTTTTAAAAATATAAACATGTAACTTTTTTATGTGTTGAGTATATATGATGAATAAAGGTATAAATTCTATATTTATGGAGTAAAAACCAAGAATATGTAACATGATGATTAAATTACATGACATGTCCTTGAAGTTACCATTCTTGATAGAGATATTAGAAAATTATGGAAACAATTTGACTCATAAAGCTATTAAGGAGACCATTGTGGAATTTTTTCTGGGAAAAGAGACCAAAAACCATGTTGAAACATCTTTATTATAATGTGTTTATAAATTTTCAATAATAATTTCCCTAAAAGTTTATTTTTAATTAAGATAAGGGATCATTTTTTTCTATTTAAAGTTTGATAAATATGAAGGTGATATGTTGGTATAATTTTATCCACCCTTAGTTGATGGAATCCATAAATATATTTTATAACAATCATTCAAAGGTGTCACTGTCAATTGTAAATGTTTTTTCATGTTTTACAATTTTATTTTTTTAGCATTTTTAGGGAAAAAATTTTATAATATAGCTAAATTATTATTAAAATGTTGTTATTATGAAATAACTATGATCTTTATATTAAATTAAAATAGTGTAAAATCACTATTTATAAAACAAAGTCTCATAAAGTTGGATATTATAATCAACTACTAGGTTCTAGATCATTTTCCCACTCGCAGGAAGTAATAATATCAAAATACACATGTTTTTTAGTTTCTAATATCAATTTTTATGAAAAAATATATATTTTGAATAGGTTTCCCATTGATATAAACCCAATATTTATATATCCTCCTATAGAATATAAATTAATTCGAAGAATATAGCTATGTAGGTTGGAAATTTTACATCGATAGTAAAGAGTGTGTCAAATACTCAATGTGAAAATACAAAAGTTAAAAAAGAAAGTAAAAAATATAAAACTATAAATAAAAAGACATGATAAAATTTCACAATGTTAAACAAGTTTTTATTTGGTAACAAAAAAATACAATAAATAATTAAATAGAAGTATTGTTTATGAAGTAATCTTGTCGTGGAAATAAAACATTAAATAGAATAAATGTTGAACCTTCCACATTTATAAGACCATAGGAAATTAGATAAGGATAATGTAGAGATGTCTTAAACATGAATCATATAATTGGATTCATAAATAAAGGTCAGAATATATGATCCTATGGAGAAGTAAGGTAGTGATGAAGGCACATTCATTTTGAGGGGATAAAAAATTAGGGTGGGAAGGATTATCAAATTTTAATTCCCAAACCATATGGATATGAAATGTATCATTTTCTATTAAGAATTAAATAATGAAATTGATAATTAAATATGTAAAATATAGGTTTAATAAAGGAAAAAATCATTTTACATATATAAATTTTGAAAAACTAGAATGAAATTAGAGTTTCTATAGTTTACTTAGTAAGCAATGATCTCAAAAAACCCATGTTATCAGTATCCCAAAATTTATCCAAACATTTATATGAAGAAACATGTTATTTCTAGTACACTAACTAAAAAATTGATGAAGAAAAATTTATAGTTTAGAATACATAATTCAATAAACTTCAACAAACTATGAACATGGAACTTTCTTGGTAATATAAACTTAACCTTTATAATAATTATTAATATTTTATGATTAATTATACACAAATCTCTATTAATTATAGTTTTATCATTTTGAAATCCCATTTTAAGTAACAATCGATGTCTCTCATTTAAATTTAATATTTTATTCATTAATGGATGACATTAAATAACATGATAATTGATAATAAATATATTTATTAATAATATTATGATTCTATTATTTTATTTCAATAATTATGGATTTAAATTTTGGGATCAGATTCATTGATTTTTATAAACATATTATCAATAAAAATGTAATTAGTTGAAATTAGTTTGGAGAATCACACATAAAAAAATATTTACAACCTATGATTTTATGGTTGGTAGATAATTTTTATTAAATTTTATATTCATCACAATATTGTGATATGCTATTTTTTTGGATTTTTTCAAATAAGGAATCATCATATGTATATATGATACGTTGGAGTATGCATTCATCAAAAATATATTGTTAATAGAAATTACATGTAGTTAATACATATTTTATTAGTAACTCTTCAACCATAAATTTTACTTTACTTGTGTTGTATATTGAATATTTTTTTTAAATACTATAATTTCCTCCTAGGAAGATCAAGGGATTCTGATCAAATATATCCACTATAAATGAAGTATTTATGGCCATTAATCATTATAAATTTATGTAAGACCCCACCATCCACCAAAGTAAGGACCTATTTAAAAAAAAATTTAACCTCACGTGATTAAACTTAATCGATGTATTTTTGGGGTAGAAGGTGTATTGTGAGTATTATGTGGTCTTGAGACTCATATACGAGGCTCTAGCATGATGGTACAACACCACTAGTTAGTCGATGGTCTTGAAGTATCCCTGTATAATCACTAGGATCACTAGATATCTGGTGGTCTTTTGGGACAATATATTAGGGGTACTCCCAATTTTTTTCATGAGATACCCATTTTATGTTTTCTCATAACCTTTATCATCCAGTAGACCTCACACTTGACCACCTCCCTCTCTTCTCTTCTTCATATTATATATTATCATAATCCCTTTTCCATTTCAAGTTTAACCTGATGTGTTGTAAATATTGAATTAAGATCAAGTTTCATTATCATTATATTATTCCTTTATTCCTATGTCAATCCATCTCTCAGTAGTTTAACTTATTATTCCCTAATTTCAAAGAAGTTGTATGGATGCTTGTTTTCTTCCATTTTCAGCTAAACTGAATCTTAATAATGGATGATTGGACTCTCCTAATACTAAGGTAGGTGGTCCCTAAACATAAACCACAAGATCAATTTTTTCCTTTCATAAGTGTTTCATTGTGTGTTCATTCATGTTTTCCCTGAATTGACTTAATTTAAAATTATGATCAATAATATTCATATATTATTTTAAACTCTATTTGAAAAATCTATGTTCCCAATTTAATGGTGATACCAAGTATAGTGCATTGTAAATGAATTTATCCTTAAGATAGCTAAATTAAATGTTATAGATTCCGAAGAATTGAAAGGTGAGATGATTAGAGTATATTATTTTGATAACCTTAAGTGATTTACAATGTTTTAAATCAATTATTTTGAAATATAATTTCACAATCATTTATGATATTGAAATTGAGATTCAAAACATGATATAGTTTCTTATGAAATTAATAGGAATGGTAATTTGACATTGGTTAAGTGCCTTGATGAATTAGATTCTTTATTTGTGAATTGGAAGGTTAAATAGATAAATTAATTGTTTTATGTGAAATGGTAAAATTAGTTTGGATGTTCACAAAATAGAAAGTGGATGTCTAAGTGACCTTGATAAAATAAATTAGCACCCTATGTTTTAAAATCCTAAAGTAATTTGTGGTTAAAATTATTTTTTTTATGAATTGGATTGGTGTTGTGAAATGGTAAATTATTATTTTTAGTTGGTAATGGATATTAAGATACGAATGATGATTATGGATCATAGGGGTTTTTTTAAATTTGAAATCCTAAATATTGATGTGTTATTTAAATTGATGTCGTGTGAAATGAATTGATAATTCATATTATATAATGAAAATTTCATTTTATTTTATCGATATATAATGACTTGGGAATACCTATATGAGCGCTTGGATATAATATGTGATACTTGGGAATGGAGAGATGATCCCATATATTCCATATAATACATGAAACATGTAAATGATAGTATAATTTCCTAGATTTTGTGTGGTAATTGATTTTTTGGAATAATTTGATTAGCACTTGGATTCTATGGGAATCCCAGGATGAGCTCCAGGATTCCATGTGACACTTGATTCTAGTGAATACTAATATGATCACTCAGATTCTATGGGAATTTTGGGATAAGTGATCAGATTCTATATTATACTTCATGATACTAGGGAAATTCAAGATGAGTGCCTATATTCTATGTGGTTTATATGGTTGGAATGGTTATCATGACCCGATCAGAGACACACTAACACTGTTTAATGTTGGTATGACCAACCCTGGGTGTCACCATAGATCCCAATCATCAATGATGTTTTATTTAATTTTTTTTACTTTTTGTAATTTAATTTCTTAATTGTGGAATTTCATAATGAAATTAAGTATCATATTGTTAATTTAAGTAATTCCATTATTTTTTTCCTACCAAGCTATAATCAAAACCTGAATGGGATGCTATGGAACTATTGTACCTGAGTAAACACTATTATTTATTGCATATATAGGTTTAGGGAAAGGACTGATGTTGATGCTTGTTGTAGCTTGTTTGGAGTGGAGTATGGTTGATGGGACCATGATAGACTCATGACTAGTTTGGGATGGGTTCCAGTCACATTTTATTCCATTCATTTATTAATATCTTCTATTTTCTTCCCACATGAAATCCTTGACCTGTATATCATACCCCATTTGTTATAGCATTGTGATGGTTGGTTTATTTCTTAGAGTTTTCTCTTTCTAAATTGTGATGGTTATTTGGTATGGTTTATATGTTCTTATTATTTATGCTTCTATTTCTACTCTGACCATAGGTTATAGTCTCTCTACATCGTCCTAATAAACCCTCACCACAATTTGGTAGCCTTAGGTGTACTGGGATGTGCGCTTGAGGTCATGTGGTGCACCGATTTAGTAACTTTTCAAAGTGATCTTGGATGGGACGTCACAAAAGTGGTATTAGAGCCTTGCATTTTATTTTTTCTAACTATTTTGGCACGGTAGGTAGGTGGATATGATGTTTTAGGACTTGGTGATGAGACCTTTCCTAGGAGTGATCAAACCATGCATAGTGGAAAACCCATTTTCTTAGAGATGTAGTTTATTATTCTTGATTTTTTATGTTACAATTTATTTGATTCATCATGAGTGATGCACTTCTGTTATGGTGTTATGATTCATAGGATTTTTTCTCTTGGCCTAGCATGCCAAGAGAGGGTGAATTATTTCATGTATCATGTTAGGAATGTGGGATAAACATGTCATCCTTACCCTACAAGTGATTAATATTATTCTGTGATTTTATCTGTATAGTTTATATTTTCCCATGGTTTATAACCTATTACTGGTAAAAGGGGGGTTTTATTTAAAGTGTTATCAATGATTTATATGGTGTTTCCCATGTAATACCATAGTGGAATCTCACTTGACAAATTACTTGTATGACTCATTGATGTATAAGTAGATATAAATAAGCAGTTAAATGATGGTATTGGTTAAATAGAGGTCCAGTAAGAAACCTATAGGTAATTTTCCTTTATAGTCTATGAATTAAATCCAATTTAACCAAACGTTAGAGAATTTAATATCTTGATGACATGATTTTTTTTAATATGAATCCTATGAAATGAAGAATTCTTAATTGTAAATCCTATGAGATTTATGGATTTGAAATTGTGAACCTTATAAGTTATTATAGTCTGAGTTGTGAGTTCTATAAAGTGTTGGTACATAAAAACATGAATAATAGAATGATTTAAAATGTGAAACTGATTAAATGATAAACATCATAATTAGTTATATTGATTTGAATTATTTTATATGTGAATTTACCTAGTATATGGGTAGTTGGGGCTGCTGTGATTGCTCTAGTTATGAGCCACCTATGATATGAGATGTAATGAATAGTGAGGTTTATTCCAGTGATCACTAAAATTAGGTGTTTTAATTTTTAATGTGTTGATACAGACCCTATAAGGGTGGGGTAGATCTTATGTATTTATATATATTTTTACCATGGTAAGGGTAGATGGGTCTAGAGAGAGATTGATATTATGAAAACCTATACGGTGTGAGGTGCGTTAGATAGTAGAGTGTTATGTGTCTTTTGAATTTTCATTAATATATGACCATGATAGATGTTGTATATTGGGGTTATCAGTTCTATTGTAGGTCAATTATATGATAGTTGATATAGATGTATATATATTTATGAACCCTAGATTTGGGTGTTGGGAATGATAAATGTCATGTGATACTATAATGAGAATGATAATTTTACCCATGAGTTGTGACCTGTGTAATGAGGGATGTGTGGGTTAGGTTGGAGAGCTTAGTAACCCTTATACGTGACCCTAGATTTGTGAATTGTTTACTTTTAACCCTTAAGGGTAACACATGAAAGAGGTTTTCCTAGTATTATAAATGCCTTTAGAGATTTAAGTAATGGGTAAGTGATTTGTCTTATGTGATCAGTGCATGTTCAGTGCTTTTGATTTTTTATGTAGTCATTATTAAGAACTCAGAGTGCTAATGCATTGTATATAGGAAATTTTTTTAAGGGAAAGATAGTTTGGATTCCTGACTCTATCAGTTGTGTAAGTGCTTTTGATACATGGTTAAAGTATAGGTAAGGTCTTTGGGTTCTTAAAATGATGTTAAGGATGACCAATGGTCATAATTTTTTTCCTTGATATGTGTAATATATTTGGAATTTTTAATAAGGAATAATCTAGGATTCCACTAGATAGTTAAAGTTATATGCTAAGATCATGGTCTCCTTCTTGGTTGGTGATGTGATCCTATAATTGATTTTTCATGACTAAAAGACGGTGAGTTTTGTTCTGTAAACTGATCACAGTGGATTTTCAATCCCTAAGTTTTGATATGATCAGGTGGTGTGAGAGTAAACACCCATTAGATTATAATGGAATCAAGTTGGTACAATTAAATCCATTGGATTTGGATCATTGGAATAGGCCACATACAGTTCTATTGAGAATCATTTGGGTATTATATAAACTTGAATGATGAAATTGTGGAAGTGTTGGTATGAGTTTAGTTCATTACTACTTCGTGGAGATGCGTGGGACCTTAGAAAGTTTTGATTGGTAGTTGCTCTTGGAACAAGATCACAAAAAATTGCTGGATGATTATGCATAAGATAATCTAGATCTTTAGTTGAGAATTTTTTGGTCCTCGTGCCAAGGGATGATATTGGTGGATGGATCTAGGTGTTGTGACATGATCGATCAGATCTTGACCCTTCATACAAGTGTTCAGTATTTAATGGTTGAGAGTTGATCATATGGAGTGGAATATGTTCCATGATGATGAATCCTATTCATATTGAACTCAATGAGTGATATAAGTTAAAGCATATGGTGGGGGAAAACACCATTGACCGAGTGAGGTCATGATCCTCATAATGAGTTTAATTTCAATAAATGTCAATTATGATGTTCCTGATAGTAAGTAATGGGATTATATTAGTGTTTCATATTGGAAATCAGTTATTATAAGGAAAACCATATTTGGATTTTATGTTTGTTAATAAATAGTACATGCTATGTGAGATCGGAATCTTGATTCAGTGAAGCATTGAGAAGGAAAATCATATAGTGGGGAGAATCATTCTAGTCATAGGCATGTGCCCCTTACGATTAGAAGGGTCATTAATGGTATTGAATTAGTTATTTGAAGATTGTTTTCATTAAGATATCGATGAGTGGATAAATTTTTGTTTCACCTAGATTCCTTAGGGAATCCCAGATGTAAGTTATTATGAAGTGACAGTTAGAGTCTGGTTGATAGCTTTGGGCATGGGATGAAATCATGTGATCCAAGCATGATTCATTTTGGTGGCATACTGGTGCTTAGGTAAGATCATGGTGAATAGTGTGAGTGGTCAGTGATTTAACCATTAAACTGCACTAGAATTCTGGTTTAGACCACAGTATGTGTATGGATGATCATGAGATGCCTCCAGTGATCAAGGAATTATGACCTAGAAATTTAAAGGTGTGTCAATGGTTGAATATTAGCGTTATTTTGATGGTTTTTCCATATAAGGTTTGAATATTTGTTTTTTTGTTGAATTATATATGGTTAAATAGAAACTACATCAGGCGCACCCATTGAATGTGGCGAGTATTATTCTGGTTTTGGCCATGGGATTTCATTGAAAGATGAAATTTTCAGCCCTTTTTGTATGAGTGATGAGTACTCATCTGATTAAGTTTCTAACTAGGAATGAGGGTTGGTATCGATATTTTTGACTTGTTTTCTGACATGTGAGTGACATTTTTAACATGAAGTCATATAGTGGAGAGATCTGTAATATAGAATTTGACTTTTTGAATCGAACCGTATAGTTAGGGAACACCATAGTCCTGATGAGGAATTGTTTGGTAGGTGTGGGTAAATCTATATTTTCTGTAATTCATAACCATTGAATATGGGATGGTGGACCAATTGTATGAAAATTTTTCTCTCTATGTAGGTTTGTTGAGTATCCGAGTCTAAATATTTGGTATTTTGTAGGGGAATATCGACATAAACTTTAAGTAAATACCTCATGTTGCAAATAGTCTCAAGAATGTCACTAGGTGTTTCAAGTATAGTCGGGTGGAGGAACAATTGGGGTTGAATGATGGAATTAACTAGTAGAGTGTAATGAAATTTTTTGAGAATTTAAAGTGATAAAAAAAGTGGGATGTGTGGTGGATTCTGTTTAAATTATTGATGTGATGAACATGCCAATGAGGTTATGAATATTAGATATGGCTAGGTGTGGTAACGATACAACCATAACCATAAAAGAACACGTGTTTTGTTTGTGAATCAAGGCTCAGTGGTACATGGGGGAACAAATCAAGGAAGAGCTATCAAATGGTGGGATGGTTTTAATATCTAAACCTCTATTAAGGAATGAAAAAGTTTAAAACTTTTTGAACCTTGAGTAATTAACCTTAATCCACGTGTTTTATTGGGTAGAAGGCATGTTGAGAGAGTTCTGGTAGCTCGAAACTTATAGTTGGGGCTATAACATGATGCTAAAACACCATCGACAAGATAGTACAAGGCCATAGGCTAGTTGGTACATGGAAAATGACTAGTTAGTGTTCCATAATGTATCCTTTTTATGGCCACTGGGCTCACCAATTTTTTGGTAATCCCAACATTGGTCAGATAGGGGACCACTGGATAGCTATTGAAGGTTGATGGCTAACTATTTGCCTCTTGGGTTGTTTTTAGGGGCACTCCTATAATTTTTTTAAGATTTCACTTTTAGGTTTCTTCCCACCATTATTTGACCAATATCCATCATGATCAACCTTCCCCTCTTTAGCACTTCCCCTGAGAGATCTTCATAATCCCTTTTCTATTTCAAGTGCCACCAAATGCATTGTGAATCTTGAGGTAAGTCTATGTGTCCATATGATACTATTATTCTTTTTTTGGATATTAATCTATATCTAACTTGTTTAATATAACATGCCTAATTTCTAGGTATTTTTTCTAGTTTTTTTCCATTTTCGGCCAAACTGAATCTTAATAAGGGATGAGTGGATTCTCCTACAACTAAGGCAGGTGGTCCCCAAATATAACCAATGGTAGCACTTTTCTTCCTTACAAAAGTGGTGCATTATGTTGTTATGCTGATTTTTTTATGAATTAACCTAATTTAAATTGAATATTAAAGAGTAGCCTTACCTTATTTTAGATTCTATTTAATATTATATGATCCCAAGTGAAATATGATTCAAAGTGGAATAACATAGATATGCATTTTAAATTAAGTATACTTAATTAAATGTTATGGATTACCAATAATAGAAAGGTGCAATGATTAGAGAATCTTGGTTTGATAAACTTAAGCGAGTAACTATGTTTTAAATCAATGATGGTGAAATGAAATTTTACTATTATTGATTATATTGAAATTGAAATTCAAAACTTGATATAGTGTCTTAAAAATGAAGTGGAATATTCCTTTGATATTGGTTAAATTCCTTGGTGAATAAATTTTCTAATTTTTGATTTTAAAGATGAAATAGTTAAATCACTTGATTTATCTAAATTGGTAAAATTATTTTGGACTTTCATGATATGAAAATTGGAAGTGTAAGTGACCTGGGTAATGTGAATTGGAACCCTGTGTTTTAAAATACTAAAAAAACTCTTGTTCAAATTATTTATTTTCTAAATTTCTTATGGTTTTAAAATGCTATATTGTGGTTACTAATTAGTATTGAATATTATAATGTGATAAAATATTCATGGATTATGATTTCCTTGGTAAATTTGAAATGGGGAATATTTATGTGTGATTTAAATTGATTCCTTATAAAATGAATTTATAATTCATATTATATAATGAAAATTCTAATTGGATGTATTGATACATGATGAACTGGGAATTCTAGGATGATAAAAAATATTCAACATGTTATATGATATATTTAAATGATTGGATGAGAGCTAAAATTATATATGATACATGAAACCCAGGAATACTAGGATTAGTTCATGAATTCTATGTGATACTTGATGACCGGTAATGTTGGGATAAGCACTCGGATTCCATAGGAATTTCAATATGCTCACCTATATTTCTTATGACACCTGATACTAGGGATTTCTAGGATGAGTTCTTGGATTCTATAGGAATTATGGGATGAGATCTCATATTTTGTATGATACTTCATAATACCGAGGAATTCCAAGATGAATGATTAGATTATTTGGGGTTACTATAGTTAGAAAAATCATCGAGACATGCTCAGAGACACCCCAACACTTGTCAAAGATGGTATGACCAACCCTAGGTGCCATTGTGGAGCTTGGCTATCGGTTGTGTTTTATTTAGTTTATTTAAATTATATAATTTAATTTCTTAACTGTTTCACTTAAACATGCACTTAAATATCCAAGTGGTTATTTTATTGAAATAATTGGTAGTGACCTTATGAGTTATACACACACATTGATCAATCCACTGTAGAAATTGAGTACTCAAGAAGACACCACACTACGGGAAAAATGAGCAATTGCGACGGGTTATTTGCGACGGGAATAAATCCCGTCGCAAATAGTCATGTGAAAAACTTATTTGCGACGGGGGTATTTCCCCGTCGCAAATAAGGAGGCTTTTGCGACGGGATTGCTTTCCCCGTCGCAAATAGTTTTCCCGCGATGCGCGCCAAATCGCGGGAAACTTATTTGCGACGGGGGAATATTCCCGTCGCAAATAATCGGCGGCAGTAAAAGGTATTTGCGATGGGAATATTCCCCCGTCGCAAATACTATGTCGGCAGGGGTTATTTGCGACGGGACCCGTCGCAAATAACTATTTACCGGTTGACCGTAATAAATGTTGGCTAAGGTATTTGCGACGGGTACCGTCGCAAATAGTATTATTTGCGATGGGAATCCCGTCGCAAATGGGCCCGTCGCAAATAATCTAACCTATAAATACCCCCATCCGTTTTTTTCATTTCATTCTCATTCCTTATCTTCTCCTTCTCTCAAAATTATATTTCTAGAGTTGAGTTTTTCTCCAGTTTAATTTTTTTCTCCGGAGCTGATATTAAAGTTTTGAAGACGATCAGAACAGATCAATTTTCAAGGTATTTATCTTCATTTTAATTTTTTATTTATTTTTAATTTTTTATTTATTATCAATTTTTTATTAGTTTCAATTATTATTAATTAGTTGTAATTTAATTATGTTTACATTGTTTTATTACTTAATAAATTTAAATTATTAGTATTGTTTATAGTTAATGGTAATTAGGAATAATTAGTAATAATTTTTAATAATTAAGAATAAATATTAATAATTAGTAATAAATACCAATAATTAGGAATAAGAACATTATTACATTATTAGTTTATTTTATTATTAATATTAAAATAATATAATTTTTTATATATATACAATTCTTTTTTGATCTGTGTGTTTGCTGTCTTCACATGTATTATTTGTATGTGGAGATAGAAAACGCACAGATCAAAAAAGAATTGTATATAAATTAGAAAATTATATTATTTTAATATTAATAATAAAATATATTAATAATGTTATTATTTGTAATTATTGGTAATTATTTCTAATTATTGATAATTATTCATTTAATTACTAATAATTAGGAACAATTATCAATAATTATCAATAATTAAGAATAATTAGTAATAATTAGTAATAATTACCAATAATTAGTATTAATTACCTATAATTAGTATTAATTCCCAATAATTAGTATTAATTACCAATAATTAGTAATAATTAGGAATAATTAACAATAATTAGTAATAATTAAAAATAATTAACAATAATTAGTAATAATTACCTATAATTAGTATTAATTACCAATAATTAGTATTAATTAACAATAATTAGTAATAATTAGTAATAATTAGGAATAATTAGTATTAATTAGGAATAATTAGTAATAATTACCAATAATTAGTAATAATTACCAATAATTAGTAATAATTACCAATAATTAGTATTAATTACCAATAATTAGTATTAATTACCAATAATTAGTATTAATTATTAATAATTACCAATAATTATCACTATTTAGTAATAATTAACAATAATTGCCAATAATTACCAATAATTAGTAATAATTATCAATAATTATTAATAATTATCACTATTTAGTAATAATTAACAATAATTGCCAATAATTACCAATAATTAGTAATAATTATCAATAATTATTAATAATTACTAATAATTATCAATAATTAATAATAATTAGCAATAATTAGTAATAATTAGTAATAATTAGTAATAATTAGTAATAATTAGCAATAATTAGTAATAATTAGCAATAATTAGTAATAATTAGCAATAATTAGTAATAATTAGTAATAATTAGAAATAATTAGTAATAATTAACAATAATTAGTAATAATTACCAATAATTAGTAATAATTAGAAATAATTAGTAATAATTAACAATAATTAGTAATAATTAACAGTAATTAGTATTAATTACCAATAATTAGTATTAATTACCAATAATTAGTAATAATTACCAATAATTAGTAATAATTAGGAATAATTAGGAATAATTAGAATTAATTAGGAATAATTAGGATTAATTAGGAATAATTAGTATTAATTAGGAATAATTAGTAATAATTACCAATAATTAGTAATAATGATTTTTAATTACCAATAATTAGTATTAATTACCAATAATTAGTATTAATTACCAATAATTAGTATTAATTACCAATAATTAGTATTAATTACCAATGTTTAGTAATAATTAACAATAATTGCCAATAATTAACAATAATTAGTAATAATTAACAATAATTAGTAATAATTACCAATAATTACCAATTATTATGGCAGTGCTGCGATGTCGGCGTCCAGCTCGAGAGGAGCTCGTGCATCTTCTTCTACACAGTATGAGGATCAGTTGCGATCTCAGACTGCACAGATAGAGAGTCTCCGACAGGAGCAGGAGCAAATGCGTCAGCAGCATGAGGAGGAGCGTCGACGCCAGCAGCAGCTGTACGAGGAGCAGACGAGTCGGTGGTAGCAGCAGCATCAGGAGCAGATGGAGTACATGCGCCGACTCACTCATGCTTTAGGGATGGAGTTTCCTCCACCACCATCTGTAGATCCCCCACCTCCCCCCCTCCTTCAGATTAGAGTTTGTATTTCTGTTATAAAATTTGTGAAATCAAAATATATTTTTTTTCTATTCGTAGTTTCTGTCTCATTATAAAATATTAATAATATTATATTTTTAAATAACAATATTAATATGAATAATAATATTATTTATATTTTATAATATTAAATTTTTTATATATATTAAAATTATATATATATATTAAAATTTTATATATATATTAAAATTTTATATATATATTAAAATTTTATAATATTATAATTTAATTATTTTTTTTGTAATACTTGAATTATTTTAATATTTGAATGTAAAATAATTCTATTATTTTTATATTAATTAAAATAACTTATTAATATTTTTTTATTTATGAATTATAATTGTAATATTATTATATTAATTAAATTATTTATTAATATTCTATTATTTTTATTTTTGAATTATAATTCTACTATTATTATAGTAATTAAAATAATTTCTTATTTTCATTTGTAAATTATAATTCTATTATTATATTAATTAAAATAATTTATTAATAATTTATTTTTTTTATTTTTTTTATAGTATTTGCGACGAGATACTATGCCCGTCGCAAATACTAGTATTATTAATAGTTTTTTATTTTTTTTTAAAAAAGTATTTGCGACGGGTCCCGACTCCCGTCGCAAATACTAGTATTATTAATTTTTTTTTATTTTTTTTAAAAAGAGTTTTTGCGACGGGACCGTCGCAAAAGCCATTTGCGACGGGACCGTCGCAAAAGGTATTTGCGACGGGTCCCGTCGCAAAAACTGTTTTAAAAGTTTTTTACAAAAATACGGAATACTATTTGTGACGGAGAGAATGCCCGTCGCAAAAAAAGTCTTTAGCGACGGGCCCGTCGCAAATAAGTGTAGTTGCGACGGCGTTTTCAGCAACGGGCTATTTGCGACGGGATCCCGTCGCAAATACCTGTTTTTCTAGTAGTAACATTATTTAACACTGGTATAAGTTTAGGGTAGGTCCCAATGTTGATACTTGTTGTATATTTCTTAGAGTTAAGTGTGGTTGATGTGACTGGGACGAACACAAGACCATTTTGGGATGGGTTCGAGTTGAGTTTTATTCCACTCTTTTATTACTCTCATATATGATCAACCCATGATAAATTTTTGACCTGTATGGAGTACTCTATTTTTTATAGCATTATGACAATTGGTTTATTTCTTATCACTTTCCCTATCTTATCTATGATAGTTATTTGATCTGGTTTATATGTTATAATTATTTATTTTCCTATTATGACTTTCAATAGAGGGTATTGTATCCCCATAACATTCGGTAGCCTCTAGAATACAAGGAGGAATTCTTGGGGTCATGTGACACATTGATCCAATTACTGTTCAGAGTGATATATTTGAGGGACATTATAATCCTAAAGTTTAATATTTGAAGGAAAAAGATATTTTTAAAGAACAATTAACTTCACATAATTATAGATTACATTTATGTAACCTATAATTTTATGTTCATGTAATAATATAATAATCCTTTATTTTCATGTTAGGGAGTGATATAGAGATCATAAACTGGATTATGGTATCATCGTTTCTTACTTAATGGAAAATTTTCCATGCTCAATATAATATTCCACCTATCATATACATTAAGGTAATATTGATCTTAAAATGTTTTTATTACACCCATTTTTTAATGATCACATAAATAATTGAATAAATAAATCATTTATCAGTAAACAATATATGTTTTTGGCAAATAAATCATAGTAGGAATGATAATTGTGTATGTGGACAAGTTTTTATCAGTTATTACTCTGATAGTTAAATATGGTATAGATCTATGAGAGGAATGTTGAAAAAACATTATTATATATATATATTTGACTTTTTTATTGAACATCATATTGAGAATTTTAAAGGTGTTAAATATCAATTGTATGTTACTTATCATCATATGGATACACTTACATGTTATGTAATCAGGATAATGTGATAAAGTGGCTTCTATAAATAATTTTCTTAATATTAATAAATGATGATAGATATAATGAGGAATAATATGAGTCTAAATAATAATTTTGAACATGTTTAGATAAATAATATTAAAGTAAAACTTATTACAATTTCACAAATACAAATCCATTACCAACCCATTACATTAAAAATTTATGTAAAAGTTTTATTAGAAAAAACCAATTATGGTTTTGGAGATCCAATTATATATTGCAGTGTTACAAGAACTACCTAATTGATTATTGATAAAAAAAATTCAGATTAATTCAACCAAATTGAAATGATGCAAAGAGTATTAAATTTTACAATATTAAAATTCAATGAATATAATTTATTATACACACGACAAAATGGTTCTTTAAGGATTCACAATGTAGGTCCTTTAATAATATTTGTATAATGAAACTAGGATATAAATTCTATTCCTTTTTAATTAATATTTTAAAAATAATTGAAGGTGGTTCCTATAATTTATCAAAATATGAGAAAATTTTAAAATACATATTAACTTATTATAGAAAAAATACTAAAATAAATTTACATTTACATTTAAATTTGATTGTTAAACATCACTGTAAATTTTTATTTATTGTAATGTTACCAAAATTTAAAATACTTTTTTGTAAAAATTTTAAATTTAAAATAAAATTTATTAAAAATTCACAGTTTCATTATAAAAAATGAATCAATATTTTTTCTATTATTTTATCATTTCTTACGTGTATTATCTGAATAACTTTTCATCTAATCAACTCCTTTATAGTGCCATTTTATTTTAAAAATAGTAGATTGAACATTTTTTAATAATCATCACAAACATTTTTTTTATTGATTTTATTTTTTAAAAATACCCATTTACATTTAAAAATCGCCAAAATTTGAACAAGAAATTTCATAAACATTTTATGTCGATGTGATACTATTACATATTTAACTATCAGCAATGCATTTTATTTATAACATGTTACCATTAGTAATTTATTATCATTAATTAGAGAAAAACCTCTAAATATATATAAATATGAATATACCATTTCATTTCCCCCCTCTTCAAAATAAAATATTTATAAAATAATATCACATAAATTTTATTAAAAAAATCTTAAACATAAAATTAAGATAACCAAAAAAACTCAAATTTATAGTGATTTTTTTACAATGGTAATGTAAGATCACAATATAAATAAATATCACTCCCCCACTCTGATATTACAATATAATAAAAGTATAAAATTTTACTTATTGATGTGATTTATTTTTAAATTTTTTTTGAGAAACTGATATTCTTGTTAAAACAAATCAAATATATTGGGAGAATGTATATGTAAACTATATGTGACATAAATTGAGGGTATGAAACAATTCTCAAGAAAATTTTTCACTACTATCAAATTCAACATTTATTTTTTATATTGATTTTATCTAACACTAACCCAAACCACTTAAAAAATATATAATTCTTAACCTAAGATAAACACGAACTTTTGAAACTTAATTTTAGAATTTAATTAATTGAGTTCTATATATCCCCAATTTCATGAAATCTTTAAAAAAGGATCACAATTATATTACAAAAAATATACATCAACTAACCATTAAGACTTATTATCCCTTTGTTTAACTCATAATTTTGACTACCCAACCTCAAAAACATTTATATCCTAGTATTATAAAACACACTTTTTACCCATAGTAAGAAAACTATATTTATTTTTCATATGGTTTCCAATGCATTTGATTATATTTTGCATCAAATTTCATGTACAAATTGCATGGAGAGTTTAATAGATCACCTCAGAAATATATTTTTCATGGGTAAATATTAATTAGTAAATAAATTTCATTGTATAACTGTATGATTTATAATTTTATTTAAAAAAAACTAGTGAAATAAATTTTTTATTTAATCCTATAATAATTTTTTCTCTAAAATTACAATATCTCAACGATGTTTGAGAATAAAAAAATAAAACAAATAAAGTTTTATAGATGCTATTCAAAAAAAGTTACAATCAAATACAATAACATAGCCAAACTACTAAAAGTTTGTCTTCATTGAGATGCCTAGACTTATACACCCAGATCCGATTCTAAAAACATATTCTTTAAATACTAGATTTGATACCAATTGAGATGACCCAAATTTAACCACCCATAATTACAAAATAAAAAAACCAATATTTCATCTCTTATATACCCAATACCATTTTAGGTTTATAGTTTTAGATAAATAGTAAATACCCTTTAACTATAAAAACCCATATCTTTCCCATCCGATGGATAATTTTTCCATTATACTAAGAACTTATTATTTCCCAATATGTCTTAAACATCTCCCAAAAAATTATCTACATAGGATACCCTTTTGAACATATATTACATAACATTATTCTTTATAACTATGGGAAATGAAAGATAAGAAGTGTGAGCTAAAATTATTAGTGAGGATAAACATAGGTATTTAAATCAAATATCATAAATGAGAAAAAAAATCTGGGTTTGATAATAAAATCAAGGTACATGAACATAGAATAAGAAAATCATACACAATAAAACATTTATGATAAACCATGAGTCACAAAATGAAGCTTGACATATGACATGAGTAAAAGAAGTGTGTAGGAATGATTCAATAATCATGACACATGAAAAAATATCATATATAAGTTTCAAATACTTAGATCATTAATTCCATAGAATTATCTTGTAAGTAATAATAAAAGTAAATTAATAAAAAAATGGTTATTTTAGAAATCATATTCATATCACCCATATAATGACACTTACAATGGAATAAATTCATGAATTAATTCCAATGTAGATTATTTGGAGAAAAAATCATTACCCAATACATCGGAGAGATATATCCTAGGATCACCCATCATAATATAGAATTTCTATGAAACATATTATGAATAAAACACATAAAGGATTATATTTTATAATTTAATTAATAAATCACACCTTTCAAATCATAAACATAAGAATTTTTAGTTAAATCATTAATAAAACGAGACTTAAAAAATGCTTAACCAATTTCTTATTGATAGGAAAGTTAAATAGAAATGTAAAAAATTGGTGAAATTCAATAGGAAAATGATAAATAATATTCTTGAAAATCATTAAAGATAGACCTGATAGAATAACTTTAAAAAACCTTTATTAAAGGATTAAAAGGAATCCACTTATATCATGAATAACATATATTCAAAAAAAAAATTCAAAAAATAATGGGAAAAAATTTTTCTTTGTAAAATAATAGAAAATTAGAAAGGAAACTTATTTATAGATAATGATCATGACAGTTGGAAAATGCATTCACACAGAAGATGTTAAAAAAAATATTTTAAAACTTTGGTAAAGAAAGTCAAAAATAGACAGTACGAAATTTTTTAAAAGGATTCCATTTTAAAACTTTGTAATGAAATTAAAATATAGTGAAAATTAATTTTATAAGTCATTAAACTATATATTAAAACATTCGTTAAGTAATATAAAGAATATAGACCTTGGGTAAAAAGAGTTAGGTAAAGGTCTTCAAATCCTTTAATGCAATATTTTGAAGAAAACCCCTTTTGATTTTTTTAAAATAAAATTCCATTAAAAGAATGAAATTGAAAATGAAATTTAAATATAGTGAATAAAATAGAAATATGATTTAATATGTCAAATAGAAATTATATAAACTACATAAATTAATATTGATAGATAATATGAAACATGTCCCAAAAAGAAAATTTTAGATGAGAAGGCTTTACAAATTTGCTAACCTTAGAATCAAAACCCATTGAGGGAGAGAATATGAAATAAAAAATTAAATACAATTAATAAAGATAGAATCCGGATTTATAATGTTAAATAGGTATTAGATACACCATATAAAAGAAAATAGGTATATATTGTAAAACATGTCTCAAAAAATGAATTTGATATGAGGAGCCATTATATATTTTACAACACTTGAATAATAGGACATTTAAACAAATAAAATTATTTGGATTTTTAAATCACAATAATTGTAACGTCCCGGATCCAGTTTCCACTCAATGGGTGCCCTGAACCTGGTTGGTCACATGACCTCAAGCGCATTTCCCTTAACTCCAAAGGCTTCCGACTAGCAGCGAGGACCAAGGACAGATAGTGGGGAAACTATTCTATCATTTTTCGAAGTGTAGTGCATCAGAATCATATATATATATATATAAACATACAAAAGCGTAAGTAGTAAACAATATTCAACTGAAATGGAAAACTGATGTAAAAGAGAACCAGCAGTCGTATATATAAAAATGCGGCATGTCACTAATTATATGAAAACATCCAGAATAGGATACACTGTAGTAAAATACAATACAACTCAAAGTACAAAGTACAACCAACAAAACTAAGCAGAGTAAACATAATGCTGCAGCATCGCAAGCCAAATCTCGGTCCCATGCTCTCATACTCCTCTTCTACAATCATGTACCTATATAGGGACCCTTTCCCTTATCCACACCTGTAGAAATATAATCTTTTTGGGCCAAAGAAATGACCCAAACAGGGTGTGAGAAATAAATCCTAGTAGGCACCCACCAATGTCCCGTGCCCAACTGTTATTGAAAATGTGCAATAGTAGTGTGCAGTAGTAAATGCAATAAACTAAGAAGTACTCAAAAGTAACTGACTTTACTATTCATATTTCCATTTTAATATTAATCTAACCATTTAGTTTAATAACATTTTGTGCTCATTAGAACCAATCCCTCAGTCCAATTAGAACCTTTCCCTCAGGATAATATAATAAAACCACACCCTCAGGCTTGCCCTCAGGCTATCGAATATTGCCCTCAGGCATACGAGTTATTTACCTCAGGCACAGAAGTCACTTCCCTTAGGAATGAGAAGTGTGCCCTCAAGTGAAATAGAACATTTCCCTCAGGCTAAAAAGTACCTTTCCCTCAGGCTAAACAAACAATACCCTCAGGCTAATATGAATATTTCCCTTGAGAGCATGTAACCGAGACGAGCCCAAATCATAAACAATCAAATTATATAAAATTCCTCTCAAGAAAATTTAATACACATTATAATCATGGAATACCCTCAGGTATCCTAACCAAACGGCTGAACAGAGGAACTCACCCCCTAGGTGGTCCTGGATCTAAGCAGTGATCCCAAAAAATAGTTATACATGTTCATTAAACTACCAATGCAATTCTAGGTATTTAATTATACAAGGCCTCAGCCATAAGACCCCTATTCATGGGCACATATCACAACGGTACACAAATTCACCACAATAGTTAGAAATAAGCACTAGACCACCTACCTTGATCATCTCTGATCGGTATACGCGAACGATGCTTCCAGAAACACCCAAGAACGACGTAGATCTGGAAAAAACAACAACAAGTTCAAACCTAAATAACTTCCCTTAGAGGAAGAATTGATAATAATAGCACCAAGAGAAGGGAGAGATTACCTGGACCATCCCAACGTGATCAGCAGAAGCGGAAACGGATTCCCGGTGTGTGAGCGGGAGATCTCCAAAGCTTCGGCCGTCCTCCCGAGCTCCTTTGGCGTTCTAAGCTTCCTCTATGAAAAGAGGAGGCTACTATCCATTTTACTTAAAAAAAAAACTACATGGCATGTACTATCAAGTATATGGTGTGTAGTTTTCTCATTTAACTATTCCTATGGCGGCTACTTTTTCCACCGCTGAACTGTTCATCCGTCGACATGTGTACACAATGTGTATTTCCGAATTCACGGGGTGTACTGTCACTCAGCTGGAGGCTACTCCCACCGCCTTACTATTCACCTTCCGACTGGCAACATGGCATGTAAATACACACTACATGGCGCGTAGTTGTTTTTTACACCTTTCATCGCCAACAGGGCTACACACCCTGTGTACTTATCCCCCATGACCAAAGCAGACGACATGTGGAAAAGTACACGGCGTGTACTTCCAAAATATGGGATTTTTCTCCATTTTCCTTATTTTCTCAAAAAAACTAAACCAAAAAGGAAAATAAGAAACATGTACTTTAGGAAGAAGAAATGGGTTTTTACAAACTTCCCCCCTTAAAGAAATTCATCCTCGAATTTCCCTTCAAAGGGTGGCACAGATAAGATCAGAACAACTCTGGCCACTGAACACGTACTTCGGTCTCCCGCTCCCAGGTTTTGTCCTACACTCAGCCATGCAGCCATAGAACCCGTACGAGAGGAACTGACCGGCCCCGGATAACCTTTGTGCTCCTATCAACGATATGAATCAGATGATCTTAAAAAGAAACATCGATCTGAACCTCAACCTCCTTAGGATGAAAGACGTGAGATGGGTCTGAATGATAACATCGCATCTGAGATACATGGAAGACGTCGTGCATGTCCTGGTACCTCTTTGGTAACTAAAAACGATAGGCAACCAGCCCAACTTTCTTCAGAATCTCAAACAGCCCTACATACCTCGGTGAATGTATACCCTGTCTCCTGATTCGCCTGTGTCCCAACATCAGTGAAACACGCAAGAAAACCTGATCCCCGACCATGAACTCCACTAGTCATCTGCGGCGATAAACATAAGATTTCTGATGATATTGTGTGGTAGTCATCCGCTTCTGAATCAACTGGACCTGCTCTGAAGTCTCCTTCATGAGACGTGGTCCCAGTAAATCTGCTTCACCTGCCTCCATCCAACACAAGGGTGATCGGCATGGCCTACCATATAAATACTCGTAAGGTGCCACCTGAATAGTTTCCTGGAAACTATTATTATAGGAAAACTTAACCAGGGGTATATGCTTCTCCCAAGACCCCCCAAAGTCTAGGACTCATGCGCGCAATATGTCCTCAAGCACCTGTATTGTATGCTCTGACTGACCATCGGTCTGAGGGTGGTAAGCTGTGCTCAGAATCACCTGTGTACCCAGTGCCCTCTGAAAAATCTGCCAGAAATGAGACGTAAAGTGGGAGTCTCTTTCAGAAATGATAGAACGAGGGACCCCATGAAGACACACTATTTCTCAGATATAAAACTTCCCGAGATCATCAAAATTGAAGGTCTCCTTGATCTGAAAAAAGTGAGCTACCTTTGTGAGCCTGTCCACAACAACCCACATCGCATCATTGCCTCGAGGTGACCTCGGCAACCCGGTCATGAAATCCATCTCGAAATCATCCCATTTCCAATCTGGAATGGGGAACTGTTGTAACAGCCCAGATGGCCTCTGATTCTCCACCTTCACCTGCTGATAGGTGGAACATCTTATAACAAAACCAGCTACCTCTTTCTCCATACTCGGCCACCAGTACTGACGTCTCAAGTCACGGTACATTTTGGTAACTCTGGGATGCACTGCCCAAGATGAAGCATGAAACTCTCACATCAGTTCCTCGCGTATATCCCCTGGAACACACACTCGTCCATGGAAACACAATTCCTCATCATCGCCTATCGTCCATCCAAGAGGAGGTTACTCAATTGCCACCGAATCCCATAGAACTAGGCCTTCTGAATCAGATAGTTGTCTCATCCTCACTCTATCTAGGAGGGTAGAAGTCAAAGCTAAGGAAGAAATATAGGTCTTCCCCTGATTGTCATGAAAATCCAAATGCATCTCAGAGAACAAAGCCATAAGCTACCACTCACCACTGGCCTCCTATACTGCCTGTATCTGAGTCTTCCTGCTCAGTGCATCAGCTACTGCATTACCTTTACCAGGTGTATAGGCAAGCTCAAAGTCGAAGGACTGAAGGTATTCGACCAACCTTTGTTGTCTTAGGTTCAAGTCACGCTGGGTAATGATATATTTGAGACTTTTGTGGTCGGTGAAACCCACAAAAGGTTCTCCCAAGAGATAATGTCTCCAACAGTGTAACACATGAACAACTGCAGCCAACTCGAGATCATGCGTCGGTAATTCCTATCATGTGGCCTCAACTATCGAGACCCGTATGCAACTACTCGATCTCCCTGCATCAACATAGCTCCCATCCCAATAACTGATGCATCATAGTAAACTGTATAGCTCTTCCCTTCCTCTGGAAGTATCAGGACTGGTGCTGATGTCAACCTTCCCTTCAGCTCCTGAAAGGCTGTCTTGCAAGCTTCTGACCAAATGAACTTCACATCCTTCTTATTAAAACCCGTAAATGGCACTGCTAAGCAGGATAAGTCTTGTATAAAGCACATGTAGTACCTAGACAACCCCAAGAAACTCTGTATCTCAAACACATTCTTAGTCTGATCCCAGGACACTACTTCTCTAACCTTCTCTAGGTCTACTGCAACTCCTGCCTCTGAAATGATATAACCCAGGAAGTGTATCTGGTCTATACCAAAGTGGAACTTTGAGAGCTTAGCATATAGCTGATGCTCTCTTAGTGTACTCAATACTATCTCAAGATGGGTGGCATGGTCATGTTGAGTGTGAGAGTACATAAAGATGTCATCCATGAAGACTACCACAAAAGAGTCCAGATAAGGGTGGAACACACGATTTATCAGAGCCATGAAAACTGCTAGCGCGTTCGTGAGTCCGAAGGGCATAACCAAGTACTCGTATAGACCATATCTGCTCCGAAAAGCTGTAAGCGGTATATCCGATGGTCTAACGCGTAACTGATGATATCCGAATATCAAGTAAATCTTAGAGAACACTCGTGCATCTCGAAGTTGATCAAAAAGATCATCAATCCTAGGCAAGGGATATCGGTTCTTAACCGTCAACTGGTTTAACTTATGATAATCCAAAAAAAGTTTGAGGGCACCATCCTCCTTCTTTGCAAAAATAACAGGAGAACCCCAAGGAGAAGTACTGGGTCAGATGAAACCCTTTGCCTGTAACTCCTCTAACTATCTCTTGATCTTCTGTAACCTTGGTGTATCCATCCTATAAGGAGGAATGGATACCGGTGATTATCCTAGCACAAGCTCAATAGAGAAATCCACATCTCGCTCTGGAGGTAGACCTAAAAAGTCCTCCAGAAAGACATCCCTTAAATAATAAACCACTGGAGGGAAAACCTTCTGACAAGTCCCTTGTTCATCTAGATATAAAATCGCAATCTGGGCTGTCACTGCACCTCGCCCACGATGCTCAGGTCCATCTTGGCTCGCCTGGACATCCCATTCACCTTTGTATAGAAACCGTCCGCCCTCTAGTGACGTGAAACTCACCTTGTGATGATAGAAATCTACAAAGGCTCAAAAGGGTACCAACCAGTCCATCCCGAGAATGACATCATAAGTCATCATATCTAAGACATAGAGGTCCCATAAAAGTGACACCCACCAACCTCTAGGGGGAACTCCCTCCATTGAAGCACACCAACCGTTCTAGTTTCCAACGGAGTGTCAACCGCCATAACATCAGAAGAAGAAGAAATGCAGAGCCCGAGGCTCTACACAATGGGCACAGATATAAAGCTATGTGTAGCACCTGTATCGAAAAGTATTGAAGATAAAAAAGAAGCTACTAAAATAGTAAATCTGACAGTAGAAGGTCTGGGATCCTTCTACTACTGGGTATGTTGCACTGCATATGCCTTCCCAGTGCCGCGGCCCAGTGACACATCCTGGCTACCCTGAGCTGCCCCGCCTTGCTACCTCTGAGATCCTGGTGTCTGGCTAACATGGCCACAACCACCACCTCTGTCTGTACATATTGACGTATACCAATTCACCGACTGGTAAGAAGCTACTGGACCTGATCCTACACGCGGAGTCTGCACAGAACCCCTCTCACTATCCACTAGTAGAAACACCCTACAAAAGTGCTGCAGATGACCCATCTTGGTGCAAGCTCGGCACTCCACTGGGTCACGGGTACACTGAGGTCTCTTGTGCCCCTCTCTACCAAACTGGTAGCATATGACCGGGCCACCTAAAGTAATCTTTTGGCTAGTACTTCCACCCTGAGAGAAACTCATCTGTCTATTCCTCTTCCCAATAGAAATAGTAGCAGGAACTGGTGCTAAATCACCCTGGCCTACACCACTAGCTTCCCCCAGGTTCCTCTCAGTAATCAGTGATTGGTTTACAATAGCATGTACCGTAGGCAACCTGAAAACATTCACCAGTGCTCATATGTCATACCAAAGACCATCCTCAAAGCGTCGATCCCTCATCATCTCATCTCCCACCAGAATAGGTGCAAAACGCTGAAGCTCGGTGAAGCGGGCAGAATAGTCCATCACTGACATAGCGCTCTGCTGCAGATTCATGAACTCTTCATCTCAATATGCCCGTAATGTCTCAGGAAATAAGAAGTCATAGAAGACTACCTGAAAATCTTCCCACACCATGTATCTCTGATGCTCTGACTGGGTGGTAACATCCCACCACCTCTTGGCAGAATCACACAGTATATAAGTCGCGAGCTTAACCCTCCACCCTGGAGGTGTCTCAAGATGCTCGAAAATAGTCTGCACTGAATCCAACCATGACTCCACATCCTATGGTCCGCCATCCCCCAAAAATATAGGCGGATGCTGCTGCTGGAATATATGAGTTATCTCTTCCATAGATGTGGTAGCATACGGTGCTCCCTGGAAGGTCTGCATAAACCGCATGAATCCTTCACGGAACTGCGCCTCCGCGCCCGGGTCTAGTATAACAGATGGAGATGCATCTGGCTCTACTGGAGGATCCATTGGTAGCCCATGGACTACTATCTCTGGAGTATAATCGTTTTCGCTCTCCTGGTGAACAACTCGAGGTCATCTCGGTGTGATGACTCTATAAGGTCAAACACATGCCTTAGATCAAGATTTATCAAGGACTACAAGCTAGGAGACCAAGAAGGGAACAGTAGAAGGAAGCATTCAAGATTTATAAAACATGACTACACAGCATATATAAATACTACATGACATGTTATCACAATCCATCCACATGGGCGTGTACTCCAGCTAAAACTGGTCATGTAACACCCCAAACACACGATGTGTTGTCCACACACACGGCGTGTACTTGAATCCTCCTTCCTTGATAGAGTCCTTCCACACTGCTTAGCCACACGAATATCCTTTAAACAAAACTACATGGCGTGTCCCAAATAGACACAGGGTGTACGGATTAATTTCCAACTACCCATGTTTTTTGTGACACGACTGGCCACTCAACTGATACTACACGACGTGTTACACCCGCACATGACATGTACACCACCAATCCGTCTTCCCAGCCACACGGCCAGGCCCACAAAGTCTTTCCTCGGTCAAGACTACACGACATGTCCCACAGGTACACGACATATTCAAAAAGAGGTAACATCGACCCGTGTTTGTTAGGTACACGGATGGGTCCACAGGTTAAACTACACGACATGTACATCATTGAAACGGTGTGTACAAGAAAGGATCTCCTCTGTCCGTGTTGTTAGTTACACGGGCGGACATAGGGTCCACACAACCTGGTGTGTGAAATAACTACATGACATGTTCCCTCTAGAACTTCCTCATCCCGTGTCTCTGCCCACATGACCCATGACATGGTTAGGTACTACACAACATATACTTAGGGTACACGGCATGTACTCAAAACTTTTTCTTTTCTTCCCGAGCAGAAGAATAAACGACATGTAGTCAAAACTACACGGTGTGTATTCTGGGTTTTTCCAGACAGTAAGCCTTAGAAATTCTCCGGAGCCCAGAAGAACACTGAAACCAACACAGAAGTTCAAAATTCGGATCCTTGAGGGCCCATACTTCCTGAGAATCAAAGCTTGGCATCTTATACATGTTATAACAAGTAAACACATTAATGATCCACCAAATTCCGTTCATTGAGGGCCCATAGTCCTCAAGAACCAAAGTTTGGCATTCATTTTATCATCCTCACACAAAAATACCCTATCAAATAGTAGGTATTTATCAAAGCAAATATCACAACAACATGCTTTTCTAGCACAACGACTATCACAACAACATGAAATTTCTAATGCACCTACATGGAATGGAAGAATGCATGATATGTGATTTCTAGAATGTGCCTAAATGATGTATGAGATGGCATACCCTCATCTCATCGGGTTGTGATGAAATAGAACCCAGTATAAAAATATAAAAATCACACAAGTGTTTCACCCAACGGTGAAAATCAAATCAACTGTAAAATTGAAAAATCAGAAAAATTTCAATAACTAAGGTAGACTGGATTTTCCCGGTACATGGGTTAGATACTCCTAGGCATACCTTTTTACGAACTACCATTTATGTCCTATCCTTGACTAAGGCTCCAAATAGTAATTCAAAGAAAATAACCCCTCTGATACCACTTTGAGTCACGACCCGTCCTCAGGGCCCGTGCCGTGACTACCCCAAGCCCGCCATCCATAGGCCAGGGGCTGGCAACTAGCACCAAAGGTGTAAATCTTGATAAAAAGGGAAGACACTGCCTTTATAAAAGTAAACAACACAAAAGAGTACACAACTGAAGTAATCACTAAGTAAGCCGAGTACTAAAGTAAGTGATAAAAAGTAAATGGGCCAGTATACAAACCCAACTAAAAGTACAATAAAACTGAAAGCTAGGACAACTACAGTAAAGTAAAACAACAACCACTGAGTCGTCCTCCGAGAATCCCACTTGAAGGGTGAGTACAAATGGCATTTTCAGCACCTCAAGTCTGTCTGTCTGCTCCGTGTACGTATCACCAAGTGGTCCACCTCCAGGTACCGTCCAGCTCTACAAGTCTCTACCTGGATCAGTGATGTCTGTTGTCTGCATCCAACACAACGTAGTGCGGGCAAAGCCCGTGCAGGGGTGAGTATACGATACTCAGTAGGGACCCCGAGACCCCTGTAGGTCTCCCAGAATCCAAAAATGATAAACCAGAGAAGAGAGATACAATCATGAAGTATCATCCAACCCTACTTAGGTATATGCCCTTACATATACCTAAGTTATCAATCACAGTATGGCTCCAACTCTCGAGCCCAAGTAAAACCCAGCCCACACATGAAATAAGTCAATCACATCGATGATAATGATTGAATGTCAAGACTCAGTTCACACAGGTATACATCTTTCGTATAGCGATATAGATGATCAGATGTAGTCACTGATTCATCTAAGCTGTCAGACCCACACATGATACAAGACTAGCTAAGCTGCCGCACCCACACAGGATACAAGACCAGCTACTCTGCCGTACCCACACAAGATACTTGTACAGAGGTCAAACTATCGGACCCACACAGGATGCAAGAAAAGTATTCATCGTCGTCAAACCCACGGAGGATTCCAGTACGGTAGTTGTCACTGTCGAACCCACAGAGGATTCCAGTACAGTAGTCGACGCAATCGCAGCCATCTCTAGGGTTACCGCACACGGCACACTTGATTGCGGTAGGGTCCTCTCCTAGATCCAAGGGGGTTGATACATCAACTATCACGAAGTCTAGATTTGATGTATCCCGGAGATCCGTCTCTTCAAAATAAACCCAATGCGAGAGACGACGCGTCAATCGAACGCCTGATTTGAGAGTTATTTGCTTTTCCGTTCCTGGGGCCCAGTTGGAATTACGCTCGTTCCAAACTCGGCCGTTTTCCATAGTCGACCGAAACTCACATAGAGTAACGCAAAAGGACCACTTCATCACGAGGGTCCTAGTGCTACAGATGACACGTCGATCAGACGCACGGTTGTGGAGTTATTCACATTTAAGTGAAATGGGCCCGACCCGTCAAGCCTGGTGGGTTGGCGGGTCAGCCCTTCCTGGCTTGGCGGGTCCGACCTGTCTAAGGCGTCGGCCTGGCCCGATGATGCACAGCACAGCCCAGTAGGGCTCAGCCCGACCCAGTAGGGCTCGGCCCGGCCCGTGGCAGGTGGTCCGGCCTGCTCAAGGGCGCGGCCCGGGTAGCGAGGCCCGGCCCGCGGCTGGCGCGGCCCGGCCCGGCTGGGTGCGGCTCGACCTGGGTGGCCGAGCGATGTGGGGGGCGCGACCCCCCCCCCCCCCCCAACTTCCTGAACTGGCGGTGCCGAGCAGCGCCGCCCTCCTATCTGGCCGGCCGAAGCCGGCCTGTCTTCCCGGCGTGAGCGGCCTGAGTGGGCCGCTCTCCTTCCACGCGGCACCTGCGGGTGCTGCAGCCTTCTCCAACCTAGCCGGCTGACGAGCTGACCGGTTCACCTGCGAATCACGGGTCGCGGTTCTCCGCAGTACGACACCCCTTGCAGTGATGCGGACTCCCTTCGGCCCGACGGGCTTTAGCCGGCCGGTTCTTCATCAGCCGAGCGGCCCACAGATGCAGGCTGCGGTTCCTCTCCACGAAGCCGGCATACGGCTGCTGCTTTCTCTAGTCTCCGCAGCCCCTTCCGTCACCGTCGCCATTGAAAAAGAACAAGGATCGATGGAGGGTCATCGGGCCGTGTTCGTTCGGCCCACGCCCTCTGCGTTAGGCGGTATTATATAGCCGAAGACAAAACATGGTTTCACCGAAAAACGAAGAACAATTTTATTCAATTAAAAAAATGAAGCAAACCCCCTACCTCATAATTGATGTCACACGTCGTCGAGCTGCAGAAGACGAGTGTCGTGGTAGTCGGGCGTCGCGGAAGAACAGTGTTGTCCCGTCAATGATGGAGGGAAAGTCGTTGTCATAGGCGACGTAGACCCCTTGACGTCGAGGTGCATCTGAGGAAGAAGCGTCATTGGAAGAAGTCATTTGCGTTCTTCCTCGGGGATGTTCTTTGCTAAAGAACTATGTTCTTCATCGAAGAATGATCACCTCTCTTCTAATTCTCCAGATCCTCCCCAAAAGTGATTTTCCAACCCAAAATAAATAAAAGGCTCTAAAATTAATTGAATTTCTATGTAAATCAAATTGATTCAAAAGAGGTGCCAAATAATTAATGTAGACATTAATTATATGAGTTGGCACAATTGATGGGAAGAGGGAGGTGGAGAGGCTCCACAATTAAAGTGCAGTAGTCCAAATAAATAGTAGGGAATTAATGGGGAGTTAAAGGGAGGTGGAAGGGTTTGGGTTTGTGTGGGCCCCACCACACTAAATCCTCTCAGGGGAGGTTATGTGGGGTGTGGTCCCCACATCTAACTCCCCCTTGTAGGAAATAACCACCCATGATAAATGAAATTGTGCACAATAATTTTATTAAAATTTATTTTTTGTTTAATCCCCAAAAATTAAATTCTCCTCTCGAGGAAATGCAACTGCGGTAAAGGTCCCCTTACGTGAATACCGGTGTTGTGAGTTCATCGGTGTCCTCAGATTTCAATTCTGATCACTGGTTCGAAAGATAGAAAAACTCGCTCGTACGTTTACTGAATGTACCCGAACAAAACTTCAAAAATTGATTCCGGGCACACTCGGCCACAGATTTAGGTGCCGTCAGAAACTGCGTACTCATAAAATTACAATGTATTTAAGAAAAAAATTTCCTTGAAATTTCCGGGTCTTTACATTACCCCCACCTCAGGGCTTTACATCCTCATAAATCTACAACACACTAGGGGAACAAATGAGGGTACGGAGCACGCATCTGAGCCTCCCACTCCCAAGTGGTCTTATGGAGGTTCCCATACTGTCAGCGAACACACACCAGAGGAATCGATCGTCCATGTAGGACCCGCTCCTGTCAATCCTCGATCTCCACCGAGACCTCCATGAATGTCACCCCATCATCAATGTCCAGATCCCTGTGATCGATGATGTGGGACGGGTCGTGCACGTATCTCCTTAGCTGACATACGTGGAAGACGTCATGCACCCTATGCAACTGAGGTGGAAGGGCCAGACGGTAAGCCATCTCACCTACCCTGCTGAGGAACAGGAAAAATCCGATGAATCGTGGAGATAACTTACCGCCCCGGCCAAATCTCCGTAGACCTCATCGTAGTGAGACCCGCAGGAAGACTTGGTCTCCATACTCGAACTCCAGTGGTCTCCATCTCTTATCATCATTGGAGTTATGTATGCTATATGCAGTCTTCATCCGCTCCTGGATGATCTACACCTTCTCTGTCGTAGCCTGCACCATCTCTAGTCCTACAAGTGCTGACTCCCCTGGGTCAGTCCAGCATAGTGGTGATCTTCAAAGTTGGCCATACAGTGCCTCATAAGGTGCCATCCCAATGGTGGAGTGATAGATGTTATTGTACGTGAACGCCACCATGGGTAAATGATCCTCCCAGCTGTGACCAAAGTCTAGGACACATGCACAGAGCATGTCCTCGAGAGTCTGAATGGTCCTCTTAGTCTAGCCATCCATCTAAGGGAGGAAGGTGGTGCTCAGACGTAGCTTCATCCCAAATGCCTCCTACAACCACTTCCAAAGCTGGGAAGTAAAGAATGCGTCTCGATCGGAGACGATCATCGATGGAACACCATGAAGCCGTACGATCTCCTGTACGTAGAGGCGTCTCAAGCTCTCTACTGAGCCATGCTCTCTGATCGGTAGGAAGTGGGATGACTTGGTGAGTCAGTATACGATCACCCAGATAGAGTCGTGTCCTTTGGATGTACGTGGAAGCCCCGTCATGAAATCCATGGAGATCCCATCTCACTTCTACTCTGAGACCTCTAAGGGTTATAGCAAGCCTACTGGTACCTGGTGCTCTGCCTTCACTTGCTGACAAGTGAGGCATCGTGAAACGAACTCTTCTACATCCTTTTTCATTCCCGGCCACCAGTTTTATCGTCTAAGGTCCTGATACATCTTCTCCACTCTTGGATTTACCGCTAGAGAGGAAGCGTGGAACTCCCTCAACACCTCCTCCTGTAGTTAAACTGGTACCATGGTACATCCCCTAAAGAGGATGATGTGCTCCCCTCCTTCAGAAAATCCATCAGGTGCCTGCCCTGTGGATATATGAGCACGTAACGCCTCACAGTCAACGTCCCCACACTGTGCCTATCTGACTTGCTGAAGAAGTGGAGGAGTGGCTGTGAGATACTGAAGAAAGGCTGCTCCATCTATATCCACAAAGGATATCTACAATGCGGCTAGCTGCTCCATCACCTCTCCTAGTAGCTGAATGCCTGATCTCCTGCTGAGAGTATCAGCTACAACGTTCCCCTTCCTCAGAGTATAGACTATCTCAAAGTCATAGTCCTGGAGGAACTCGAGCCATCGCCATTGTCTCATGTTTAGGTCCTTCTACAAGAAGATGTACCTAAGACTCTGGTGGTCAAAGTAGAATGTAAAGCGCTCGCCCATCAGATAGTGCTGCCATATCTTCAAGGCGAAGACCACTTCTGCTAACTCCAGGTCATGGGTAGCGTAGTTTTGCTTGTGCTGCCTGAACTTCCGCGAACCATATGCGATCACCACTTGCTCCTGCATCAGGACACACCCGAGTCTAGTCCCCGATGCATCGCAGTAAACTATGTACCCAACACCCTCCTCCGGTAGCCTAAAGATGGGCGCACTGGTCAATCTCTGCCTCAACACTTGATAGCTCTCTTGGCATCTATCTAACCACACGAAAGGTTTCCCATTCTTCGTCAAAGAATAAAGCGGTGTTGCAACTCTTGAGAAGTCTGGCACAAATCTCTGATAGTACCCAGCCAGACCCAGGAAACTCCACACCTCCGTCACGCTCCTGGGTGGCTCCCAAGCAAGAACTTTCTTGATCTTCACTGGATCCACTACTACCCCCACCTCTGAGATGACGTGTCCCAAGAATTGAACCTCTCGAATCCAGAACCAGCACTTCGAGAGCTTACCATAAATCTGGTGCTCCCAGAGTGTATCCAGTACTACCCTCAAATGGTAGGCGTGCTCCTCCTCAGTAGTTGAGTAAATCAGTATGTCGTCGATGAAGAATATGACAAATTGATTGAGGTAAGGCTAGAAGATCCTATTCATGAGACTCATGAACATTTCAAGAGCGTTGGTTACGCCGAAGGGCATAACCAAGAACTCGTAGTGGCCATACTAACACCTAAAGGCCGTTTTTTTCACATCCTCATCTTGAATTCTAAGCTGGTGATAGCCTGACCTGAGGTCTATCTTCGAGAACCATCGTGATCCCTTGAGCTGATCGAAGATGTCATCAATCCTCGGAAGTGGGTACTTGTTATTTACGGTCACCTGATTCAGGCGACAGTAGTCGACACACAGTCGCATGATCCCATCCGCCTTTTTGGCGAACAAAATTAGAGAATCCAAGGGTGAAACACTGGGTCGGATAAATCCCTTTCCCTGTAAGTCCTCCAACTGTACCCACAACTCACAAAGCTCAGAGGGTGCCATCCGATATGGTGGGGTAGATATCGGTGTTTTCTCGGGGTACAGGTCTATGTAGAGGTCTACCTCTCTGTGAGGAGGTAGTCCAAGAACGTCGTTAGGAAAAACATCCTCATACTGATCCACCAAAATAGGAAAACCCAGACTCCGCACATCAACCGCTCCGAGGATGAGACTAGCTAAATGATGTGTGATTGGCTGCCCTCTCCTCTGTGTAAGTCCATCCTGCACTAAAAAGGCTCCCTTATCACCGGTGAAGGTGAACCTGGTCCCATCCGTGCTGATACACTGCACCTTGCTCCTAATTCAGTCGATCTGAGGATGGACTATAGATAACTTGTCCATACCCAAGATGACGTCGTAAGGCCTCGATGCCGCTACAAGAAGATCCCATCCGAAGATCTCGCCTCCTAGAGTAATCTCAAACTACCAACACCAGTGCGTAATCGTTGAGTCTGATCTCATAGGAGCCTCTAGCCGTAAGGATCAAGCCAATGATACCGTCAAATTCTTCGAGCTCCGAACAAGGTTAGTGACAAAAAAATAATGACTCGCACCTGTGTCTATAAGAACTACAGTAAAGGTGGAGTAGACATAGATAGTACCTCAAATCATATCAGGTGCACCGTGGTCATAGGACTCGACTCCCTAGAGTTGTTCCCACCTCTTTCTGCCAGCTCCCTATGGTCGGGGTGGGACTCCTGATGGTGGTGGTCGTAGAGCCTCGAAATGTCGTCCACCACCCGCTGCTCGGCTAGCTCCTCTGCCTCGTCCGCCCGCTCCCGGAAGACCACCACGGTCAAACCTCTGCCTCTACCTGGGAGGTACCTCTACTGTCTGCTGCTCATCTGCATGACTAGTCGGTCATTCAAGATCCATGTGTCCATGCTCACCGCATGCATAGCACTGCCTTCCCCTCGTAAGGCTGGCTCTGTTTCGTGTGCCCCGCACAACCGAACCTGTATCCTGAGGTCGACCACTTGATGGCCTGGTCCGTTTAGACCCCTGCGACATTTGTCTGCTGCCGACTGCAGAAGACTCCACTACTTGTCACCCTACGGTGGGTCTCACCACTGGTGACTGCCCATCAAGAAATCTCTATACTAGAAGGGCTCGCTCCAGCACCCCTGCCTACGTCGGGATGCTGAGGGGAATCTTTGAAGCCCTGATCTCATGCCTCAGTCCCTGCTTGAAGACCTGGGCCCTGAAGAACGAGTCCTGTACTATATCCGTGGAGTAGCGTGAGAGGTCAGTAAACCTCACTGAGTACTGAGCTACTGTCATGCTGCCCTAATGCAGACGAAGTAACTCTTGAATCTGTACCACAAGAAGGGTGGCTGGAACAAACTCTGAGCAGAAGAGATCCTCAAAGTCTGTCCATAGTAAAGATGCCTCGTCATGCACCTGGAGCATCAGACTCCACTATCTACCTGCATCTGCGTGTAGTATACTCGTGGCAAGGATCACCATAAGTTCAGCTAGTGTCCCTACAAATCTGAAAACTTTGATGATAGCCACTAGCAAATCCTCAGCTGCCTGTGGGTCCATCTCTCTGTGGAACCTGGGTGGCCTCTATTGGTGGAACTCATGCAACACACTCAGGCAGAGTGCACTCTATGCTGCTGGGGTTGGTAGTATCGGTGGCCCATCGGGTAGTGGTACCGCTGGTGCCTCTGCTATGATAGGGCCTTACACTGAGGCCTTATCACTCAGTGGGCTACCATCCTGTACGTAACTCGGAACCCTAGCTAGCTGCCTTCGTGGGGCCATTCTGAAAAGAAACAGGTGCACCACGGTCAAACAGTATACCTGGTGAGCTGACACAAATTAATCACAAAGAAAATTTTTCAAAAGAAACACACATGCAATCAGTGTTTTCTTGCACTGAGTCAGAAATCATAGGTCAGGGTCCTGATGTATGGATACGTCGGCCACCACACCAACACTAGAATCCCTAGTCTGAAAACCACACTCAATACTCTTAACACTATTGCTTCACAGAAAGAAAGATCAAAGTCCTGAGATCTGCGGTAGAACTGACTCCTTTTATACCAATTTTTCATGACCCGCCCTCGGGGCCCATGCCGTGGCTACCCCAAGCCCGCCTTCCATAGGCCAGGGGCTGGCAACTAGCACCAAAGGCATAAATCTCGATAAAAAGGGAAGATATTTCCTTTATGAAAGTAAAAAAACAACAGAGTACACAACTAAAGTAAGCACTAAGTAAACCGAGTACAAATGTAAGTGAAAAAAAGTAAATGGGCCAGTATACAAACCCAACTGAATGTACAATACAACCAAAATCTTGCACAACTACAGTAAAGTAAAAGAGCAACCACTGAGTCGTCCTCCGAGAATCCCACCTGAAGGGTGGGTACAGATGGCCTCCTCAGCACCTCAAGTCTATCCGTCCGCTCCGTGTACGTCTCACCAAGTGGTCCACCTCTTTGTACCGTCCAGCTCTACAAGTCTCTACCTCAATCAGTGTTGTTCGTCGTTTGCATCCAACACAACATAGTACGGGCAAAGCCCGTGCATGGGTGAGTATAAAATACTCAGTAGGGACCCCGAGACCCCCGTAGGTCTCCCAGAATCCACAAAGGATAAAACACAGAAGATAGATACAAAAAATAAGTATCAACCAACCCTACATAGGTATATTCCCATACATATACCTAAGTTATCAACCACAGTACGACTCAGACTCTCGAGCCCATGTTCATCCCAGTCCACATAGAAAAGAATTCAATCAAATCGATGATAATGATTGAAAGTCAAGACTCAGATCACAGAGGTATACATATTTTTTATAGTGATAGAGATGATCAGATGTAGTCACTGATTCATCTAAGCTGTCGGACCCACACTGGATACAAGACCAACTAAGCTGTCAGACCCACACAAGATACAAGACCAGCTACTCTGCCAGACCTACACAGGATGCAAGTACAGAGGTAAAATGTCAAGACCACACAGAATAAAAGAATATTAGTCATCATCGTCGAACCCACTGAGGATTCCAGTATGGTAGTCGTTGCTGTCGAACCCACAGGGGATTCCAGTACAACAGTCGACGCAATCGCAGCCAGGTCTAGGGTTCCCGCACACAGCACACTCGATTCTGGGAGGGTCTGCTCCTCGAGCCATGGGGGTCGATACATAAACTATCACAAAGTCCAGAGTAGATGTATCCCAAAGTTCCGTCTCATCAAAATAAACCCAACGTGATAGACGTCGCATCAATCGGACGCCCGGTCTGAGAGTTATTGGCTTTTCCGTTCCAGGGGCCCGGATATAATTACGCTAATTCCAAACCCAAAGGTTTTCCAAAGCCATCTAAAACACACTTAGAGTAACACAAAAGGACTGATTCGTCATGAGGGTCATATTGCCGTAGACGGTGCTTCGATCGGACGCACGGTGGTGGAGTTATTCACATTTAAGTGAAATGGGCCCGACCCGTCAAACCCGGTGGGCTGGCGGGTTGGCCCGTCCTAGATCGGCGGGTCCAACCTGTCTAAGTGGCCGGACTGGCCTGATGATGCGCGTCCCGGCTCGATAGGGCTTTTCTCGGCCCGTGGCAGGCGGCCTAGACTGAGCAAGGGTGCGACCCGACCCGGTGGGGCGCGGCCCATCCCGGACCGGCTGGTGCGGCCCGGCCCATGGCTGGCGCGACCCGACCTGGGAGGCTGTGTGATGTGGGGAGTGCGCCCCCTCCCCCCCCGACTTCCCAAATCGGCAGAGCCGAGCGGTGCCGCCCTCCATTCCGGCCGGCCGAAGCCGGCCGGTCTTCCCAGCGCAAGCGGCCTGAGCGGGCTGCTCTCCTTCCGTGCGGCACCTGTGGGTGCCACGACCTTCTCCAACCAAGCCGACTGATGAGCCAGCCGGTTCGCCCGCTGAAGCGTCCCACGGAGCGCAGTTCTCTGCAGCACGATGCCGCGGTCTCCCTTCGTCCTAGCTGGCTTTAGCTGTCCGGTTATTCTTCGGTCGTGGGGCCCACGGATGCGGGCCGCGGTTCCTCTCCACGCGGCTGGCATACGACCGCCGCTTTCTCCAGTCACCACCGCCCCTTCCGTCACCGTCACCATCGAAAAAGAAGAAGGATCGACAGAGCGTCATCGGGCCGTGTTCATTCGGCCCGCATCCTCCGCATTAGGCGGTATTATATAGTAGAAGATAAAACATGGTTTCACCGAAGAATGAAGAAAAATTTTATTCAATTAAAAAAATGAAGAAAACCCCCTACCTCGTAATTGACGTCACACGTTGTTGAGAAACGGAAGACGAGTGTCGCAGTAGTCGGGCATCACGGAAGAACGGCGTCGTCCCATCAATGATGGAGGAAGTGCCATTTTCTTAGGCAACATAGACTCCTTGATGTCAAGGTGCGTCCGAGGAAGAAGCGTTGTTGGAAGAAGTCATTTGCGTTCTTCATCGGGGATGTTCTTCGTTGAAGAACGATGTTCTTTGTCGATGAAAGATCACCTCTCTTCTAATTCTCCAGAGCCTCCCCAAAAGTGATTTTCCAACGCAAAAGAAATAAAAGGCTCTAAAATTAATAGAATTTTCATGCAATTCAAATTGATTCAAAATAGGTGCCAAATAAATAATGTAGACATTAATTATCTGAGTTGGCACAATTGATGGGAAGAGGGAGGTGGAGAGGCTCCACCATTAATGAGGAGTTGTCAAAATAAACAGTAGGGAATTAATGGGGAGTTGAGGGGAGGTGGGAGGGTTTGGGTTCATGTGGCCCCCACCACACTAAATCCTCTCAGGGGAGGTTATGTGGGGTGCGGGCCCCACCGCTAACTCCCCCTTGTAGGAAATAACCACCAAAGATAAATGAAATTGTGCACAACAATTTTATTTAACTTCCTTTTTTTTAATCCCCAAAAATTAACTTCTCCTCCCGAGCAAACGCAACTACAGTAAAGGTCCCCTTACGAAAATACCGACGCTGCGAGTTCATCGGTGTCCTTGGATTTCAATTCCGAGCACCTGTTCAAAAGATAGAAAAAATCGCTTGTATGTTTACTGAACGTACCCGAACAAAACTTCAAAAATTGATTACGGGAACACCGGGCCTTAGATGCAGGTGCCGTCAGAAACTGCGTACTCATAAAATTCCAATGTATATAAGAAAAAAATTTCCTTAAAATTTCCGGGTCTTTAGACTTTGTAATGTCTCGGATCTGTTTGCCACTCAACGGGTGCCCCGAACCCGGTTGGTCACATGACCTCAAGCACATTTCCCCAAATTCTAGAGGCTACCGACTAGTAGTGAGGGCCAAGGACTGATAGTGGGGAAACTATTCCCTCATTTTTCAAAGTGTAACGCAGCGAAATCATATATATATAAACATAAAATAGCAGAATCAGTAAACAATATTCAACTGAAATCGAAAACTGAAGTAAAAGAGAACCAACAGTCATATATGTAAAAATGTAGCATGTCAATAATTCTATGAAAACAGCAAGAACATGATACACTGCATTAAAATACAATACAACTCAAAGTACAAAGTAAAACCAACAAAAATAAGAAAAGTAAACATAACGCTGCAGCATCACATGAAAAATCTCGGTCCCATGATCTCATACTCCTCTGCTACAATCATGTACCTGTATAGGAACCCTTTCCCTTATCCACACCTGCAAAAATATAAAATGTTTGGGCCGAAGACATGACCCAAATAGGGTGTGAGAAATAAATCCCAATAGGCACCCAACAAAGGCCCGTGCCTGACTGTTAGTGAAAATGTGCAACAGTAGTGTGCAGTAGTAAATGCAATAAACTAAGAAGTACTCAAAAGTAACTAACTTTACCAGTCATATTTCCATTTTAATATTCATTTAACCATTCAGTTTAATAAAATTCTATACTCATCAGTACCAAGCCTTCAAGACAATCTGAACCTTTCCCTCAGACTAATATAATAAAACCACGCCCTCAGGCTTTCCCTCAGGCTATTGAATATTGCCCTATGGCGTACGCGATATTACCCTCAGGCACAGAAGTCACTGCCCTTAGGCATAACTAGTGTGCCCTCAGGAGAAATAGAACATTGCTCTCAGGCTAAACAGTACCTTGCCCTCTGGCTAAACAAACAATGCCCTCAGGGTAATATGAATATTTCCCTCAGGCACAAGTAACCAGGCCGAGCCCAAAGCAAAAAAAAAGAAATTTATATACAATTTCTCTCAAGGCAATTTAATACACATTATAATCATGGCATACCCTCGGGTATCCTGGCCAAATGGCTAAACAGAGGAACGCACCCCCGGGGTGGTCCTGGATCCAAGCAGTGATCTCAAACAACAGTTATACATGTTCGTTATACTACCTATGCAATTCTAGGTATTTAATTATGCGAGGCCTCAGCCATACGACCCCCATTCATGGGCGCGTATCAAAATGGTACACAAATTCACCACAACAGTTGTAAATAAACACTAGACCACCTACCTCGATCGTCTCTGATCGGTATACACGAACGACTCTTCCAAAAATGCCCAAGAACTACGTAGATCTGGAAAAAACAACAACATGTTAAAACCTAAGTAACTTCCCTTAGAGGAAGAATTGGTACAAACAACACCCGGAGAAGGGAGAGCTTACCCATATGGTCCCAACGCGATTGGCGGATGCAGAAACGGATTCCCGTCATGTGAGTGAGAGATCTCCAAATCTTTGACCGTTCTCCCGAGCTCCTCCGATGTTCTAAGCTTCCTCTATGAACATAGGAGGATACTTCCCATTTTAAGTGAAAAAAACAAACTACACGGTGTGTACTCTCAAGTACAGGGCGTGTACTTTTCTCATTTAATTGTTCCTCTGGCGGCTACTTTTTCCATCGCCGAACTGTTCATCCGTCGACATGAGTACACGACGTGTATTTTCGAATACACGGCATGTACTGTCGCTCAGCTGGCGACTACTCCCACCACCTTAATATTCACCTTCCGACTGACTACACGGTGTGTAAATACACACTACATGGCGTGTAGTTGGTTTTTACACCTTTCATCACCAACAGTGCTACACACCCTGTGTACTTATCCCACACGGCCAAAGTACACGGCGTGTACATCCAAAATTTGTGATTTTCCCCCATTTTACTTATTTTCTCAAAAAACTAAAGCAAAAAGGGAAAGAATAAACCCGTACCTCAAGAAGAAGAACCTGGTTCTTACAATAATTACATGGAAAACATAGTATAAGACATTCATGGGGTAATAAATCAAAATAAAACCATATAAAAGGAAACATAGTGCATAATATGAAACTTGTATCAAGGAATTTAAATTTATACTGAGAACCCTTACCTCAAACTTTTTATTGGCCAAAAACACTCTAAAACCCCTGTATACAAAATTTAAGTTTATTATTATTTTTAATAATAACCTTATTAATATTTATTTTACTTTATACCTTCCATTTATCATTCATTATTACCCATACATTAATTTTTATTGTTAAAATTAATGTTTGGGTTTTTACCATTCAGTTTCCCATACATGCTTCAGTTTGGAGGTTATAGTACTTAAGTATTGTTCATGGTTTCAACATATTTATAATTTAGTTGAAAATTAAATTCATGTGTTTTATGTAGTTTAGGAGTTTCATATCCATTTCATGGTGCCTATGTTCAAAGTTCCCTTGGAATGCTTAAAAATTTATTTTTTGGTGATTATTGAATTAACAAAAAGAATTGAATTTATTGGTAAATTTAATTTTAAGTATTATCACTTCATAATTATATAAACTCTTAAATTAATAATTATTACATATTATCACTAGTATTTAAGTTTTATTAATCATTTCTGAAATATAAATTATAACATCATTCATGTAGGTGGTAAAATTGACCGAAACAATATCATGTTATAATTGTTGAATGAGTAAGAACATGTTATTGTATAGTGATAATTTAAGAATATTTTTCATAAATCCTTATATTTATGAAATATATAATATATTTTATATTTTCTGAAATTTATTATTTTTATACATGAAGTGTATCATTTAAGGCTACCTATAACTTCATTATTATTCACCCATGTAAGCTATCATTTGAAGAATACATTTCATAAGATGTAAAATAAAGGAGGATTTGAATTCATGAATTAGACAAATAATGTTTTCCATAGAATTTATTCATGCATTATAATGTATAAATAAATGTTACAACACATGAGGATCATCCTCAGGTGTTACATACTTCCATGATAAGGCAGTGGGTGTTGCATGATTACTTTATGTTGGGATGATACTCATCTTAACCTAAAGGTATCTTCATCTTCCTACATTATGTTAGAGTCTCTAGCATTCTATGGTAGAAGGATGTATCCCATCCGAACATTAAATGATTTATGTGATCCCATGGAGACCTCCAAAGGGGGAGGCTTTCATTTTTTACTCTAGTGGTATTTATCAACCTTATTGAAAGAAGATAAAAATGTAAAAGAGACATCTTCAGTGAATGGTATGAAAATTTACTGCATTTTTAATTTATAGTACAATATTGTTAAATATTTATTGAATGGAGATAATCAAAAAATGGATTAAATCATTTACACTTCCTTTAATATTTTTTATTAGACCCTTCAAAATCCCTTCAGTGGTATCAAAAAAACTATGATCTTAGTTTTGAAAAATTATGTGCGAAATAAAGAACTGAAGTGAGAATTGTGTATCATTTTTCCATGGATGATTTTTTGGGTAAAATGGATTACCGTTACATAGAAGAATTTTTCATAAAGGTTATCCTGGATTACCCTTATATAGAATCATTATACATTATGGTCACAAAAAATTACCCTTATGCAGAAGTGCTCGATGAAAGGGTTATCATGGATTAACCTTATACAGAAGTGTTATACGTAAGGATAATATTGGGTTACCATTACATAGATAATTCTATGTAAGGGTCATCCTTATTTAACCTTACGAAGATTATTCTGTATAAGGGTCATTCCTCTTTACCCTTACATCGACCACTCTACGTAAGGGTTATTCAGACTCACCTTGACATAGATCAATCCATGAAAGGTTCATCAATAATTACCCTTTCAAAGAGTGGTCTACATAAGTGTTATCTCCACATACCCATAATATAAGGGGGTTTGTAAAGGTAAAGGGTTTCACCACTATGCAAGCCACCTCAACTACATATGGGTAAACTGAAATTCTTAATTTTTTTTTATTTTTTTAATGATTTTTATTATAAATTTTAAATTGTTTATGAATCAAAATTATGGTTATTTTGCAGATATTTTAATTTATAAAAGTTTTATAAATTAATTAATTATGAATTATTTATAATTAATTGTATAAAGATGTTTATGAAACATTTATTTATAAAATATTCCAAAAATTAATTGTAAAAATTTAAAATAAATTTGACATGTTATAAAACATTCCTTATTTTCTAGAAATATAGTGTTTATTTAAAAATCAAAATATTAATTTATAATTTTTTTATAGAATACATAAATAAGGCCAAAATATAAGGGTGTTTACGTTTAATTTATGAATTGTATATAATTAATTAATTATAATAGTTCTAATTAAAGATCAATATTTGAATATTATTTATTCCACATCAAAAGGGTTTTCATTATTGATTTAATAATGATTTAAATAATGTTAATTATATGATATTTATATTATGTAAAATTTTTACATAATATAAATTATTTTATAAATTATTTATTATTCATAAAATATCATATATTTAAAATAAAATTCTATATAATGAAGAATACGAATGAGATCATAATAAAGTGAATATAAATAATTTTTATTCAAATTTATAGAATGTATGTAATGTTAGCTAATTTATAAAAGGGTTTATAATTAGATTTTATTTAATAATTGTACATAAATAGTTATCTCATGTTTAAATACTTGGATTTTTTATTTATTTAAATGGCTATTACCTATTTTTTTATAGTTATAAAATATTTATATTATGAATCATTTATGATTTATTTTTAAATGTTAAAATAATTTTAGGAAATAGATCCTTTTATTACATGTTAAGTGTGAAAATGATCTTAGTTTTTCATCTACCATGACCTCAGATCGTAATTGAAATTATGAAATTGAATTAAGTTTTTGAATATAGTTTATGAAAATTATGTTTTAATGTTACGATGAATTGAATTTTATCTTGAGTAAAGTCTCTCTTGGTATAGGGACTTGGGTTCAAATTATTTATCAACCTAGAATCTTATGACTTGTCAAAAAATGTGATTGAGGTTGGCTATCTATTTCTCTAGAATTACTCATATCGAGATTTGAAATTTCAAATAAATCTATGCCTTTATATGAAATGTTAATGTACCTTATGCATATGATGAATTTGGATACATGTAAATATCCTTGAATTCTTTTTTTGGCTGAGTAACACATACTCGTGGGTTGTGTAAAGAGTTACATATAAATATGGTTTAATAATATTTAATTTATGGTGTGAATTGGATTCCAAAATAAATAAATAGAATAATTATTATAAAAAAGAGAATAACATGAGATAATATGGTGAGTTTGAATTCCCTTCAAATACCATGTGTAAGATTCCATTCAATGCGACACTTTTCAAGACCTCAATCATATAACATGGTAGATTCTTCCAAATAAGTGTAACCTTGGATTTTATTTTGTTAGCTAGTTCTTAGTATTTTCTTTAGGTTACACTAATCTAGGAAACTATTAGTGTAACATCCTATGGTTTGGACCAAGGTATAATTCCAAATAAATTTTAATTTTTATCATTTTGAGGATGGGATGTTCTCTAAGGAAACCTTTAGAACATAAATCTGAGTGTTGGTATACTTAAATGTGTTGTCTTTAGACTTGGTTAATGACTGATAGGTTCCTTGGGTGTTTTATCATGTTTTGGGAGCATTAATATCTGAAACATAAAAATCATAGGAAGTTGGTAGAGGTGTATAGATTTTCTGAAACTATGATACCCTCTAGAAGAAATTGTACAACCTATCCATTGATACTAAGATTATCACATAGTTTTTTCTAACACCACAAACCAGGACGCATGAACAAGAATTATGTGAAGAACCCCTTAATAGAGGTGAATGAAATGTTTTTTATGGTTTTGAAAACATTGTTCATGAACCATGTGATCCCCTTGTATATAAAATAGCCTATTTAGGGTTGGCGCACGGTTTGGAAAACCGTGCAGCCAAACCGTTCACCTAATTTAAAGGGAAGAATTTAACCTTTTTTCCTATTAATTTTAATTAATCTCCACCCATTTTTCTCTTATTATCCACATGTAGCATCCCTCCCATGGAGATACTCATATTATCATCTTGGCATGGAGATATCCTCATCATCCAGCCTCTAATTTGAGTGCCATCAATCACAATGGAAGCCTCTCAGTAAGTTATTTACTCCGCTTTCTTCCTTTTTATTTTTATCTCATCATCGTTGGCACTACCTTCATGTGAGATAATTCACCATATTTAAAGGGTTCTTGTTCGTTTTGAACTGGCTCAAATAAAAGTTTGATATTGGATGATTGGACTATACTAATCACGAGGCAGGTGGTCTATATAATTTCCATCAAAGTTTCATCGATTTATAAATTACACCATTATGACATGCACTTGTATTTTTTTATGATTCCTATAAAATAGAAATTAAATGTGTAGAACCTAATTCAGAAATTAAATTTTTGTGTTGATTTAAAGTGGAACCATTACAGGAATTCTACCACAATACAAACAACCCCATGGGTGCATCACCGAGTTTCCCATGGACTAAACCTTTCTTGGTTAATTAGGACATCCTTATAGATGTCTCCTTAATTGTTTAATTTATAATGGCTTGTCTTTCCCACTCTTGGTAATTTTTTGAGAAGTTTTTAATGAATCCTCTTATAAAAAACTAATGAATTTGACTTTGATAAACTTAGAATTATAGCCTCACCCCGTATTATAATAAAACCACTTATGAGGCGTGCTGGCATCTCTAATGAAATGGGTAAATTAAATAGTTATATTTGAAGTGATGAATGGAATTATTAAGTATATAGAATTTATTATTTTATAATCAAAATGATAAATGGACTTGGATCGCTCTTTAAGTATACATGACTTGTACTGGGAAATTCTTATGTACATGACCCTCTTTTTTTATACATAGTTTATGTTAATGGAATTTTTATGATATAAAATTATTTATTATTTATAATTATATTCTATTAATTTATTGGATGAATAAATGGACTGATAATAAATGTTAAATTAGTTATGTTATAAAGGATTCACTATGACTTGAGTGATGCCAAATTCTTCTTTGCTGAAAGTTGGTCTATGGTATAATAGGGAAAGATGGATTATCTTATTATAAATACTACTAAGGGTCCTAAAGTATGGTCATTTTCTAGGATGTGTATCACCTCCTTGGTCAAGGATGTTTTCATGACATCCACATCACTTGGGTTATTGGTTATGATGTTCCACAACCATTTATTAGGAGGTTGTGTATGACCCTCCTCATTGTTATTCATGATACTCAACATGGGGTCCTATATTCTTCATGATACTCAACATGGGGTCCTACATTCTTCATGATACTCATCAAACTGTTCTATATTGATTATGATCCTCGATCAAGAAAAACCCTATTTATTATTATGACTCTTATCATTATTATGATTAGTATTACTCATGGAAGCCTGAGTTATGCCTTGGGTCCTAGATAATACCACATACTTATATATATGGATATAAATGTTACTACTCTTATAGATTATATATATATATACATGTATTTATATTTAGAGACATTATGGCTTATGTCGAAGTAGGTATGGTAGGCTAGGTTCCCTTAAGAAACCCGAGCTTGACTTTTTGTGTTTATTTATTTATTTTATTTTTTATTTTTTATACATTCAAAATTATATATTTTATATTCACAGACTAGATTATTATTAAGACACCATTGGAGGTGGACTGGTGATTATATATTATATCTTGTTTAGGCTTCTATTGCACTAAGGTATCTGAACATACCTTATGTTTGTAGGTTTAGGTTTATTGGATTATGCTTGTGCTGTTTTAGTTTATATAGTACCCTAAGAGCATAGGACTAAGATATAGATCATGATTCTAATGGAGTTATCCCTTAGGGATTATTTTTTAAATTTCATTATTTATGCATTGTGAACATGAGCCTCAACCAAGTTGGTGAGGACTCGGTAGGTGCATTCAAGAGACCGGAGATAAAATTTGGGTGGAGGCGTATTTCCGGGTACTGTAGCAGTACTATCACAGCACTGTAGAAGAACTGTAGCAGCACTATAGTAGGCACTGTTTGGTACTATTCGGTACTCTAGCAGCTATAACTATTCATCCATCTGGGCCTTTGGGACACCGGTTTGGTCCTTGGGTCCTGCAAAGCTTTCATGACTTCCAAGGCCTTCAAGCCAGTTGATTCTCAAGGCCTTCAGGCCACCTTAAGGACTTAGGGCCACCCAAAGGCCTTGAGGCCACATGAATGCAGATTTACTAGTCAGACTACAATGAACACGACTTTAGATGAGGATTAAGGGTAGGAACATTCACTAGAGCAGAGCTAACCAGAATTGGACGAATGGGAGGGTATGACTTTTCCATCGGTACTAGGCCTGTGTAGCTTTGCATAGGACAGCTAGCCGACCAGACCTACAAAGGTGGAGTGTTGATATCAAGAATTTTTTTGGGGAGAAATAGTTCCAAGTTTTCTTGTCTGGGTGATTTCCTCTAAGAGCTATGGGTCATGTAAGTGTCTCTGATCCTTCGGGCCTTGTAAGGGTTCCACCTCACCCCTTGAAAGGTGGATTATCAAAAATAATAAAAAAATGATGGCCTTCAGGCCATTCTGACTGACTATGCATTGTACTATATTTTATCACCTGATGTATGTTTACTTATTAGATTATGTAGCCTCATTTGAAAATGTCGGAATGGTTGTAATCTTAGTGTTTGTCCATTTCATATTATTTTATTAGTCATTATATTTATCTTCCAATTTTCTTCATTTATTTTATATAGCTTCTAATTTTTTCTTCTTACGACAAACAATAGTGATACTCTGACCATGGGGGTATAGTCTCCCCACCATACCATCATCATAACCTCACTACTAGTCAGTAGCCTCTCGCGCATGGGGAGGCATGCTTGAGGTCACGTGACTAACCAGATCAGGTCAAAATTTTAGGGGGTCACAGGTCGGGACGTTAAAACGTTGCATCAGAGTGGTTTTGTTTCATTCTGCCTTGATATTTTTCACTAGTAAATAGGATACTAGTAATGTGTCAGTTCTTGGTAAATAGTCATGTTTTGGTGTGGTCAACCCACACATGGGGAAAAGTCCAAGTGGATAGGGATTGGATTGTTCTTTATGCTATAAATTTTTATAGTTGATTATGATTTAACCTTAATTGATTAGTATACTTTTGGGTTCTTACTGATTTATAGGATTGAATTCATTTTCTATTAGATCGATATAACATTGGTGTATTGTTACATGCATCATTATAGGCACATAGGGATTCACAAGACATGCCTTTTAGAATTCATTACTAGGCTATTGAGATTTGCTGATGTGCCTTGTGTGTTTATTATAATGTCTATTATAGACTGAATGATTGAAAATTAAATTTTTATTTAGTAAATTTTCCTATACAACATGCTAATGTGATTTTAGTGTTATGATTAGAATTTTTATTTGTGTACCAATCTTAGATGTTTCATTAATTATGTTGTAGGATTCCATGTTTATTTTTCATGATTATATGATTATTTAGAATGTTTCCCTACATTTACTTCTTGTGATATCATACATGGTTATAATTGTGATACATGATTGGTTATTAAAGTGTCAGCATTAACCTAAATGGTGTTTTTCCATACAACTTGATGGTGGCACCTTAAATAATAAGTCATGACAAGTTTAAGCCCTGAACCATTGGTCATATGGGATGAGACATATTGGTTTCAATTAAATGAGATCCATTTTGTATTTATAAAGTGTACGAGTTCTTTATAAATTGGAAAAATGGTGACCCAGATAATCGAAGTGTCGTATATGAGATTGATATACATTGATACCTTTGTATTAATATAAAAGCCATTAGTTTTGATTTTACATGAATTGGATGCCTTTATAAAGGCTGGTAACACTATAACTTGGTCATGATGACCTGTATGAATAAATTTTAAATAAAAAACAGGAACAAAGTTGGTCATTTGGGGCATGTTTTTTATGTGATAAAACCACTAAGGGTGTTTTAGAATCTTAATGATTTCAATGTTTCAGGTTATATTTAGATGAAACTAGAATGGATTAATGGTACCCTCTTAAGTTTCCTTCTCCTTATCACTTATCCCTTATTACATAACCTCATGTGGGTAAGTTTATGTTATATTGGGATGGTTATATAAAGTGTTGTAGCAGCGTATATGAGTTTACATATAGACATAAGGTGGAATATTAGTTGACCATCCCCATTTTTAATTTAAAACATACCTATAATCTAATTTTCAGTTATACTTATATGATGTGTTAGTTAAATAAAATTCAAATTACAAACTAAAGGGTGTATTCCTATATAGATTGGAATTGACCTTTTCTTTAACTAAGTCTAATTTTGATAATCTTATAGATAAATAAAATGGATAAAAGGAATTTATGTTATGAATTTCATAATTATGATAGGATGTTAGTTAAATGAATAAATCCTAAAAGGAATATTGATACAATTTGCCCGTTTGTTGTGTCGCATTATATAAATAAATTACCAAGCACATTTTCCTTATAAATTATACTTGTTATTTTATAAATGGATATTTAAAAAGCTTAAAGATCGATTCTAAATAAATTAATCAGATCAATAATACCTTAAGGTGGTGTTTAGATTTAACTCTTTCATAAGGGTAGTTTAAATGTTTCCCAAATATTCCCATAGAATGGGAACATTAGTGTTTCCCATGGGCTTCTGTAACTTAACTTAGGATGAGTTGAACCTAAAGGATAAGTGGTAGGTCCTAGTGACTCTTCAGTATGAACTATAGTAGTATTGGTGATTTCTTCTTTTGTAAGGGGATAGCCTGAGGTAGGTTGTACCATTATAAGTAAAAAACCTTTCTCAATGTTGTGATGGGATTTTAGATGAAAGGTTCTATTCAGGTACCATTTTTCCCATGTAAGAATATTAGTTTCTAAAATAAAACCCAGGATGAAAAAGTGCTTATTTGAAAATTTTACCCTTGTTATGAGCGTGATCATACTATAATAATCCTTTTAGCGGGTTAGATGTTCCTAGGGAACAATTGGCCGATTAGTAGGTCATGTGACCTTTTTTATTCTTTAGTGATGGATTATTTGGGAGGTTGTCCATTGGGTTTGTATTTATATGGAAGGATATGACTCTGGGTATAAATATTTTTATGAGACATTAGATACTAGGATGCATTAGGCTGATAAGCCTATGGATATTTTCAAGGATGTGTCATGTTAATAAAATTATGGGGTAGTATTATTTGATATACGCGGAACCGATCAAGTTTCTTATAAAGGTATAGTGACTGTAAGAGTTTGGGTGGAATAATTAAAGCCATAATATTTTACATTTCAATCACAGGTCGTCTCTAAGGTAGAGTGACCTGATCATTAAAGGAAATCGGACTCAGCCCAATGCTCGTGGTGATTTTGTAAAAGAAAACGGTTTCATAACACCAAAAGTCAAGTTGGTTTTAGATTCTATTCTTGATGCTATGTCATTCATGGAAATAACTTGGGAGGAGTATCACATTGATTTATGAAGGTGAATCCGACTTAGTATTATTTTTAAGAATCTTTTTTCTTTCTCTTTTCATGTTAACACTTTCTAAAAAAATATTGACCACTTTCAATATCCACGATCAATTGTTGATGAAGCGTGTTCCATGGAACGAGTTTACATCCTTATTAAAGATAATTATGACACTCCTAAGGTGGGGGAATCAAATTGAATGAGTTTTATCATATCCTTTTTAGTAGTGGGAACAAAATACTATAAGACTAGTTAGAAATGGTCAACACTACTTTTGAATTCCCATGGAGCTAGTGAGTTTGGAAAATATGTCAGTGTTTACAAGGAAACACGAAAATAAAATGGTTTTCCATGTACGTATCCTTTTAAGACAACATTATTAGAGCTAGGTCAGTGGTTATTCTTGATTGAAAAAGAAATGACTTGAGTGGTAAAGGCATCATGGTCAGGTTGTGATGACACATCGGTTGGGTCAACCCTATTATTTTAAGGGAAATCAATCAGCGGTTGTTTATCTTTTCTCAAATTCAATAGTTGGTTATGGTTGGTTGAGAACCATACCAAGACCTTTTTCCTAGATGTGATAATAGTATCTTAGTTATTTCTCTTGGAAATTCTTGGAATATCCTTAGTGTACTCTAGTATTATTGATGATCATGTACCCTATCTTTATATCATCCATGATACACTAAGACATCCTCGGTTATATGCTGATCTAAAAGATTAAAATAACCTTTCTGTTTTGATAAGTAGAATCTGTAGAAGTTTCACTTTCGTAGATTGATGGTTCTTAGAGTCATGTTTAGTATTGAGTGATACATGAGTTCTAAAGTAGGAATTTGTTGGATGAAATCATGATCACTGGTTGTCCCTTTGACTTGATAGCCATGTGGATGCTGATTTGGGCTCAATTAGTGATATTCATACATGGAAATCTTGGATTTGTACTGACATATCACTTTTAAACACCAAACAATGTATTTTATGGGATGATCCCCTTAGACCCTGGATGATGATTAGAAGGTTACCCTAGACTTCATTTAGTATCATATGGGATGTTTAAGGGTGACAATCCAAGTGTTATAGATCTTTTTTACACCAATGTTCGTGCTGGTGCACAACAACATAAATGAACACTGTAGATTGATATGCCAATAGATTTTAGTTATGGGGTTTGATTGATGTGATAAAAGTGAATATGAGGTTCCTTAGGAGACTCTTTTGTGTTTTGGGATATGATACACCAGCCGTCTATAATGAGAATCTTTGAGAATATTTTTCCATAAGTAGTTTGACATACTACCACTTGTTTTGTTAAATTCGGCCAGTGAGGGACCACTTTATGACATGTCATTAGGATGAGGTGAGTGTAGTGTGTGTCAACTACAGATTTTCATGAAAATCTAGATCAACTAGGATAAATGAGTTAATATTTGAATTGACCCTTTGATCGAATCGAGAACCATGTTGAGAGAAATGTTATAGTTCTAATGGGTTACTTAAAAATACAATTCCAATAATGGAGGTATCATGGATCATAGTTTTCCATTAAATAGTAGAACCTATGGTGGGTAGTTCCATAGGCCAGTTGGTGAAAGAGTTGATGATGTGATCTTTCTTCAAGTAATATAGGCATGGGTAAGTGTTATATTAATGTTATAGTTTGGGATTCAAGTGTTGAGTTGAGTTTCTATGGATTATTTAATGTGTGATTAAAGTAATGGTTGGATGTGTATTGGACATTAGAAATGAAACATAGATTTTTTAAAATTAACATTTATGACCTGAGTAGGTTGGGTGTTGTTTATAATATTTCCCAAGGATTCTCATTGTGATAAGTTTTAAGGTCAGGATATTTAAATGTCCCATGTTTTGGACCAAGGTAAAATTAAAATAAATTTAAATTTTTAACATTTAGTAGATGGTATTTTATCTACGATAATACTCAAAACATAAATCCAAGTGTTGGACAACTTAAATGTGTTGATTTTATACCTTTTCAAAGGCTTGAGAGGCACCTTGAGTGTTTAATTGAGTTTTGGGAGCATCATTATTCGAAACCTCAAAATTTGAGGATGCTGGTAGTGGTGCACAACTTGTCTGAAACTATGTATCCCTATAGAAGAAACCATGTAACCTAAAGGTGTCACACAATTTTGTCTAACCATTTTCACTAGTCCACAAGGCCATGACTTGAGTGAATACCCCCTTAAAATAGATTAATTAAACATTTTTTACATGGTTTCTCAAATCATTCTCATGAACCGTGTGAGACCCCTACATAGGCAGTATCCCATGCATGATTGGTGTACTATTTGGCCAAGTGTGTATCCAAACCATGATCTAGATTTAAAGGGTTGAATTTACCATTTTACCAAGATTCCTTTTAATTATTATCCTCTTTCTTGTGCACAAAAAACACTCTCATGGAGCTCCCCCTCTCCTGCTCTAGGAATGTATAGATTTTTATTATATAACATATAATTTGAGTGTTTTCTATCACAATATAATCCTATTGGTAAGTGATTAACACCTATTGATTCATTTTTTTGTTTATTACGCTTTCATTGGTGTTATCTTCACATGAGCTAATTTTCTTTTTTTAAAGGCATTTATTAATTTCTTTTATTTATCATAAATAAGATCAAATCAATGTTTGATATTAGACAAGTGGAATGTCCTAAGAATGAGGTAGGTAGTATATTTGTTTTCTATAAAAGTTATATTGATTTATAAATTATTTCATTGTGTCGTTCATCAATTTTTCCATGCGATGACTCTTAAATAGAACTTAAATGTGTAGAACCTAATGCATGAATTAATTATCCATGGTTCTTTAAAATGGAACTATTTGAGGTATTCTACCACAATATGAAGCACCCCTTTGGTGCATTGTCTAGTTTTTAATTTCTTACGCCTTTCTTGGGAAATTAGGGCACTATTATTGATGTAAAATTAATTATTTAACTTATAATTTCTTGTATTTCTCAATCTAGGTCATCTTTTTAGATATTTATAATGACTCCTCTTATAAGAAATTAATGAATTTGAGTTAGATAAAATTAGAATAATAGCCTCACCCTGAGTTATAATAAAACGACTCATGAGGTGTACTGAATTCTCTACTGAAATGGCTCTATTAAATACTGATATTTTAAGTTATTAATGGAATGATTAAGTACATGAACTTTATTACATTATAATGGAGAATATAAATGTTCTTGGAAACCACTTTAAGTATATATAACTTGTAATGTGGCATGCTTATGTACACGACCCTCCTTTATACCGAGATTATGTTAATGAAAAGTTCATGATATAACCTTATTTATTATTTATAATTAAATTGTATTAATGGATTTGATGAATAAATAACCTGATAATAAATGTAAAATGAGTTGTGTTAAAAAATACACTATGCCTTGAGTGATGTTGGTTACCTCTTTATGGAAGGTCATGCTATGGGATTATATAGAAATTAGGATTACCTTATTTGATATAATTACCGAGGGACCTTGAGTAGGGTTATTTTCTATGATGTTTCACACCTCCTTAGTCTAGGATGTTGGCATGGAATCCTCATAACTTGGGTTGTTGGGCATGATGTTCCATACCCCCTTGATTAGGAGGCTGGGTATGACCCTTCTCATTATTATTCATGATACATGACATGGCATGCTACATTATTCTTGATACTCATTATGACATCCTATATTGATTATGATCCTCAGGCATGAAAATCCATGTTTATTATTATGAACCATATCTTTATTATGAGTAGTATTACACATGGATTCTTGAGTTACTCCTCGGGTTCTAGATAATACTTTGTATATATATATATATGGATATAAACATTACTAATTTTATAGTGAATATATATACATATCTCTATATGTATATTTATTTATATTTAGAGACATTTAAGATTAGGATGAAGTAGGTATGGTCAGCTAGGTATCCTTGAGAAACCCGATCCTGATTTGTTTCATTTATTTTTTATCTCCTTTTTATTTATTATACCTAGAAACTACTATATGTTATATTCAAAGACTTAATAATGCTTGAGACCCCATTTGTGGTGGTATACTGAGTATATCTCACACCCTGTTTGAGTATCCATTTTACTGGGGTACCTGAAAAGACCTCATGTTTGTAGGTTCAGGTTTATTGGATTATTATTGTGTTGTTCTTGTGTACATGGAAGATTATAAGATCATTACTGAGTTGGAGATCAAGATGATCATGAAATTATACCATGTTTATTTTTGTTTATTTTTATTATTTATGCATTATGCCGTATTGTATCACCTATTTTATGTTTAGTACTTAGACAATGTACACTCATCTCAACATGTATGCATGGTTGTACTTTTGAAATTTGGCCATTTTATATTATTTTATTAGTCATTATATTTATTTTATACTACTATTTCATTAATTTTTATTGCTTATAATATTGTATTCATATTACATACCACCGTGCTAATCTGACCACGAGGGTATGTTGTCCCCACTGCACCATCATCAGACCCTCACTATTAGTCAGTAGCCTCTGGAAAACAAGGAGGTGCAATTGAGGTCATGTGACTGACCAGCTCAAAACATTGTTTTAGTGGCTCTTGGTTTGTAATGTTACACTTAGGTAAGATACCGGTGGAATGATGTAGAGTTTACCCATATGATGGATTGAACGAGGAGTTTTCTGCACGACCATCCAAGAGTTATATATGATATGATTGGGATGATTCCATACTTAAATATCTAATTGGTGGAAGTAATTCCCAATAGGACTCATTTCATAATGAAATATAGATCTTTTCTTGATAATGGATATGATTTTTTTAAAAGGATTCCTCATTTTAGTTGGAAGCCATTTAAAAAAATTACTTATTAAGTGGTAATAAAAAATTATTCACATCTGATAAATGATTTTTTATATGGAAAGAATCATCATCATAAAACTAAACATTGATATTAATCATTATAAGTATAAGCATAATGTAAGATACTCATAAGACTAGAAACTTACAAAAAGTTATTATGCTAGAATCTTAACCTTAAAATTTAATAAAATAAAATAAAATTCAATGTTTTAGTATAGACACTTTATAAGAGACAGTGTGTTAAAATCATTCAAATAGTTAATATATAAGCTTATATAAGTATATTTACTAATTTAGGGATTCAAAGGAATTATATTCAAATTGAAAATAGGAATTTTAGTCTCCAATCCTATACTCTATGTGATTGGATTCGTTTTTGATTAAATTAAATTTAGTTTCATATAATTGGTATGATTGTGTATTCCAAATTATATTTAATATGATTGAATATGTAAATGATTTTGTGAGATTAAATAATTCCTTTAGGTTTATTCAGATAGATATATGATATTGACTATATTTATTTGAAATAGATATAAATATAAAGTAGGTTAGAAGATAATGGAGAATTAAAGTTTGGAGCATGAATTATTCATTCATGTAATGGTGGAAAAGAGTTAATGCATTGTTAATTTGGGATTCTTTAATCTTGGATGAGCTTATCATATGATGTCTATTATCGCATTTTTATCTTGAGAAGATAATGTACAAAATTTCTATTTATTAAAATGAGATGGGTTTTTTAATTCACATAGTTTATGATTTGTATAATTATATAACATTATTTATTTAGGGATTAAAATGGATTGTTATAGTTAGGTAATTCATGTTATATTAATTTATTTAAATTTTCTTAAAATGCGAATGAATTCTAGAAAGTTTTATCTGATATTTTCAAATTGTTGAGTATAGATGAACTTGGAATATGATTTCTAGGTTCTTATACTATATGGTTAGTACTAGTGGGTAAAAGTTCAAACTAGAAGAATAAAATTTTGTTATAAAATTTTAAAAAAATGTATTCAATGTGTTGATCATGGTTATTAAAATATATGGTTTTCAGAGAAGAGTAATAATTTTATATGATGAATTATTAAGATATTCAAAGAAGTTTCAAGAAACTCTATTGAATATCCATGTAAGGTATAGGTGTTACAGAAATAAATAATATTATTTTAAATGTTCTGTGATACCAACTGTATATTTTACAATTTTTTTAAATATAACGGAGTTCAAAATCATGTGAAGAATTTATAGATCTATTATTTTTCATTAAAATGATGGAGAAAAGAGTTTCTATAAAAATATTTTATTATAAAGGAATTTATCAAGATGAAATGAATCTTTATAAGGGTTCTATATCTTCATCTCATTTTCATTATGTGATAAGAGAAATGGTTTGATAATAAAGGGTTATTGTGAATTAATTTGAGAAGTTTGTTTTCTTAAACATGGATTATGATTCGAAAAAATTTATTATATACTTGAAAATAAGAGAAGCATAAAAGTGTATATTCATCTATTTTTTTCACCACCCATTAGTGGTACATTATAAATAATTATGTTATTTTTAATAACTTTTTTTCAGAAACATAGAATTCCATATACGAATTGAACAATGGTCTATTTATTATATATTCCCACCAAGAGGAAATAAATTTTATTTCATAACATAAAATATTTTTATTGTTCCTTATCTGAATATTCTAAGAAGAATATAGAGAGTAATAGGTTAGTGGGTGTATTTTTGTACTTAAGGAAGTTCAAAGTTATCAAATAAATGATTATAACTAGAGTGATTTATAATTAACATCCTAAATAGTTTAGGATGTGTGATAGTAAATAAAAATGTAAAGAGTTACATATTATTACCATAGAAAGTGGATACCACTATTTTCTAAAGAATTATACCATTATAAGGTTAAAGTGTTATTCAATTAATATCCTAAATAGTTAAGGATAAGTGTTGATAAATAAAAATATAAACAGTTACATTAAGTTATCTTGAATAAGTGGTTAAAACCATTGGATTATACCAGTCATATTACATAGTGAATTACACTTGAAATCCTGAATGATTTTAGGTTACGGTGGTTGATAGAAATGTGAATAGTTACATTAGTTACCATAATAAAGTAAATGTCACTTTATCATTAATGGGTGTAAGATATGATGGTAAAGAAACAATGCAAGTAGTTACATTAATTAAAGGAAAACAATTTATAGAATGGGTTCCAAGGTTGATTATGATGAACCTAGAAAGAGTTCTAAGAATAAAGAAATTTTAACATTGTAACATTTGATGTTATAAATATGATGAATTTTCATTTGTTAAAATAGTTGAATAGTTAGATTTATAGTTACTAAATCTCACCATTATTAATACTAACTTACTTCATAGATGATTCTCACTAAATAGTTGGTGGTGGGTTTTATCAAATGGTAATATAGATATGTGGTAGGAATTACATATGACGTAATGAGTTAACAAAACCTATGAAAGTGAAGTGTACAAAAGGTTGATATGGTAGCTTATCATATATGATATTATATATAGATAGTTATGTTGTATTTGTTAAATATTCTTAAAATATTTTTAAGGAAATAAAATTTATCATATTAGATATAATCTCTACCTTATCATTATTTTATGATGAAAGAATAAATTTATATATCGATATAAATTTCTAAAAGAGTAATGAAAAATAACACCTCTAATTATGACTTTGAGTTATTCCAAAGGAATTTCCTTTCTGGAATATTATATGTTATGGTGAAATGTTAAGGTTATCTTGGTTATGATTTTTATATAGAGAATGTTCTCATAAGGTATGAAACAGAGAATATGATTCATTATGTTCATTGAATAGCCTGATAAGAATACGACAGGAAGTGCCATACAGATTACTTCAGTATAATAGGGAAGCATAGATCATATTTGAGTACTTATTACCCAAGGTTAAAGAGATACCCCACTTGAGAAACTTTATATTACAACAGTTTAGGGAGGGGGTTTTCAATTAAAAAAAGAAGCCTATAACTCCTATAATTACATGAGGATACTTGATCGTGAGACCTCCTATGAGACCTGTAGAGGTGAAAACACCAAAATGCACCCCTTAGGTAATGATAACCTTAATTACTTTATTACCTACTTAAAAAATTCTTCATATTAACTTATCTAACATAAGGGTGTTAAGTATGTTGTTGATAATTTAATCAATTTTAGCTCAACCAATATAGTATTTTCTTTTCATATGATTGGTATGATATCCAAGACCTTGATTGAGATAGAACGTAGAGTGTGTAACCACACCTAGAAATTATATATGTTGTGATTATCTTTTAAGACATGGTTACCATGATGTATTAATCTATAAGGATAAATAACATGTGATGTATTCACTGACTGATTCATTCTATACTCTAAGAATTGAGAACATATGAGTTTTCTATATGGATTAGCATGCTTTATGTCCCATGGTCACTTGATATCTTTAAAAAGGGAAATTATGGGAATTCATTTCATATGATATAGACTCACAGACATAAGTATGAAGATACATTTGTTTTATGTTGATCATTCTAGATCCCTGTATAACTTGAGTAGCATTGACAATTTTATAGAGGCCTCTCTTTTTATATATATAAGGATCGAGATATTCTTATTTGTTTTCAATTCTATAAAGGTATGGGGAATGAAATTTTATAGTTGATTGAATGGGGATTGAATATTATTTATAATGTGACACTAAATGTTTTTTTGAGTTAATCTAAAAGTGTTTTATATAGAAATTCACAAGTTATTTCATATGATTTGATACATGGTGAGGTTAAAGAAACCATTCCAAAAAGTGTTTTGGAAGATATAAAAACATTTTTTAGAAATGGTTTAAAAAATTATTGTATATAATACAATATAAGTTTAAATGGAATAAGGTATTTTAGGATGTAGTGTAAATGGGATATTGAAGGAGATATGACCTAAAACCTTATATGTATATGATATGTAGAATATATTTTATATTTCATGCAAATTATGATTTGAATGAATGGGGCATATCATTTCATGCGTACAATGAAAATATTATTATTCACTGATTCATGATAAAATTTAATGATTATGTTTCATAAAATTAAACATATAAGAATATTTTAATTCATTCATGATATGCGTGCTATTTCTCATAACTTTTATTCATGTGTTATAATGCATGAATTAATGAAAAACACCCATAGAGAATACTAGGATATTATAAAAAAATACCATGTAATGTAAGTGGTCTTATTTTGATTTATTCATGAATATCTGATACTCTACTTCACTCAAGTCTCTCTTCATCTTCATCCTTTGTGTTATTGGAACTATAATTCCATAGAGTAAAGATGAATCCCATCTGAATGTTGGATAATTAAAGTCTTCCCATGGATACCTTTGGAGGTACGAGGCCTTAATTTTACACTCTAGTGATGTTTATAAACCTCATGAGACGAAGATAAATAAGGTAGTATAGGAATATTTAGTGAAAAGTATGTATGTTTACAACATTTATTCATTTCCAATTTAGCATAGTTTCATATTTCATGTTTTCGTGACCTCTAATAATTTTTATTGTTCCATAGTGAATCTATTAAATAATAAAAATTTATAGAAACTTAATTATTTATAAAAAATATTATTAATGTTATAAATCATATTAAATAATTTTCATATGAATAAGATATATCAAAGATAATGGTAATATTTTATTACTTACAATGTGTGTCAATATTCTCATTTTAGGTGGTTAAATTTTTTGATGAAAATTTATTTTTAATATTACAAATATAATAGATAAATTATTTTTAAATAACCTTAATCATGTTATAAATATCATTTCTATTCATTAAATAAATTTTTTGAACCAACCATGTAAGACGATGATGAAAAATTAAATATGTCATTCATGGAGGCAGTAGTCCGCACATAACACAGGCAACTTTTTCATTTTCCAATGGATTGGAGGAAGATATATAATGGTTGTTAGATAAATATAATTATATATTATTATAATATATATATTAATTTTCTTATATTAGTATGGTGATAGTATATTTTTAGGAGGTGGATGAAGAAAAAACTTGAAAGAACTCACTTAAGACAACTTCGTCTTTTTTTGATATCCTCCTTTCGACTGAAGTTAATGGCATTTGAAGAGGGGTTTATGGCCACCATAGGGTATTGGGGATGTGTAAAGGTTTGTGTGAATATATATTTGGGTATATATCTGAGAGAAAATTGAACTCTTATGTGACTTTAAAAATGTTATATTAAGTCGCATTTTATAGACAACAATTAATGGCGTGTTCGAAAATATTCAATATTTAAGGATAAATAATGTAATTTTAGAAATAAAAAGTGGCTCATAAATGAAACATGTATTACATGATAGAAAATTTATCATCAAATAGATAAAATACTATATTTTTTATATTTTAAAATCAATTAATAAAATAATTTTTAATATTAAATACTCTTTAAATTCATTTTTATGAATGTTCGCATAATTTGACTATAAAAATTTCTAGATAAGAATGTAATTATAATTTAAACATTAAAATATATTATTAAATATAAAATTTTTCCATAAAATATATTAAATGATCCAATTCATCCAAATATTTTCACTTTTAATATTTTAAAAACATATATCTTAACTTTTTTTACATCTTACATGAGCGCTGCGTTGACGTTGCATAAACATTTTATATAACTATAATATTATTTAAAATTTTAAATAAATTAGTGTAATTAATATAATATATTCATAAAAAATATTATCTAGGACCTTTAATAACATATTTTTATTCTTAATCTGTTTATAATAATATGTTTAAGATGATAAGTGTGACAATTTTGTAAATATTAATTTATTGTTATAAAATAGATTTCATATTCATTGAAATTGGATAAAAAATTGATAAGATTTGGAAATGGATAAGGGAGAGAAATATAAATCATATATAAAAACATTTAAATATAACTTTTTTATTTTGTGATATTTTAAGGATTTTAACCTCAATTTAATACTTTTACCTTATTTTAGTATATACCGTAGTGACTAACATTTACTATGAAAACTTTTTTTTATGAAAAAATAAAATGGAACATATTAAATAATTTAAACATGATGATAAAATTTTTTAAAACCATTTTATAATATTAAATTCATATTGTAGGTGTAATTTAATTTAAAAAAAGTATGTTTAACACAATAATTCTTTTTTAGAAAAGTTCATTTAAAAAAAATGAATTTACATAAAAATCATGTATAATATTTATTTATATGATATTTATTAGTTTATACTTAAAAAAAGGATAATTATGTTACATTAAAAGTAAATAAAAAACTTCTGTATCGTTGTGAATTCTTAATTGAAGGAAAATGACAAAAAAAATCTTTTTTAATAGAATAAAATACAACATAGGTTCCAAAAAGTCTAGTATAGATTTTCAAATTAAACATAATTACCATCATTGCATTATTTTACACCTAAAACAAATTTTTTATTTGAAAAATGATATATAGATTTTTAATTCATTTTTATATCATAATGACATCATAAAATTTAGAGTATTTGTAAAAACAATATTTTCACTATTCACCTAAAGATAAACCATTTTTGAAAAATACCAAAAATTCACCCTAAGATAATTTCATCGTGATGAAACTAAAAATGAAGTCCATTTTATCTGATTAAATTTATTAAATATATAAATTTATATTTTAAATTAAATCATATAGTACATGAAAAAATAGTTTATTTAAAATAAAATCTATTTATTTTGGAATGAAGTACTATATTCTTATTTAATTCATTGAAATAATTATTTTCAAGATAATAATAAATATCACTAAAAATTTATAAAATTCACATAAATATATTTTTATTAAATATTTTAATAAATAGGTAAATATTTCAAAATAAAAAATCATTTTAATTTAATATATTTAATTTGAAATAAAATGATTTTCTATCACAAAGAAAACATAAAAATTCAGTATAATTGAAATCTAATTGATTATATAATACCACTTTATATATGATATTAAAGTATATACATGTTTGAATCATATATATATATTAGTATTCATGAATATAAATAAACCATAAAAGTGATATATTCTTAAGAATGTCAAGTTTGTCACATTTATTCTAGGGTCAACTCCAAAAATATTTAGAATTTTTTTTCACCTATAAAAGTCTATAAAGTACTGAAAAATGATGATTTTTCCTGAAATTAGGTTTATAAGTAATATAATATGCTACTTGTATCCTCATGAACCATTTCCCTTTGATGTTGTGTTTTCTAGTAATTTAATTAACCAAAACATATATACCCAACAAAATGAAGGGACACAATTAAAATAATATGAGCATTCATAATGAATTTCCAAGGATAAAATGAAGGGACACAATTCAAATAATTCTTCAAGAATAATAATTTCAATGTAAGACCCTAAAAATCACAAAATCTACAGGTCAAACTATTATTAAATCATAACTCACATATCATAAGAACTAAAATCCAATACAAAATATAGAATAAATTTAGAAAGCTACTTAGAAGTCTAGTGTAATATAAATAACTAAACAAAACACATAAATTTTCCATTAAAAAGAAATATAATGCTTAGAAACTATTTTAAATGCCAAATACCTATGATAAATACTATTATAAATTTAGTTCAACACATATTACATCTAATTTATATGAACAAAAACTTTTTAAACCCAAGTGAAACTTAGACTATTATGAAATGAGAGAAAACATGTATCAACAACCTCTAAAAAATAGAAATCGTGTCTGAATGGTCTGAAACACATCTTATCTAGTGTAATATTCCCAAACATGAAAGATATATCCCTAATAACACATTTCATACACTAAAAAATGAAATTAGAAGGATTTATAACCAAACCCTACCATGTGGTTGGCCTAGGGAAATGTGTAGTGAGGTGAAATAGTGAAAAAGGAGAAGATGGAAACAGAGAATATGAAACCATATCATGGACCAATAACACATAGAATCATAGGATAATGTCCAATATTTAAGGGAAGGGGAGGAGTATAAGACTTCATGTTAGGGGGAAATCCCTAGGTATGATTGAACATATCACATGTGAGGGGAAGGGGAAGAGGGTTAGGGTTTAAATTTTTATTTTATTGAGGTTTGAATAATAATTTAATTTTTTAAAGCTAAATATATCACATGGTTACTGTATAGTTTTCGAAACCATACAGTAACCATGGTCTCTTCATAGGGAAGACTAGGGCACCCACATGGGCTAGTTTCATGGTCTAGAAAATCATGTTCCAATTATGTGAATAAAGTCACTAAAACTGAAGGTTCATCCACATGGACACTACATGGCTAATCATGTGATATCCCGAATCCTTTAATTTTTTCAAACTTTTTAAAAAAAACATGCAAAAAGTTCCCAGGAAATAATAATAGTTAATTAATAAATAAAATATAAATGAAAAATAAGGTTGGGGTGTGATAATTATCCCCACTATAATGATTTATTCCCCCATAAATATTCAAGTCATAAAGGTAGATCATTATAAGGATGGGGATCAAACCCCTTTTTAGAAATCAATTAAAAAAACCTTAAGGAACCACAAAATTAGTCATAACCAGATTCACAGACTTTGAATACCATGATTTAAAACTAAAAATCAAGATATTTCTAATGAAAATGTTTAGTGTACTATAATTATCCATGATTCTATATGCATGGAAAACTATTAGGGACCCATAATCAAACCACTAAAACAAGTTTTAATCCCATGAGACTATAACCAAACCATATGGTAGGGTTGATTTAGGGAAACTAAACACCCTACTCTATAGCCAAAAACCCCTACCATGAAAGGATGGTTAAGGAACCCATGGAAAGGGAAACATTCATAGTGGTATCCCTAAAATTTATGATTGTTTCAAGAGTTAAAATTCTCTTGAGACAACCAATACTCCCAATAATTCCAGATAACTAGATATTTCTAGAAAGGACTCAAAAAGGGATAGAAGAGTCCCTATGGAAATTCATTAAAAACTAATAAAATATTTATTATATCTACCTAAGCCACAAAACACCCAAACCAAGCACTATTTCTAAATAAAACATAAATACCCAATCAAAACCAAGACCTAAAAACTACCACAATCAAATCCCTCTAGAAAATCCATTAGAAAAAACAATAATTAAATGAAAATTCCTCACTTGTGAATATTTCTAAACTAGAACAACATTGAAATATATCTTGAGTCTAGTTAGGGTAACCTTGGGAATCACCCTTAAAACATCAACCTCCAAGAAACCAAACTAAATAATAAAATACTATCCTTAACACAATCTATTTTGGGAGTAACATTGGTCTCAATCACCCAAAAACACCTCCAAGACACCCCATATACAAATTCATAGAAATGAAATCTCATCACAAGGATATATTCAAACCAAAATAATGGTTCCAAACCATTACTAAGTTATGGACATAATCAAAAACACTATTTTTCATATGAATAACCAAGGAAATACCCAAGGAATACATCAACACGAAATCTTTTCAAGAGATCTGACAGGTCTAGAGTTTTCAAGAATAAATCCCCAATAAAAAATCGTCACCCACAAAATAGATAACCATACAAAACTCCAAAAATGATTTACAGTAAGACAATAGGGGAAAACACTCTAAGGATCTCTATTGGAGATTGAATCTCTACCTTTCATCTAGTCCTTTAAAGTGAATGAGTAAAATAACAAAAACCATATACTTTTCTACTCATGCTTCCTTGTTAGAAAATTACATCGATCTTGAAAAATGGGAAGAAATTAAATGCATACATCCACAAAATAAAACACATTTTAAATAATTTTTTTTTAAAAAAATTTCAAAAATTTCATCATGAAAAAATTTATTTTTCTTAAAACTCCAGAGAGGATAATTTTTTTTTCAAATAACCCAAAAAATTGAAAACACACACTATTTTACACAAAAAACACCTTATATATTAAAACACTTCCAAAAAAAATATCCCCCATTCATTCATAATTTCAAATATACAAAACACCTCTTAAAACTCCACTTATAAATTTTCTAATTCGCTTTAAAATATATCAAATTAATTCCATTTAAAACCAAAACATTAAAAATAAATAATTTAAAATTTTAAAATACTCAATATACTCAACAATATTTTCTTTAATTATAATTATACACCTTTAAAAATACTTCTCTTCTATTTAATATGTATAAGATTTTAAAAAATTACTATAAATTTCCGAATCCACCATAAAAGTTTCAAAAAATTTTGAAACAAACATGAAAAATAATTTTCAAAACATTTCATAAAACATTCCCATTTCCTCACCCCAAAATTCTATTTCAAAAATGCACATAAGAAATGACACACCTCAGTTATAATAAAAATTTTAGTCAAACATTCCCAACACATCATAATGACCAACATTATCTATTTCCCATTATCGGGATCCATGAATCAAGGGTATGAATAAAAAATCATAGTAGAATAATAAACCTTGCTTCACCTAGCCACAACGTTTGATGGGATTTAGTCTAGTCATAAAAAAATTCACAAAACGTTTTTGGATCAAACATTGAATCATTACATAGTTTATTAGGCTATAAAAACTGACATCATTCCATCGATCCTTCCAATATATCCATTACATATATAATAAACTATGCCTATGGAAAATCACCATGAAATTGTGTATCAAAATCATAAATGAAAATCAAAATAATATTCTAAGGTTAAAAGTAAAATCCCAACTACCCCTAACAACCAGAGCATTGTTAGGATAAGAGGTGATCAGTCATCCACTGATGAATAACTTCTTGAGTCTCGAAAAGCACCCAATATCTATACTTCCAAACCTTCCCAAATACCAATCAAGCATTTTATGAACCTAGGACCATTTAATAACCTAGTATATGATAATATTTGTAACTAACCAGCTTGGGTTTCCACTCAAAAACGTACCTGACCTGACATGCCACTATCCCAACATGAATTCTCGATCACCATGGGTTGGTGATAAGTTACAAGGAATCATAGTATATAATTAATAGGAATGACTTCAACTAGATAAATATTATTTAATAAGTAGATTAATTGTTCTAAAAATCCCATCATGATTCATCCATATATTAGATGTCTATGAAAATAATTATTATTATTTTTTAAATAAAACTCAATTCAATTTGTAAATATAAAAGATGAAAAATAAATCCTTTATCTCACCACCCAACGTACACCATAAAAACAATCACATGTTTAACTGAAACATCTATAGACATAATGAACCACCAATAAAAATAAATGAAATAAGGAAAATCCTATTTGTATGAAAATACTAATGTGATAAAAATAAACACTATTATACCTAGAAAATATACCCCATATGACTAAAGATCATGCTCCATCCCACAGATCATCCCACAACTCAAGAAAGAAATAACTAAACCAGAATCTACAAAAGGACAATCAATCAATAGAAACTGAGTGGTGTAAGTTGGTTGTGAGAAAAATCTAATATAATCCAGAAATTTACCTTAATAAGGCACTCTATAAACACTACTTTGAAATAAAATAATTTTAAATAAGGCTTTTCTATTCTTTTTAAGAAAAAACCTCAATCCCAATTTTTAAATCCTCTTTTAAAACCCAATATAATCTTTTAATAAATCTTGATGACTTCCTTAAGAAGTTTCCTTTAAATCAAGGCTTTTAAAACTAATTTTCATATGATGCCTTTTCTAAAACACCTTTTTATTTAAAAATAATTTTAAGTATGGAATCCCATGAAGGAAATTAATACCATTCCCCTTAGAATAATACCAATATAAACAAAAATAAATATGTGAATTAAATTGGGTTATTAACTAAAAGATATATAATGGTAAAGAAGGTAAATACGATTGTTGGAGTAAAGTAAAGAGAATCATTACAAGAAAAAAAATAAGAAACATAATAAGAGATCTAATATATATGTTCTAAAAGCACTAGGACACACTAATGGAACACTAGATAGCTATGTGACATAATAAGTAGTACAACCCTAACATATATAGGAAACACTAGGAACATAGTTGTTCTAGTATCATGCCTAACGATAGGCTAACACCCATCCACTCACCATGTACCTATGTTATCCCATGTGGAAACACAACAAAACCCATATATCAATCTATTCAGAAGATAATTTCAATCCCACACACTCAAGAAACATGATACATAAATTCCTCTTCAAATGTACAATTTGAAATCTTTTTAAAAACTAATTAGTGTTAAAAACTCATTTAAAACACCATTTTAGAAATCATCTTTTTTAAACCATTAAAAATATTATTACCCAAGTTATTAATAAGATATTTTATGAAATTTACACATATATACATGTACACAACTAAATTTACACATATGTGTATATATAGATATATACATATCACCAACATATATATGAAAATTCATAATGAATTCCCAAAATTAAAATGTAGGGATGAAATTTGAATTTGTCTTCAAGAACATAGAAATTTCCAAGAAAAATCATTAAATTTAAAAAATAAGTGGGTTATAAAATTATTATATCATTAATAAAACTCCATAAATATGTGAAACTAATAAAAAATATATAACTAATTACTAAAAAAACTTGTAAGTCTAGTGTAGTATAAATATCTTAATAAATCCTAAAAATTTTCCATTCAAAATTAATTGAAAGATTATTAACTATTATAAAAACCAAAAGCATTTAATAAATAGTCTTATACATCTATTTAATCCCATATTATATTTAATTTCTAAGAATTTGAATTTTAGAAATCCACGCACAACATGGATAACTTGGAAAAGAGAGAAAACATGAAAACACATACCTTAGAAAATATTAAATCAAGTTACAATGGTTTGAAATGAATAAACATATGTGATATATTTCAAAACACACAAGAGATTACTTGAATAACACATAACATTCCCTAAAATTTATAAAAAAGATATTAGAACTAATATCTACCTAAGTTATAGCCTAGGGTGATGCACAACATGGGAAAATAAGGGAAAATAGGAGAAAAATAAAATAGATAAGAGGAAATCCTAACTTAGAGATACCACATGCCGAATGAGAGGAGGGAATTAGAAATCAGAGGGAGTGATAGAGGATATAGAATCACCCATGGGCGGGGGGGGGGGGGGGGGTATTTATTTGGTTTTTTGGGTGTGTTATGTGATATGAGTTTGGTAAGAGGGTGATAGTTTTAAATTCTATGTCATTAAGGGTTGAGTCATAAATTTATGAATTTTAAAGCAGAGTGTTTCACACAATTACCTCATCATTTAAAAAACCATGTGCCAATTATTCACCCATCACTAAGTACCCCAAGTAACCAACATTGGTTGGACACATAGTTTGGAAAACTATGCTAAAACTATGTAAAACATGTCTATTAAAACTTCAGAATCATTTATGTGATCACAACATACATTAACTAACCATGAAAGAAAACTGTGTGAAAAAATAAAACTTTAATTTTTTTCTATTTATTTAAAAAAAAAATGAGCCTAAAATATGATGGAAAAAATAAACTACCAAAAATAAACAAATTTAAAATAATAAGCGAGCTAAGGGTGTTACAATTCATAATGAGAGAGAAGATTTGTTTAATATAATAACTAATGTATTTTGAACTATAAGAGGCCATGGATAGAAAATTAAAGACTACGATGTTGTGAAAATGATTATAAAGAGACTGGAATTTTTTTACTAGATACATATTTCAATAATTGAATAAAGGGAAATAAATAAATTTTTTATTGATGGTTTTAAAATTTATATTATGGATTATGAGATAATATTTAAATTCGAAGGATATTTTTCTAAATATATAAAAAATATGGGGTCTTAAAATATATATAACTTAATTTTTAATAATTAAATAGACAAGGAAGATTTAAATTATGAGTTAATTTCATTAATATCCAGTAGGATAATAAGAATCACTATAAGATTTACAGGAAAGTTAACCTTTTATTCTTTTAAATGTTGTGATTTTAGGTATTTTTCAACAAGGTTTCTAGGAATATTTGTAGTAGAAATAGTGTAAGATAATAATTCAATAGGAATCTTGAATATATTTTATCATAAAAAATAAAAAATCTAATTTGAAATAAAAACTAAGTTTCAAATGATAATCACTATTATCAATGAATAATATGATGACGAATATCCCTTAAAAAATAATAAATTAAATTTCAATTAAATTAAAAGGAAGTCATGGTTGATGTTTTTGAAGGCATTGTTCGACAAGAAGAAGGTGTTATATGTTTAAAGGTTATTCTTGAAGCCACACTTAAAGAATTGGATGCTTATAAAAATAAAGAAAGAATGGTAATGTATTGATATAATCAAATTAATATATTTATAAACTTTAAAAATAATTACAATAATAAAATTGTTTATTGAAGAAAGATATACTAGTTAAGAAAAGAGAGAAGAAATAATTAGTTTCAGTATAAAAGTGGAAGAACAAGTTAAGATAATGATGAACTGAATACTTTTATTAAGAAAGAAAATATAAAAAGAATGAAATTAAAAAAGGATAAGTTTTTACTATGAAATGAAATATTTATATTGAAATTAATTTTGGATGTATTATAAATAAAAAAGAAATCGTGGTTGCAAAAAGAATTTTTAAAAGATTTAAAATAAGAGGATAATGATTTGAAAATGAAAAATAATATCATGATAAAGAAATATGGACCTGAATACCCACCATACTTATAAAAATATTCTTCTAATTAAATTAAAATAATATATTTGAAGTTAATAATGAAGAGAAAAACTAAACAAATTACTTAAGAGAAAATTCTAAGAATTCATTAATAATCTGATAGTTTTTCAAGCTACTGATAAATTTGTTGAAAAGATATTCACCTTGATGAAATATTAATTTTATGGATATCTTGGATAGACAATAACATACTATAGTGAAGTAAGATGTTATTTGAGAGGTGAAGTAGTGGGAAGTTGAAAATTGAGATCTAATGTTTTTTATTCTTATCAAAGGAAAATATCATTTAATGGGTATTGAAATAAATAATCTAATTATGGATATAAAGAATATTATTTTATGATAATAACACTTCACAAAGTTATTGGAAATATATCTAGAAGAGGTTAAAATAAGGATGTAAAACAATATCCTCAAATAATAAAATTTTAATTCTATAAGAATATAGTAATGATAGAGAAAATTATTCAAAAATAGTTAAAATCACTATAAATACTCAAAATAAACAAATTTTTTAATAGAGACAAAATAAGAAAGAGACAAAAGCTAACCTAGATGAGGTTTTATTGTAATCATGAATAAATAACAATAGTTTGAATCTTGATAGTGGGTATCAATCCAATATGACCATAAATTTGTAATTTTTGAAAAATATAATGAATAAAGTTAATGAAATTGTTATATTTTAAAATGTTGAAGCTCTAAAGATTAAAGGAAGTGTATAAAAAATATTATAGGGGAATAGATAAATAATGATGGAGATTTATTTATTTATAGACTTAATGATATTCTAAGTATGTTCAAACTTTTTGACTTAGTGTTTGATTTTTTAAGGGGGGATTCTAAATTGAAATAAAATATATACACTCTCTTATACAAGGAATGATAACTCATGATAATCTTTATAAAGTTGATAGAATGGAAAATAATTTTCTGTTAACTATTAATTAAAAAAATAGGTTGTTACATTTAATATTATGACATATTTCCCAAATAAACATAGATAAAACCTTATGGTGTAGATATTTATATGATAATACTATTTTTATGCTATAAAGGGATAAATATTTTGATTCTTTTTTATAAGGAGAACATATGAGAAACCCCTACAAACTGAAGAATAAATTGTTAAAATATTTCCTAATATTGTTTAAATAGATGTGTATGTACCCATTACCTAAAATTAAATAAAACATGATATATTATTTATATTATTACTTAATAACTATAGTATTATATTTTTTTTCTTCACATTAAAATAAATAGTTATTGGGCTTTATCAATAAATACAAGAGTTCAGCTGAAAAATGACATGGGATAAATATTAACAAAATTTCATGGAGTAATGGAATTTATTTCACATAAATTGAACTTAAATATAATCCTAAAAAATATTTAATAAATGAGTAAGTGTCATCTATAAGGACTAAACAAAAAATGGAGTGGATAAGAGGAGAAAAACAATAGTTAATGCCATTGAAAAACATTATTGATTGGAATTATTATATTGAGAAAGTATTGGTATGAGGTTAATGTGAGATGTAATATATATTTAAAATAGTTTATTACATTATCTTGTAAATGAGGTTACAATATATGGTTTATAACTTATAAATAATACAAATATTAATAACTTTAGAGTGTTTTGAAGTAAGTGTTACATTTTAAATAAAGAAGATACTCATGAAAAGTTTGGTGATTCTATATATGATGAGACACTTATAGGATTTTACATGAAGGTAAAATATTATAAATGTATCAAAAAAATATTTATCAACATTTTGGAAATTATTTATTTGAGTATTTTAAAATAGGAATCTATAAACCAATCCCTTAAGACCCGATTAGAATAAACTCATGAAAAGTGATTATGTAGCATATTTTAAATAAAAAACACACATATCATAATTAAGACAAAGAAATTAAGGACGGGGATGAAGAAAAGGATGTATAAATTTTATAGGATTGAAAGTAAATAAAGTGAAATGAAGTATATGAATAAAACATTTTGGGTGATAAAAGTTAAAATTCAAACAAGAACAATGAGGAATATTGTGATATCTACTTTATTATGTCAAGTAGAGCCATGTAAATTTGAAGAGGTAGTCAAGTAGGTTTTAAGGTTGAAAATTATGAATGAATCAATTTATCAAATTAAAATTAAAAACATATGAGATCATATAGATAGACTAGTTGGAAACAATGTCATTGGAACCAAATTTCTTCAAAAAAAGGTTTGATGAGCATGGAATGGTGATGATAAATAGATCAATGTTTTTTGGTAATGTATATACTCATATTGTGTGTATATATGTGAAAAATAATTTTTCTCTAGTTGTAATAATTTAAGAAATTGTTTTATTTAGTTAAATTTCATTTCAAATAAATACATATTGTTTTAAATGGATGTAAAGAAATATTACTTAAACTGTAATATGAAGAAATAATTATATATTAAAAAACATTATTTATTTAAACTAGATAATTTTGAGAACCAGGTATTTCACTTAAATAATAATTTATATTGGATAAAACAAGAAACTCATGTTTTTATTCTAGAATCGATATATTTTTATGAATAACAAAGAATTTAAACGAGGAGATGCAAATTAAAATCAGTATATAAAAATTAAAAGTGATGAATAATTTATGAAATTTGTGTATATGGATGATATTATATTTAGTGGAGATAAAGTTGATTCTTGTAAATGGTATCCTAATCTCATGAAAGTATACTTTTATATATCTATGATTGATGAACATACATTCATCCTTTTATTATATTTTAATTAATATAATGAGTATAATTTTATCTCACGAATGAGTTATGATAATGAAATTTTAAATAAATTTGGTATGAAGGTCAACAAGAAAGTGTCAAAAATCATCATGGTGGGTACACAAGTTAAATTAGGTGAATCTAGAAATATGGTTGATTCAATATTATACAAGTTATTTTTGCATTTTATTGTATTTTACTTATATAAGATATGACATTGTATATAAAACAAATTTAATAACATAATCATACTGATTCAAGTGAATAGAACCTAATGATTATGAAAAAAATACTAATAAATGTTAATAGAACTATATAATATGGTTTATGGTATTCATTAATACAAAAATATGATTTAATGGATTGTTATGATACTGATCAGGTAAAACATGCATTGGATTGATAGTCAATAATTTGAAGAATTTTTTTATATTTGGGAAAAATTTATATCTTGGTTGACCCAAAAAGAATGATAGTACATCATATATTAATATAGAAACTTAATATACTTATGATACTATGGTATATACCCAAGCATTTTTGAAGAAAAAATAGATGATATTGGTGAATAGTTGAACCTGTAAATATTGATTTTATGTAATAAAAATAGTGAAATTAATCTTACAAAAAAACATACTTGGAACCCAAGAAGAAAACATATTGAAATTATGTATCATTTCATTAAATAAAATGTTAAACAAAGAGTTCTCAAAGGTTATTATATAAGAACCACTCATAATGTGGATACTATATTTAAAAAACCACTGGGTAAAGTATTATTTTAAAAGCATAGATTGAACATTGATTTTCAACCATATCACCGATGTTGAGGAGATCTTGATGGCTCCTATTTACACCTTTAAAATTTGTTTAAAAAAATTGGTTCTTTTAGTTTGAAAATTAAATAAGAGATCAAATACATGTGGTTTCTATTTATGAAAGGAAATAAAAAATACAATTGTTTCATTAAGTATATGATAAAGATATTAGGAGATATGAGTTGGAATTATCATAGGTTTAATGGACTTTTTTTCTTTTTTCTCATATGGATATTTGGCTCAAGTGAAGCTAGAGATAATTATGAAGATACCTTTTCATTGGAGGATTAAAATTTTAAAAAATAAATAGATTATTTCTCTTTCGATTTTTGTGTCAAAGATAGAGTATGAATTAGGAGGATAGATTTTTATTACAGGTTTAGGAGATTTAAATCCTAAATGTTAGGGGGATAATATTATTTTTGGGGTGGAATTTAATATATTGATGTTTTTAAGATTATAGAATTTCATCCTATTAAAAAATAGGATTTTTAAGTTGAAAGAACTTAAAAAAATTAGGTAAGCCAAAAAAATTAATTGGTATAAAAAGTTCAATAATTTGGGAATGATTGGTTGATAAACTAATATATATCACAAAATCAAAATTTGAATTTTATTGGAACTGATTAAGAATTTATGATTAATATACAGATTCAACTACTTGTGTATTATTGAATAAATATTTAATTGGACATAAAAGTTTGACCATGAATTTGAATACACAAATTATGATTAAACTAATATTTTAACCTCTCATATGATATTGATATGGTACTATGTAAGATTGATTAGAATGTTTCAGCACTCATGTATGAGTGATCTAGAGACAGAATGTATACATGTGCAGATTAAATGAAATTTAGGGTATTATTCAAAATTTTCCTAAAAATTTTCTATTTATATTCAATTGAATGAAACATATAGATATTCCAAAATATATTTGATAAAAAATTATAGAGGATTAAATAAAGATATGGGTTTCTATATTTGAATTTGAAATATGAGAGTTTTATGGGAATGTTAAGAATGAGAATAATAGATAAATTTTATGAATGGTATTATTTATATATCTTTGAGAAAAATATCCATAAAATATATTTATATCTTAATGAAAAGGGAGAATAGGATTGAGTAAATCTTCATAGATACTTCTAATAGAGATAAATAAAGGTGGAATATTTGATATTTTCTTGAATAAATGGATTTATAAAGTGTGATGATTTATGAACAAGAAGATCATCATTATATTATGTTAAATAGAAAACACTCATGCAATATTTCTATTAATGACATGTTTTTTGTATTTTATACCATGATATAATCCATGTTGGGGATGATATTCTTAGTTTAGTGTGTAAAGAGACAAAGGGTGAGTCACCATTGGGAAGTAATTTTTAAGAACAAAATTTATTAAGTCGGTTCTCCTAGAATGAGAGTGTTATTTACTAAAAATTATAACAAAAAATAGTTAACAGCTATCGGTGCACCATCACCTTGTTATGTGTATGCTCATTTTATATATCCCATTTTTTTTAACAAAGTAAATGAAGAATTTATCTTGGGTTCATTATTTAACTTTTAATATTGGAATGATGAGTAAAAAGTATTACTTCTATAAAGGGAACATTATCCATCTAAATATAATATTTTTTGATACCATGATTCACGAACCCCATCTCAGGGTATCTAGTGGGATAATAGAACTAATAGAGAGTGACACGTTTTGTGTTTCAGGGTTATAATTGACATCTTACACAAATGAAGTATATAAGTATACATAATGTATGTGATACATATGGTACATAATAATATATAGATACATGTGTTTTATAGATATCTTTCTAAATGAAATTATATCTTTAGTATAACTAAAAATTTTATAGGGAACTATCATTAATTGTGGTTATAAATTTTGAACTCATTATCATTATCCATTATATAAAGTCACAATGAGGATCACAAATAGGGTATATGAATAATGAATTTTATGGTTACAAAGTTTTTATAAAATTATAATAGATTTATATGGTAACTTATCTAACATTGTCTTTAGAGTAAATCCAATAGAGTTTTGGGTACAACTTTAAATGTTCTTATATATGATGTGACATAGGCTAAAATATGTGAAAATTCTAAGAGTATTTAGTGAAAGTGGGAGATTTAATGATATTACATGCACTAAATATATATAATGGGATTCTATACAAGTTTATTTTTATATGTGATATAGTGATAAGGAATGTGATAAAAGTTTATTAGACATGACATGAACCACTGGTATCTAGATTGGGATGGAAATTATGTCATGGCTACCTCCCATGTCCACCACTAATAGGCTAAGGGCTGGTAACTAGAACTAAGAAATAATAACGCTTTCACGGTAATCCTTAGCCTAATGAACCTACAAATGACTTGAAACATCTAAAAAATATATATATAAATATACTATTGTATATAATTATCCACTGCGGTGTAACACTCATGTGACACATGGTGTGATAATTATCCATATCAGTATGAAAGATGAAACACCAATAAAAATGTAAAATATGAAAACCCAAAATACCAAAATTAAAATATATTTTTTATAATTTAAAAGGAGTAATTCCCTATCACACTTGTTCTTAAAAAGAACCTATTAAACATCCATAACCATTGAGCACCACTATGCTCCAACTCCATCCACTCTACGTCAAACTTGGTCACTATTGAATTCTCCATCATCTATATAAGACACAACACATGTAAGTAATATGTGCATATAGTCATTATTATAAAAATAACTAGTATGATACCAATAAAAAAAATAATGGGGAATGAGACATAATCTAGATCAAAACCGAATCCAAAATATAAAAACATAGATATACTTTAGGGAAAATAACCATTGATGTAGGAGAGTCTCAATATTTATAGTTCAACTATTCAAGAATCGACCATTACAAGAAACCTAAAGGATACAAAATTCTTAAATTTATGAATCCTGTATTCCCCCTCAGATTATTTAGTATGGAACCCATGCATCACCAAGGTATGTGTGTGAGTCAGGGAAGTACCAACCTTGATGGAGGAACCGCACATAATTGAGAAAGTAAAACTAATATAGGGATTAAAAGATACATATATAGATGAAAAATACCCCACATGTGTGGGATTTACCAACCCCATCAATTGTATGATGTATCTACACCATTTCAAGACCAAGAGAGTTTCGACTCAATGCTCAAATTGGAGGACTTGCACTCTGAATCTATGGGGGAGTACCAAACTCTATAAAGTGTGTGGGGGACCTACACCTAATCATGAAGAAATATACAAGGTATTAATATACCTCATAACAACCCTGATGTTCTCTCCTTATGTAACACCCATGTTTCAATCATTATAAGTAAAAATTTCTTTCTAAAGAAAAAATGACATAATGCACAAAGCTTTATTCAAGAATGTGGTTAAAATAAAATTTCCCAAAATTTAGAATTTTAATTTAATGAAATAAATTAAATTTTTTAATTTACCATTTTTAAATTTTATTAAGGTAAAATTTTAATATTTTTCTGAAATAGTCTATATTTTTGTGAATAGGGATAAATACTAATTTTACAAATAATGCAACATTTATAAAATTATAAGGATACAAGAATGAATTAAAAGTTTATAAAACTTTATTCCTAGAATAATTTATATATAATAATTAATATAATTAATTTTAAAACATAATTTTAAACTTATAAATCTATGTTTGACATTTTGAAAATTTTATAATGTGTTATACTGATAAAAATCTAATTTTGGTAATTTTATTTTAATAAATTAATTATAAGGTAAAATTTAGTTTTGGGTTTAATTTAATGTAAAAGATATATATTTTTTACTATAAATAATTATATTAATTCCATGTGTGTAAATATTATACATTATTTTGGTATAAAAAAATTTTTATACTTAAAAGTTAATTTTTTAGAAAATTGTTTTTCATTGCATTTTGTGTTATTATATTAAAATTTATTTTTTCCACTTATACAAATTGAATCTTAAATTTTTAAATATTTAGAATCATGAGTTTAAAATTTATTAATTATTTCAATTTCATTTTTATTCATAATAAATATTAACTGATGTAAATATTTATTAATACAGTAACATTTATTATGATTTATAGGGGTTAAAATAAAGAGATAAGGATTTAAATAACATAAAACTTATCTAATTAATATTTTTAAAATTTATTTAGACATTAAATCATATAAAATTATAAATTTAGTCATATTTTACCCAATATTTCATGAATAATACTTTATATTATTTTAAAACTTTGAGTAATTACAAGTGTTTCACTTCCCTCACTTATAAAAGGGAACCCATTCTCCCCTATTATTTGCATACTTTGAGACTTTTATCTAAAAATAATGAACAAAATACCTTAAAAAATTACCTCAACACTTTCTATAGGTATTGGGATCACTATAGGTCCAAACCTAGAGAATCAATATGTACGCTAAAAGAAGTTTTCTAAAGAAGAGGTGTAACTCTTAACCAAGTGTTTTCATGTTTATTTATTTTTCCAAATCCTTAAAGTATTCTTAAACCATAATGATATGATAAAATAAATATCATAAATATATTTATATGTCATTTTTTTGGTTTAACAACTCGTTTTAATCCTATTTTAAATCATAGGTTAAATGATAATGTCCCTCGTGCGTACAAGTGGACTACACCTCCACAAAGTGATGTGATTCATTTTTCCATCACCACCATTACTAGGTGAATATTATGATAAATTTTAAGTATATATATATATAATATTTATGACATAATTATATTTATATGAGGATAATATATCATCTATATTATTACCCTACAATCCATTGGGAAATGATAACGTTTCTTGTGCGTATGTGTGGACTACAACCTTCACAAAGCAACGTGATTCATCTTTCATATTCACCTTACATGGATGATAGTAATGATATATTTAATTAATATATATGATATAAATTATATAAATACTAGTCTATAAAGATTAATACTTATATAATTTTCATACTTTCTAACCATTAGGAAAATGAAAAAGTCATCATGCGTATAAGCAGACTACCACCTCCATGAACGACATATTTCATTTCACTATTACCTAAATGCATGGTTGGATGTAAACATGTATTAAATGAATAATAAATATATTAATAAAATTATTAACATTATAGATATGATGTAACCATTTCATTACACCTTTGGCCACAATCAACATACTAAAGTAGTTTTGATAAAATTCACCGAACTATATTAAGTGGTCGATATAGACAGGAACTATAAACTGAATAGATGTAAAATAATTATAAAAGGACCTTAAAAATATAATATAAATTAATTTTTCTTAAAAATGTATTTAAGAAATTTAAATTGATTATTAAATATAATATAACATATTTATCTAAGAAAGAATCCAAGGAAAGCATTTTTCATCTCAATTCCACTCCATTTAGACGTATTTAATATCATGCACCTAATTTATTTTATATGGTGTATATAATACACATTATAAATATTATATTATGAATTAATTTTTATTCATGGTGTCTAAAGTTTAAATTAATTTTTTCTCATTTAATGGGTTTTATTCAAAATTTATTAAATCCCTAAAGATTTATTTTACGATCTCGCTATTATTTCAGGATTTTTTATATTTAAATTTATATTAGAATAATTATATAGTATTTAGTTAATACACCCATTTATTATCTTCTAATTTAGTTATTTATAGTGTTTTTAGGTATTTATTCTGAATTAATTTCTCTTTGGTACTCAAAGACTAAATAAATATTTTTAAACAAAACTCACCTTATTTCTCATTTTCTATAGGCAATCGTTCTCTTTCACATTATTATTCTTAAAATTATTTTTTAGAAGTTTTTATTTAATTATAATTGACTGGTAAAGGTATTTTTATACCTCATTTATCTTTGTTTACATTGGTTTAAGAGTAATATATTTTATATTTTTCAAAACAATTAGTTTTTAAATATTTACAAAAGTTCTGAAGAATGGTTCTTTTTATCATATACGACATGAATGAATTGTAACACCAACATAACAATTATTTTCTATTTAGATTCATATAAAATTTTATATGGGTCTTAAAAAGAAAATCAATTTCAACAATTCTACGAATATTTAGTTTTTTCATATTAAAATAAGAGGAATTATTTTCTAAAAGGTTGAAAATAATTTTATAAATTATTTATAACTTTGTTTTTAAAATAAAGTTATAAAAGTTTTGAGGAATTTTCTTTTTAAAATTTCACTTCCATTTTCCTCTATAATTGTCTGAAGGAATTAAATAATTTTAAACATTTATTTTTGATGAATTGATGTTCTTTTACCATCCTTTACTAATTTATGAATTATAAATTATTTTAAGATCATTCACTTTCTTTTGATCATGTTTTATATCATTATATATTATTATGTTGACATTATATCCACACTATTTTGTGTTATGGATATATTTATCCTTTCAATATTATCATAATAATATATCATTTCAAAATTGAATGTTTTTGAAGTAATATTATCAATAAAGTTATATCATTTACTAGGGAAATATTAATATTATGTATTCTTAATTCAATATATATATTTATTGATTAATAAGGAATATGGATTATATATTATGTTGTTGATTAAATATTTAAGGAATGAATTGGAAATATGTATGTGATGGGTGAGCCTTAGTTATAGATATCCCATCGATGCATCAATAGGTTTATTGAGACAAATAGTTGTCAAATTAGTTTGGTATTTTCTATATAGCTAAGAATTCATTAAACTATCTTGGGACATGGAATTCATGGTAAGGTTTATGATGTATTAGCATGAGGCCTTGACAGTAAGATCATGACAACAAAAATTATAAATTTAATTTAATAATAATAATAAGATTATCCATGTGATTATTATGTCGATATTTTCTAGGGATAAATTTTTATTATCGAGTTATTGGTTAAATGAATTATATTTTGACTATCTACTTTTCCATATTGTTAAATCCTTATATACTCATGATAGCTTCTCCCAGATTTTATCTCTTACTGAGCATCTGATCACACCCATTATTATGTTTTCCTTTCCCTTGGATATTAAGAAGGAATATTGAAATTAGTTTCTAGGATACATGAAATTTTTTCATGCTATGTTTTTAATTACTAGTGTAATATTAAATTAATGCATGTATTTACTTTCCTAATATTGATAAAATAATCCATACATTTAAATCAATTTTATAAGATAACAATATAACAAAGTCAAAACTAAGTTTGGGTTACTGGTGTTGGGGTTATTACAGTTTGTATAAGATAAATTTTAGTGGGACCTTAGAGAACTAGATATTAAAAGAACATAACTTGAACAATAATTATGATAATACATTAGAATATTTGAGAACATTTACCTTCATAGGGATTTAAATTCCATGGATAAATATTCAAGACATTATGAAATAATATTATGTGTTCCAATGTTTAGTGATGACACTTAGTAGAATAAAGAGAAATTATCTCAAAACTATAATTAATGTAAGAATTTATCTTATGAGTAAGTAAATAAAATGAGTGTTAGAGAAGAAAAGATCCTAGCCATATTCAGGAAACTGACCCCGGATATAAAAAATAACCTTTCTTATATAGAGTAAACTATTATTACATATTATGATACACTAATGTTAGATTATTTTGTATAATAGAATCCTCTATCCTTTAATGGTACTACTAATCCATTATTATCTGAACAATGGGTAAAGTAACTTAAAATGATATTATGTGATTTGGGAAGTAATGAATGGAAATTGGTTATTATGTTAGTATATATTTTAAAATTATATACTAATAAATGGTGGTCATTGATCCGTATTACCAAAGAAGCCTAGGAATAATAAATTATGGAATAAAGAAATTTTAATGTGATATTATTTGATAAATATTTTTATCAAGAGAATCAAGAAAAAATGGAGATACATTTACATAACCTAATTTAAAATTAAGAGGAACATGTTGTTTAATATTAAGCTCTCTTTACCGGACTATAAAAGCTTTTAATAGACTACAAACATAAAAAAATATTGAGGATTTAATAGATGTGATTAAGGTGAACCTCCGAAGGGGAATATTCTCCCAATAATTTTCATAATAAGATGATATAGTATCACATTCCATCAAGATAGATGTATAGTTTTCTATATCTTATTTATTTAAGGGATTCAAAGAAAAGAAGAGGTCATCTGAGCACCAAGGGAAGAAATACATCAAAGAACACAAAAGAAAATATGGAATTCCTACAAATGTGATAATTATAAAAGAAATATACCAGTAAAATATTAAAGGTAATGAGAGTTTGTTACAAGTATAGAGATAAGTTCCATCTATATAATTAATTTAAGGTAGAGAAATAAATAACTACTATCAAATTCATAAAATGTAGGAATAAGGTGAATTATTCAAACCAATTCCCTAAGTTTAAAGGAAACCTTAATAAAATGAGACTAAGGGGGAAGGTTGAATTTATGGTATTACTACAACCAAATTAGAATCCACTAAATATGTAGTACCAGACACTTGGATTATAAACTAAAATTTAGATAATGATACATTTGATTATGGATATTAAAACTAGTTTATATCTTTTATGTTTTAAAATAAAATTAAATCATTTCATATCACCCTATTAAAGAGTTTTCCATCAAGACAGTTAGTATAAATATTATTGAAATAGGGTTATGTTAGTTAGTCACCACTATATTTAATAGAAATACCCTATAAGAAAATTTGGTTATTATTCCTATGGATTAATTTGATATAATCATCATTATGTATTTTATTTCAAAGTATAATGTAAAATTCCATTTCCAAGAGAAGGAGATTATGATTCATTAAGAAGATATGGATTCCCTTTTCTTTAAATGGGATAATTCATCATCTAAATCATGTTTATATCAACCTATAATAGCTCACATTAATTAAATTTTTGGATAAGTAAGTAAAAACAAAACCTATGTATGTAAAGGGTTTCCTTAGAATAAAATATATAACGATTGTATTAGAATAAATTAATGTGTTTTGTGAAGAGTTACCTGGAAACCCTACTAAGTTTAAAGTTGGAGTTTTCATTGAAATTATCTATGATTAAAACCTCATATCATAGACACCATACATAATGACTAATTTGGAATTATAGGAATTGAAGAAGAAACTATTTGGTGGTGTAAAAAGGGATTCATTTTCCATAGTGTTTCATGTTGGGAAGACCCTATTCATTTTGTTAAAAAGAAGGATGGGTTTAAGAGGCTGTCAATCAGTTATAGGAAAATTAGTAGCATTAATATAAATAACAAGTATCCTCTACCTCACATTGATTACTTATTTGATCAAATCCATGTAGATAAAAATTTCTAAAAGATTCATCTCTGTTATAGGAATCATCAATTATTATTAAGGAATAAAAAGATTTCAAAAGCAATATTTCATACAAGGTACAAAGATTAAGAGATTATAGTAATGCACATTAGATTGATTAATTCTCCCTCTTTTTATTTATGTTATATATATTTTATTCAAATAAAATCTTGATTATTTTTTTGTGGAATTTATCTATGATATCATATAATTTTATGAAATCTATGAAGATAATAAAATACACTTAAGAATCATTCTTGAAAATCTGAGAGGAGAGGAGTTATATGGAAAATTTATTAAGTGATAATTCTTGCTTCAAGATTTTTCTTTTCATGGTCGTATTATCTTTAATGATATAATATCATTTGATTCTTCAATGAAAAAGGAATTTTAATAATGACCCACACCGACAAAAATAATTGAGATACATATTTTCCTTAGATTAGAAAGAAACTATTGGAACTTTTTTCCAAATGGTTTCTCATTAGATAACTCATTAACTAAGTTGACACATTAGGTGGTTAAGGTAATATGGTCTGAAGAATATAAATAATTTTTTGATGAATTAAATAGGAGATTGGTTAATACACCAATTTTTACATTACCCTCTAGAAGGGATGGTTTTTTTATATATATTGATTCATAAAAGAAAAGGACTAGGATGAATCCTTATGAAAAACTATATAATTTTTCATATAAATTAAAATAGTTAAATATCCATTAACATAATTATCCAACCCATGATCTTGATTTAATAGTAATAATATTTTCAATGAAAGTATGGAGGAATTATCTCCATGGTGAAATATAAGAGTTATACATGAATCCTAAAATTTTAAAATAAATACTTTCAAGAAAAGAACCCAATAAGAGGAAAATGACATGTTTAGTGATACTTAATGATAATTTTTTCCAACACACTATCACACTAGGAAGAAAAATAAGTTGGTTGACATGTTGAGTAAGAAAGATCATAGTCATGAATAAAATGAGGATCTAAAAGATCCTATATACTTATATTTAATAATGTTGTATATGGGAATCATTAGTTAAGGGTAAACAACACTCCTTTTACAAATAATTTTGCAATCCGACTTTACTAGAGAAGATTTAGAGGTCCTAACATGATGAAAGTTGTTTAAAAAGGAATTAATTTCACGATTAATGGAGATTTTCCAAAACAATTTAAGGATGGTGTGAAAAAATTTGTAAATTTCTATGTGTTCCATTAATACCTATGTTGAATAGGGAATTATTTAAATAATCCCAAAACATAGATTTCTCTATATACTCAGGTATCAACAAAATTTATACGGATTTAAGAGAAATTTTTTGTGGGATAATATGATGTTGGAAATTACTGACTATGTATCAAGATGCTTATGTTGTCAATAGGAAAATACTGATTAACAACACCCTAAAGTAGTTATACAACCTCTCCCTATTCCTATTTGAAAGTGGGATGATATTACTATGAAATTTATCAATGGAGTTCCATAGGCTCCTAAATGTAATGATTCCAAGTATATTATTATTGATCGTCATACCAATTCCAAACTTTTTCTCACTATAAGGGAGGATATAACTTTTAAGAACCATATATGATATTATATTAATAAATTTATAAGAATTCATAATGTGTATATTTCTATTGTATTTGATCATGAACCATTATTTACATCGTAATTTTGAAAAACAAATTAGAATGCTCTTGACGACGAGTAACATTTGAGCACTATTCATCATCCTCATATAGATGGATAGTTAAAATGTACTATGGAAACATTATAATACATGATGAAGTCATTCTCACATGAATTTGTAGGTGCATAGGATCAATGTTTACATTTAGTTTAATTTTCATATAATAATAGCTTTATTTTGAGCATTCAAATGGAACCTTGTGAAGCTTCACAAGGTTCCATATGAAAAATTGAATTAATATTTGTAATCAATATTATATTTAGTACTTATTTAAATTTCATATTTGGTAAAAATTAATATTAATTGATGTAAAAATTCATTACTATGGTATGGGTTAACTGGATTAATAAGGTGTTAAACTAAATAGATATAGCTTAAAATAACCTATTTTATCTAAAAATTATTTATTTAATTTATTTCAACCCTATACTATATAATCTTTTAAATTTAGTTATATTTTGTCCAAATTTCCATGAATAATACTTTTTATTATTTTAAAACTCTAAACAGTGAAAAATGTGTCGCTACCCTCACTTATAAAAGGGAACATATTATTCCCTGTTATTCATAAAATTTGGGCATTTTATCTCAACCTATAAATTACGAAATAACTTTCTAATATCTATACCCAAATCCTAGAGGTCCTAGTATTACAAAATTACACATCATAAAAGTCTTAATGTGTAAGCCAATTGTGGTTTTTTAAAGAATAGGTATAACACTCAATTGAGTGTCTTTGTGTTTATTTCTTCTTACATATACATATATTTTTCTATAATCATGGTAATATGATAAAATAAGAATCCTAAATATACTTTTATGCTATTATTATGACATAAAACCATTTTAATCTCTTTTTCTATCATAGAAAATGATAATGTTACTCATGCATACATATGGACTACCTCCTACTCGAAGTGATTTGATTTGTTTTTTGTTCACCGAATTTCATAGATAGTTATTATGATGTATTTAAGGTATATATAAATTATATGTATAAAATAATTATATTTTAATAAATATGATATATCATATACATTCTTATCCTTATGTTCATTGGAAAATGATAATGCCACTCATGTGTACGTGTGGATTACCATATCCCTGAAGTGATGTGATCAATATTTCAAATCCACCATACATAGATGGTAATAAGGATAAATTTAATAAATATATATTATATATATTATATAAATCAGATTTTAAATTTTTTTATCATTATCTAATTTCATTCCTTTGTAACCATTAGGAAAATGAAAACATCATCACGTGTATGTGCAGACTACTGCCGCCATGAATAACATATTTAATATTTCTATTACAAACATGAAGGGTTAGGTATAAAATTATATTCAGTGAATGATAATTATATTCATGAAACTATAAACATTTATGAGATTATAGAACCATTTCATAACATTGTTGACCATATTCTACATATCAAAGTAGTTTTAAAGAAATTGTCCAAACAACCTTATGTAGTCGATGTACGCAAGAAATATACATTGAATGGATGTAAAATAATTATAAAAGGAACCTAAAATATTATATAATTTAAATAAGTTAATAATAAATTATTTAATAAATTTAAATTGGTTATTCAGTAGGATTTAATGTGTTTAAACAAACAAAAATCTACGTTAAGGGTTTTTCATCTCAATTCCACTCTATTGGGAAATATTTTATATTCTCACATAATTTATTTTATTTGGTGTACATAATGACCCTTTGGAATTTTATATCATGAATTTTTCTTTATTCCTTTTAATTATTGTTTCAACACATGTTTTTTATGGGGTTTGATTTAAAAAAATTTAAATCATTAAAAGTTTATTTTAAAATCTCACTCTTAATCATGATTGGTCATGTTTAAATAGATATTGGAATAATTATATTTTATTTATTTATAGAAAATTATATATTTTATTATCCTATGATAATTTATAGGGTTTATATGTTTTTATTCTATAATTTACTAACTTTGGTACTCAAACAACAAAATACTGTTTTTAAACAAAACTGACCCTATTTCTTTTTTTAGTTGGGAATCTTTATCTTCTTTGTACCTACTCTGAAAATTGTTTTATATAAGTTTTATCTTATTTTAAATGATTATAAAATTATTTCCCTAATATATTTTAATTTTTTTTACAAATTTATAAATTGTATCTTATTATTATTTTTTTCGAACAAGTATTTTTTAATTTTTTACAAAAGCGTAAAAGGGATATCTTTTTTACCATATACGACATGAATAAATTTTATCAAATCCATGATCATTATTTTCTATTTACATAAATATAATGTTTCTATTAATTTCTTAAGGAACATAATTTTCATATATTCATTGAATATTTAATTTTTTATATTAAAATAAAAGGAATTATTTTCTTAAAGACAGGAAGGAGTTTTGGAAATAATTTATAAATTCAAATTTATAAAAAAACATACCAATGTTTTAAGTAAAGTTATTTTTTTTAAAATAAAATCACATTCATTATCCTCTATAATTCTAAAAATATTTTCCGTTATTCCAAAATTTCATTTATGATGAATTAATTTTCTTTTATCATTCTTTTAGATTTTTTTGTTTTAATTTATTCTGACACCATTCACTTTCTTATGATCACGTTAACTATCATTATCCAATATTATTTTGTCATTATATCCATATTATTTTGTATTATGGATATATTTATCATTTAAATATTGTAGTAACCATATATTATTTGAAAATATGGTGTTATTTGAAGGAATATTATTAAGAAATTTAAATAATTTACTGGGTAAATAATGATATTATGTATTCTTGATTCAATATGAACCTTTATTGATTAGTAATCAGTGTTGATTATCTATTATATTTTTGATTAAATATACAAATAATTAATTGGATATATTCATGCGATGGATGGATAACTATTATAAATATCCCCTAGTAACATCTACAAGTGTCATAACACAAATAATTGGCCCAACCTATTGAGTATTTGGTGTATACCAACCCATCTATTAAACTTTCTTGGAAAAAGACCTTGATAATAAGTTTCATGATGTCTTAGAATAATTCCTTTATGATAATATTATTATGCATGACAATATTTATTTCCTCAATTAATATTTTATTTATTATTATCCATGTGATTTTTATGATAATATTTTACATGGATAAATTTTGAAGCTCAAGTTATTGGTTAAATGACAGATTTTTTGTTTATACACATTTATGTGTTATTAAAATCTTATATACCCATGATATAATCCATTTTACACTTTACATTTCTTAGAATATGGGTTCACCCTTTATTGTGTCTTTCGTTTCCCAAGGAAATGAAGAAGGAATCTCCGAATGATTTTTAAGGATGCAATAAAGTATTTCATCCTATGTTTTTAATTCCTAATGTAATAACAAAGTCATTTATTTATTTAGTTTTTCAATATTTATAAAAAGATATATACATAGAGTTATGATCATATTTATATTAAATCAATTTAAAAAATTAGACACCAACTATGAGTTATTGGAGTTGAGGTCATTATCCCTAAACCCTATCTCTAGCCCTATGGAGCTAATGAAAAAAACCTCCCAAGTTTCCTCATTAATTAGAATAAATTGAAAAGGTGTTATACTATTGATTACTAATACAAATATACACTTAATATAGGTTATTTAATTTCCCTATTCCTATACATGGTAAAAAATATCTGTAAAACACATGAAATTTGAGCATAAGACCATGTGATGGACCCTAAGAGTTATTGACCCCAATTATAGCCATGATCTTTAGCTAAGAGTTATTGACCCCAATTATTTATTTATTATTTTCTTTCATTACATGGATAACTTTTGAAAACATATACTTAATCAAAAATTTATTCAAATTATTTCCATATAATTATTATTTAGTTTTATAATAAAATTCATTACCAAGTGACACACATTTTTCTTTTTCTTCCACAAGTTTAGTGAGGGTATTTCATTTTTGTAAACTTTTATATCTTAATTCTTCCATTTCATCAGCTTCATACCCTAGATGTGTTTTATCATCATGTAGTACATTTATCTATACAATTATATATACACCAACTTAAATAATCATATTTTTTAGATAATACATTACTTAATATTAAAAATACCAGAGTGATTAAATATAAACATTCCATTCAAATCTTGTACTTGATTCTTCCAAAGAATTGTTATCAATAGATTTAATAGACACATTAAATTTTTTATTATTTTATAATAGAGGCATAAACTATTTATTCTATTAAGTATTTATTTATTTACCTTCTAATTTATTTTATATATTATTTATGGTTTGACCATAAACCTCTATGTTTTTTCTAACAGAGATGTGTACTATATTTTCCATTATAGGAAACTCTAAATATTATTAAAATATATACTTTATATATGTTTGATGCAAACAATTATAATGGAAAAAATATATCCACTTAGAGGGAACCTTGTGTGCTAATACCAATTGAGATTCCTAGTGGATTATACAATCACACTGAGTGGGGCGGGGGTGAATTTTGAGTGACCAGTTTTTCGGAATTCTTCTCACTCTTACTTTACACCATTTATATTTTAACAAATATAATATTATTATGAAAGGATATTTTATATCCTCAATAAAATTAAAAATAAATTAAATATAGAAATTAAATGAATCAAAGTATATAGTTTTTATATGGTTTCCCATAGTTGTTTGATTTTCGGTTGTTGTTTTTTAATCGAGTCCATGAAAAATTTTCTACACTATAATCAAAAATCAATTACAAGTGGGTTATCTAGGTATAAATCTATAACCATGGTAATATATCATCCAAATCCTGAATTATTACTATACTACATAAGTAAATAGTATTTAAAAATTCATATAGAGTGTATTTCATCTCCCAACTAGTATGATCTTAGATTATACTGGTACCCTCTTGTATTAAAAGATTATTCAGAAAGTACTCCTAAAATAGTTCTTTTATTAGATCTAGGATGAATTTTCATCAATTTTGAAATCCTATTACTCAATATGATATATTCAAATACATAAGAATAAAAAATTAAGATATATTCACATCTACCATTTACTATTTAATAATCAGAAAATATAACTTCCAATTCTACTCATTGGATAATAAAACAATATAATTTCAGATTATTTTCAATTAAAGTAAACTAACTTATATACCTTATGCATGATTGGGATAGTTTTAATTACTCTTTAACTTCTAGTTCTTTAATGTCTAGAGTTCTCAATTTTCAATCACTTCAAGGATTGGAGTACAACCACTTCGATATTGTATGGTGGTCTTTAGAATTGTTTTAAATTTTAGTTTCTTAACTTTGGGAGTTCTTAATTTTTATCTTCTAGAGCCTCTATGTCCAGGAAAATAAATTTCATTGACCTATAAAATTATATGAACTTAATTTTTTTTTCTCAGTTCTACTTCAACTAATATATTATTAACACAAATACCTAAACACTACAATTAATCTTCTAAAAGTCTTTCTTCACACAACAACATCATGAATCTTCTTCAAACTACTACTTTAAAAACTGCTTCATAGTAATTCTTATCGTAACTCCTAGTTCAAAAAACTACATTCTTACAACTGAATTTCATTTAATGTACTTCATTTAACTATTAATTTACATAAATATATACATGTTGATTTAGATCACTACATGAACTTTATGAAATTCCTATTACAATGTACTATTTTTATGTAGACATAAATCATTTCATGCACTATCTCTATGTATATGTATATAATTTCATATTCCTCATGAAACTAATGTTCAAATAAATCAACTTCTTTATTCATTATCCTATTATATTCCTTCATGCATTCTCTTAACATAAAAATACCCACATATTTAAATTATTTAGTTGAGTTTAATTTTCATTACAATATTTTCATTAAAAACGAATTTTTTATCAGAATTATTATTGAAGCCCCTATGTGAGATTAGAGAAACTACCATTAACCTCCTCATAAAAACCATTATCACCATAACTACTCATTAAAGGGGTATTTAAATTCAATAATGACCATGCTTAGACCTTTTAGATTCTAAAAATTAGGATTCTAAACATTCACATAAGACATGATCTTCTTACGAATGACATGTTCATATAGCCTTTATGTGATCATCTTTCATCATAGTCAACTACATTATGGTGGAACTTGATTGAAAACTCCATTTCCTTTTCTCTATTTGAATATAAAAAATTCACATATGATATTTCTCATTCACAAATTACATTTTCTCATAACATACTTTATTTTACATACAAATCCACTACTCACATAAAAAAACATAAACAAACATCTGTCCTTTACATATATCACACACCACTAGACCTACACTCAGATTTCCCTAACTTGTGTCACTCATTTTTTATTTTAAAAATTCTGAAAAAACATATCATGGATCATGTTATTAAATCTACCATGACTTTTTTACATTAAAGGAACACCAATTAATTTTTATACTCATAGTTTGGACTATCGTATAGTCATTCTCACCAATTTTATATTCCTGCATTTATCTTTAATAATATGTTTCACCAACTCTATATCCTCTAGTTTCACCAAGAGAAAACATTCTCAAGATAATGAAATATACACCTTTAATGCAACATCCAGTTGTGGGATAATTGTAATGTATATTTCTATTACAAGGATGCATTATGAATACATCAAAACCTCATAGTGCATCTAAATAATTTGATTTATTTCATTTATCATTTATTCATGGTTAATTTCCAATCATCTTTTAAGCAATAAAAAATTCTAAAACTTTGAATGACCATCCCATCTTTAATTCATGATGTGAATGGAATAGACATAAGTGAAATATGTAAACCCCAATCACATTAGAGAAGAAGACCCTAATGATTTCATATCATAAATTCCATTCACATGTTTTATTATTTTAACATTATCTAAATCGGTTGACTCCAAAATCATTTTTACTCTTAGACTACCACTTATATAGAATATAGAGTGTGCATTAAATCCATATTTTCCTCCATATTGTGCTTCCCTACACCATGATCACTCTTCCAGAATGAGCATATACTATAGATCTATATCTTTCTCAGCACCAGCCCATGGTAGGATTTTCCTCTACTCCCCCATGTCACTCTGGCTAGTACTGCCATCGATCTTGGAAACTTTCTATTTGGTAGATTGATGATTCAATGTTATAGGATATGATATGGAATATTTTTAACTTCTCCTATATTTTCATTTTCTAAAATCAGGCGTTTTGAATATTTTCTCCGGGTTCTAAAACTATCATAGTCAGTGATTCATGAAAAATATTTCTACACCATTATCACATGATATTCTTAATGATTATGATGAACTAAAAAATGATCTGATGTGTTGGATGATTCTTAAAAAGAAACATCCCTTGAACTTAACACTTATTTTACAAATTACATATGATTCTTAGGAATATTCTAAAGACATCAACTCTATACTTTAATCACCAAATTTCCATGATACTCTTCATAAATGATGGAAAAATTCAATATAATCATACATTGAGAATAATTCACACTCCCCAACTTCATTAAACATTTACTTTCATTCATATAAAAACATTGATATAAAATACAACCTCAAATTCATAATCCATTTTTTTTCATCAACTAGGAAGAACTGGAATTAATTCACTATGCTCCAAGGATATGATATATTTGGTATCATGTTAATTAAATAATTAGTGAAATATATTATAGCTGAATAATAAGGAATATAATTCATGTGTTCCATTTAATTAGGTGAAATAGGATATTTATCTTTTAGAAAAATATTTCCTTATAAAAATAGTATAAAGATTCCCCAAAACTCAATTTTCAAAAACAATTCAACATGTTATCAATGAAAATTACCTAAAATATCATAAGAAATTTAATTGAACTATCCTTATATTAATTCATAGATTTCAAGTATATGGATTCATATAATCTTCAAAATCCTCCCTTAAAAGCCTAATACAATTGTGATAAAACCAAATTATTATATTCATTATCAAATTGAAAACCCTAACTATATGTCTGCTATATAATACCCATAGTTACCTTTTTATATATTATATATTTATATTTTTTTGGATTAATAAAAAACATTATATTTATCATATACAAAAGATACAATATGTTCCCATTGAGGAAATATTTTATCTTCCTTTTGAAACTTTTAATAATCATAATATGAATAGGTTAAACAAAGAAATGAGTGAAAATGTCTCTTCATAATAAAATACAGTCATTTTTATAAAAAATATTTACAACCAATTACTTCTTAAAGTAAATAATTTTTCTAATAAAGTTGTTCTTTTCCATGAAGAACCACTTTTACCCTAAGGTATTTAACTCATTAGCTAATTAATTATAATTTAAATTTTGAATAGTTTATATGGATTATATGTCATCTTTGATGGATCAAAACCATTATAAAAATGAACTAATAATGGACTAATCATATATTTTAGGATCATATTTCATTATGATAACCACATCATCACTCACTGTGATGAATACCTATGAATTATGATTATAATAAATCTTACTTGACCTTTATAGTATCCTATTTTTTATACCGGATGGAATTTACAATGGAATTAAAATTTATCCATGGGTGGAAAAGACATCCTGAATTTTTGTAATCTAAGTGAGGTTAAGAAGGCTTTAACATCTTAAAAATATGTTTTATGACATAGTTTATGTTTCATTGGGAGACCTAAAGGTTTCGGTGAGCACTGAGGGAAGAACATGTGGCTGAGCTACTGAAAGTAGTAGCAATTTCAAATTCACATGAGGTATTACTTATACTACATGAATTTGTTTCAAAGGATGTGGCAGGTGAGTATAGGATGTGAAATCCCAAGAGGCTTACCCTGAGTAATTCACAATGTGAATCTGTTATACATTGTGAATTTAGTTCATGTTGTGTAATAGATAAATGATGTGAATTATGTAGGAATCCTCTTTAAAAATTGGAAGAATGGGATCATCCAATCATTTCTTCAAGCATATGAAGGTGACCATTGGTAGAATATCCTCCCCCTCTCGTAGGGTCTCATGGATCTCCTTTATGTAGTGTAAAAATCAAGCACCTTCATATGTGTTGGAAGCATCTTGGTAATTTCTTCACCCATCTTTCTTCCTTCCTTCATCTATCTTTCTATCTTAAGTGTTATTTTGGTGCATGCTAATTCCCCATATTTTCAAGGCATTTGTCAAATCATCAATTTTCCCCCAAACCGCCTCAATTCAATGAATGATAATGGATGAGTGAATCATCTTATGCATGATGTATATGTCCTATAGATTTCCCTCAAGATTTCATCAATTTATAAACTATGTCATTGTGTCATGCACTATTACTTCCATGAAACACCTCTTAAATATATATTTAAGTACATAGAACCCAATTCTCAAATTAATTATCCATTTTTCTTTAAAATGGTATCATTGTAGGCTGATCAACTCGACTCGAACCCTCCCATTAAGTGTATCACTTATGGGTCGTGGCCTATATTTTTTAAAGGTAATTTAATCATCCTCCTTGGGTGTTTTTATATTTCTTATTATTATAATACCTTTTTTAGGAATCCCAATAACATTTTAGGCGTGTTTGATAAATTATAGAATAAGACATGTTTTTAGTAAACTAAATTGATTATTCTATGACATGATATCCATACCCCAATTTTTAATAAATTCCATTTTTGAGGTGCACTATTTTCACAAATAAAAATGGGAAATTAAATAGTGATGTTTGAAATGATGAATTACATGCTTAAGTGAATTGAATTTTCTTTTTATAATTTAAATGAATTATGGTCATGGCCTATTTTGTATTCTTACATTGTGATGGCATGTTAGGAATATAGACTCTTGTAATTGGGATTAAATGATTAATGAATTGTTTTATGCCTTGATTGATACTCATGTTACTTTATATGGAACACTTTAGATAGGCTCATAGTTTGTTTGCGATTATATATACCTTGATTGATACTTGGGATTAATTTTTCTTTGGGATTGCAAGGATGGGCACATAGGTTACTTGATTTATATTATGCATAGATTGAAACTTGGATTCCATTATAGGAATTTCATGGATTGAAAATTAGGGAGAGTTATGTGTAATTTCCTTTAATGGTAATAAAATTACTATTTAGTAATTCCATATACAGGCTCATATGATAACTGAGATTAATAGTCCCATGAGTGATTCCTAGTCTCTTAGTGGTTTACCTTATACGTGCTTAGTGGAAAATGTTTATATACTTAGTAAAAAGCGATATTTGTCCCCAAAGTGGTGTACCTAGGATAGACATAGTGGGTTATTCTTTTATACCCTACTGAGAGTGATACTTGGGATTTCTCTTTACAGATTTCCTTTGAAAGACTCTTACAGTGATGAGTAATTATAGTGATACTGGTGAAATTCTTGGGATTACTCTTTAAAGATCTCCTTGGATACGCCCATGATTCATTTTTATTAAAAACATTACTGCATCTTCGTCAATGATCTAAGGAATGCTAGTTCACCCAATTTAAGGTTGTGTCCTCCAAGCAAATTAACATGCCTAGGTTCAGTACATGTTTTTATTTAACCCTTATGATGGGCCGATTATGTACCCATGTACATACACCTAGAAAAGAATATATATATATATATGTATATATATATATATATATTCACATACATTATATTGGTATAGTTTGACCATGTTTTGAGATATTCCATCTTAGGGTGAAGTAGGCATAGGTAGTTAGGTGTCACTAAGGAACCTCAGTCGACTTGTTTACTTTTATTTATTTATTTTATTTTTTACCTTTCATATATTCACATTGATGTGTTTTATATTCAAGGTCTATATGGATTTAGACACCATTTTTAGTGTCCTACAAAGTATATCTCACACCATGATTGGGATTACATTGCTTTGGGGTACCAGAACATACCTCATGATTGCATGTTATTGTTCATCAGACTATGTTTGTGTTGTACACTTGTACCTTGGTAGTTAGAAGCACAGGAATGAGAAAAATCTTTGGATTATCATAGAGATACCCTTTGGTGAATTTTGTTCATTTTTTATACTTATACATATATTGTATTTTATTTCTTGCTACATGTTTATTATTTAGATTATGTAGAATCACCCAGACATGCATCCATGGCTATGTAGATGGATTTGGAAACTTTTCTTTTATTATCATTATCTTCCAATAATTTTCCTTTAATTTTTAATTATTATGCTATTGTTTGTTTCTTTATCTCTTATACAACTTTTATACTCTTACCATGAGGGTATATTTTCCTCACCATACCATACTTAGACCTTATATGCTAGTTGGAAGCCTCTAGAATATGGGGAGCTGACCTTAAGGTCATGTGTTTGACTAAATCGGGGCACTATTATAGGAGATTTCTGGTTGGGATGTTACAAAATTGTATGAGAGGTGTTTTCTATTCTTTTTTCTTACTATTTTGGGATGGTAGATAGAAGACTAGGAATGTGTCAACACTTTGTAAATAGCCATTCCTAGGATTGAACTACCCACGCATGGGAAAAAGATGAAGTTGTTAGGGATATGACTATTTTTTTGTGCTATGTGTTTTTATAGTTGATTATGATTACACCTTGAGTGATTGGTTTAATTTGTGCTACTCATTAATTTATGAGATTTATAGTATTTACCCTTGGCCCTGTATGGAATAGAAGTAGAATTATACGAATCGTTCTAGGAAAATAGAGATTCACATGACATGAATATGCCATGCCTTGTAGTTTCATTGATAGATGTTCTTTGTAGGATTAATTATCATGATTGTTTATATAAAATGATGCATAGTATATTATCATGCTTTCTTTTACAACATTTTTTTATTATATTTCTATGTTTAACATGTTTATTATTGTACATTTCTTGATTTTTATGTTGTTTTCTGTTATTTATCTAGAATGCTTTCCTATAAAGCTTTTTTATTTGATTATTATGCCATACTATATGATTATTTAGCATGATTACCTACTTAATAAGATTAGGTAGTAGTTTCAATGTTTTCTTATATTTACTGGTTGGAATAGAATGAATTATTATAATTTTGATGTAAAATTGGTTGTTAAAGTGTTAGCATCAACCTAAATGGTATTTTCCCACATATATTTATGGTGACACATTAACTAACCAATAAAGACATGTTTGAGCTGTATGACATTGGCTGCCTGGTTTAAAAAATATTGGTTATGATTAAATGGGATCCCATTTTAAATTTATAAATATTAAAGGTGATTTATAAATTAGAAAATAGAAACCCATATAATTGAATCATTTTATATGATATTGATATACCTTGAGACAGTTTTATAAATATGAAAGTTTTTGGTTTTGTTTTTACATGAATTGGCTGCCTTTATAATGGCTTGTACCTCTATCACATGAGCATGATGACCCATATGGATACTTTTCAAAATTCATAACTAGTCACATGTATTATAGTTGGGGTATGATGTTTTTATGATAAAACCACTAAGGTTGTTACCGAATTTTAATGATTTAGAATGTTTCATGTTTCAATTATATAAACTCAGAATAGCTCAACAAAACCTATATAGGATGGGTTTCATTTGTTATGCCTTAGTACTTAACCCCATGGGGATATGCTCATGTTTTATAAGGATGGTTATTTAAAGTGTATGTATCTGCTAATATGGGTTCACATATAGATATTGGTGGAATCATACTTCATTAGTCCCCTTTTTGTAATTTATGAAAAACTTGTTATAAGCTTATGAGTTGTAATATATGATGTGTTAGTCAAATAAAATTTCAATTACAGCATAAAGTGTGTTTTCCTATATATATTGGAAATGAAATTTTCTTTAACTAATCTTATTATGGATGCTTATTGATAAATAAATGGTTATTAAAATGGAGTTTAGTAGATAAATTTCCTAATTATGCTAAGATGTTAGTTAAATAATAAATGATTGAATGGATGTTTTAAATAACTTCCTTCTATGCCTTATGGTGCTAGCTAAATAATTTTTGGTGTTCATCGTTTCTTATAACTCATACTTGAGGTTTTGAATTGAATCTTTTAATTTTTATAGATTAATTATGATTTAATTTAATTGCTTAAATGAAACCAGTAGAGGTGTTTCTAGCTTAACACTCATGTAAGGGTAGTTTAAATACTTTCCCTGAGTTATTCCTTGAAATGAGAATATGAACATTTCTTATGGGATTCTTTTATTATATCATGAACTTAAATTATAATAGGTAGAGCATAGTGAAATTTTTGGTCAAAAAATATTGGTAGGATCGATGCTTTTTGTTTTGTTAAGGGGGGATTGCACGAGGTAGGTGGAAAAATTAGAACTTTAAAAACCCCAATAAATTCTTAGGAAGAGTTTTGACATGATGTGCTTTCTAGGTGATTTTTTCCAAAGTTGGACAGTTAGCTTAAAAAATGACACCTAGGATGGATGAGAGATCATTTGGAAATTTGGCCATTGTTTATGGCATGAGCATCATGTAATTCTTGATTTCAAAAGGTTATGCATTCCTAGGTCGAGGTCATTCACCTATAATATCATGTAATCTATTTCCCTTTCCTAGATGCCTAGTGTTGTTGTATCTACAAATTAAAGGAGGTAAACACGCCAATTGCACTTTTCTGAAATATTAGGGTAGTACACGTTGATATACGTGGTACCCATCCAGTTGATAAAAAATGGAGTAATGAAACAAATCAGTTCTATGGTAATAATTTAATCCTTGAGCTATTTCAATATGTTCACATGTCACTTATGGGGTAGATCGACTTGGACTTTGAGATGTTGAGTTATCTTAGTGCTGAGGGATGATGTTGTAAAAGGATCAAATGTTGTAACACTACTGATCAGTTTGGTTTGTCTTATTTGACTTATGTTATGGAACATGTGAACAAAACTCAAGAGGAGTGTCACATGTAAAACCAATGTAAATCTAATATATCATGCCATATTTCATCTAGTTTTATACTCTTTCAGTTAAAATCTTTTTGAAGTGTGATGTTCATATCCGGGACCCACGATTAGTGGTTGATGGATTGTATGTTTTCATATGAGTTACATTTTTCAGTAAATATGATGATTAGGATACTCATTAGGTGGGGAGTTTCACATCCATTCTAGAAAAATGTGTCCTTCCAAGTACAATGAACATAAATAAGGAGGACCATTTAAAGATGGTCAATACTTCTTTTGAATTCCTATGAGTTACATATGTTTTCAATGTGTTAGTTCTTGTGAGGTCGCATGATGATGATATGGTTTGATAATTTTGAAGCCATTTAAAAACACCATTTGTCATGGATGGACTCAAGTGGTTATCCATTTGTAATCACGATATGCCACAGTAGTGAGGGTTTACTGGTCAAGTTATGATGATGTGTCATAAGGTGCAATCAATATTCTTCAAAAGAGTCGGATGAAGTTGGTTCGAATATCTTTTACATTATTTAGATGGTTTAAATTTGGTTTATAACCATACTAAGAACTTCTTTTTGATGTATAAGAAGTTTCTTGGGTATTTTTTGGAATTTTTTTAAATCCTATTAGTGTAACCTTGGATTAGTGACTATCATGTCCCATATCTTTCCATCGTTTGGGTACACTGAAAGAGCATCAGTTATACATGAAGAGAAATTAAACTTCCCTTTTTTATTATAGATAAACTACATAGGGGATGTGATTTTTTATCATGGTGAGTTTGGGGAATGATTAGTACTGAGTGAAACTTGGGTTCCCTTGTAGGAATGCCTTGGACAAGATCACAAACACTAGTGATCTTTTCAACTAGTTACCATTGGGATTATTCATTGTGTGGATGTGTAGAATTTTCAGTGGTGTATTGATGTCTTACTTGTAAACATGGATTATGGACTACCATGGAAAAGCTCCTTAGAATTAAGTGGATAACTACAAGGTTATCCCAGTTTCTTTAGAGGCTTGGATGAGATTATCTAAGGGCTATGATCCAAGTTTGTCGGATTGATAACATACCTATGTTTGTGCAGCAACATGACAACATTAATGATTATTTTGGTTGGAGGCATCATCGAGATAGGGTTTCAAGATTCAGTGATTGTGATTGAAGCAAACTCTGGTTCCTTGGATAAAAGGTATTGGGTTTGAGTTTTGATGCATTGACCATCTAAACTAAGAGTTTTGTTTTAAAAAAATAGTAGGCTGAAAGTGGATCAATTTTTTCCTCTCATTTCATTGAATGCAGTCGATGAGAAACCAATTTCGGAACATTGTTAGGATGAGGTGAGTGTAGTGAATAGTTTCTCAAGGCTTCCTATTAAAATCAAGACCAACCATGAAATTATAGGTTGATTGGGAGTTGACCGATCAATCAAGCTAAGATTTTTTTTGTGAGAATCATTATAATTATACAAGAATGCTTAAATAAGAAATTACACTGGTGGAGGGTACCATGGATTATAATTAACCATTAAATGTTATAACCCATGGTGGGGAGTGACATGGTCCCATTGTTAAAAAAGACAATGAGGTAACCGTATCTTGGGTTTGACAAGCTATAGTAGGATAAATATTAATGATTCAGTTTTAGAGTATTAGAATTGGATCAAGTTTCAATAGTTTATATTCCATGTGATAAAAATGATTATTGGATTTTCATTAGGTGTAATGAAATATGACATGTCCATTTGAATAGAACATTATAACCCGATTAAGCTGGGTTTTGTTTTCATTGCTTCCCCAAGGATTATTAGGGATAAGAAGTTATATGGGGGATATTGTACCATACCACCTTTTAGAATGTATGTAATTTTCAAAGGAATTAGAGTTTTTCCATGGGTGGATGAGCCATACTAAATTTAGAGAAGCTGAGAAAGGTTCCAAATGTTCGAACAACCTAAAATTCTATTTTCAGATAGGGATTATGTCTTAGTGGAAGCCTCAAAGATTCAGGTGAGCAATGAGGGAAGAATATGTGGCCATGATTCTAAAAGTAGTAGTAGTTGGAAGTTCACATGGTGCATTATTTACATGATGTAAATGTATTTCAGGGGATGTGGTCAGCAAGTACAAGATGTGAATTCCTAGGGGGATCACCATAATTAATTCATGAAATGTATCTGTTACACATCATGAATTTGTTTCACATTTTATAATAGAAAAATCATTTGAATTATGTGATAAACCTTTTTAAAAATATAAAGGAGGGGATCAAACCCTCATTTCTTCACACACAGGAAGGAACCCATTAGTAGTGGATCCTCCCCCTCTTTAAGGGTCTCATGGATATCATCCATCTACTATCTTAATCTAGCATCATAGAATTCATTGGAAGCCTCTTGGTAAGTTATTTACACCTTTTTATTCATTCTTTAATTTATCTCTCCATTATTATCATTATTTTGGGGTGATCTAATTCACCATATGTTTAGGGTATATTTCAAATAATCTGTTTACTTTGGAATTAGATCGAATCAAATATATACAATGGATGATTCAAGAATCCTAATCTAAAGATCCTTTATAATGTTTTGTTGGTAACTTGTTTTTTATTTGTTGACAACTATCCTAGTGTGAATGTAAGTTTTTTATTTTTCAGGATCAAAACTAGTTCATTAGTATGAGTTTCAATAAGAATTTCAAAACATTTTGAATGTTTGAATCCAAACACAAGGGGTGATAAAAGTATTGAAAGTTGTTTTCAAGACATAGGTTATTGTACTGAGCTGAGATGGATGCTAAAGTTGTTAGAAAGATAAGTGATGAAATTTTTGTAATGTTTTTGATTGACACACCATCAGTTATATATATATATCAGTATAAATTCCAAGATCAATCAGAAATAGTTTTTGTTGGAAAATGAGGATGATATTTGAAATAAAATCACAGTGGTGATAAAGCCTAGAAAGTAAGTTTCTAGGGAATCGTGAATTATAAAGTTCTTTATTTTCTAAACATAAATTAGATAGTTCTTTGTTAGGTTATTATTTTGAAATATCATATTTTTTCTATAATACTTATGATGAAATACTTTAAAAGAAATAGGGGAGAATAGGTTATACCAATTGTATTGAGTTTCAGTTGGAAATAAATGAGGTGATGAAAGTAAGGGAAGTTACACTACTTTCCTATGTTAGTAAGATGATGCTTTATAGTCATGGAGTTCTCAAAAATCACGATAATGTATCATGATAAAATATTTTGAATAATGGAGGACGTTGAAGGTCTCTGAATATTTTTTTATTGGTTCCAGAAACCCAGACACAGATGATTAGATAAAAAAGTACCACACACACAAAATTTCATAAATCTGTTTGAGTAATACTGATAATGTTTTAAGAGTATCTAATTTAAGTTTCCATCAGATGCAGAAAATCATAGTAACCAAAGTTTGTGATACTGATCCATCAAAAATAGATGAGTTATGAAAGTATTAATATTATAAATGAGTTATATTTATTTTATAAAAGGAAAAATAGTTAGTTAAATTTTGATATTGATCCACCAAACCAAGAGAAAACACTGATCCATCAGATGAATGTTTCACATTGATAAATATTTTTATGTAGTGGTTTAATAAATTAGATAATTCTAAGAAATTATATGAAGAATACTATCATAATGAGCGGAAAAAGTTTTGTCTTCATAAGAATAGTAAGTTCCATCGAACTGAGCTGAGGAAGTTTCATCATGATAAGATGAGGAGGTTCCATTAGGCAGGAGAAAGGTTAAGAATTTCAAGAAGGCTAACTATATATAATACTAAAGAAGACTAAAAGATATTTTTTAAGAGTTGATGTGGTCAAACATGAAATTAAAATATGAGTAGATGTTATATTTTTTTAATCTGAGATAGTAGGGATAGATTTCATGTTTCCCACCTTTTCCATTTTGGGTTTTCTATAAATAGAAGCACAATACATTCATACACTACAACCTTTCACATGATCAGAGAAGGTGGATCACTACATAATTCATTTAAAATTTATCTTTCTATAATGGGATCTTATTAGAAGGTTGAACATATGAATGTTTTTTTACTAAAATTAGGAATATCAGACTTAGAATTTGGGCAGAGTTTGTGTAATGAAGATTGATAAAGTTTTCATAAGACTAAGTCCATCATACCGTGTCTATAAGACTGATCCCCATATGACTAAGATAATCAGACCCAACCATATCTTTATGAGGATCCAAAAAGACTATTTGTAGAGAAATTTGAAAAGGTATTTATTATTTTTTGTTTGGATCAATTATTTGTAAGAAAAAAATTATAAACTAACGATATTCAGTATAATAATTCATATTAGAAGATATAAGGTGTATGAAAAGATTAGGCACAAGTTTTATTAACTTATTCATAATAGTGAATTTCCATAGAACCACGACAGTGGCCATGGCATGGATGTAGGTTATTAAAATGAGGTAGAACCATTTAAATATCACGTGATTTACTTTATTTCACACTCTTTAATGAATTTGTATTTACTAACTGATGAAAAGGTAAAAAACTTCAATAGGTTGTAGGGGTTAAGTTTCTAAAAGATTTAAATATTATAGAATGTATAAAACTGATTAACCCTCCTTCATAGTTATTGTTAGATTTGTTGGAAATTCAATTGGAATTAGAGTAGAAGGTTACTTTGTTGAACCCTTATCATGGATAACATCGATTCTATAAATGGTAGAAAAATTCCGACATTTTATGAAAAAAATTGTTATAGACGAAAAAATAATATGATTATTTATCTCCTACCTCTTAGCCTAGAAGTTGTTGATGCTTCTACAATTTGTTTTCTACCTATTGAGAAAGATTCTCTTATGATGTTTGATAATAAGATAAATATGAATGTTGATGGAAAGGATAGAAATGATATACTTATTTCTTTATTAGAAAATGTTTATATTAAGGGGATGTGTCTCAAGACTTCAAAGACTATGTGGGACAAGATGGGAAGTATATTCAAAGGGAATAATAAAGTGAAGGAAGAAAATCTAAAAATATGGAATAGTAATTATGAATACATAAGAATGATAGAAGAAGAATCCATTGATGAATACTCCACTAGATTAGATGAATTTTTTTTCAACATCATATGTTTTGGATATTTCCTAGAAGATTATAAAATTGTGAAGAAACTCATGAGAAACCTTTTAGATAGGTTTGATTCAAAATCTTACTCTTTAGAAGATAAGGATGATTTATATCATGGTGAATTTCATAAATTTATTATTGCTTATGAAATGAGAAAAGCTCCAATGTTCAAAAAGAATATTAAATATGAAATGGGTTTTGAATCTATGAGAAAGAGGAAATTTAAAGATAATGAAGATAATGAACTTTGTGGTTTTGATGATAAAGGGGATAATGGGTTGAATGAAAAAATTATGCCTCTTATGTCTAAAAACTATCTACGAGGAAGAGGAATGTATGATGGAAAAATTTATCTCAAATGTTTTGAGTTTGGTGGAATCAAACAATTTTATATGAATTTTCCTAAGAATAAATTTGGATTATATCAAGATGATTCTGATGAAAATCCTCAATGGAAGAAGTGGAACAAAGGTTTACGGAATAAAACTCATCCATAAAATTTAATAATAAATTCATTATAAAAAAAGAAGTATGTTGGGTAAGAATGATGAATCGAACCCATCTGAAAAAAAATTCTTCAGAAGATAAAATTTCATAAATGTTTAGAACTTGCATTTCAAAAGTTGATAAATTAAAAGATTCCTCAGATAGTGGATAAGAAGAAGGAGAAGAATCTTACAGAGAGTATCAGCTCAGAACAGAACTTTTTTGCATGTCTTGGGAAAAATAGATCTCTCAATAATGAAATTAGAATTCTAGAGAAATATAGTTGAAAATTTTCAGAAGGGGAAAAAGTTTTTGTCAAGAAAGAATATGAATATATTCGAGAGATCTTAGGATACAAACAAAGAATTTATGAATAGGGAAAGATGGATGAGGATCTTAGTAAGAATATGATAGCTAAGGAAGAAGAATTTAACAAGATTTAATCAAAACATCGTATATATGAAAACTACCTGGAGGAAGATGAATTAAAACACAAAAAATCCAAGGAATTAAAAGAGGATACTTTTTTAGTCTATGAGAAAGCTCAAATAAATAATCAGATGAAATACTCACCCACCAAAAATATTGTTTCAACTGATTTTTCTAATATTTCAAGTGATAAGAAAAGTGTTGGGAATGTTTGGATTGAAGAGGGATGTGATAAACCCATTACATCTAAAAAAATTGTAAAGTCACTCAGTTGGAATGTTAGTCCATACCCAGAGAAGGTTGAACATGAAGAAGTTATCAACCTAAACAATTTCTTAATAGATAAAGACCATACTTTAATAGAAAATGAATATTTAATAGATTTTTATAGATTTATGGAATCTATAGGAATAATTATTATAAATTTAATTATAATTTATCTCTTCACAAAAAAAGGTTTGAAAAAAGTGAAAGAATTGGTGGAAGAAGAATGAGTAATTTTTCTAACCCACAAGAATTTAGAAAATAAAAATTATAAGCTGTTAGAAACATTATAAAAAAATTGAATGTCTGGATGATGTTTTTGGAAGATTTGATCAACCAGGTCACCTTTCTATGGAATGTATGGATACTCTTCTAGGATATGTTTTGTATTAGAGAATAGAAAAGAAAGACCAAAAGAATAAAGTTAAAGAAAGATCTTTTGTCATTGAAAATGAATATAAATCATGTAAAAAGATCAAACCATGGATACTTGTTTGTGGTTGTTCTTTACACATGATAAGTTTTTTAAAAATCTTGAAACATGTTATAAATCATGATATAGGTGTTGTTACTTTCGGGAATTATAGGTCCTTGAAAATCAGAAGAATCATAAGGGCTGATACTGAAGAAGAAAATTTGAAATCCATAGAAGTTATATTTATTTATGGGTTAAAACACAACCTACTTAGTGTATGCCAAATTTGTGATGATAGAAATATTTTTTTTCAAAAGATATTATTGTATCATTAGAAGTGTGAGAGATGTAAAATTCATCATAAAGGAGAAAGAACTAGTGGGAATATTTTTTATATTGGAGAACTGAACAACTTATATTATCTGAGTGATAAAGATGAGAATAATTTATGGCATCAGAGACTTGGACACCTTATGATGAAAATTATGAACGAAATTTATAAAGTTGATGTTGTTAGAAACATTCCAAAATTTAATATAAGAGATTATTATATTTTTCTAACTTGTAAGAAAGATAATATAGATAATAAATGTCATAATAAAGTTGATATTTGGTCTACCAGACCTCCTGAACTTATTTATTCTGATTTGTGTGGGCCGATGAGACAACAATCACCAAAATGAAATTTATAATTTATTAACATTATTTATTACTTTAATCTTATGACATACATCATATCTATGAATCATATGTTATAGGCTCTAGAAATGTTCAGGGTTTTTAGAAAAGAAGTTGAAAAAAAATTTGGGTTTATATAACGATGTTGAGAAAAGATAGTTATACTAAATTTAATTGCAATATTTTGGAAACTTATCTGAGAAATAATGGTATCAAACATTAGTATAGTTATCTCTATAATCCACAACAAGATAGAGTTTTATAATGAAATAATATAACCTTGGTTGAAATGGGAAGAAGTATGTTAACAGAATACAAACATTCAATGTTCTACTGGAGAGAAGCTTTTAGTTATATAGAACATGTTTAGAACATATATTTGTTGACACCAGAATACAACATGAATTCTTATGAAATTATATAGAATAAAAAACCTCCATTTAAATACTTCAAAGTTATTGAAATTCCACGTTTACTTTAAATAAAAAATTTGGATCTTGGGAATTTTGATGATAAAGATAAAGAAGAAACTTTTATGGGTTATTCACCCAATGTAATAAGTTATAAGTGTTCGAACAAACATTTACAGAATTTGGTTGATTCATTTGATGAGAAGTTTACTAAAAATAAAAACTCATTAATAAAATATATTTATAATGTTGAGGAAGAAAAGATTAATAATTCTAAAAAAAATAACAATTAGTCAAAATATACTTATCAAGATTCAGGTAAATCCAGTGATGATTAAAGTGAAATTAGAAGAAGAAGTCTAAAATTTTATACTCTAAGAAATTTGTTGAGAACGAAAATATTCTTGTGATTCTAAAGGCACCAGTTTAGACTAGAAGGAAGATGAGATTAGATAATTATAATTCACATATTTCAAAAGTTGAATTGGAATCTATTTTAGAAGATAGTTAACATAAAGAATGGGGGGATTCTATGAGTAAAGAGTTAGATCAAATTGGTAAAAATAAAACATGGTAACTTGTACCATATTTGAAAGGTAAAAATGTTATTATAAAAATTTGGTTTTACAAAAAAAGTATAATGAACAAGGAGGGGTTTCAAGAAATAAAGAAATATTGTTTTCAAAGGCTATATATTGGTATAATGTGTGGATTTTAATGAAACCTTTTCCCCCATTTCAAGGTTAGAAACTATAAGGATTCTTCTATCTATTACTGCTCATCCGGATTACAAATTATATTAGATGGATGTAAAGTCAACCTTCTTAAATGGTGATATTAAAGAATAAGTTTACATTGAGAAACCTTGTGGGTTTCTAATTTATGAAGATGAAAAAAGTTTGTAAATTGAATAAATATTTGTATATGTTGGAAACTACCCATTTGAATGCTATTCAAAACTAGATACTTGTTGAGAATGTTAAATTTTTATAAAGTAAATGTCAATAGTAACTTACATGTGAATAAATTTAACTCTAGCACACTAATTGTTATTGTGTATGTAGATGATATAATTTTTATTGGGTAAGAAGAAAATGTTTGTAAATAATTTTTTGAGGTAGTGTAGAATAATTTAAAAATGTAAGTGTTTGGAGAATTAACTTTATTAAATGGATAAAAAGTTCAAAAAAAGGAAAAGTACATTTTTTATCTCAATAAAATTATTCCAGGGAAAAATTACAATGGTTTGGTGTGGAAGATTCAAAATAAGTTTATACTTATATTTAGATTTGTATAAAGGTGAGTAAAGATGAATCTAGAAAATGTGTGAATTAGAAATATTTTCAAAATCTATTAGGAAGTTTTCTTTATCACACATTATTAAGACTTGATATTGTTGATTCTATAACTTTATGTTCTAGGTATCAAAGTAATCCAAAATAATATCATATGTTGGAGGAAATGATTATTATAAGATATTTCAAAGGAATAACATCATATGGGATTTTATACAAAAATATTTATGGAATAAAATATCATGGTTATACTGAAACTAATTGGGATGGTGCTTGTAATGATAGAAAATAAAATTCTAGAGGAACATTTTTCATGGTAGAATGTGGTGTGCATTGGAATAGAAAGAAATAAAGATTAGTAGTTTTGGGAACATTAGAATCAGAATATGTTGCAGGTACATAGGATTTTACTAAAATGTTGTTAATCAAATTTCATTCAAAATTATTGAAAGTGGATGTTTGTAAACAATTTGATATTCTTTATGATAATTAGAGTACAATTAATCTTTCTAAAAATACTATTAAACATTTAAGATCAAAACATATTGATACAAAGTATCACTTTATAATAGAATAATTTTTTATAGGATATGAATTACTATAATATATCTCAAAAATGTATCAAATTGATGATATATTTACAAAAGCTATGTTAAAAGATATATTTTTTGTAATTGAGGCTGAAACATTATGTTTATACTCATCCAATGAATTCTATAAACTCATAATAAAATACCCTTATCATTTATTGGATCATATTGACAAAGGGGGGAATATTTATAACTTTATCCTTTAATGGAAAAGGAATTATTTTTCTTTCTTAAATGAATCTAAAGTCGTTGATATCATAAAATGGGAGAGAGAAAAGTGATTGTAAAATATAAAATTAAGTGAGTTTATCTTAACATGGATGAAATAATTTATTGTTACTGAGGGTTAAAATTTTTTAAAAAACATTACTTTATCCAATAGTTTGGTGCCATGAAAATCTCTTTTTATAAAGTCTTGTTTTGGTAAAAGTCAAAAAACATGTGTTGTGAAAAAGTAAGGGTTGATGAAAATTGGAGAGATAAGAAATTTTTTAAGAAATGTTGTAAAAAAATACAAAGGTGGGCATTGAAGATCCTTGTGATGTTTTGTTGGTAAAATGTTTTGTATTTGATGATAACAAACCCTGTGTGAAATTATGTTTTTTTCAGGATCAAACCTAGTTCATCAGTATGAGTTTCTATAGGAATGTAAAAATATGTTGAAAGTTTAAACCCAAACAAAAAAGGAGGATGAATTTATTGAAATTTATTTTCTAGATGTAGGTTATCAGACTAAGCTGAACTGAACATGAATGTTGTTAGAAAGAAAAGTTCTAATAGTTTTGTAAAGTTTCTGATTGGGCATGCCATTATTCCTAGATCTATCAGTTAGGATAAGATGTAAAGGAAATCCAGAGTGATGTTGAATCCAAGAAAGTAAGTTTCAAGGGAATCGAGAATTATAATGGTCTTTAATTTTTAACATTAATTCAAATGATTCTTTTCTAGTTTATAATTCTCAAATATCATAATTTTTACCTAAAAATTATGATGAAATCCATATGAATAAAAGGAATAGAATATGTGTTACCAATCGTATTTTGTTTCAGTTGGAATGAAATGAGGTGATAAACGTAAGGGAATTCATAATACTTTCCTATGTCAATAAATAGTTTTTATTTATTCTAGGAACCCATACAGAGAAAATTCGATTGAGAAGCACCAGAAACAAAATTTTTTATAAATCTGTCAAAGTAATGCTAACAAAGTTTGAAGAGTATCTGAGTGAATTCTCTATTAGATACAAAACATCATAGTAATTAGAGCTGTTAATTATGATACATTGGATAAATATGAGTTATTAAGGAATAAAGATTATAAAGGGGTTATAATTACTTGATAAAAGGAAAAATATTGAGTTTAATTTTGATACTGATCCACCGAACTGGAAACATACACTGACCTATCAGATGAATGTTTCACACTGATAAATCTTTTGATGTAGTGGTTCAAAATTTTTTATCATTACAAGAAAATATATGAATGATTTTATCAAAATTAGTTTAGGAATTTACTTCATCATGAGCTGACAAATCTTTATTGTACTAAGCTGAGAAAGTTTTATTGTAATGAGTTGAGGAGGTTCTATTAGACTGAAGAAAGCTTTGAAATTCGAGAGGGTTGATTAAGGAGAAGACTCAAAATGATTCTAGAATATTTGTGAAGAGTTGAAGTGGTCAAACTTGAAATTAAAATATGAAAAGATATTGGAATATTCTAATTTTAGATAGTGGGGAATGTTTTTATGTTTCCCTCCTTTTCCATTTTAAGATTCCTATAAATAGAAGCACAATACATTCATTCTTTTCAACCTTTAAAGTTAGTGGATAAAGAAGAGCACCACCGAATTGATGTCCAAGTTATCTTTCTGGAATGAGACCTCATTAGAAGGTAAAATATTTTAATGTTTTGTTTATAGGAATGAAGAATATTAAACTAATCATGTGACCATAGTTCGAGTAATACTGGTTGGGAATGGGTTCATCATGCTAAGTCCAATAGACTGAATTCATCAGACTCAGTACATCAGACCAATCCCCATCGGACTGAGAGTATCGAACCCAACCACCTCAGACTAAGGATTCAGATAGTTCATTTGTGGTGTAGTTTTAATAAATTCAATATTCATTTTTCTGGATCAATTATTTGTAAGAACCATTTTTAAACTTATGGGAGTCAGTAAAATCATTCTTATCAGGAGATATAAGGTGTCTAACGGGAGTTGGCACAAGTTGTGTTCACTTCTTCATAATATTGAATTTCCGTAGACCCACAAGAGTGGATAGGGAAGGGATTTAGGTTCTCACATATAGGTCTAACCTTGTAAATATCATGTTCATTACTTGCTTTCATAATTTTTCAGGCACGAGTGTTTATTAAAAGATGATAAAGTATTCAACTTTAACAAGTTTTAGGGGTTATGTTTATAAAAGTGTTGAAACATATAAAAAAATATACAACTTATTAATGCATTTTATTAGTTGTTTTTCGATCATTTGGAACTTCATAATCAAGATGTAGGTGGTATATAGATTTTTCCACAATATTTCAATGATTTAAACATTACACCATGGTGTTGTGCATTGGTTTTTCCGTGAAACACCGCTTAAAATTAAATTTAAGTATATATAACCAAATTCAAAAATTAATTAGTTGTTGTTATTTAAAATGGAACCATAGAAGGTCTATCATGTTGACTTAAACTCTCCCCATGTATTGTCTCACTTATGGGTCGTGGACCATGTTTTGTTAATTGAATCACCCTCCTGGGTTATTGTTCTAATGATTATGATTATAATGCATTATTAGGACTCTCAATCACCTTTAAGGTTTGTTTGATAAATTATAGAACAAGGGATGTTGTAAATAAACTAAATTTATTATGCATGACATGATAGTCATGCCCCATTTCAAATAAAGCCACCTTTTGGGGTGTTCTATCTTCTCAAATAAAAAGGGGAAATTATATAGTGATGTTTGAAATGATGAATGGCATGCTTAAGTTCGTGGGATTTTCTTTTATAACTAAAATGAATTATTGGCATGCATTACTACAAAATGCGGAATTTAAAGCATTAGCCTTTATCCATGGTAGAAAAAAGAACTAATAAAGTATTCATTTATTAGTACTAAAAATAGATTTGATAAAGGGTGCCATTTATCAGTGCTAAAAAACGGTGATAAAAGGTTCACTTTATAAATGCTTCTGTTAGTGCTGATAAAGGGTACCATCATCAACACTTTATTATTGGCACTGATAAAGGGTAACTTTTATCAATGCATTTTCTAGCACTGATAAAGGTCTCGATAATATGCATGAATCCCACATTGAAATAGTAGATATCTGACCACTTTTTTATATACAATTCCGCTGCATCCCAACATCAGAATCCTGCTACGAGGATATACTCCCATATTCACTCGTCAAAAAATACATATAGGCCCATATGACTAAGTGGGCCTTGGCCCACCCTATCATTCTTATAGGCTTTAACCAACACCACAAACTTGCCCGGTCCTACATGACCTGACCCATATGCATCCACTGATTCAGGCTTATATATGACCCGACCCACACATACGCCCATTTTTATTATATACCAGTAAAAAATTATTAAAAATTGAAAAAATTCAACAAATAAAAATTAAAAATGAATAAATTTATAAAATATTAAACAAAATTATTAATTAAAAAATTATTAATGAATTTAATATATATTAAAATTAAAAATATTAAAAAATATTATATATTAAATATAGATATATAAAATGAATAATTTGTAATAATTTAAAAAAAATAAAAAATGAATAAATTAAAAAATTATTAAAAAATTTATTCATGAAATAATTATTAATAAAATTGAATAAATTGAATATATATATATATTCAATAAAAATAGTAATAAATAATATATATTAAATATACATATATAAAATTAATAAAATGTAATAATTAAACATATATTAATGTCTTATTAATTTTTAATCATTTTTATACAAAATTATGCATTAATATATTTAATATAATTAATATAGAAATATAGAAATATATATTTCTATAAATATATATATATATATATATATAATATTTACTAATATATGATTTATATATTAAAAAATATTTATGATAGCATTAAATAAGACATATTTATAGTGAAGAATGGTTTACAATTAAAAATTAATCTTAATTAATAATATTAAATAATTGTAATGAGTAATGGAAATTTAATTTAATGTTGTTTGAATTTTCAATTTAACATATATCAAACATATGTTACCTTGATTTGACAATAATATATATGTAATTAACATAATTCAATATACAACACAAATACACATAGTATTTCTATAATTTATTCAAATTTTAATATTCATTTTAGAATTATATTTATTAACAAAATATATTTAATATATACTATGTTTCTAATAGGTAAAATTTATCATTTTTTATATTTTAATCATTATATAAAATATATTACTTTTTAATATTTGTTATTATTTATCTATTCTTATCATTAATTATTCCATAATATTAATTCAGTCATGACATTTATGCATTTAAGATTATATATTCATTAATAATGTTAAAAAATATATATAAATAAATATTTAAAAATAAATATATTTATATATATATATATTTAATGTATTTATAAAATTATATATATATAAATATAAATAAATAAATATAGTTTATAAAAAATATGTATCTAATTATAACTAAATAATTATATATTTTAATAATTATAAAACTATAATAAATATATTTAAATAATGAATTTATTTACTATATTTATATTTATATCTATTTATTAAATACATATATAATTATATGGATATATATAATGATATAAATATATATATTATTATTAAATTACAATATATATATTTAAATAATAAAAACATTTACTATATTTATAATTTTTTATTATTATATATATAATTATATAAATATATATGTGTTGGACTCCTCATGTTTTAATCTTGTTTTAATGATCACAAATCTTACTACTGTCAATAAATCTCAATAATAATTACACATCATGTCTAAATGATAGAAAATCTTATTGATTTTAATTAATCTCTTTATTATTTAAAAATCTTATGCATGATCACAAATCTCACTTATCTTATCAATCCTTTGTATTTACGTTTCAATTTCTTTTAATTTCTAAATGGTTAAGATTAATTCATATTCTGCATATTACTGTTTAATTCTAAATACAGATATTTGCCTATGTATCAAGACACCGTGATGTTTGACACAGTAAGACAGACTGTGTGCAAAACACAGTCACAGTCAAACAGACACCGTGAACAAAAACACTGAAGCAGACACCATGATGTCTAAGTCCCAGACACCGTGAAGGACACACCGTGAGCAACACACTGTGAAGGTTACACTGTGACTGAGACACCGTGAGCAACACACCGTGAAGGTTACACCGTGACTGAGACACCGTGAGAAACACACCGTGAAGGTTACACCGTGACTGAGACATCACGAGCAACACACCGTGAAGGTTACACCGTGACTGAGACACCGTGACCAACACATTGTGAAGGTTACACCATGAAGGACCTACCGTGAGCCACATACTGTGAAGAAGACACCAGTTCAAAGAGAAACCGTTTTCACAACTACTATGACACCATTTCTTAACTGTTTTGTCAATATTATTTAAATAATAATAAAGGTCATATTTGATGTTTTTAATGTAATTAATGTTATTTAATGATAGTTGTTGGTTTTTCAGGAAACCATACCTCGTATATATGGAAAGGAAATCATTCCTATTGCTGGAGCTCATAGAATATAAAGAATATTGAGCTGCAGTAGAGGACACACACGCACTTGACATATCTGGACGCATATACTACAATACATGCAAGCTCTGTACTGAACAGAAGAACAATCCTGAGAACAACTGTGAAAAACACATTGCACGATCCTCAAAGAAGTTCCATACATGAAATTCTATATTACTGAAGAACACACGAAGTAATCTGGATTCAAGATAACATCTTCTCACTCGTGAAGAACACAAACTGAACCACGACACTCTGTTTTTCCACAAAAAAAATCAGAGAAGGACTCAGAAGCTATTCTGCTGAATCCAACGAGTCCAGAGCTGCACTGCTAACCACTAGAGCTTTCTAAATTTTCATATAATTTATCTAAGTGATTTATTATTTACTTCCGAGTAGTGTGTGTATCCTATTTATTTTACACATACACCATATCCTGTGCTGAACTGGAGGATATAACAATCCTTATACCAAAACTCCTTACTCTTGTTTACCCACCACAACTGTGGAAGAGGTCCTTGTGTGGCCTGGTCTTTATTTTCATTTCCCACGAAGAACAGTGGTAGAGGTCCCTGCGTGGCCTGAACAGTCCTGTACTATTGTTAACCCCGATCCAGGGTGTGGATCACTTTTATATATAAATTTGAGAGGACTAAGTATTTGCTTGAGACTGAACCTCCTAGTTATATTTTCTGTGCATTTTTAGTTTAAGTTCAAAATATACAGTATGTAATTTATATACCGCTTCTTGTTACATTGAAATACAAATCTCTTTTAAAGTTTCTTTGATTGTTAATCTAGAAAGTGTTTTTATCTATTGTAAATCAGTATGATAGTTTCAAAAGATAATTTAATCTTCTGATTAGATAAACTGAGAACTAATAAATCTTTTGAGAATCTAATTAAACCTTTATAGTTTTACAAATTCACTATAGTTTAACTTGTTTTATAAATTGGGGTATTTTAGTAGAATATATTTTAACAGAAATTTTAATTGGTACTCAATTCACCCCCCTCTTGAGTGTCCACTCTGACCAATATTTGGTATCAAAGGTTGGTTTTATTAATAAAAGTTTTTAAAACACTCTGTTTTCAACTGTGATTTTAGTTGCATCTTTAAAGATCATAAATTTCTGTTAGTTCCAAATTTTATCTCTTTAACTTTACTTTCTAAAATCTAGCTATGAAAAACAGACTAGAGGGTGCTGCTACTAACCGTCCACCTTTCTTTAATGGTACACACTATGCCCAGTGGAAACTTAAAATGAAAATTTATTTGGAAAGTATGGGTTTTGATATCTGGACTGCTATAGAGTCTCAATATAAAATTACAGAAACTAAAAGAACAACTTGGGATGATGTTAATAAAGTATCTTACAATAATAACTGTAAAGCTATGAATGCTTTGTATTGTGCATTAGGAGATGATGAATTTAACAGAATATCTGCTTGCAAAACTTCTTATGAAATGTGGTATACTTTGGGTGTTTCTCATGAAGGAACAACTAATGTTAAAGAAATGAGATTAAATACTTATACTATTAAATATGATACTTTTTAAATGAATACTGATGAACCTATTTCCGATATGTATCTTAGGTTTAATGAGATAGTCAATATAATGAGTTCACTTGGTAAAGTTGTTCCAGCAAAGGAACAAATTATGAGGATACTGAGATGTATGTTAGACCGATGGAGAGGCACATCTGTTTCAATAAGATAATCATGTGACATTGGAGCTCTGCCTATCAAAGTGCTTATTGGTAAACTTATGATGTATGAGGAAGAAATCAAAGTGAATAAGGAGGAAGATGACGAACCAACAAGAAAGTCTGTAGCTTTTAAATCTACTACTTCTAAGAGCAAGGACAAAGACAAAGTTCAAATACAAACTGAAATCTCTACCAGTGAAGATTTGGATTCAGACAGTGATGCTAAAATGGCTCAAATAGCCAGAAGATTCAAGATGTTTTATAGGAAGAATAAATTCTTCAGAAAATAAAATTACAAAGGAAAGTATGACATTAAAGGTCATTGGAAAAAGGACTGGAACAAAGATGATAAAAATGATGAAGTTTTCTGCTATGAATGCAAAAGAAAAGGTCACATAAAAGCAGACTTAGCAAAACTGAAGTTCAAAAAGAAACATGACAATAAGGAAAGTAAGTACAAGAAAGCATGGAAAGAAACCTGGAGTGCTTCAGAAGATAGCACAAGTGAATCTGAAGTTTTTGATTCTGAAAAGAATCGTTCCAATATGTGTTTCATGACTAATACATCGGAGGTAACCTTAGATACTCATATTTTAAATTCTTATTATTCTAAAGATGATGCAGAATCTAATTCTGACTCTGAAGATATGACTAAAGGTGAACTATATGAATATTGTAACATGCTAGAAGAAACATGCAATGAACTTAAGGACAAATATAAGCCATTAAAGAGACAATATTCTCTTACCGTAAATGTTAAATTCTCCCTTGATATAGAAAAAGAAAAGATTTCTCAACTGTTAAAGGAAAATACAGAACTGAAAATGTCTAATGAACAACTTAGAAAGGACTTAGAAAAGTTCACAAATGTAAAGGATACACTTACTCAAATTCTAGGAAAGAATGTGGCACCAAAATACACTACTGGAATAGGCTACCAACCTGGACATAGACAAATTACTAAGAATAGATTCATTCCTAAATCTGGATAGAATACTCTTAGTTCCAGTTCTGAAAATTCACATGCTTTAACTGGTTATTCACATAGTTATAGATCAAATATAGTTTATCTTTCAAAATCTTTTGACTCTGTAAAATGTATGAGACCCATAAGACAAATTTGGGTACCAAAATCATTGATTTCTAACCTGTCTGGACCCAAGAAGACCTGGGTATCAAATCCATTTCCCATCTAAATCTATTTTGTAGGAAACTTGTTTGTAGAGTTCTCACAAGAAGACATGGTATTTGGAAAGTGGTTGTTCAAGACATGTGTCTGGGGATTACTCATTCTTCAAGAGCCTAATCAAGGTTGATAGAGGCCATGTCACCTTTAGTGATAATTCTAAGGGAAAAATCATCAGCTTAGGCCAAATTAGTAACACTAACTCAGTTTTAATTTCTAAAGTTTTATTTATTGATGGATTGAAATATAATCTATTAAGTATATCTCAATTATGTGATGATGGCTTTAATGTTAAATTTGAAAATGATTCTTGCAATGTTTTTAATTCTAAAAATGTTTTAGTATTTTCTTCTTTGAGAAATGAAAATGTTTATGCAGTTGATTTAAATTCTTTAGCCAAGAAAAATGTTACTTGCCTAAATGATTTTCATAAAGAATCTTGGTTATGGCATATAAGTTTAGGACACTGCAACATCCATTCACTTAGAAAACTAACTAGGAATAACATAGTTAGAGACTTATCCAAACGTTAGTTTCCAAATAACAATGTTTGTAATCCCTGTCAAAAGGGAAAGCAACATAAAATCTCTTTCAAACCAAAGAAAGAAGTGTCAACTTCTCAACCTCTCGAGCTGGTTCACATGGACTTGTTTGGACATTCTAGAGTTTCTAGCTTAAATGGGAAGCACTATGTTTATGTCCTAGTAGATGACTTTTCTAGATATACTAGGGTATATTTCTTATCTCACAAAAGTGAAGCTTGTTCTTATTTTGTTAAATACTCCAAGTCTGTAGAAAACCTTAGTGGGCTTAAGATTAAAACCATGAGAAGTGACCATGGCCGTGAGTTTTAAAATCAAGAGTTTGAATCTTATTTCTCACACAATGGCTATAGTCAGAACTTTTTTCCCCTAGGACACCTCAATAGAATGATGCAGTAGAAAGATGAAATAGAACCCTTCAAGAAATTGCTAGAACCATGCTTAATGAGTATGAACTACCTATTTATTTTTGGGCTGAAGCTGTGAATACAGCTTGTTATATTATTAATAAAGTCTTGATAATACAAGTTCTTAAGAAGACCCCTTATGAAATATGGAATAGTAGAAAGCCTAAAGTCGATTACTATAGAGTCTTTGGCTATAAAGTATTTATTCTTAATACAAAGGATAATCTGGACATGTTTGCCTCAAAGAGTGATGAAGGAATATTTTTAGGATATTCTATAACTAGAAAAGCCTATAGAGTTTTTAATAAGAGAACTAAGTGTGTGGAAGAATCAGTTCACATCAAATTTGATGAAACCGATCCACATGAACCTATGTCATATCTTGAAAATCTGGAAGAAATTTTGTTTGTTCTGAACCTTAATGATAAAATTAATGAACCTGCTGTAAAGACAACCAGTTCTGGAAATATTTTAGAATCTGCTCCTAATGAATCTGAACCTAGAGAAGAACCTGAAATTTATAGTCCTACCTTTACTACATCAACTAGAATTCTAAAGAATCATCCTTTAGATGTTGTTGTTGGTAATCATGATAGAGGGACACAGACTAGAGCTTCTCTTAGAAATCAGGTTGAACATCAAGCCTTCTTGTCACAACTTGAACCAAAAAACATTGATGATGCTATTAATGATGAATTTTGGGTAATTTCTATGCACAAAGAACTCAATCAGTTTGAAAGAAATAATATTTGGAAACTAGTATAAATACCTAAGGACACTTTCACCATAGGCACTAAATGGGTGTTTAGAAATAAAGTAGATGAATATGGAAATATAGTTAGAAACAAGGCTAGATTAGTTACACAAGGCTATAGTCTAGAAGAAGGAATTGACTATGAGGAGAATTTTTCTCCAGTAGCCAGATTAGAAGCCATTAGGATCTTACTTGCTTATACTGCACATCTAAATTTTAAACTATATCAAATGGATGTCAAGAGTGCATTCTTAAATGGGTATATAGCTGAGGATGTTTTTGTTGAACAACCACATGGATTTACAAACCCTCAATTTCCAAATCATATTTTCAAAATATCAAAAACTTTATATGGTTTAAAACAAGCTCCAAGAGCTTGGTATGATAGATTAAGTACCTTTTTGATTTCTAAAGGTTTTACAAAAGGAGTAGATGATCCTAATATTTTTATAAAACAAATTTCTAAATATGTTTTAACTGTACAAATTTATGTAGATGACATTATTTTTGGATCTTCAAGAAATTCCCTATGTACTGATTTTTATAAAATGATGCAAAGCGAATTTGAAATGAGTTTAATGGGTGAACTATAATTCTTTCTTGGATTTCAAATCTTTCAAAACAATAATGGAATTATTTTAACTCAGAGTAAATATACTAGAGATCTTTTAAAATGTTTTGGATTGGATAGCACAAAAAGTAGTGACACTCCCATGAGTACCACCTGTAAGTTGGATCTTGATGAAGATGTAAAATTTTTTGATCAAACCACTTATCGAGGAATGATTGGAAGTCTACTCTACTTGATTACTAGTCGTCCTGATATTATGTTTAGTGTGTGTATGTGTGCTTTTTTTCAAGAAAACCCTAAAGAGTCACATTTAAATGCTGTAAAGATAATTTTAAAATACCTCAAGCACACTCCCAATTTAGGACTGTTCTATCCAAAAGGACAATCATTTGAACTAGTTAGCTATTCTGATGCTGATTTTACTGGATGTAAGTTAGATAGAAAAAGCACCTCTGGAACATGTACTTCTTAGGAAAGTCACTAGTATCATGGTATAGTAAGAAACAAAATTCTGTTGTATTATCTACTGCAGAAGCTGAATACATAGCTGCTGGAAGTTGTTGGGCACAAATTTTGGGGATGAAATACACTTTACTAGACTACGGATATCAATTCAGACATGTCCCAATAAATTGTGACAACACAAGTGCTATTAACATTTCAAAGAATCCTGTTTCTCATTATAGGACAAAGCATATTGATGTAAGACATCACTTTTTAAGGGATCATTACCAATAAGGTGATATCGCTTTGGACTTCATTGGTACTGAATATCAACTTGCTGAGATATTCACAAAACCATTAAATAATGAGAGAATAGACTAAATAATACATGATCTTGGTATGACTAATCATAAATAGACATCTTACAGATCTTACTGTTTACTAATCTGCTATATTTTACTTTACGGTTTCATATTCATTGTTTCTTAGTTACTATTTCATGCTTACGCTCTCACAGTTAACATCATGTGATTCACGGTCTGTCACTTAACTGTCTCACCGTGATAGAACAGTTCACTCACTATCTCACTGTGATGACTATTTTTCATCACACCGTAACACCTACCCACGGTCTCACCGTGAAGATTCTTTGTACTTTTACTTTAACCCGTATTGCTGTAATTTTTATTTCACAGCAATTTGATTTCCTGTGTTTTTGTTTTTATGACGTTTGACATTCCCAAATGATAAAACATAAGGGTTTTCACTCGATTCCTTACTTGAGCTCTCTCCTGCTCACCCTCTCAAACCCTCTTTACCTTGAAAGACTTCTCTTCTCCATCGCCTAAACCGTTAGTTAATGCCAAGGATGAAGCGTCCATCTTCACTCGATTCCTTACTTGAGCTCTCTCCCTGAGTGGATGTTATCTAGCAAGTAGTTAGTCTTGAAAGTCTTAAGAGAATAAGGATGGCTCGATTGGTTCTCTATACAAGATAGACCAATTTATCTGAGGTTGGTATCTCAATTTTACCAATATGTAAAGTTTTATTTTGATGCTGGAGAAAGCTATATGTTAACAAGATGGATCAACGGACAAAAGTGTTCATTCTCTTCAAGGCTATGGGCTACATGCCTGAGGATTCCTCATGAAGGAATTTGTGATGATTACCAAAGAGACCCTCCTCCAACAACTGACATCTTTGATCTGGAGTATGCTTTGGAAATCCTGACTGGAAATGTCACAAAGAGAAGGGCCATAGCTGCAGAATTGGATGGGGAGACAAGACTGCTATTAAAATTTGTTCAGAATTTGATTAGTTCAAGAAAAGGAGATTTTGCTGTGTTGAAGTATCAGGATGTGTTCCTGATTCATCTGTTTAAGAATGGCCATAAGATAAATTTTTGCAAATATGTCATTAACCATATATGTGAGCTGATTTAAGTCACATCCAAATCCACCTCCTTATTTTACTCAAGGATTATTTCAACCATGTTAGTTGCCAAGGGAGTGGTTGGACCGAATGAAGAAAGGCTAGAAGATTTTGATTTCTGTTTATCCAAGCCTATCATCAGAAGGATGATGATTAATTGGAACCCCTGGAAGAAGTAGTGAGTTAAGGATAATGATTAACTTTATAAGAAGTACAATCCTGTTGATTATCCAAAAAGGCCAAATAATATAATTGATTCTGGTTTAGAACCAGATGAAGTGGATGAGTACCCAGAAGAAGAAGAAGTAGAGGCTGAAATACCTCAAGAGGAAGAAGCTCCTGTGGAGAAAGAAAGGACTGCTGTCCCTACTGATGTTTTTTGAGAAGAAGAAGATCTTTCTTCTATAGATGATGTTGATCAATAAGTTTAGTCTGAGGCTGCACGAGATCTGTTTATCCCTAATTTAGAGAAGAAAGTCATGGAAGAAGCTGATCTAGGATAAATCCCTGCTAGGGAAAATGTTAATCGAGAGGATCTCCCGGTTGAAAAAGAAGCAAGTCTGGAAGCACAACTAGTGGAACAATCGGTTCCTGGGTACATACCCTCTACTGAAGAGAGGATGGAAATTTCCTTTCAGTTGGCAAGGTAATAATTTGCAGAAGAATTTAGATCCCATCCTGTGGATCTTGATCATGCATTTGTGCCTCAAGAACCTGAAATGGAAGCACATTTTGAGGGGGAGGAACCTCAAAACCTTGAGATTGAATAAGTTGGATCTGCTAAAACATTTCAACCAATTGTCACACATTCTGTGTACAATCTATATGAGTTCCCATGTTTTTATGATGTGATTGAATCACAGCAAGTGACTACAACTGGTATTGATCTCTCTTCTTTGTTTTTAACTGAAGTCAGTAGCTCACCCAGAACCAGAACCTAAGCCTTAATCGTTATCTGAATCTGAAACTAATTCTGAGTCGCAACCAAAATCTGTATCAGAACCTGTACCACTACCTTCACCTACACTCTTAACCAAGAAACAATCCTTTGTAACTAAGGATGATTTGAAAGTCATTGGTGAGACTATCTTGGCTGGTGTTGAGAAGATTTTATTCACTCAACCTCGACATGTGACTCAACTAAGTCAAGAAGATGCATCAATTATTTTAGAAAATATTATTCTGCATATTCAACCAAGGATGATTTGAGAAATACAAGAAGTTAGAGTTGAAAATAGGTTTCTTAGTGCTGATGTTTCTAATTTTAAGAGTTTGGTGGAAAACCTGCAAACAGAATTGTCTTCAAGATCAGAGCCTGTTCCTGCTCCTGTTTCTGCTCCTGCACCTGTTTCTTCACCTGTCAAGGATTTGCGTCCCTTTGGTCAGACCTCCACACCTTCTTTGTATGATTCCTTTCTTAGGTCCATAATCAAGGAAGAACTTCAGAATTCCCTTAGTGGTTTCGATCTGTCTCCTCTGTCTGAAGTTATGAAGAATAGTGATAGAGCACATGATCTTGTTCAGATCCATTCTAAGATTGCAAATGATGCTCAACAGGAGATCACCATGAAGATAGACTTTTTTCTCACCCGGATTTTCTCTAAAAGTGACATGAAAAATCACTTTAAGTATCTTGTGGAGAACCTGAAAATCCCTCTAGTGACTCAAGCTTTTAAATCTCATCTTCAGAAGCTTACAGAGTTCACCAGATTGTTGGACAAGTTCATGGAGAATAAGGACAATTTTGAAAAGGCTATGCAATATGGTGGAGAAATCATTACTGATTTCATCAATCTTTTGAAGCCATATCTTCATGTGCAGAGAACTGCTATCGTTTCTCCATCTGTTGCACCCCTCAGACCTGGTCTACCTGCCTTAGCCTCAACTGCCATGTCATTCAGCCAAGCCCTTTATCAGATCCAGCCAATCATTCTTGGCCAACCACATACCAGATCTTCTACTGCTCCTACTTTGGATCCATCTATTTTTGAAGGTCTACCCTTACCATCATTGTCTACCACATCTATGCCTTCTTCTACATCAGCATCATCTCCTGCTACTGATATATTCAATGTAAAGGCCGATCCCTGAAGAGTCAAGTGACTGCATTATTTTTTTATGGGATTTCTTTTGATGTTTACTATTTGTATTTCTACTATATCATATATTCTGGACGTTTTTAATGAAAAATGAAGTGTTTCGCTCCCTTCTTTCTATTTCACTTTTTGATAATCCCAAAAGGGGGAGAAAGAGTACAAGTATTAGTATTCTAAAGAGATATGTTACAGTAGAATCTATTATTATCTAAATATGTTATTCTGTGTGTTATTTTCTCTAACGTTGCATTTCATTTATATTTTACCTATAAATGATTTTTGATCATTAAAAGGGGGGATATTTTTGGACTCCTATTGTTTTAATCATTATTTAATGATCACAAATCTTACTACTATCAATAAATCTCAATAATAATTACACATCATGTCTTAATGATAGAAAATATTATTAATGTTAATTAATCTCTCTATTATTTACAAATCTTATGCATGATCACAAATCTCACTTATCTTATCAAACCTTTGTATTTATGTTTCAAGTTATTTTAATTTCTAAATGGTTAAACTTAATTCATATTCTGCATATTACTGTTTAAGTCTAAATATAGATATTTTCCTAAGTATCAAGACCCCGTGATGTTTGACACAATAAGACAGACTGTGTGCAAAACATAGTCACAGTCAAACAGACACCATGAATAGAAACACTGAAGCAGATACCGTGAAGTCTATGTCCCAATCACCGTGAAGGACACACCGTGAGAAACACACCGTGAAGGTTACACCGTGACTGAGACACCGTGAGCAACACACCGTGAAGGTTACACCGTGACTGAGACACCGTGAGCAACACACCATGAAGGTTACACCGTGACTGAGACACCGTGAAGGTTACACCGTGAAGGACATACCATGAGCCACATACCGTGAAGGAGGCACTGGTTCAAAGAGACACCATTTGCACCACTACTATGACACCCTTTCTTAACCTTTTTTCAATATTATTTAAATAATACTAACGGTCATATTTGATGTTTTTAATGAAATTAATGTTATTTAAGGATAGTTGTTGGTCTGTTAGGAAACCGTACCTCGTATATTTGGAAAGGAAATTATTCTTATTACCCAAGCTCGTGGAATATAAAGAATATTGAGCTGTATTAGAGGACACACGCACGCTTGACACGTCTCGACGCACATACTACAATACATGCAATCTCTGTACTGAACAAAAGAACAATCCTGAGCACAACTTTGAAGAACACATTGCACGATCCTCAAAGAAGATCCATACATGCAATCCTACATTACTGAAGAACACACAAAGTACTATGGAGTCAAGAGAACATATTCTCACTCGTGAAGAACACAAGCTGAACCATGACACTCTGTTTTTCCACAGAAAAACCAGAGAAGGACTCAGAAGCTATTCTGCTAAATCCAACGAGTCCAGAGCTGCACTGCCAATCACTAGAGCTTTCTAAATTTTCATAGACTTTCTCTAAGTGATTTATTATTTACTTTCGAGCAGTGTGTGTATCCTATTTATTTTACACATACACTGTCTCCTGTACTGAACTAGAGGATATCACAATCCTCATACCAAAAATCCTTACTCTTTTTTACCCATGACAACTATGGAAGAGGTCCTTGTGTGGCCTGGTCTTTATTTTCAATTCCCACGAAGAACAATGGTAGAGGTCCCTGCGTGGCCTGAACAGTCCTGTACTGTTGTTAACCCCGATCCAGGGTGTGGATCACTTTTATATATAAATTTTAGAGGACTAAGTCTTGGCTTGAGACTGAACCTCTTGGTTGTATTTTCAGTTCATGTTTAGTTTAAGTTCAAAATATACAGTATCTAATTTATATACCACTGCTTGTTACTTTGAAATACAAATCTATTTTAAAGTTACTTTGATAGTCAATCTAGAAGGTGTTTGTATCTATTGTAAATCATTAGGTTTGTTTCAAAATCTAATTTAATCTTCTGATTAGATTAACTGAGAACTAATCAATATTTTGAGAATCTAATTGAACCTTTACAGTTTTACAAATTCACTATAGTTTAACTTGTTTTATAAATTGTGGTATTTTAATAGAAAATATTTTAACAGAGATTTTATTTGGTACGCAATTCCCCACCCCCCTCTTGAGTATCCACTCCGAACAACAATATATAATGATATAAAACGTCATTGGTTTTTACTAATTCGTTTTCCAGGACAGAGCAAGAGGATGAGAATGTTATTAGTGTGTTTGCTGCTAGAAATAAGGAGCCATATTACAGGTGTAGTGGTGTTTCATCGAAACCTGTTCACCAGGTTGGTAGCCCTAATTTTATTGTCATGAAACTCACTGGTTAGGATTCTATATACACATGTGCGGTGGTCCAATCTGTATATGAGGCTATTGGTGTGGTGTCTTGACATTCTCTTTCGCCAAATGATGGGTAAGGTTATATTGTGCATCCACTAGATGAGGCCTTTTCTGAGCATGTTTACATAAAGATATGTTTTAGAAATATGATGTTCTATAGAGTGTTGATTATCTTCAATAGATTCAAAATATCTTTAGTTATTCCGTAATGCAGAAAAAATGGGGTAATGTTTCAGATGATGGATTTGACAATAAAAAGATGATGGTTCTACTGGACACCACTCAACTCTGATCTATGGGTAGTGGTGATCCTATTTCTTCTAATGATGATGTTTTAAATACCAAGGGAAAGATGGTCAGTAGTGATGGTATTGCTTCGATTCCTCTAAAAAGAAGGATTTGGAAGGATTATTCCTATCTACCCGGGAATGTGTCTACTAGACCATCTTCCAATGCATCAAAGATCAAACTCACTCCGGAGAAGTAATGTTTAAAGGAGAGGATCCTTAGTATACTCAATCATTGAACTTCATAGTTAGAGTGGGAAACTGATGATCATGATGATGATGATTATTATGATTATGAGAATGACACTAATTTTATTGATATGTAATTTTCATATCTGGATGAGGGAATGTCCCTTTGTATGACCCCATCAATTTTCGTTCTTTCTTGTTATCTTTTTTTTCACCTTTAATAAATGGTTATCAGTTTTGGCTTTTGCTTGGACCTTTTTCCTATAATGATATAATTACATTTATAACTATAAAAAAATAATTATAAATAAATTTATAAATATATTTATTTATAAATTTATATTTACTATATTTATAAAATTATATATTTATAATTATAAATAATTATTTAAATTTTTAAAAAAAGTATTTATATAAATAGAAATAAATAATAATATTTTTAAATAATTATAAAATTATAATAAAAATATTTAAATAATGAATATATTTACTATATTTATATTCATATTCATATTTATATATATTTATTAAATATATGTAATTATATATATATATATATAATTATATAAATATATTTATAATTATAAATAAATAAATATAAATATATTTACAAATATACCGAAAAGATCTAAGCATGAGTTAACAAAGAAAACCCACACCCAACAAATTTTTTATAAAAGTATTAATGTACAATGAAGGAAGGAAAAAAAGACTTGAAAACATAAAAAATGCCCACAAGTAAAATAATAGATCAATTTATACCACTCCCCCTAGATCCCATGTTCCTAGGATAACGACCTCTGTCTTTTGAGTGGCACCCTCTCCGCCATGATTTAGCCCATTAGGGAAGCACATGCTCTTCACTTAAAGATAAATCTGAGGAGTCCTATAGAATGATGCTTCTAATTAATTTCCATGAAAGATCCTTGAAGTCAAACTCTAGATTAAAACAAAAACCATCTATAATGTTCATTGATAGAAATTTTTGGACCATCAAATAATCTTTATATCCAAGGACATCTTGTTCCATTTTGTTGAAGGTGAATTTGAGTTGTAAGTCAAACCATTTCTCCATTTCATCTATGAGGCATTGAGGATACCTCTCACCCTCATAATCTACTGAGAGAGCCATGATATTTTTTTCTCTTGCAGCTTGACATTCCAAGAGCGAAGCCTTTCCAAAAGACTCATAAGTAGAAATCATGAGCTCAGAAAATTGAGATAGGTATTACCATAATTTACAAATATATTTATGTATAAATGTATGTCTATTATATTTATAAAATTACATATTTATATTTATAAATAAATAAATATAATTTTTTTTAAAATTATATATATAATTATAAATAAATTATCTTAGTTTTAAATAATTATTAAATTATAATTAATATATTTAAACAAGGAGTATATTGAGTATATTTATATTTATAGTAATATATATTTATAGTAATATATATTTATTAAATATATGTATATAATTATATAAATAAATATAATGATATAAAATATATAATGATAATAATATAAATTGATATAAATATATTTATAAATATAAATTGATAATAAATATACTTAAATAATGATTATATTTACTATATTTATATTATATATAAATATAATTATAAATATATATAATGATATAAATATATTTATAATTATAATTTTTTTACAAATATATGTATTTATAAATGTACATTTACTCTTTGTATAAAATTATATCTTTATAATTATAAAAAAAAATATTATTTTTTTAAAAATTATATATTTAATAATAAATAAAAATGATTTTTTAAAATAATTATAAAATTATAATAAATATATATAAATAATGAATTTATTTTAAATATTTATATATATTTATTAAAGTTATCTCTAATTATATAAAGATGTATAATGATACAAATACATTTATAATTATATAAAAATATTTATAAAAATATTTATTTATAATTATAATTATAAGTATTTAGAAGTCATCTTTATCGGCGCTAATGTTTTAGTGTTAATAAATATATATTTTATCAACACTTGTTTATCATTGAAGAATATATGTCTTTATGAGCTCTAAAAAAGAATTAATAAAATATATCATTATCGGCACTAAAACCTCATGAATAATAAATAATTATTTTATTGGTGATTATTAATTTAACGACGAAAAAACCCCTCTTTATTATGTCATTATTTTGGAAGCACTAATAAAACCCTCTCTGGTCTTTTAAAAATAATCCTAACTACACCGCTTTTAGTTGCTCTGTTCAATTTCTCACGGAATTCTAATACTATTTCCGCTCCCCCTCGACCTTCTCTTAGATGAATCAATCCTCAAATCTAAGGTATGTAATTTTATTCTTCTCCACTCTTGTTTCTTGCTTGTTTGGGTTTAGAAATATGTGATAGTGCGCAGTTATCTCTGCTTGTTGGTCTTGTAGTTCCACATTTATGAGCTCTATCACTGATTTCCCCACCGTCATTTATCCTCCTATGGAGGTTCCTTTTTTATGGGTCTCTATATTCCTTATTTTACCATACTACATCTTTCATAGGTCCTTCTCGGTTCTCGTGTAGTGTTTTGGGTTGTGTGCTTCCATCCAAATCCACGAATGTTGGTTTCCTTCTGGTCTTAGTGTCCAAAAATTCTAGGAGCTCTCTAGAGCTACTCCATACAGGTTCTCTTCCACTTCCTCACCTCCTAGGCTGGCTATGGTAGATCATGGTCGCTGCCTCATAGTTGAAGATCATATCTTCTATGGATTTCTTAAGGTTGAAATATACTTTAATAAATATTTTATATAATATATATTACACCACATTTTACAAAAGTGTTTATTATTATCTACTGGCACTCAAAAAATAAAACATATTTTTTTTCTTTAAACATTTATTCTTTTAAATATTTTCACCTAATAACAGTTCAAACATAGAATATGTTCAAAAAAATTTAAGGAATCATCAATCAAGTCATGTTTTTATTAGTTATGTTCATACACATACAAAATATCATATGTATCAAATGAAATATCTTCAGAATTTGTTATTATTATTAAGGGAAGAATGTTTTGTTTCAATAGAGAAACATACATATAGAGTAACTTTTATATATGATGACAGTGGTGAAAATTTTTCAAAGTAAAAAATACTATGTATTTTTTGGATACTGAATAAATTTTTAGGTATTGGATGTTTGGAAATGTTTCTATAAAATAAACCAATATGTATTCAGTGAGAAGTGATGTCAACCGCCCCCAATAAGAATTTCCAAAAATAAAAAAAAATCTTACACAAACAATATGGACTCTATCATATAAATGATTTACTCTTATATATTATGGTAGAGATATAACTTTTGTTAATTATGAACTCTAGTGCATTCATGTTTTACTTTTATGAATGCATACTTATTTATAGATAACACTTAAGTATTGATTTTGTCTTAGTTTATAACTCTTAAATATTAAACCAAATCTAAAATATTCCATTGAATATTCATATAATATACTTTTATCTATCCTCCATGTTGAAAATTTTTACAAATACATGTTATATATTTATTATATTTATGTTTTTTAAAAACAAAATTTTTTGAGGTTACAGATTTATGATTTGATTGTCTGAATTTAAATATTATAAAAATTTTCGATTTTTTATAGAGGGGTGACTAGGTTTATTCAATTTCTAATTTTAAGTAAGTCCAATGACTCTCTCAACAGTTATGAGAAATTGTAGATGATAATTTTAAAAAATATGGTTTTATATTTAAAAAATGTATTTTTTCTTAGATTGTTTGGAGATTTATTTCTAGAATTTCTTTTATATATATATAAATATATAAAATTCAATTTTTTAGGAAATATCATTAAGTGAATTGATTATGAGATTTCCCCATTTCAAGGATAAAATCATGGATTATATTGACATAATTTATTTTTAAGTTCACACTTTTAGGAGAAAGTGTAATAGATAATGTTTCAGTTTGTTTTACTCAGATATTAAATCCCAATAAGAATTATCTCAAGGAAATTTATAATATTTTTAATTGAGATAACAATAAAATATCATGGATCCTTGTACATAGAAATAGATTAGTTCCCTCAGTTGTGAGATCCCATGGAAAACTATATAAATATATATCATCAAGACTACATTGGGTGTTGATAGAGATTACTAGGGGATATTATTTATGATAATGAACCACTATAAAAATAACCTTTTTTATAATATTTATTTACATTTTATTTTCTTTATAATCAAAATAAAATATAACGGATAAAACTAAACCAACATGAAGAAGGGATTTCTTATTTTTTTAAAACATTTAAAATCACTCAATCCACCCCACACATGAGTCTTTTTCTATGTTAATGTTGGTACACAATTTTAGTAGTGAAATAGTAGAGAAATATAGAGAAAGGAGATAATAAATAGGATTTATAGTTATAATATGATTAAGAATATAAGGGTAAGGCATGAAAATATCATGATGTAAGTCTATGTTTGGTGAAGATTATATTTTTATTAAAGTATAAAATCTATATCTGTGTTTGTGAGGGAGGAAAGTACATAGGTTAGGAAAAAATTTATTTTTGAATAGTTAATGGATAATCACTGCTCATTTTTAATCTATATAGTGATTCTAGCGAACTTTGTGAACACGGGTTTTAGGTAATCATTCCAAGGATATAACTACCCATTTTAAATAGTGACACTTTTTAAAATACACTTTAGGTTAACATTAAATTTTTTAGATAATTCAAGAAACATTTTAATGAGGAAATTGTATATAATAAATGACAGTGAATGAAATAATATTTATTGATAAAATCCATTGAATAATTAGAAAAAAAATATTAAGGGTTATTTAGTAAACTACTAAGTAGTTATCCTTTCTGTAAGATATAGATTCATGGATAGTAATATTTTATAAGTAGATTCAAATGAAAATAGATATTGGTCAACCTTTAAAGGAATTACATCCCTTTAAGAGGATGTATGGAAATATATATATTTACTATATTATGTTTATAAAGTCTTATGTAAAAATAAACAATATGAAAATCATCAGTGTATAAAAAAAGCACTAGTGATGAGATGTCAATTTTCTAATATTTATAGGTTTGGTCTAAAAAATAAAATAAAAATCTAAAATATATATCATGATGTTTTAAGATATATATAACCACCCCAGTTACTACATAGTAATATAATAGTTTTAGAATGGTATGGAAAATCTCTGCCTAGAAAAAAGTTCATTAATCTAGTGAAAAATTTATAAGGATTAAAATCAAACAAAAATACATGATTCATTTGAGTAAGAAACCCATTTTATTACCATTTGTAATAAATTATTTTATAATTATACAGGAAATAATGATCTTAAAGGCATTGATTTAGGATGTAAAGTGAATCAAAACATGTTAAATTGGAAAAATGAGAGAGAAAACATTTATGATTTAAGTGGATAGCAATCATTGGTAAGATTTCATAATTAAAGTATATAAGGATCAAGGGTTGACTAGTAATTATTAGTGGTCAGATGTCTCGTATGATTTCAATTTCTTTATACTTTTTATGGATCTATGAATTAATCATACGTGACATTTTTTCAATGACAAGTGATGGTCACCTGAACTTTCCCACTCAGTTAAAGATCCAAAAAGAATGTCAATGAAATAACTCACAGACCATCAAATAACTTGTGAATAAACGAATAAACATCAAATCCTACCACTTATTGGACTCCAATTTATAAAGGTTATCAAAAATGTCCTAGAATTGTTGCATTTTTTTCCCACACAACATCATACCAAGAACCTATACCAAAAGCCACATGTTTACCTTAGGTTGTTTCTTCTAATATCACATTTTTGTAAAATGATAACTTTTTAGGAATAATAACCACTATAATTCAAATTTTGTGTTCCCCTTATTATAATTATCTATAACATTATCCTTTGATAATGAATATCTTATGATTATTCTTTTAATTTTTTTTAAAAAAAAATGAATATTTTATGAATGTAATAAGTCGAATATGAATAAAAATGGGTGCATGATAATTGTATGATGAAAGAGTATGAAAACAAAGTTAAAGATATCATAAAGTTTTTAATTAAGGATGAATATGACCATTATCAAATCCTTTTTCTGTATTTACATTGTTTTTGTTACTGAAAAATTAATTTTGAAGTGTTGGAGGAACATTTGATTTGTCATGGAATAGATCAAATCTAAAAATGTTAGACTAAACATGGGGAAAACTAAATGTGCTAACCAATTTGGATGATACTATGGTTTTTAAATAATTTGATATGAATGATAGTGTAAATAATGATGGAGATCGTATGGAAGAAATGAAAATGTAAATTGAATATGAACTTCATGATTTTACAAATATGGTTAAAAAGTTAAATAGTTATGCTAAGAGACTATTTTATAACATTTGTACTAAATAAACAATTTTTGTTGCTATATTTTAGTTATATAATTTTAAATAAGGAAGTTAATAGAGAGATATTATCTTTACATAACAATGTGGTATTCTGAATGATATGCTACTAGAAGAAAACAAACTTCCTTGTCAAACATATGATGCCAAAAAAATTCTATGTTAAATTGGAATGATCTATAAAAAAATATATGATTTTAAAAAGGATTTCATATTGTTTACCAAGGACCATTAATCACTCATAAAATTCCCTAAGTGTGGCACAAATAGATAAAAGAAAGATGAATCAAGACCTTTTAATGTTGTATGGCACATTCCTATAATTCCATGGTTTCTAAGACTATAAAGATGATAGGAAATCATGAGAAAAATGTAATGGAAAATAGATACATGAATTAAATATTGAAAAATATGTCATCCAAAAAATATACTAAGTAGAAAAAAAATTATTATGATTATCCAGAATTTTGAAATGAGTTGAGAAACATCTGTCTTATGTTATCTATAGATGGAAAAAATTCTTTTAGTGTACAATGTAGTACTCATAGTACATTTCAAGTTATTTTGGTAAATTATAAATTGTCGCTATGTTTATTAATAAATCAAAAAAATTATCTTTTATCTTGTTATATATTGAATAAAATAACCTAGTAATGACATTGATGTCTATTTGTATCCATTGATCAAAGATAGTAAATTTATGTGGGATAAAATTGTTAAAATGTATATTTCTCATAGAATTGAATAATTCATATTGAGGACCATGTAGTACATGATGATAAATGACCTTTCTACTTATGGAAAATTTTCAATATATAACTTTAAATTAATGTTGGGGTGTCCCAATTATAATGAATGTATACACTTAGTTTGGTTAAAACATTCTTCGAAGATAGCTGGCACACTCATTTTTGGTTCATATATTTAAATGATTTTCAATGGTTTTAAATGAATTTATAATATGAATTCACATTTATTCCAATGTTTTAGTAAATTGAGGGTAATTATGAAATTGAAATTAAAATGTGTTCATTTGAATAAAGGAATGTATATTTTGGAATTTGAATTTTTTTATTGAAATTGTAAAAGTGTAGTGAAAAGTTTATACGTTTTTCCCCAATATTTTCAGGTGTTTAATAAATATACATATATATGATGTATATAAATCAACAAAAGAATTTAACAAGTCACATAGCTATCACTTAATAGAGATGGATGACCATAGTGTTTAGTAATAAGGCCAACTTAAGCCAGAGGAATCCATGGGGGAATCAGGGCTATGCATTGGTGGACCACGAGTGGTGAGCCCTATAGGGATTAGAGGTGGGTCAAAGACCATGCAGCCTGTGTGTGGTGCAACCCATATATTATGTTTGTATAGTATCTTGTGGTAGACCATCCCCATAGTATGTAGTTTTGGATAATTCACTTTCACATTTCCTTATAAATTCTTATGGAGCTACACTTCTATTTCGATGCACAACATCATTTTTATCGATTTTGTTCTATTAAAAAACCACCATCGTTTAGTTATAACTCATATTCTCTATCCCTCGGACAGTTCCTATGTCCCCTCTCTTCCATCCTATAATACCCACCACTCATTTCACTCGTCGACCACTTCTTCTTCTCACCTAGATACTGTGTGGACATCCACTGAGAGGTTCGATCCCAGTCTCCAACCACACTACTGCACCTCCACAGCACCATGGACCACCTCTAATGACCCAATAGCCACCATGAATCCATTTAGAGACTCATCCATCCACTGTTAAGTATGGATAATTATAAGGGGAGGTTGTTGCCACACTATGAATTGTCTTAGCTACTCCCATTAAGAACCGCCTCAGGCCACATTCCTATGCCAGCTACCATAAATCCCATGCAAATCCCAATCATGTCCCTTCCAAGACATAAATAAGTCCAAGAGAAGCTGCTATCCCATGTGGATCTCTTCCACATTGTGATTTTCAAAACCCTGAGATATTTTGGAAAAATTTAACATTTCCTTATTTAAACTAGATGCTAGGTCTTAGGGAAGCACTAAAGGAGGAGGATTCTAAGACCCACTTCTCCCTTTCCGATAAAAAGTCCTTTGTTTTCCCACTATGAAATAGTGTTGACATCCACACCCTTAGAGGAGGTTGAGGGGCAGGAGGGTGAGGGGTGACTGTCTGATATTGAACACAATTTTTCTTCTTTTATTTTATTTCTATTTCTATTTTTATTCCATTTAGTTTACATTATTATGTAATTTTAATTTTGTAAACTAATTCATTCATGGATTTTAATTTAGAGTGTTTCGCTACTCATTTAATACTTATTATCTTTATATTATTCTTCCTCTATTATCTTTGCTTTTATATTTTTCTTCATCTAAACTTTTTTCCATTATATTTTTTTTAATTATTTTATTTTTTATTTTAATTCCCTTCTCCATCTCTCTCTTCTTGTATTTTTATTATTTTTATGTTTTCTTCTCTCTACCCATACTTCTTTTTTATATTATTATTTTCTCTTATTCTATTCTATTATTTCTTACCATCATGACCTCTTAACCTAAAAAGCGAGGGGCTAACTCAAGGCATGGCCCAAGGGAGGTAAGTGGTGTTTTCCATACATCCATCACTAAAATTATTATGTTTTTTTACGGTTGTAGTGAGTAATAGTAAAGTGAAGAATTGTGGAAATTTTCCACTATGGTAATGAAATAAAACATATTCATATTATATGTTTAAATATTTTCCCTACATTTATCTAAACATAAGGTATTCATTCAATTAAGTTTACCCATTTATTGGATGAAAGGAAATACGATGGAGTTGGGCCCTGGAAGATATCACACTCTTGATTGAGGTGTTCCATAGAACTTGTTATAGGAGGAGGTGGAATGAGGATTTTTAAAGGCATTCAATATTTCACACCACTAAATAAAAGAATAGTAATTCATCCATGAGATATAATAATTGAATTATCAAAATAAATATAAACATCGATATAAAGAATGATGAACCCATTAACCAAGACATGAAGTCCATGTTCTTTATTTAAAATTTCATTATATTTTTATTTCATGATAGTATAATTCAAAATTTAACATTTCATTTCATTTCAAGATCATAGAAAACAAAAAGAACCCAAATCATTTTCTATTTCATTGATAAATAATATAAAATAATAAAATGAATTAGTTTAGGTGAATTAGATTTAATGAGTGAACAAACTGAGAATCTCTTTAAATGAGACAAACTTGGTCAACCACTGTACTACAATAGGAAAATAATTTCCTTTTCCCACTCCATATAACATGTGGGGGTTCAAAACATTAATACCCCCACACTTAAATTATGTTTTTACTCAAGAAAAAAATCAAAAAAAAATAGAGGGCACCAGTATTTCCAAAATTAAAATTACAATGTAATGAAATAAAAAAATAAATATCAAATCAAAATTTCAAAAATCCACATAAAATATCAATTTAATTTCTCATTTTTAAAGAAAAAATAAACTCATGTATTTTACTATTTCTCATTTGAAAATGAATGGTGGAACTTTTTCTTTCATTTATTCAAGATCTTTAATTTATTATTATTAAATATGTCGAGTCATGATCTACCTCCCTTTTAAAATCTTTTCACTCATCTATCATGATAAAATTTAAGTAGAGATTTTCTCATTTCCTGAGAACATGATACCTATCCATAGTGTTGTAAATTAAATCTTTAAAAACTTTTTAAATCAAAAGGAGCATAAAATCATATTGACATTCAATCAAGATTCAAATGACTATGAGGCTTAAGGTTGGTAGTAATTGATGTTTAACAATTAAATCTCCAAGATGAAGTTTATCTCAATAGTATAAAACATGATATAAAAAGTAAAACTATAATGAAATTATACCCTTCCAATTATATCAACACCCACTTTCCCAAATATAAAGTAAGTTCATGATCATAGTTAAGCATAATGAATCATTTTCTTGACCTCTTGAATATATTTCTACATTGCCCCATTTTTCTTCATTTTCAAAATTTATTCTTGAAATAAACCTCACATCCATCACATACTAAGATATGATAAAAATCATCAGTCTAGTAAATGTGATTTTTGGTTTTCCCAAGTCACTACCCACTCTTTCTATTTTTTTGGTTTTTTTCTCATTTTTTCTTTTTTATTCAAGATGGAAAAAAATTAATTGAATGAATCAAAAATATCTCTCAATATCCAAAATTATTACCCCAAAATTATTCCTTAAAATGATTTTTATATAATTATTTATTAATCCCTTCACCCTACAGTTAAACATTAAAATATCATGCAATTATTATGATTAGGGTAAAAATGGGTAAAAATGGGTAAAAATGGGTAAAAATGGTTTGAAACATGTATAAATTATATAAAGGCAACTCATTGACTCTATGGATTAATAATTGTTGATGTAAATGTGGTCTTTGTGGATAATGTATTTAAAAAACCCTTAATCATTTTAAATGTTTATTTTACATTCATAGATCTGACAAGTTCAAATGCAAGTTCAAGCGTGTAGAATGTCCCAAAATCAATAAATAAATATGCTCAAGAATAAAATTGTAATTATGTAGTCTTGATATACTCTTGAGAATATAAAATATGATTTTGGAAAAGCACTCAAGGAATGATTAATAATTAAAAATAAATTCACATAAATTTTAAAGATTCAAAGTGTGAAAAATTCCAGGGAAATTTCATTTACATAAATCAATCAATAACCTCAAATAAAAATTACTCAAGTTAATATCCCTGATTCATTTTAATTATTCAATTATATATATCACTAATTCAATATCAGTAACATTGAAATCTAAAAACTAGAATCATTGGATTCCTAAGAAACTCATCTGTCCTAGATAAGTCAAGTAAATATTAAATTCAAGTATGGGCGTGTAATTTACTATTTAAATCTCAAAACATGTTTCTAGAAAAAAATTAGGGAGTTAAAAAATAAAAGTGGACTCCATTTCCCATGAATATGTTTCCTCTTTTCTCCTTAAATATTTGAGACTGCCTTATTTCATTAGGAAACAATAAATTAAAAATACCCAAATAATTAACAATGATCTTGTCATTTAAGCTAAAATGGATAAAAGATATTTAGATACATGTTGGAATAATTATATTGAAATCCTAAAAAGTAGGTAAAGATTAATCTTAGTATGATCCCCCAAGTGGGACCTGATTTTCTACTACCTCCAAAGAGTAGTACCAGATTTTATCCAAAGTCTGACAGTGGATGAAGACTCTTAGACTTGACCCCCACATATGGATTTTACCAACATCCACATATTATTTTTTAATGTCAAATGATCCATGGATAGAGTATATGAGATCCCCTATTCACAATTAAGTATATCTTTCATCATAGGGGTAGGATGAAGTATAGTTCAGCATCTTTCTTGGTTTCTACCAGTGTAACCTCCTCCTTCTTTTTTATTGTTGGATCAACATGGGTTGCATGAATTGAATTATCAAAGGGAATATAAATAGGTATTTTAACATGAATAAAGTATAGATTTTAATTTTTAATAAGTAATATATCTAATTCTATATGAGATGCTTCTATATTTTTTTCTTCATACTCAACTACTCAAATTTCTTCAAGGGATTCCTCAAATGTATGTGCATCAAAATCTTGGAGCGCCATGTTTTCCCCAACTAGTGTATGTTTGGTTTATTCATATTCCTCCAAGGAATAGAAAATATTTTTTGAATATGAAAATTCAATGGAATAGAAATTAATAATCAATTAATATTGAATAAAAAAATGAAACATATTTTAAGAAAAAAATTAAATCCCTGAATTAGTTCTGTCTTAATCTCTGATTTAGTGGTGAGTGACTTTTTGAGTTGGATGGTGGAAAGTGGAGGAATGTAGTCGAGATCCTATATCTTATCTTCAAATTCCACCACATGAGTTCTATCCTCCTATTACATGGATAATGTTCTGTTAAATGGAACTAAACCGTCTTCTTTTTCAGGATTAGGCAGATCATGTTGTACCTTATAGTAATTATAGAAGTCATCTATATCTTGTTGATCTACCAAACATAGCTCAACATGAAAGTCTTCCTCATAATTAATCCACTCTATTTCATCATGGTCATCCTAGATATGGTCTCTCAAATGGATTTCCCATTGATATTCATTATGTTTGTCGTCAAATTCGTAGATGTCTTCTATTAAATTGAGGAAAAGTAGTGACACTTATTTCTTGGACTCAAGTCTCTAAAAATCAGCATTGACATGATTGAGCATGATCACTAGTTCTAGATGTAATATACCCATGTCATGAGCATTCACCATTTATTTGTCTAGAGAAATTACTTTTTCTATCCTTTTATAAAAGCGGACTTCTATATAATTTTGAACTACAATTAATTACACATAAGAGTAATTGTTCCATGTATTGAAAAAATGGTCATTTAAAAACATAATGGAAAAGATTTTTTTTACAGTTTATGTTTTTTAAAGAAATGAAATCAATATAAAATATAAAATTAGAAAAATATAAGAAAACTAATGATTAAAACCATGATAACGTAACCTATTTTTAATATATACATATCATAGGGAATCCCAAAAGAAACTTATTTTCCTATTCTAGAATAATGGATGACTAGGGTTTTCTTACATGAAAATATTTTCCATTTATTTACTCAATTAATATAATTCAAATAAAATAATTCTTTTTTTGTTTTATACTATTTATCAAATAAATATTTTTTTGGGGGTTTTTTATTTTCTAAGACATTGAAATGTCATGTAATGTGAAATTTAAACTTATACTAACATGGAATTCTAACAGAATGAAATTAGAAAGAAATAATATGGCCATTGTGTTTTAGTTAATGGGTTCCATCATTATCCTTTTTGGTGTTTATATTTAGTTTTGTCATTAAATTTTATGATCTCGTTGATTAATTACCATTATTTTATTTTGTTGCGTGAATTCTTTAATATATTTAGCAATCTCAATTACACCTCCTCCTGGAATTAAGTTCGATGACACACATCAATCGAGAGTGTGACAACATCCATGAACTGACTCAATCAAATATTTTTTCATCAACTAAATAGATCAACTTCATCACATAAACATTTTATGTTTACGTTAAAGGGAAAAAATATTTAAACAAATAATAGAAATGAGTATGAGTTCAGTACCATAGTGGAAAATCTTCACACTAGTTTACTTAACTCATTCTCCCCATAAACATAAATAATATTAAAAATTTAATAGCATAATTAATGGAAAATAACACTCAACTTCCTGAAGACAAGCCTCAAGATAACCACTCAAATTTTAGTATAATAGGTTACAGTGGTAAGAAAGAAGCAAAAAAAAGAAAAAATAATAAAATAAAAAGAATAATGAGGAGAGATAATAACACATAAAAATAATAAAAATGGAGGAAGATAGATATGGTGATGGAAATTAAAATAAAATAGAAAATAATTTAAAATAATTAGAATGGATATAATGTTAGAATACGAAGAAGATAAAAAATAAAATAGAATAAGAATAAGGGAAAGAGAAGAAGGCTGAAATGTGTGTAGAAACATTCTAAATTAAAAACAATGAATTAATGAGGTTATGAAATTAAAATTAAATATTAATTAAAAATAAATTGAATAAAAAAATAAAATAAAAGCAGAAAAAATGAGTACAAATGGTTAAATTGTACTTACGAATAAACAAACTCGGATAATAAAGAGATTGAAAAATTAACCCTTAAATTGTACTTTTTCTTAGTTGAGGTTACTTTAAATTCCTATATAATGGTTAAATTGTTGTTATTAAATTATACAAGAACTGTATACATAAATATGACATCATATATGTTCCATTAAGATTGTTTGTCAATAATATTTCAGTTGTATCATTGTTTCGGGTGTTAAATGATTTTTTCCCTTTATATATATTTTGATCTGTAAGTTATGTTTGTTATTGATGGGATTTATTTTATTCATATAAATAATGATATTAAGTTCTTAAACATTATTTTTAATAGTCAAATGAAAATTATTTCGGAATGGTTACAAAGGGGAATGAAATCTCATCACGTTATGGAGACAGTAATCCGTACATATAGACGAGTGATAATATCATTCTATTCATGGTGAAATAGTATATAATTGGATGGTATATTATTTATATATAATCATTAAAATGTTATATTTATTATTTATATCAATTATAATCATTATTATACCCATCAAAATAATGAAGTATTGAATAACAAACTACACCACGACGTGGAGACGGTAAGCCATACGTACGCACGCATGGTGACTTTGTCATTAGTAGGATGAATGGAATAATGAATATGTTTGTACCATATTTATAATAAGATCAAATTATGTATAGGGTACTGGATTAATTATTGTGTTATGGAAATAAGAAAGAAAGAGGAAGTGGAAAATGAAAAGAACATTGAATAAGGTGATGAAATAATTACCTCTTCTTTAGGTTCTTCCTTTTGAATTGAACAAAAGGGCTCCTTAGGTTGGATTTATGATTGATTTAAGGCCTCTAGGATGAATAGAAGATAGTTGGGAGGATATTTTAATAGGGTTTTTCGGATCCAAATGGATTTTTAGGTGTGAATTTGAGAGTAGAGGATGTGCCATTTTATAAGAGAGGTGAGGGTAACTTTAGGAAAATATTGAAATATTAATTTATTATAAAATCATTATCGATTTCTAATATCTACAAATGGATTTATTTCAAGGATAATGTAAATATGGGTCTAAATCTTCTCAATTAATATGTTTTAGACAAGTTTATTTCACCATATTAACCTTATCTTTTAGATTTAACTCTTAGTTAGATAGATTAACATTTACCATGTCTTCTTGTATTTTTATATTACATGGTTAACAAAACATACTATAAAATTCCAAGAGAAACTAAAGTGGTTCATTAATTACATATATAACCTTATCTATTTCTTTTGGCTGATTATTATATTTTTAAGAGTATTATATCATTTAAAAAAATAGTATCTGTTTTAAAAACTCATTTATGTCAATTTTGACACTATTTAGTTTTTGTTTTTTGGTAAAGTAATAAAAACTTTATTACTTCGAAAAAAATACATTAAATCAACCCTAAAATGTCATATTCACCATTAAAATTCGTGAATGGCATCCAAAAGATCAATTTACTTTTATTTTAATAAATAAAATATCAATTATTTTAATCATTCATTAATAAGGTAATTATTGCATCATTATTGTGTCATAAATAAATTTTATTATTTAATTTCTAAAAATTATAAATAAAATACCATTATGTAGGAAATATTTTTATCTTTATAATGAAAATTTATAGTTTAATTTATCTTAAGTGTAACCCTATATTAAAAATATTTTAGTTATTAAACTTTGAATTTTACACTTTTAACTCTTCTTTAAATAAAATTTAATAAATGTCTTAATATAATCCATGTGGATAAAATGGATCATATTTTATTCCTAAGGTTGATTTTTTTCTAAATAAACTTATCCAATATAATTAGGTCATGTTTTGGGGTAATTATAATATAATTTTTAGCTTTAATTACCCTATTTACTTTTAATCGTGGAAAATAAAATTCAATAGTTACTATTCACAAAAAATTATTTTCATCCAATTAAACCACATTTTAATTACTGATGACAACCATGTCTGTCGGATTTATGAAATTTAATTCAAATAAGTGGAAAAATTACTTTTTATGTAAATTTGCAAATGTGCCTAGAAGGTGGGTAAAAGACTTTAAAAAGTTCCATAAAATTTTAAATGTCTAATCTTACTATAAAATTACTCCAATGAATAAAATTAGGTTAATATAGCTATTATATATCATTTTTTTTACTTTAAAATAAATTTAAATTTAAAAATAATTATTTATATAAAAATTTGGTTTTAAACAATAACACAGTGTTTTTCACTATTCATCAAAATTTGAATGTTTTCAGAAAAATACAAAAAATTCACCCTAAACTAATTTAGATATTCCTAATCCAAAAATGATTTCCATTTTAAAAAATAAAATTTATAAATTTTCAAAAAGGGGGTATTACTATTCATCACTACTTTTTAAATGGCTAGTTTGATTTGTAATGGTGTCCTAAAACTCAGGATTGTGTACAACGCAAGCTATTGTATTATTTAAAGAGAAACGTACTGTCGAATCTTGGGGGTGTTACATTATTTCATCCTTCAATTAATTTACTCTTTAAAATTTATATAATATTACTACGTACAAAGATTCGGGTTGTTCTTCATCATAAGTTCCTTAGGTTCCCATGTTGGCTCTTCTATTTTGTGGTTTCACCAAAGAATTTTTACTTGAAGAGACTTCTAGTTTCTCAACACTTGTTCTATGGTATCATGAATCCTGATAGGCTCTTCACAATAAGACATATTGGGTTCCAGCTCTATTTCTTTATAGGTGAGTACATGCATTGGTTCAGGCATGTATTTTCTCAACAGTGATACGTGTAACACTTCCTGAACTTTTGAGAGACTTAGAAGCATTTCCAAATGGTAAGCTACAACTACAATTCGTTCCAGAATTTCAAAAGGTCCAATGTACCTGGGACTTAATTTACCCTTCTTACTAAAATGTATAACACCCTTCCATGGAGATACCTTCAAGAAAGAATGATCTCTTACTTTAAATTACAAATCCTTCTTTCAGTTATTACCAAATCTCTTTTTCCTACTTTGAGCTTCTTTGATGTGGGTTTGGATAATATTTACATTTTCCATTGTTTCCTCAACATGTTCTGGTCCTACAAGTTTTCTTTCACCAACGTCACCCCAACAAGTTGGTTTGCGACATCTATTTCTATATAACGTTTCATATGGTGCCATCTGAATAATTTAAATAAAGCTATTATTATAGGAAAATTTTACCAGAGGTAATTAATGATCCCACATGCCTTGAAAGTCAAGGTAGAAGGATCTCAACATGTATTATAGGGGTTGAATAGTCTGTTCTGATTGTCCATCAGTTTGAGGGTGGTAGGCAGTGCTCAAATGAAGTTCAGTATTGAGGTCTTTCAGAACCAATTTACATAATCTTGATGTAAAATAGGGATCACGATTAGAAATAATTGATAGGGGTACACCATGAAGTCTTAAAAATTCATTAATATATATTCTTGCTAAACGTTCAAGTGTTAAATCTTCTCTTACAATAAGGAAATGTGATGACTTGGTAGGACGATCAACAATGTCCCAAATTGCATCATTCCTTCTAGGAGTCTTTGGTATCCGCATGAAAAAGTCTATTGTAATATCATCCCATTTCCAGTCAGGTATGGGAAGAGGTTGCATGACTCCTCTAGGATGTTGTATTCGAGCATTCACCTGTTGAAAAACCGTTCATCTTGAAACATGATCAACAATCTCCCTCTTTATGCTTCCCCACCAAAAAAATTCCTTTAAATATCTATAAATTTTAGTGATACTAATGTGTATAGAGAAATTGGATCTACGAGCATCATCTAATAATTTCTTTTTTAGATCAGGTATATCGGGAACACAAATCCTCTTCACAAATTTCAAATTCCATCTTCATATACGAATTTAATCAATCTGCCATCATTCATAGCTTTGATTTTATTTTGAAACTCATTTTCATCAGTCTATGAACTTTTTATTCTTTCTAGTAAAGAAGGATTGGCAACCATTTGAAAAAGTATTGATGTTTCACCTACCATGATTATTCTCATATCCATATTTATTAAATCCATGAACATAGGATCCCTTTCAACTCTCATCTTGTTCTGAACTCCATGATCATTTATATTCAAATCATATTATACCTTATTTTCCTTCCTGGGGTGGTAGTGTATAGTGAAATCATAATCCTTGAGTAGTTCGAGCAATCGCCTTTGCCTCATGTTGAGTTCTTTCTGTGAGAAAATATACTTCAAACATTTGTGATCACTGTATATCTCACATATTTCACCATAGAGATAGTGTCTTTATATCTTTAGAGAAAATATTATAGGTGATAACTCAAGATAATGAGTGGGATAGTTTTGTTCATGATTGTTTAGCATCCGTGATGCATAGGCAATAACTCTATCATTCTGCATAAGGACACATCCAAGTCCTTTCATTGAAGAATAACTATAAATAACAAACCCATAATTCTATGATAGTAGATTCAATATAGTATCATTGACTAATCTTTTCTTCAATTATTCAAAACATTATTCAAAATATTTTGTCCAAAAAAAATTTCACCCCTTTACATGTGAGCTTGGTTAATAGGTTAGCCAATTGGAAAAAATTCTAGACGAAATCCCGATAGTAACCTGCTAAACCAATAAAAATCTGTACCTCAGTTGTACTCGTCAATGCTGGAAATTCTTGGATTGGCCTTGTCTTTGAAGGATCAACATAGATTCCATCCTTAACGACAAAATGGACAAGAACAGAAATCTTTTGAATCCATAATTCACACTTTCTGAACTTCCCATATAATTCATTTCTTCTAAGAGTCTTTAGAATAGTGCACAAGTGATTTTCATGATCTTAGTAGCTTTTGGAGTATACCATGATATCATCAATAAATACCACTATAAATTCATTAAGATATTCCTTGAAAACAATATTAATTAGATCCATGAAAATAGAGGATGCATTAGTTAGTCCTAAAGTCATTATTGTAAACTTGTAATGCCCATATCTGGTACGAAATGTTATCTTTGGAATGTCTTCCTTCTTCACGCACAACTGATGATATCCAGATCGAAGTTCAATCTTTGAAAAATATTGAGCTCTATAAAGTTGATCAAATAAATTATCAATAATATGTAGGTTATACTTTTACTTTATTGTTATATAATTGATCTCTCTATAGTTAATGCACAACCTCATAGTTCCATATTTCTTTTTAACAAAAAGAACATGGGCTCTCCATAGAGAAACAATAGGGAAAATAAATCCTTTATTACTCAATTATTCTAGTTTTTTCATTAGTTCCACTAATTCCACATTGGCCATTCTATAAGGGGTCATCGATATGGGCCTTGAACTAGAAATTGAGTCAATGGAAAACTGAATTTCCCATTATGGAGGATGTCTAAGTAAATCCTCTGGAAATACATTAACATATTATTGAACAATATGTAGATCCTCAATTTGTACATTCCTTTCCACACCCACAGTTATTTCAATCCCTTCCTCCCTAATAATTGAATTTAGTAGAGCTATCAGGGGTGGATCTATAGAAGAATTAGATGGTGATGTTTCTGCTCTAAAGATATGGTATTCATTATCATCAAAAAAAATTGTAACCTCCTTCTTCTTATAATAAATTTTTTCAACATGGTTCTAAAGCTAATCCATAACAAGGATTATATCAAATTCAATCATGTGTATGATAATAAGATCAGCAGATGAAGCATGTTTATATTCCATGATGGTAACTGATTGAAAAAACATTGTTGCAATGATACTTCCCTTAAGAGTTTTGACTGAAAAATCCATTGTTAAGTCAAATTGAAAATATCTAATTTTCTTGGAAAACTGGGAAGATATGAAAGAATGTGATGATCCCGAATCAAATAATGCATTGGATAATTTTGAGGAAACGATTAAAGAACCTCCCACCACATCATTCAGAACATCAACTTCAACATTTGTGATCACATAAGCTTGGAATTTCTCCCTTGGACTTTTCTAAGGTAAGTTTCCATGACGCTTAAGACATTCATTTTCATAATTCCCCATTTCTTTACAATTGTAGTGTTAAACATTGTCATCCTCTTTATTCCCCTTGCAATCAAAATATTTGTGGCCTTTTTTTCAATAGTTGTAACAAAATCCCTTCCCATTTAGGCATATACTAGGAAGTTTCTTCCTGAAATTAGTACAGGATGGAAATTCAACTTTTACCATCTTCAGCTTATTTCCTTTTCAGTATTCAGCAGATATCTTCTTCTCTTTCTTCACTTTAAAGTCATAAGACTTAGAGAATTTTATTTCTGTCTTGATAGCACATGATATTATATCTTTGTATGATGAGAAGGATTGAGAGACTAATTCTCAATGGAGAAATGTTTTTAAGCCATCATAGAATCGATCAATCTAACTTCTTAGGTTACATATATGATTTTCAGTATTCCTTTCTAACCTTGAAAAGTTAGCCTCATACTTTGTAACATTATCATTCTCCTTTTTCCTCAGACTCAGAAATTTCCCTTCCATATCCTCTTGATGTTCACTAGGAAAGTATTTTTCTATGAAAATATATTTAAACTCCCTCCATTCCATATTTGATACTTCTTCATCCTCTTTTGTTTTTTTAACTAATGACCACCATTGATCTGAATCTCTTGTAAGGTGATAAAATTCAATGACAACTTATTCCCTTTCACTACTCCTTGAAGCATGAAATATTTTTTCTAAGGAACTTATCCATTTCTCAGCTATAGATGGATTTATAGTCCCATTTAATATTGGTGGTTTCTACCTCCTGAAGAAGTCTAACATTGATCATCCACAATGTGGATCAGGGTGATCCATACATGTAAGGTTATTATTCATAACTTGAGTGAGTTGTCCCAGTATGGTTATAAGTTGTTCAACATCAGTTGCATCACCAACTCCACTATAGTTATCTTGAGTATGAGGCCAATCCCTACATGGATTATGTGCATTGATAAGGGTTCTATTATTTTGAATTGGATTCATTTCTAAATAAGGGTATACACTAGATTAGTTTATAATTCACAATGCATAATTCCAAACTTGTAAAATACTTAACATAAATTGAAAATTTTATGAATGTAATCCATAATCATAAAAATGTTTTTCATTGGGGAAGTATTTACTCATAAATACTTCATAATGGTTTATAAATAAAATGTGAATTATTCTAACCATATCCCCTAGATGTGTCAAAACATGTGCAAAGTAAGGCCCGTTGTTGTGTACCAGGATACCCCGAGTAAATCCCTAAAATCCTTGTCAGAGTTTTCACTCCTAGGAACATCTTTTCCAGAACCATGTCCACTTGTAGTATCCATACATGGATATTTTTCTTAGAAAACCCACATAATATCTTCATTACCAAATTTTTTGGATTTTATTCTTTACTAATCCTCAGAATCTATATTAGGGTAATGTTATCTAATTAGAGTTTTTCTAAATATAGTTTCCAAGGTCTGTACTAAACTTCCTTTGATACCAACTGTAATTCCCTGACCCCAGTTACCCATAGTAGGTGCATTATTACATAACATTGGCATGATCACCAGACATCAAGTCCCAAAATACTTTTCCGTTTAGTATCCTTAGAAGTACTAGATACATACATAAGTTTCACATTACATTATGACATGAAAAAACAAAATTTTTTCTCCATTGAACACACTCATAATCCATAGCATATCCCTGAAGTGTGGTCATAATATACTTTATCTCATCATGGTAAAAAATAAAACATAAGAAAGGGGTGAGCTCAGATGCTCAGTAAGGATAAAAATCTTGCAGAATCTATGATAAATAAGAACAAACATTTAATTCAATGTGTATGACTAAAACACAGGCATTTTAAAGTTAAACTTCAGTATAATATGGAAAATATAAATAAAATAATTCTATTTAATTATTTACATGGATATTATACTAGTTGAATAATCACATGTAATATCAATAGATAATTTCATAATAATGGAATGTATAATGTCGGACACCATAACCACATAGTCAAGGATTAATGCCAATACTACAAATAAATTTTTTTCCAATGTGTTGTTCCAAGACAGTAGTTTGTCTCAAGAGACCTGTCAATGCATCGAGGGGCTATAGCGGGCTCTATCCATCACTTACTAAGTCCAATGAATTCCTCAAATGAAAAGGTTGAAACTTAACATAAACATTCATATTAAAACTAGAATATTAAATGTTAATACTTTAACTATAAACCATGAATGGTATAAAAATAGCACCTCCATAGTCAAACATATCATAAAACCTTCAATACAATATGGAAGATTGTATTTTAATAAACCAACTTTAAACAAGCATAAAATCCAACAAAGGATGTTGACATATATGAAATCAATCAAAAAACTATTTAAGTGAAATATCTCTATCTACATTAAAATAATTTAATTTCTGCATAATTTAAAAAAAATTATTTTAACAATATTCTTATAATATTTTAAAGGAATCTTCGAAAGTGTTATATTGACCGAAAATATCCACACCCACCATATAAGTTAAAAAAGCATTCTTACTTCAATTTTTCGAAAAGGTCATAAAGTACCTTGTTTGGAAAATGATGAAAAGATTTATTTTAATAAATATTTTAAAAATTCAAACAAGGGTATAAATGAATTTAACCCATAGTTTAAGAAATAGTTATTTTTTTGAAATACATTTTTAAGAAACATGAATGTTGATGATAAAGAAGTCCTCATAGATACTTACGGATAAACATTCTCAGATAATAAATAGATTGTAAAATTAAGCCGTACTTTGTAATTTTCCTTACTATAGGTTATGTTAACGACCTGTATAATGGTTAATTCATTGTTATTAAATTATAAAATAACCGAATACCTAAATATGATATCATATATGATTCTTTAGTATTTCTTGTTAATAATATTTCAGTTGTATCATTGTTTCGGGTGTTAACTGATTCATTTTCCTTTATATATATTTTTTTATGTAAGCCATGTTTGTTATGGATAGGATGTATTTTATTCATACCATGAATGATATTATTTTCTTAAAAATTATTTTTAATCATCAAATGAAAATTATTCTTGAATGGTTACAATGGGGAATGAAATCTCATCACGTTATGGAGACAATAAGACATACGTACACCCGAGCGATAATATCATTATATTTATGGTAAAATCGTATATAATTGGATGGTATATTATATATATATATATAATCATTAAAAAGTTATATTTTTTATTTACTTCAATTATTACGATTATTATATCCATCCAAATAATGAAGTGTTGAATAACAAACTACACCACAATGTGGAGACAGTAATTCGTACGTACGCACACATAGTGACTTTATCATTCATAGGATAGATAGAATATTGAAAATGGTTGTAACATATTTATAATAACATCATAATATTTAGAAGGTACTAGAGTTATTATTTTGGTATGTAAACAACAAATATAGAGGAAGTGGAAGAAGAAAATAACATTGAAAGAGGTGATGAAATAATTATCTCTTCTTCAGGTACTTCCTTTTGATTTGAACAAAAAGGCTCCATAGGTTGGCTTTATGATCAACTTAAGGCCTCTAGGCTTAATTGAGGGTATTTCGGATGATATTTGATCAGGTTTTGGCTAAGACAAATGGATTGGGAGGTGTGAATTTGAGAGAAGGGTATGTTCCCTTTTATAAAAGAGGTGAGGGGTACTTTAGGAAAAGCTGGAAATATTAATTTATTATTAAATAATTTTCGGTTTTTAATAGCTAACAATGGATTTATTTCAATTATAAGGTGGATATGGGTCTAAATACTCTCAACCAATAGGTATTATACATGTTTAGGTCACCATATTAACCTCATATTTTAGATTTAACTCTTAGTTAAATAGTTTAACAATTACCATGTCTTCTTGTATTTTTATATTACATGATTAACAAACTTACTATAAAATGAAAAGAGAACCTAAAGTGGTTCACTAATGACATATATAACTTTTTATAATTACTTTGGCCAAAAATTATATTTTTAAGAGTATTGTATCATTTAATAAAATAATATTTGTTTTAAAAACTCATTTATGTCAATTTTGACACTATTTAGTATTTGTTTTTTGTTAAAGTAATAAAAACATTATTACTTAAAAAAAATACATTTAATAAACCCTAACATGTCATATTTACATATAAAATTCTTGGATAGAATAAAAAGTTTCAATTTACATTTATTTTAATATTTATAATATCAATTATTTTAATCTTTCATTAATAAGGTAATTACTGCATCATCATTGTGTCATAAACAAATTTAATTACTTAATGTTTAAAAATTATAAATAAAAAACCATTATGTAGGAAATATTTTTAGATTTCTAATTAATATTTATAGTCAAATTTATCTTATGTGTAACATTATATTTAAAATGGTTTATTTATTAAACTTTGAATTTAACACTTTTAACTCTTCTTTAAATTAAATGTAATAAATGTCCTAATCTAATAAAAGTTGATAAAAAGGATCATAATTTATTCCAAGAGATGATTTTGGTATAAATAAACTTGTACAATAGAATTAGGACATGTTTTGAGGTATTTATAATATCATTTTTTACCTTTAATTATGATATTTACTTTTAATTGTGGTAAATAAAACTCAAAAGTTACTATTCACCAAAAAGTATTTTCATATTATTGAACCAAATTTTACTTACTGATGAAAATAGTGTTTACCCTATTTTTTTAATTCAATTCATAGAAATGGTAAAATTATGTTTTATGCAAATTTGCAAATGTGCCTAGATGGTGGGTAAAAGACGTTAAAAAGTTCAATAACATTATATATATATAATCTTCATATACAATGAATCAAATGAATTAAATTGGGTTAATATAAGTATTATATATATAGTTTTACTTTAAAATAAATTTAAATTTTGAAATAATTTTTTAAATAAAAAGTATGTTTTAAACAATAACGCACTGTTTTTCACTATTCATCAAAAAATTGAAGGTTTTCAGAAAAATGCCAAAAGTTCACCCTAAGACAATTTTGATATTATGAATCCAAAAATGAAGTCCATTTTGAAAAATAAAATTTATAAAATTTTAAAAAGAGGGTATTACTATTCATAACGACTTTTAAACAACTAGTTTTATTGGTTATGGTGTGCTAGAACTCTGGGCGATGTACAACGCAAGCTATTGTATTATTTAAAGAGAAACGTACCGTGGAAGCTTAGGGTGTTACAAGAAGAGGTTATTGTAATAATCCTCCTTCTAGGAATCACTGAGACCCATGATCTAGTTTAAATGATGAAATATTAAATTTACCCCAATGATCATGAGGGTTTGATATTAACAATATGGAAGAGATCCCTATGGGAATATGATTCTCTCAACTTTTTTTATGTCTTTAATGGGACATTATTGGGTGTTGTATGGGATTCAAAAAAAATTTTAGAGGAATGTGGCATGAGTAATCCATGCATGATAGTGGTGAGGATGGTGCATTATGTAGTGGTGGCCTCCCGTTCCCCTCATCCGTCAATTACAATGACCAAATGAGGATCAAAATGGATTCACAATGGTAGTTCATGTTAGAGGAGGTGGTCCATGGAAATGTGGAGGTGCTTTAGTGGGAGTGAATCTCATGAATAAGATTTCCAATGATTGTGCATGGAGTTTCAGGTGAGTAGCAACAACGACTAGTGAGTGTAGAGGGTTCTAAGTGGAAGAGTATGGTGGAGTAGGGACACAAGATCTGTATGAGGGAGATCACGCATGAGTTCAAGAATAATGAATATGTTTTTGTAAAAATTTGAAAATTAACCCATAGATTTGATGTCCCACATTAGAATAAGAGTGTGGCCCTATGATCAAATATAAGGAAACATGCGTTAGCACCATTTAAAACAACATGTTGTAGGGATGGGATCCCATAAGAAACGGTATACAATAAATATGGGATGAACCACACATGTCCCATGAGGGCTTTGACCTACCTCTAATGCCACTATGGTTCACCACCCATGGGCCACCTGTGCACGGGCCTGATGCCCCCATGCACCCCTACGACTCTAACTGGCTTTCCAACTGGAAACCATGGTTGACCGGACCTAGGAAGTGTTAGCTATGTGACTTGGTCCTTTGGTTGTTTGAGGGTTAGTCATCCTATATATATTTTTATGGGATACATTAAAATAATTAGAATAAACATATAAATTCTTAAAAACACTTTTACAATATCAATAAAAAATTCAACTTCAAAAATATAAATTTTTTATTCAAACGAAACCCTTTTAATTTCACATTTATAATTACCCCAATTACTAAAAATTTGGAACACATGGGAAATGTAGAATATAAATTTATTCAAAACCACTGAATTTTTTTAAAAAATATGTACCGAAAATGAATATGTTAATTTTGGTTTTAGGACATAAATTTTTTTCCTTGATGAAATAAACACTGATTCTTGACAACGACAATCACTGTAAGTACCGAACAAGGTAAAACATCATCTCCATTAATAGGTGATAAACTATTAAATAATTTATAATATATTGAAACTATTTTCAAAAAAACAATTTTGAAAAACCTTATGTAATAAGGTTGGGAAAAATGATCAATTTTCATTAAATTACCGTACTATAATGTTTTGTAAGTCAGAAATTTTCTTGATATCATTCATGTATAAAAATATATATTTTAGAATGTTATTAGAAAATTATGAAATGTTCCTAGAAAAAAAAAAGATGACATCAAGGCTAGTTTGGACATGATTGGCATAGGGAAAAGGGAAGTGTTGGCACTGATGAAGGGTAAAAAAATAATTTTCTTCCTCAAGTATCTTACACTCTATCCAGATAGGAAAAATTACAATTTTTCAATTTCCTTAATGTTTTAAAAGATCCATAAGGGTATTCATAAAATATCAAGAATTTTGATTCAATGACTAATTTAAAGTTACATAGAGTAAAATCAAACGAATGTAATGTTATGATGCAAGATTTAACTCCCATCACTTTACATTGAATTCTTCCTAAACATATATGATATACAATAACCAAAATAAACTTCTTTTTCAAATACATATGCATTAATTTTATATACCCGATGAAGTTTCCAATCATTAATAAGGAGGTTGTGATCATATTATGAGAATTAGATATGATCATCCAACCATCATTCTTTGATATAATAGTCCACTAGATGGTAAACTTGGTTAGAGAGGTTAAAATATGTGGTCCTATCCATTATTGATGGATGTAACCCATTGAATGGTAAATAAATATATTTAATGAGTACTCCATGAATCTAAGTCATCCAGAATGCTATATTATAGAATGATATACTATTAATGATGATATTGAATTATATACCGATTACCTATCGGATGTTGATAGAATTTGTCTCCCAAATCCCAAACATTGCAGACAAATTATTGATGAAGGGATTTCTGAATGATATGCTATTATAATTACTAACATCATGTGGGAGAAATAGCAACTTCAAATTTTACATAATAATAAAGAAGTTGATCCATAAGTTGAATCCCATAAAGAAATTATTAGATATTTAAATACATTGAAAGTTAAAGGATGAATATCTAAAAAAATAATCAATAGTTTATAAGATGGTTACAATATAATATTGATAAGGATTTATCTGAAAATATGAATTCAATTTCTAGATGAATTAAATAGCTATCCAGGGGTCCAAATGAAAATGTTATATCTTACCTTATTTTTTTCAATTAATAGTTATATCTTTAAAAAAAAGAACATGATGACCATAGTACAATGAAAATTAGTGGAGTTATTCTTATTGAGAATAAAATTTAGATATATGGTTCTAAGGATAGAAATATAATTTATTTGAATATGTCATATTTAAGAATTATTAAATAGATATACAAGTTGTATTATACAATATTTCAAGTTTCAATTCTCCGTTGTGAATGGGTTGACAACATGAATGTTGTGAAAGTTGATGAAATGGAATTTTTGGAGGTGAATTTAATTATGGAAGGAGAAAGGATGAGTAATTCATAATGGAATCACAAGTAGTGTAATTTTTTATATCTTAAACCCATCAAAAAAGAACTAGTCCATTTTTCTACTAGTGACAAAAACAAATGTAGGGTCAGATGAAAATTAAATCAAGGGTGAACCTTTTATTGGCATATCACAATAAGTTTATGGTGATATTAATTTAGACAATGTATTGTATGTTAGAGGGGACCATAAAGAGGGAATTTGGATTCTTGATAGAGGATCCAAATCCCTTCAACCTTTAAAAAATAATGAGTTTTAAATGATAAGGTTAATGTTTTTTTTAATATACTGTTATTTTCCTCATAATATTATTTGTTCTCTATTGTATTTATATAATATAAAATAAAATTTTGACTACTCATACAAATAGTGACATCTTTCACATGATATTATTACTAATATTGGGGAAGAACTAGATGTTGATACTGAAATAGTAGAATTATTAGGGGTCAATACCAGGTTGATGAAAAAACAAGAATTACACAGTATCAAAATGTTGACTAATATTATCGAGGCAAGTAGTATGGGTATAAAATTTGAGGATGACTGGGATCATCGTGGCCAACCTATTGACCCTAAAAAGTCAATGTTCACTTGTTAAGTTTGGGTCACAACAAGGATGAATCTGCTGATTGATATAGATTCATGGCACCATGTCCAACCAATAATGAAGGAAACTCTTTGAAAAGATATTAAGGTAATGTTATGACATGATTTTTCTATTTTATCGAAATTTATATACTAAAATTTTGGTTTCATATTCAATATACCTTGCACAGTTCATTTATTTTAGCTGATTTCTATAAGAAATTTTTCTTAATAGATGCTAGAAAATATTATAGAGGCTTCTAGAAATTCTTACCAGATTTCATCTTAGCAATTCTACTGGGAATCCAAATCCATACCCACCAGTTACTTATGCACGCATTATAAAACATGAAACATGGAATTATTTTATTAGTCATCACAATGAAAAATCATTTTAGGTTCATTGCATTAAATAATATATTATTTAAAATTATTTATTTTGTCCACTTTTATTATAATTTTTTAATTTATGAAACAACAAAGGAGTTGTAAAAATAAACAACATGCATCAAAACCAATGTACGCCTATCAAAAAGGAAGGATGGGGTATGCTTCACTAGGGAAGAAAATGGTCTTTATTTTAAATCAAAAATAAAATTTTTATGTGATATTAAAGAATATATGTTCATTGTTTTATATGCATATTAATGAATGAAAATTTGAATCTACTTCCCATCCCACATCATGTGCTATGGGAGGAGGCCCATAGAAATAAGGAGGGTATACTAGTTGATGAAAACAAAAAATTAGTATGGGAAAAATGTGTAAGTATAAGATAATAATAATTCTTTATGTATTATAAAAGTATTACATAAAAATATCTATTTCTATTCATATGTTTTTTATATATTTTCTAAAAGTAATTGATAGTGACCAAACTAGAAGAATAATAACATTCAGTAGCTTTAAATCAGTCAGAACAATATGGTGCCACTAGAGGTGTAGGTTTTATAGTTTCTCCTAAAACATATTTCAACAATAAAAACCATAAGAAAATACATATCAGAGAGTGAAAGGATTATATGCAAAAATAAATGTTTTGTTAGATGTTATTATCTGAAATTATTTGGAATAAAAATATATGTGAAAGAGAAAAAGAGAACTGATAGTAGAAAAAATATTAGCACATGAACAACCAAATGAACCCACTAACTTTGAGTATTGTCATTCCCCTCAACCACATACATTACCCAAGGTAATAAATTTTTCATTACTATTTCTATTAAATGCGAATCAACCAACTTCCAATAACATTATATTACTAAATTTCTATAGAGTGATGTTTTATGTGATTTCAATATATCAATAACCACACACCACCTTGTTTCAAAGGTTATGGTGTATAAAATCCCAATAGACAAGCTACACAATAAAGAACTCCAAAAATATCACATGAGAGTGGGGATTGAACTATCTTAAGATTTTAGTGATGAGTTTCTTACTCCACTTGATGATCCATATATTACAATGGTCAATGATGCTATTGTAAATTTCTAAGCATGGAAATATAATATTATAAAGACACATGTGGAATGTCCTTATCAAATGTATTCAAATGAAAAATATTTAACATTTATTGAAAATAGTTTTAAAGTGAGGTATGGTATTACATATGGATAAAATGATAGGGAAACGTAAGGTTAGATCAAGAAAATCTAGTGAATCAACGAAGATAGTAAAAATGACTTCTGAGAGAACCTTCTCCCCTCTAGTTCCAATAAAATATATAATATCATTACAACTTCATAGAGACACCACAATAAAAGATGAAGATGTTTCTTACATTTCAAATTAAGAAGAAATATTTGGAACATTAAGTATAGATGTTTTTTTCTTGAGAGTATAAATGGGATTTTCCAGTTTTAATGACTGTAAGTCTCTGTTTTGAATATTAAATATGTTAAATTTTCGTAATACACCTATCTAAAAATGATATAACATTTTCATTAAACTTAATAACTATTTATATTTTTGACAGGCCTTTATATTTATACTATATAAAGGGGAAAACCATTAAAGAATAGTATAGATTCATTAATCCATGTATTGTTTCTACAAACCAAATATAATTAGAGTTAATATAGTTTGATAATAAAAGACATTGAACAAACATAGAATTTGAGAATCAAAAATAATAGAAATACAATTTTTATGCCTATAAATCAGGGTGATAACTCTCTAATCTAATCATAAAAAATATTTTTTTTATTTTTTTCTCTAATTATTTTTTTTTACTTTTTTAGAATGCATATGATATTGATTGTAATCAATTTGGATACCATAAAAAATTATTTTTTTGGATCCAATGTATGAATTTTCAATAAATAGACCACACATGATGTATATTGTGAATTTTTAATGCACTCTAATCAACAGTTTTTAGATAAAATTTGAATTGTATTTTTAGATTATTTTTTTACATATTTTTTACTAATGGATGATCTCTATATACAAGATAAATCCTTGTATGAATTTGGTGACTAAATATAATAAGCCAACATATTACTTCTAATGGAAACATATTAATATAAATGGAGAAATATTAAACTATTAAAACATATTTCAAAACCATTTACATATTTTGAACAATGTTTCTATAGTATCCAAATCAAGATAATAGTAATGATTGTGGACATTATGTTTGTAAATTTATGAATGATATCATATACCATAAAAATAATAGCATCCCCAAACAAATAATTCTTGAAAGTAATTACAATTTAATTTAAAATATTTATTAATAATTTGTTTGTCTATATTTCCACAGTAGTACTAAGATTTCAAAAAACATGCATTCTCAAAAGAATAATTAGAACTATTTAGAGATCAGTGGGAATCATACATGGTGTTAGAATATTTTATAACATAAAATTTTGGGGACCACCTACTATTATGTGATCTAGTATGGGCTATGACCTTAGAAATATATTTGGGGTGTGAATCAATAGTATTAGGATTCTTATATATAGTATTTTCAATCTATTTATCAAGGAGAATAGAAATAGAAGAAATATATTTATTTATAAATGAATCAACAGAATATATGGTGTCAGAATGTATACATAAATTATGAACAACTGAATTCCTAATACTTATTTAGTTAATTTTTTCATTATAATATCTTATTTTTTAGTTAATTTCCTTGTCATTTTTATCAAATACATATTTTCTTAAATTTATAAATTAGTCCACAAAAAAATCCACATGATAAAAACCTATAAACTGAATTATGGTTGTTTAGATACTTCATGACAATGATCCATATATCATTTATAACATGTAGGAATCAGTTTCACATCAATCTGACACACAATGTGACTGATATGACTCAAAGTAATTGTTTTCAGTTGAAAATGATATTTTAGTAAGAACAAAAAATAAAATATTGAAAACCAATAGAAATCACTTGTATTGTGTTGATAATTTTTAAAAATTATTCATAAGTCAATTGTGATGTATAGAAATTGACTACAATTCAATCAAATGCACAGTGTGACTAGTATACATTTAAGTGTGTCATTTTATTTAAAATTGAAATTTTATTAAAAAAACAAATGTGCAATAACAAAAAATAAAAAAAAATCATTCATATTTCTTCAATAATTTATAAAAAAATATCCATATGTAAAATTTGACATTTAATATCATCCCTAGCACAATTCAATACAGGGTGTACCTGATATGGATAAATGTGTCCATTATAAGTTTAAAATATACACTTTTGTTATAAATGTGTGTCCATCCTTGAAAACCAATAAAAAATTAAAAATACTCTTAATAATTCATAAAATAGTCTATAATTCATATTTGATATGTAAGACTGCATACCAGAATAATATGACACCTGGTGTGGTCGGTATGACTCAAAGATGTATTTTTTGTTTAAAATGATGTTTTATTAAAAAATGTAACATAATCAAAAACTAAATAAAACATATCAAAATTATTTTGATACATTAGTAAAATGACCCATCGGTTATTTTTGATGTTTAAGAATCAACTGCACCTCAATCTAATGTACGATGTGATCATTGTTACTCTTATTTTTTGGTTTGTGTTTAAATTTTACATTTTTGTAAAAAGAATTAGTGACATACTCGAAACCAAGAAAGGGAATTTTTATTTTTTCAAAACTTTAGGAAAAATATTCCTCATTCATTTTAATGAATAGGAATAATCCACAACTCAATCTGATAAATAATGTACCCGATATGAATCAAAAAATCCTTTATCAAATTGAAATTGACATTTTAGTTCAATATGTGTGTCACTCATAAAAATTAAGAAAATAAAAATAGATTGTCTATATAATTTATAAAAATGATTCATAAGTAATTTTTATGTGCGGGAATCATTCTCGCATCAAAAGGATACATTATGTGATCGATATGACTCCAAGTGGGTATTTTAAATTTCACATGAAATTTTAATAAAAAAGTTACATATTCAAATATGAGAAAACAAATTTATATTATTTCAATATTTCCTGAGAAATATCGACATTTCATTTCTGATGTGTAGAAATTATCTACACCTTATTCTGAAACATGTTGTACCTGATATGACTCAAAGTGTCTCTTATCAGTTTGAAATTGAAATTTTATTTGAAAACATGTGTCACTCAGTAAAAACTGAGAAAACATGATTGAATTGTATTGATAAATTTGTAAAATTATTTATAAGTCATTTTGACATGTAGGAATCAATATCAAGTTAAACTGACACATTATGTGACCGATATGACTCCAAGTACATTTTTTCAGTTAAAAATGATATTTTACTAAAAAACAAATGACATAATAAAAACTAAAAAAATGAATTCATATTTTTTAAATACATTAAGGAAATTATCCATGAGTCTTTTGTAACATTTTGTAACATTACACACATTAATCTATTGCACGGTCTAACTATTATGACTCAAATTGCATGTTTTCAGTTTAAAATAACATTTTAGGAAAAACCAAAAGTGGAATACTGAAAATAGAGCAAACAAGCTCGGATTGTCTTGGTAATTTATAAAAATATTAATAATTAATTTTTGATGTTTAGAAATTGACTATACATCAATATTATGCATGGTGTGATAGTAATAACTCTAGGTGTTTATTTTTTATTAAAATTGATATTTTAGTAAAAATGAAAAATGACATAATCTAATCCAATAAAACACATTCAGATTGTATTGATAATTTTTCAAAATAATAAATATGTCATTTCTAATGTTTAGTAATTATAATAACCTTAATCTGATACACGATGTGATCAGTATGGATCAAAGTGTCTGTTATCAGTTTAAAATTGACATTTTAGTTCAATATGTTTGTCAGTCAGTGGAAACAAATGAAAAAATTCTTAAATTGTCTTACTAATTTAGGAAAATATTCCATAATTAATTTTTTACATGTTATAATTGAATAAATATAAATCTGATAACTGATGTGGTCAGTAAGACTCAAAGTTCATGTTTTCTATTTAAACTGGTATTTTAGTAAAAAAACAAGTGACATAATCAAAACTAGTAAAACAAATTCATATTATTTTATACTTTAGGACAATGATTCATAAGTAATTTTTGACCTGTAGGAATTATCTTTACCTAAATCTGACAGACGGTGTGACCGGTATTACTCAAATTGTGTGGTTTGAGTTTAAAACTGACATTTTAGTCAAAACAAAAGTGACATACCCAAAACTTATAAAACACATTTTTACTGTTTTGATACTTTAAGAATATAATACCTCAGTAATTTTTGACATGTAAGAATCAAACAAACCTTAATATGATAAATGATGTGCCCAATATGACTCAAACTATCCATTATCAATATAAAATTAACATTTTAGTTCAAAATGTGCGTTACTTACTAAAAAGATTGAAAACACACTCAAATTGCCATTATAAATTAAGATAAAAATTCCAAATTCTTTTATGAGATATAAGAATTAGTCTCAAGTCAAACTGACACATGATGAGATCATTTGGACTTAATGTGCATTTTTTCAGTTTAAAATGATATTTTTATAAATTAAAGTGAAATACTCAAAACCAAGAAAATACCTTTGGGTTGTTATGATACTTATTAAAATAATCCACAAGCAATTTTTTACATATATAAATTATCCACACATCAATCAAATACACAATATACTTGATATGATTTAAAGTGTTCGTTATTAGTTTAATACTTACATTTTATTTCAAAATGTGTGTCACTCACTAAAAAAAGAAAGCATACTTAGATTGTCTTGATTATTTTGGTCAACAATTAATAATTCATTTTTGATGTGTAGGAATCAGACTCATGTAAAACCAACACACAATTTTATTGGCATTACTCCAAGTGTTTGTTTTTAGTTCAAAATGATATTTTAGTAAGAAAATAATTGATATACTCAAAACTGATAAAACACATTAGGGTTGTTTTGACACATTAGGACAATGATCCATAATACATTTTTAATGTGTTGGAATCATCCAAACATCATTCCAATGTATGGTGTAACTGATATGACTCAAAGTGCATGTGTTTAGTTTAAAATGAAAATTTACTAAAAATGACAAGTGACATACTCAAATTAAATAAAATGTTCTCGAATTGTCATGATAATTTTTCAAAATGATTCATATATCCTTTGTGACTTATAGAAATTTATTGAAAATAAATCTGACACATAGTGTGACTGGTATGACTCAATGTTTATCTTTTTATTTAAAATTTTCATTTTAGTAAAAAATACAAGTGACATACTAAAAACTGAGAAAATAAACTTTCATTATTTTTATAATTTAAAAAATTATCCATTGGTCATTTTTAATTTATAGGTACCATCCATACTACAATATAATATACTATATTCCTGGTAAGACTCAATGGATCCATTGTGAGTTTAAAATTGAAATCATAGTTCAAAACATGTGTCACTCACTAAAAACCAAGAAAAATGCTCGAATTGTCTTGATATTTTCTATAAATGGTATATAATTCATTATTGACATGTAGGAATTGAACCCACATCAAAATAACACCCGATGTGGTTGGTGAGAATCAAAGTGTGCATTTCTAGAATAAAAAGACATTTTAGAAAAAATATGTGACATACTCAAAATAGATAAAATAGATTCAAATTGTTTTTATACTTAGGAAAATGATCCAAAATTCATTTGTGACAAGTAAGAATCATCGACACCCTAATCCGATGTACTGTGTGACTGATATTACTCAAATTTTGTTTTATGAGTACAAAATTTATTTCTTTGTAAAAAAGGAAATTCAAATACTCAAAACCTATAAAAATAATTCATATTACTTTTTATACTGCCTTAAAAAATCCCTCAATCATTTTTGATGTGTATAAATCATCCACACCTCAATCCAATAAACGATGTTCTTGGTATGACTTAAATAATCTATTAAAAGTTAAATAGATACATTTTAGTTTAAAATGACACACAATGTTATCGATATGACTCCAAAACATGTTTTCAGTTTAGAATGATATTTTTTTTAAAAAATGACATAGTTAAAACCAACCAAATGCATTTGGATAATTTAGATACTTTACGAAAATGATCCACAATCCATTTATGACATGCAGAAATTAGCTATACCTTAATCTAATACACGATGTACCCAATATGAATCAAAGTGTTAGTTATCAATTTTAAATTGATATTTTAGTTAAAAACTAGTATCACTCACTGAAAATTAAGAAAACATGCTCAGATTGTATTGATAGTTCAGTAAGACAATTCATAAGTCATTTTTTATATGTAAGAATGAATCACACATGAAACCAACACACGATGTCATTGGTATGACTCTAATTGTGTGTTTTCAGTTTAAAATTAAGTTTTTATAAAAAACAAGTGCCATACTCAAAACCAATTAAAAACATTCATATTTTTTTTAAAATTTTAGAAAACTATCCATATCTCATTTGTGATCTATAAGAATTAATCACACATCAATCGTAGACATGGTTCGGAAAGTATGACTTGAAGTGGTTGTTTTTAGTTTAAAATGGATTTTTTGTAAAAACCTCAAGGGACATACTCAAAATCAAATAGAAATGATCATATTGTATTGAAAATTTAGGAAACAAATTCATAAGTCATTTTTAAATTATAGAAATTGAATTCACTTCAATTTAATTCACAGTGTGGCTGGTATAACTCAGAGTGTGTCTTTTTATTTAGAATTTAAATTTTAGTAAAAAATACATGTGACATACTCAAAATTTTTCAAATTAATTTTTATTGTTTTAATACTTTATAAAAATGATACAAAAGTCATTTGTGACGTGTAATAACTTGTTGCACCTCAATCCAATACACAATGTGCCTTGTATGACTCAAAGTCTCTGTTATTTGATTTAAATTGAAATTTTAGATAAAAACATGTTTTACTCATTGAAAACCAGGAAAAATACTAGTATTGTCTTGATAATTTATGAAAACATCCCATAATTCATTTTTGATGTGTAGGAATTGACCTCACATCAATCTGACACCCAATGTGGTCTGTATGACTCGATGTATGTGTTTTCATCTTAAAATAACATTTTAGTAAAAAAAAGTGACATAGTCAAAATCGAGAAAAAATATTTTTATTTTTTCAATCTTTAGAAAAAACATCCATTGTGCCATGTATGAATCAGTTTCTCCTCAATCTGACTCATGGTGTGACTGATATTACTAAAATTGTGTCATTTGAGTTTAAAATTTTCATTTTTGTAATAAAGAAAAGTGAAATTCCCTATAACGAGAGAACACATTTGTATTATTTCAATAATTTTGAAAAATTGTCTCTCAATAATATTTGATGTTTAGGAATCAGCCTCACCTGAATCCAATACATAGTGTTTTTGATATGACTCAAACCGCCTGCTATCAGTTTAAAATTGATATTTTATTTCAAAACATGTTTCACTCACTAAAAACTAAGAAAATTTACTCATATTTTATTGATAATTTTGGTAATTTATTTATATTCCATTTGTGACATGTATGAATTAGTATCACATCAAATAGACACAATATGTGACCAGTATGACTCAAAGTGTGTGTTTTTAGTTTAAAATGATATTTTTGTTAAAAAAAGAACATACTCAAAACCAATTAAACACAATTGGATTGTTTTGAATCTTTATGAAAATGATCCATAATTCATTTATGATGTGTAGGAATCAGTTTCACATCAATCTAATGCACTATGTGACCGTTATGACTCAAATTGCGTCTTTTTTATTTAAAATTACATTTTAGTGTAACCCATAAGTGATATACTCAAAACTATGAAAAAACATTTAGAATTTTTTGATAGTTAAGAAAAAAGATCCATAAGTCATTTATGACATCTAGGAATCAATTGTACCTCAATATGATGTATGTTGTGATGAGTATGATTAAAAGTTTGTCTTTTTCTTTAAAATTTATATTCTAGTAAAATATAAAAGCGATATACTCAAAACCAAGAAAACAGATTTTTATTATTTTTATACTTGTGGAAAATGATACATAAGTAATTTTTGATGTGAAGAAATCATACACACCTCAATATGTTACTTGGTATACCCAATATGTCTCAAAGTGTCTCTTATCATTTTAAAATTGACATTTTAGTTCAAAAGGTGTGTTAGTCACTAAAAATTGAGAAAATGAACTCGGATAGTATTGAAAATTTAAGAAAATGATTCATAAGTCATTTGTGATGTATAATAATCTATCACATGTCAAACTAACACATGATGTGATCGTTATGACTTAATGTTCATGTTTTCATTTTAAAATTTTATTTTAGTAAAAAACAAGTGACATATACAAAATAGAACATTCATTCTTGTATTCTCTTGGTAATTTAGGAAAAATATTCATAAATCATTTGTAATGTATGGAAATTATACACACATCAATCTGAAACACGATATGGTTGATATGACTTGAAGTTCCTAGTATCAATATATAAATTCCATATTAGTTTAAAATGAACATAAAATTTCCAAAATCAAGAAATTGAGATCATATTATTTTCTCATTTTTTGTCTAATATTAATTAACAAATTTCCTTATTATTATTATCTTATACTTATTCAGTTATTCTTCACAGATATGTTGGTTGATGATGAAAAATAATGGGTACGTCATGAATAAAAGTTTATGAGAAGTTTGTATTGTAGAAATATTTTTTTTTAAGAATATATTTAAATATGTACCAATTACCCATCCTATGTTGATAGGATCAATCTCCCAATGTTTCATCACAACAAATATCTTATGGGTGATGTGATTTCTAAAAGAGATTTTGTTATTATTACCATCATCAAACTAGAGAATGCACACCTTTACATTTTACATAATAGTGAATATGTTGGTCCATACATTAATCCCATAAAAATTTATTAAACATTTAAATACATCAAGGGATAATGTATTGATATCAACTACTCATAATAAACAGTTTATAGGATGGTTCTGAGATCATATTTACAAAAAGTTTTCCAAAAATATGAATTCATTTGTTGGCCAACTTCGATGTCTAGCCAAGGAGAAAAATTCAAATGTTATATCGTATACTTGTTTTGTAATTAATGGGTATATGTTTTATAATAAATAACACGATAACTATAGTACAATGAAAAGTTGTGGTGTTATGATTTTGGAAGAAGCAATTAACATATCTAGTTCCAAGGAAAGAAATCTAATTTATTCAAATACATAAAATTTCAGCATTATTGATCAAATATATAAGTTAAATTATACAATATTTTAAGTGTTGATCTTCCATTGAAAATGGGATGACAAGATGATTGTAGTGAATGTTGATGAAATGAGATTTATGAAGGTGAATTTTAGTTTGGATGGGAAAAAATACAAGTCATTCATAATGAAATCACAATTATTTCAATTTTTTATGTCTCATATCCGTCAAACAAGGATTTTTTGATTGTCCAAATAGTGACTAAAATAACTATAGGGTAAGATGAAAATTCAATTAAGAAAAACCCTTTCATTGGGAGATGACAATTAGTTCATGATGGTCCTAATATAGACAATGTATTGTATGTTATAGGGGACTATAATGAGGGGATTTGTATTCTTGATAAAGGATCCAAATCCCTTCAACCTTTAAAAAATAAATAGAGTTAAATGATGGAGGTTAAAGGTTTCTTAATATATTATTATTTTCCTCATAATATTATGTATTTTCTACTATATCTAAATAATATAAATTAAATTTTTGACTACTCGTGAAAACAATGAATTATATACATGATGATGTTCCCAATATCAGGGAAGAATAGGTGGTTGATGCTGAAATGATAGAATATTTAGGCGATCAACATCTTGTTGATGAAAAAAGAATAATGATGTAACATCATACTATTGAATAAAATTATAAGGAATGAAGTATGGGTATAAATTTTGATGTTGGGTGGAATCAATACAGCCAACCTGTTTACCCCAACAATTAAATGTTCATTAGTTATGTTGTAGTCACAATGAGGATTAATGTGTTAGTTTTTATAGATTCATGGCCCTATATCCAACCATTAATGGATGAAACCATTTCAATAGGTATTAAGGTAATGTTAAAATATACTCTCTCTATTTTACTAAAAATTATTTGATGAAATGTTTGTTTAAATTTCATTATTTATTATATATTTCATTTACTTTAGATGATTTCTTTTATAAATATGACTTAATGGATGCTAGAAAATCACATAGAGTATTTCAGACACCTATTACCAAATATAATCTTAGGGATGATTAGGGAAACTAAATCCCCAACCACTTCTAACTTATGAATATATTATAAATAAGTAAACATGGAATGATTTCATCAATCATTGTGATGAGAAATATTTTTAGGTGCATTGCAGTCAATAATGTATTATTTGAATTTTTTTATTTTATCCAAATAGATTCAAAAAATATTAATTTATGAAACAATAAAGGATTGATAAAAATAAACAATGTTCTTCAAAACGAATGTACTCCTATCAAAAATAAAGGATGGGGTACGCTTAACTTGAGAAAAAAGTAGCTGCCATTTTAAATCAATAATAATATTTTAGATTGATATGAAACAAAACATGTTACTTTTTTAAGAAGATTGATAAATCATAATTAGAATCAAGTTCCATCCCACATCATGTGCTATAAGAGGAGGCCCTTGAAAATAAGAAGGGTAAACTAGTTGATTAATACACCAAAGTAATGTGGGAAACATGTGTAAGTCTGAGATAATAGTAATTCAATGTGATTTATAACATTATCACATAAAAGTATCTGTTTTTCATATTTTTTATAAGGTATAGACAAAATATTCAGTAGTGACCATACCAAAAGAAAAATTACTTTCAGTATATTTGAATAGGTCAAAATAATTTGGTCACAATAGAGGTATATGTTTTGGAGTGTCTCCTCAAACATATTTCAAGAATACACAGTTAAAAGAAAATACATAAAATATAATGAAAGAATTACATTACCAATTATATTGTTTATAAGATATTATTTTCCGACCAAGTTTGGAAGATGAATATATGTGAAATGAACAAAGGGAACTGGTAGTGGAATAATGATTATCAAATGAACAACCAAATGATGCCACTAATTTTGAGGCTAGTAATTCACCTCAACCCATACCTTACCTGAGGTAATCGATTTTTTCAATACCCTTTCTCCTAAATATGAATCATATAACTTCCAATAACTTTATATTACTAAAATTCTACAGGATAAAGTTTTAAGTGATTTCTATTTATCAACAACTACACAAAACTTTGTTTCAAGGGGTATTGCATATAATATTCCAAGAGACAAGAAACTCAACAAATAACTCCTAAAATATCACATGAGTATGGTTATTGAAGTAGCTTCAGAGACGGGCATTGAGTCTCCTATTCCACTTAATAATCCAGATATTAGAATAGTCAATGATGCTATTGGAAATTATGAAGTAAGGATGTCTTATATTTCAAGGATACATAAGGTATGTACTTACCAAATTTATTGAAATGATAAACCGTTAATAGTTAATGAATGGTAAAATTGGAAAGTTAACACAAAAATTTCAATTATAATAAAGAGTTATTAATAAATAGTTAACAATAAATTTAAAGATAATTATATATTCTAAGAAAACTGTAATTATGGCTCAGATATAGTTTTATAATTCTATTGGGAAGGTATAACACATTCGACTAAGTGGAAGTCTGAGGTAAGGATATTTTTAACTCAATTTCAATTCAGTGGGTAGTATCACTTCTCCTTTAACAATGTTACATAAAGATTATCTATGTTATAAACTATTATTGGTTTATTTTTTATTTAAAATTTAATTATGTGTATTTAAATTTATTTCACATAATTACTACATTGATTTATTATTACTTAAAATCTTATGATCTTTGTAGGAATTTCTCGTCAAATCTTTATTCTTTGAGATATGTTTCATATTATGAACATACCTCCATTAATATTATGTATTTTTTTATATTTGATATAATAAATTAGGATTCACTATTTATTTATGGTATTTTTAGTTCTATTTTAATTTCTCTCTTTCATTAGGTTTTGATTCAAATGTTATAAAGTCTTGAAGGTTTCTTTGTCTTAATTTTAATTCCTTGAGACTTGTTTCATATTGAGAACCCTATTTTCTTTTCCTATGGTGTAATTACTACCCCGTGAATGTATTTTTACATATTGTTTCTTGTAATTAATCAGTTTTAGAGAATTATAACATGATCTTTCTTCAATGGCATTTGATACAAGGTTTACCTAACCTATAAAGGGGTTTTATATCAATTTTCCTTCATTAAGACATGTTTTATATTTTTCACATATATTCATTTATATTGGGTATATAATTTTTATTTTAAATATTATATCAAATTTATCTTTTATTTATGGTATTTTATGTTTGGTTTCATGTTATTTATTTGTTTTTTATAAATCCATAATGATTTTTTTTTAAAAACATTACTTTAATCATTTTGAATCATTTTAATTAATATTTTTCCTCCGTATACATTTTATTTAAATTTTATAATTTTTTTATGTACAAATCAATATTTATTAAGTTCTTTTTAATCTATCTTGTTATTTTCAAAAACTTTTTTTTAAACAGTATTTTTATTGTTTTTTTATGTGGGTTACTTATGTCTTTCTCTACAAAAGTTTGAAAATATTGTTTTTTTAACATTTAACACTTGATCTGGATTTTCTAAATCTATGTAATCTTTTAATTATTAAGCTTATTTTATAATTTTACATTTGTTTTAAATTAAAATAATATTACAATTATTCTATTAATTATTAATTATTAATAATTACTAAAAGAAATGAATGTTTTGTTTTGTTTTCTGAAGCATATTTATTATGATTTTATAAATGTATTTTTTATTTATGTCAATTTATTTTAAGGATTTTTATGATTAATGGGGGATATATCCCATGATATGATCCGCCTTTTCTCTCTATATATATTATGATGATCTTTTAAGGAAGTTCTCATTTAACCATTTTATTTTAAATTTATTATTTATGATATAAAGGAATAATAAATTATTTTATGTGTTTTATAATGAAAGTGAATGACCATATTTATTTCATTTATATTATAGTTCCTAGAAATCATACAAGAGGATTAGTTAATCAACTATATCCCTCTACTGTGTTGGTTAATGATATGTCATTTTCAGAAATTATAATGGAATTAAGTAGTGAATTTTGTCTATTTTAAGGGTTTTTGAAAAGGTGATATGATTATAATGTCCCAATATTCCTACACGATTTTTCTATACTTTCTGGGTGTTTTAATGGTATCCTTGAGAAAATTATGAATTAACATGGGCCTTGATTGTTTACTCAAATGAATCTTATCTTATGTTAAATCATTACATTCTGAATTGTGCTTTACGAAACATGTTTTTTGTATGAATCTATAATTTTTTTTCTTTACACATTGATTATGTTATCATTCAATTATTCTCATTTATGTTTTTCAAATTTTAATGCTCATGATTACCCTTACTGAGAATTAGATCTCATCCTTATTTTTCTTCCACTACCCTATGTTATAATGAAAATTATTATGTTTGATATATTTATAAGGGTATCAAATGTAGACACTTTTGTGAGATATTATAAAGTATTATTATAAAATAACATGTTCTAATTTTAATGGTAAAAATGATCATTGGGTGAGAATTATATGGGTTTTTAGTTAACTTTTTCCCAAATTATCTAAAACTATAAACTTAAGAGGTATTAAATATATAAGTGATTAAATATTCATTATTTATATTTTAATTTTGTATGGTAAAATTTTTTGGTTGCTTCAATTGGTATCAAAGCTAGTTTTTAAAGAATATGTATTCAACCTAGTATCTGGGTGTGTGGATTCCTGGAATTATAGTTGATATCAGATTAGGGTTTTAATAAATTTAGAGGATATAATGTTATTGGATGAGATAATTTAAGAGTTATAAGTATCATTAATGGTTGATAAGTGTAAGGATGATCATAAGTTCAAATGTATATATACCCATTTTTCAAGGTCTTATATGATTATATTATATGTTAATTAAAAATATTTTTGGAGATATTTATGGTATTTTTGGAATAATACATGAATTATGTTTAAATAAACCTTTTGGTTAGTAAGTGATATGAATATGATGTAAATAGGTTTAATTGGGAAAATTCATTATATGATATTGGGAATATATTACTATATTTTGGGAAATAAAATGATCAAGGTATATACATGTTTGGTAGATCACATTATGAGTGACCTTATATTATTTAGGTATAAATGTTTAATTGATTTCAAAAGAATATATGATCATGTATTTCTAATTTTTGGGTTTTGAATTTGGTTGAGCATATTTTGAAGATTTTTAAGGGTATAATTATTTTGAAATGATTTCAGGGAATTATTATTCATATTTATGCCTTGTAAATTCATGTATTACTTCTATATATCACAGTTTATAATTATTATCTTTACTCATGCTAACCAATTTTTACTATATAGATAGAGAGAGGAGAAAATGATTATCCTCAAATTTATGCAAGGAAGAAGACGATTCTTTCATGGATATAATTTTCCATTAAAACATTATTTTTCATGCTTCATGAATGAAAAAATCCTCATTGAAATTCAAATGAAAATAATTAGTGGTGAAATATAAATGAAACACATGAAAAAGAGAGTATTTGTGGTTTGGAAGTGAAAATAAAATCAGGAATGTATTTTTAATCACATTATTTAAATTCATGTGGAATAAAATCCTTTATGTGGAGAAAATTAATCGATTATTAAGGAATTATTTTTTGAAAATAATTCCCAAGTATTAGTATAATAGTGGAAAATGCATGTTTTTAGAAATATTTATTTAAGGAGAGATAATTTTCATAGTCTAAACATATACATTAAAGTAATTTTAAAAATTAAATGTAATCAATGTGGATTAAATGGTTTTTCTTTCCACCTAAAAATATTTAACTTCTTATAAATATTTACTTCCTTTTATGGTCTCGTTATTAGGATTGAAATTGAAATTTATGGGTTTTAAAGTCATATTTTAGAATATGAAATGGATTTTAATTTTTTTACTACTGACTATCATAAACCCCTTCTCTTTGGACTCAAGATAAAATTGTGAGGACACAATTTCTTTTAAGGGGATAATGTGACAACCTTGGTATTTTTACAATGATATAACTTTATGGTTTATTAATTTTTATGATTATGAATTTATATATATTCATTATATACTAATTTATGATTATATTATGTCTCAAAAAATATTTTAATCAACTAGATACCAATTATACAATTAAAAAATTTATGTTTACTTTGTGATAGAAATTTTTTTAATTTAAAGGATTAATATATATTATTTAAATGATTTATTATTATATATTTTATAAATGGTTATTTATTATAATTAATTAATTAATATTCATATTAATTATTATGAAAATATTAGGAATAATTATATCAACGTGTGAGACAAGAATATGATTTTTAATTTGGAAAAAAATATATTCGATTCTAAATAATTTCATTCCATGTATTATATGATTTTATTTTAAAGTGAAAATTATAAATTTAGAATTATAATTTTATAAATCAAAATAATTTTTGTATTCATCATTTCTAAATTATCTTATGTTGAATTTTGTGTTAATAGTGAAAATAAAGTATTTACGAATACCATGACTTTTATGACATAATCATGATATAAGAATCACTTAAAAATTAATAAAACCTTTGGATAGAAAAATATGTATTTAATGAGTAAAATAAATATGTTAAAATATTATTTTGAATTCATAAACCAATGTTTGACATTTTGAAAACCAAGTTGTATTTGTTTTTATTAAAAATGTTTTTAGAAACTTTTTATTTAATTGGGGAATTATAGGGGAAATCAATTAAGAATTTATTTTAAAATAAAAAAAATATAATTTTTTATTAATAATATGATAAAATTAATGATATTAAATTTTATGCATTATTTTTTTATAAATACATATTTATAATTAAATGGTATTTTGTAGAAAATAGTTTTTCATTTTGTTTTGTATATTTATATTAAATATTATTTTTACCACCTTGAATCATGTAAAATTGATTAAATATTTTGTATTATCACTTTCAAATTATTTAACAAGGTTATTTTCATTTTTATTTACTAAATTATGTTACCATAGTAAAAGGCATTCACCATAGAAAGGGTTAAATGGGTTAAAATGGTTAAAACTATGTGTTAAGGTAAAAATTATCACAAAATACTATAAGTAATTTGTTTTGATGAGTGTATTTAAAACTATACTATCATAAATTATGATTTTTCTTTCATTTTTCTTAATTGACCTCGATAAATGAATTTATATTATTTTAAATTTAAGAGTATTTACAAGGGCGCCAGACATATTACCTATTAAAGGAGCCCCTCACCTATTAAATTTTCTACCCACATTGACCACTTTATATTGACCAATATATGATAAAATAAATTATATAAACCCATTTAAATAACTTATATGTTATGATATCACCAGAATACTGACCTAATAAGGTTTATGAATATATCTAAAGTATTGTACCTAAAGAATAGGTAATATTCTTAACAAATATCATTCAAATTTATTTCTTATTCTACCTCTTCAAAATATATTATAACCAGAATAATATAATTAATTAATTATCATCAGTATACATAAATTTCATTATGTTTATTTAAACACTATTATATGCTTCCCTTCCACCCAATGTAAAATTAAAATGTCACTTGTGTGTACGTGAAGACTACTAGCTTCACAAACAACATATTTCATTTTTCATCAATGCCTCACATGGATGGTTATAAATATAGATTTAATGAATAAATAAAATATCTATGAAATAATTATAATTATGTATAAATAAATAATTATCTACTTTATTTTACCATTATCCATTAAAAAATAAAAACATCACTCATATGTATATGCAAACAACTGCTTCCATAGACCACATATTTCATTTTACAACACCGCCTTACATGGATTGTCCTTAAAATTAATTTAACGAATAAATATGATATTTATAACATGATTAATATTAAATAAAATTTATATTATCAATATAAAATATCAAGTTCTTTCTCATTTAATCATTTTAAAAGGGTCTTTTTTTATGGCTTTAGCAGCAGCATGAATATTGCTGTAATATTTATATCTTGAATGATTAAAAAATGTCATGTAATGGTAATATTACATATTAATGATGAATTTTTTCAGTTTTCAAAATTATATAATCTTAATATATATACATATAGTTTTTTTAATAAAATCAATTATTTCTATGAAATCAAAACTTTTAAAAATAGAATTTATAATCTTTACATGAAAATCATTACCTTAAGTTAAAGGAAATATCAATGGAACTTTATTATAATTTAAAATAAATATATAAAATTGTAATGAAAATTAAATAAGTGATAAAACCATGTAAAAGGTGAAAGGAAATAAATATCCAAACTGAAACATGCTTGGGAAAATTGAAAGTTAATACATAAAAATTGATTTTAATAAATAATTATAAATAAATTGGTAATAATAAATTATATGAAAATTGTATGTAGTAAAAAATATAAATATTATTTTGATATAGGTTTATAATAATTATACATTTATTATAAAAAAAATCATAGAATTTTTAGATAAGTGGAAGTATGAGGAAAAAGTATTCTTAACTCAATTTCATTCCATTAGGTTATATCACTTCTCAATTAGCTATGTTTTCCAAAGATTATGTGTGTTATAAACTTTTATTTTTTATATTTTATTTCCACATTTTTATCTGGATTTATATTTTTTCACATAATCACTTTATTTTTTTTTTAATTTAAATGTTACAATCTTTGTAAGTGTTTTTCGTCTCAAACTTCCTTCTTTGAGACATGTTTTGTTTAATGAACCAAATTTCCTTTATAAGGTTTATTTATTTCACCATTGAAATATTATATCATCATTCCCTATTTATTCAAGGTATTTAATTTTCCATTTCATGTTCTCTATTTTATGGGGTTTTTATTCAAATGTTATACAAGTTGTAAGGGTTTCTTTGTTCTAATTTGAATTCCTTGAGACATGTTTTATATTGATAACCATGATTTCATTTATATGGTATAATTACTACTCTATGAATGAATTTTTACATATTATTTAATTTAATTATTGTGTTTTTAAATAATCATATCATTCTCTTTGTTCCAATGGTTTTTTATTAAATGGTTACCAAAGTCATACATGTTATTTTTCTCAATTTTCCTTCTTTGAGGCATGTTTTGTATTATACACCTATATTCATTTATATTAAGTATATATTTTATTTTTGAAATATTAGATCATGTATCTATTTTATTTATAGAATTTAATGTTCTATTTATTTTTATTTATTTCTAGAGTATTTTTTCAAATTCAGTAAATAACCTTATTTAAAAACATTTCTTTAATGTTTTTGATATTTTTTTACCAAAATAATTTTCATAGATATCCATATTCTTTATATTTTTTCAAAAAGTGTAAAATCTATAAATAATTCATTTTTTAAATTATTTTCAATTATAGTTCACATTTAATAATAGTTTTATAAAAGAATCTTTTTAATGATTTCAACATGGGTTACTATTTTCTTTCTCTACCAAAATGGTAAAAGAAATATTTTAACACTTATTGCATGATCAAATTTTTACATGACTATGCACATTATTAATTATTAATATTCCATTAAAATTTTAAAATTGGTTTCATAGAAAACTATATTCCTATTTTTCTATGAAACAATAGTTTTTATATCTTTCCAAAAAATTATATTTCTTCTAATTTTTCAAAGCATATTTATAATTATTTTAGAAAATATTTTTTCATCTATTTCAACCTTATTTAATGATTTTTATGATTAACTAAGTATATTCTATAGTTATTCCATTCAACCTATTTTTCTATATGTATTTTGTGGATTTTAAAGGAAAATATCACAAAACTCATTTATTTTCCATGAGTTAATTAATATATGAAGAAATAATGATTTTTTATGAGTTTTATGATAAAAGTGAAATTCTATATGTGTTTTATTCATTTTAAAATTCTTGTAAATTATATATAATGATTGGTAAGTATAATATGGGAACTTAATTCATTGGTTATGGATATCTTCCCTGGATAAATTAGGTTGGAATTAACTTGTGATGTTGTTACATTATATGGGTTCATGTAACAGTGATTGTAATGGTGATATGAGTATAATATCCCCAGATAACTACATGGGTTTTCTATGATTATTATGAGTTTTAATGGATTCCTTGTATAGTTTTTGATTTCATGTGGATCATTATTATTAACTTATATAACACTTATCTTATTTTAAAACTTTTTTCCAAGAATCATTATTTATGGAACTTGTTTTTTGGGGTATGGATATCTAATATTATTTACATGGACATTGATTACATTATTGTAACTTTATGCTCATCTTATTATAACTTATGATCTTAAAATGTTAATGCCTATATTTACTCTTAAAAATTATTTGAGTCGCCCCTTATTATGTTTCCATTTCCATGATTTATAAAGAAATATATTACGTATGATATTTCTAGAAGGGTATCATGCATGGATAATTTTTTTGTAGAAGTTATGGGATTATTGTGAAATAAGAAGTTATTAGTATAATAAGAAAAATTCCCAATAAATGAGAATAATATAGGTATTGTTAGTTAAATGTTTTTTTTATTCCATAAAACTCTAAATCTAAAAGGCCTAGGTTATTTAAATGACTCAATATGGGTTATTGATAGTGTATTTTTGGATAGTTAAAATTTTGGGTGGGTTAAGTTGGTATCAAATCCAGTACGTAAAGAATATGTTTTTAGCATAAGATCTGGATGTATGGGCCCATGATATTATATTATGTTCTTGTATATTCATTCATTTTCCAAGAATTCTATCTTAAAATAATTTTTTAATGAAATTATAAAAAACTTTTAAATAAATAGACCTTATTTTCATTAAAACCATTTTCCACATAGTTTACAATTTAATTCCAAAAAAACATTTTTTAAATAATTTTCTTTGGATGTTCGAAAAAACCCATAAAAATTATCGTCATTTCATAAATTAAATATTTATTATCCAAATGTTTTATGGAAAATAAATTAATAATAAAATCATTATTTATTTAAAATCTCATGAAATAAACTTAATTTTGATAAGAAATCATGCTAAGAAAAGATCATAATATCTTACATAAAATTTTTTCTTTAGGAAATTAATATATTGAGATGATTTATAATCTAGAATATCATGATAATTCACTAAACCAAAAAATTATTATTTTATAATCAATAACCGATGACTTCAATCTATATAATTTATTTTTTGGCATGGAATAAGGGTTGTTTGGTACGAAACTCATGAAACACTTAAGAAGGGGAGTATATGAATTCCAATAAGTGACATAGACCCTGTGAAATATACCACAACCCATATATCATTCACTGTATGGAATTTTAGTGGAATAAAAACTCAAAATGTAAACATCTTGAAAGATAAAAATTCCCCATATTATTTTAAGATATCCCCATTTCCAAAGTCATAATTAATGAATTAATGTCACTTAACATAGAATAAAAATATAAAGACAATGTAACACCATTATGTTAGTCATGCCATGCCATTTTTTATTCCAATAGAATAATATCATACTTAGTCAAGTTTATATAATTTATTTATTATTTATAGTTATCTAGATGGGCCTCAATAATATTATATTAATATCCATCCGTATTGATATTCCTACATTAAATCATCCACCACTCATAAATTTTTTAAGAATACAACAGTAGAGATAAGGGGGAAATGGTTTCAGCTACAATTAAAAATGAGTATCCCACACCATAACTTATACACTTATCCACTAACTTTATAATAATTTCAATATTCATAGTCATACCATTAATTATTCAATACCTTCTTTTTTATCTTAAATTTCCATTAATAGACCATTTTAATTTAAAAAATTAAACATCCAATTTATATTATAAATAAATTCATTCTATTCCAAGATGAACTAAAATATTATTTAATTGTCTTCACTAAACATCAAATTAATTTAAAACTATAAATCCATATAATTAATAATACACTTATCATATTTATGAAACCATAGCTTTAATGCTGACCAAAAAAATTCTAGAGTCATTATAGAAAAATAATTTAGAAATACAATAGTCGGTACTATAGAGGAGGAGTTGCAGTTGATACTATAACATGGATTATAAAAGAGAAATGTAATAAACTTTTTAGGGAAATTTCGTATAAATAATAATGAAAGGAAACTATTTTAGACCTTCAAGATATAAGGGGGTCTTTAGGCCTCCCTGTATATTGAACCACTCTCAAGATTTATTTTAAAGGCATTTGGTTCCTTTTGTGACAAAAGGCCTTCAAGAATTGTTTGTAATAAAATGGACTATTTTAAGGTTGGTTAAACTTTTTAGAAGGATGTTTCTCTAGTATGATAAACTCATATGGAAAGTCTGTGTTGTATCACATGTTTATAACCCTAAATAATATTACAAATAATAAATACAAAAAAATATAATTGGGTGACTTAGGGTAAATATAATTAAAATACCCACTCATGCACACATTTGGGAAAAGAGGTTTAACCATAAGATCATCTAATTGTTATCCAAGGCTGCTACCAATGGGTTTATAGACTTTCTGATAATACTAATATATATGATTTGTTGTGGTTTATAAATTTTAAATAATACACACACACCCACACCGACTGTTCTATATTGATCCAATAAATAATTCCCCCTCAAGGTATGATCTATACTTAATAAAGACATGATAAATTTCCTGATAGATTTATTTCACCATAAATTGTCCCATAATAGGTTGGAACCGCCATAATTCAAGATATTGGGTTATTTATTTATTTTCTTTCACACATCACACATATACACTTGTTCTCCATACATTATGCCTTATATTTTATGCCTATAATAAACACACTTTAAGAGTTTCTTTGATATAATACCTTTACTTTCTAAAAAGTCCCACATTACCTCAAAAACCAAAGTAGTGACACAACTCCCCCCCCCCAAATTACATTTTTATTCATTTTCTAATAATCCATTTCTAGGGACTGAATGGAAACCTAAATAAGAATGAGGTTTTAATTCAACAAGAAATAATGAATCATTAAAATGAAATATTATATTATTAAATTATTTCATTCTATAAATTCTCCCATAAATTGGGAATTTACTCAATTCTAGATCTATGTGGTTGATTTCCTTGAATATAAAATCCAAATTATCCCATTCCTTGATATACTCCTCTATATTAAAAATCCCTTTATTAAATCGTAGATATAAAATGAAATGCTGAGAATCAATCCATTATGACTATTGTTAATTGACAACCACTTTATAGTATTTATAAATGATCCTATTAAATTATTCATTAGAAGAATCTTTAATTAAAAAAACCTACACTCTTTTGTAAGCTCCTTGTAATGAATGGTTATAACTATGGTAGGTGATGGATTTAAAAAATGGTTTTCTTGGACCTTCATTAATACCACTTTGCTAGATAATTCCTTATATGAACTTGATCCTTGATATTTTCTTACTAATCTAGTTAGAATTGATTTGGGTTGGGAGGAATTATCCTTCATACTTTGTATTTTCTTACTGCCATATATTAGGCACCACTCTATATCACATTCTCCATAATTATAATTTCTAGAAACTACATGAAATAGTTTTGAAATTTGTTCATTTAGTTTACAATCACGAGATAAAGAGTCTTATTTTTCTTGTATATCCACCTTAGGTGATGTATAACACTCTGTGTGCCACTAATTTCTTTTATCTATTCATTTAGTATAGACTATACTCCCTTAACACTGGTAGTCTTCCTGATCCATTTAGACATTGTTGTTAACCATCCCTCATTATAATGTAATCCCTTTTAATTAAAGGTTCCAGATGTATTATAAGTTTGGTTGGGGCAGGAATAGACCCAAATATTATTTTTACCTTGATCAATTATTATTTCGGGATCAATACAACGATGAACGCCAGTGTCCACAGAATACAATAAAAGATTTATATATAGAAGGAAGAGGCCCTAAACCTTTAGAGAGGATCTTTCACATCATGTTTATAATTAATTTAATTAATTTCATAAAGAAAATAATACCTGGGTCTTTGGTATTTTCTTAGTTGATGATGTTGATCATTTGGAATTACCCTTCCAAATTATATTTTGGCGCTTTTAAGGATCCAAACTAGAATCCCTCTAGTGGTGATCCACACGTGCTCTGATGGCCTCTGATCGGCACCACTCATTCTCAAGGTGCAAGAGCGGTGAAGTGAGTTTCTTGTGTCAGTCGTTCTGGATTGCTTGTTCTTCAGTCTTGAATAACGTATCTCATTCTTGATAGGGGAGAGAAGAGGATTCAAGAGAGAATTTTTTTGGCTCAACAATTCTCAATTCACCAAGCGTGTGGTGTGGTGTATGGGACAGTAGGTATATTTTTCTATTTTTATACATGGAATTTTACTTACGATATTTATTTGAAAAACAAATATTAAATACATTCATGAACTTATAGAACACACATGCTCATAATAATAAAACCACATCATTATTTATGGTGTTCCAACTTGCGCAAAACGGACACTGTGCATATTATGCATAGGGAGATTCAAATCCATTTCTTAGTTGGGGAGTGTGGAGAACCCCTGAGTTTGGTCGGGGCCCCCACTGGGAGTCGGTGTTAGGAACCCACATTTTTCACATGAGCCTCAGCCCAGTTGGTGAGGACTCTTTAAGTGCATCCAGGCAACCCGAGATCAAATCCAGGCGAAGGCTAATTTCCAGGGAGTGTAGTAGTACTGTAGAGGGATTGTAGCAGGCACTATTTGGCACTATAGCAGCCATGAATATTCCACTGTTTGGTCCTTCGGGCCACCTATTTGGTCCCCATGTCCGTTAAGGCCTTCAGTCCACCCAGGCCTTCGGGTTAGTATGGCCTTCGGGCCACCTCAAGGCCTTCAGGCCACCTTAAGTGCATATGCAAACCCGACAACCTACAAGGAACAAGCTTCATAAGAAGGATGATCATGGAGATTTCACCATAGAAAAAGATAAACGGATTGCATGAATGAGAGGGTATGGAACCTGTCACCAGGACAAGCATGTGCATGCATGGGAAAGCCTAGACGAACAACCATGCGAAGGTGGAGAGTTAATTTCATGATGAAGATACTGGGGAGGAGTAGTTCCAAGTAGTTAGTCTGGGTTGTATATAATGTTTGAAGCTTATGGAAAATGGATTCCTCTAAGGCCTACGAGCCATGTAATACCTATGCCTACAGACCTTGTAAGGGTCCCACCTCACCCCTTGAAAGGTGGATTATCAAAAATCAATAAAAAATGAAGGCCTTTGGGAAATTGGAGGAATAAAATTTGACGTTACAAAATAATAACAACATCATTATTATTTTAACTTGTGACAACTAGTTAAATAATTATTTTCCATTTTTCGAATAATTATTTTACTATTGGACCATCTTTGGTTAGCTCAAACTCCACCTACATTTATTGAACACCGTATAAATAAATCAATAAATTATTCTCTAAAAAAAATATGTTATTTATAAATTAGTAAATAAATATTTATTAAATGTTCAATAAAATAAATAAATATATTTAATTTAATTTATGTGATCATTTTAACTTGAATAAAATTATTCCATAGCATTGAGAATAATATTTATTTCATTAAATAAATTCAAAAAAAATAACCAAGACCACCAAAAAACACTTAGTGTGTGACCCTCTATGGTTCATTCTCTTTGGAATTTGTATGGATTGCCTAAATTCCAATAGTACTATTGAGAAATGGGTCAAGGTACCCAAGAGAAAGAATGTAAAGTTGCAATAATGACATCCACATATGAACGCTCACTGTGTAATATAATCCCTTTGTCTCAATATCTCATCAAGAAGGTTTTATGAAAGTGTCATCAACTTTTATGCTTGATATGTCATTCTTTGACTACCTAAAATAAACTCATCATTACACCAAGGCCATGGAATTTTTCACGACAGTTCTATTTCAATAAAATGTCCGAGATATCAACTTCCATAAATGGAAGGGACAAATTCTTCATCGAATTATCCATTAATAACATTCCACTCATGATGCACCCAACGTACCCTACTTCCCACCAACTGTCCGGATGATGGTTTTCATCAGTAAATCAAAGTGTGTGAGTGATGAAAAATATTAATGATAATATTAATGTCTAAGGATCATTAAAAATGCTCACAGATAGAAATATCTAATGATTCCAAAACATGCAGAATTTCTACTAGCAGGTCTGTTCTCATAATCTTTTATCTTGGAGATTACCAAGTGCGAACTTTATGAGAGGAAGTCTCGTCTATTTAACGAGTACTCGCACTTGATGGTATGCATGCTATGTGTCCTATCATATTATGTCATCCAACCGCAGAACTATATTTAAGAATATTGTTATATCATTTCAAGGTTCTCATCATAGCAGAGAACTATCAAGACCTTATCAATACAATAAATACTCTAGGACATTATCACATCATAGTCATGTATAATAATGAAGAATATGTAATAATACATTAAATATCCATGTAATAAAAGTAAAATCATTTGGTTCTTGGACACTAACTCTTAAAAACTCTGACTTGTACTAGATCCAACTGCTTACAACCTTTAGTCCGCTAGACCTCACATAGTGATCATTTTTCTGCAGAGTCTAGGCTTTATCAAAGGGCCCCACCACATTGTCTTTTGTGGAAATACTGCTCACTAAAACTTCAAATCTTTGAGAAAAATCCCTGAAGAGATGATACTTTCTAAGTATGTGCTTTTTCCAGTAATGGGACCTTCGATCTTTTTCAAGAGCACTGTTGTAGTATTATCACAGTACAATGTAATGGGATCTTTACTGCTAGGTATCACATCTAGCTCTTGAACGATGCTTCACATCCAAAATAATTCTTTATCTTCCTCAGAATCTACGATATACTTGGAATCTGCTATAGAATTTGTGACCACACTCTTCTTTGAGATCTTCCAGGACACTACACCTCCATTCAAAGTGAATATGTATCCCGTTTGTGACTTCATGTCATCTTTGTCAGTCTGGAAACTAGAATCTGTATATCCTCTGATGACTATTTCCTCATATCCTCTATAAACTAGGAACATATCCTTAGTACACGTCAAATACTTTAGGATAGTCTTGACTACTAGCCAATGGCAGTCACCTAGGTCAACTTGATATCTGTCTACGACACTCAATGCATATGAGACATCCAACCTAGTACATAACACGTCATACATGACTGACCCAATCACTGATGCATATGGATTCATTTTCATTATCTTTATTTATTCATTTGTATGAGGACACATTTTCTTGGAAATATTAATTTCATGTGACACTAGAAAAAATTCCTTATTATATTGTTTCATTCTAAATATCTTAGGTATCTTATCAATGTATGTACTTTAACATAGGCCCAACAATCACTTGGATCTATCACGATGGATCTTGATCCCAAGAATATATGCTGCCTCACCCAATTCCTTCATGGAGAATCATTGATTCAACCATGCATTAACAGACTGTAATACTGGTATCTCATTTATAATAATTAATATGTCATCAACAAATACTATTAGGAAAACGACTGCACTCCTACTATACCATTTTTCAAAACAAGGCTCACATTCATTCCTGATAAAATCAAATTCTATTATGGATTTATCAAAATTAATGTTCCATGACCTAGATTCTTTCTTTAATCCATAAATTAATTTCTTCAACTTTCATACCTTATTGGCATCCTTTGGAGTCACAAACCATTCAGGTTGTGTCATGTAGACGTCTTCTTAAAGGTTCCCATTAAGGAATTCTGTTTTGACATTCATTTTCCAAATATCATAGTCATGGTAATCCACAATGGAATGTAGAATTCTGATGGATTTTAGAATTACAACTGGTGAAAAGGTTTCATCGTAGTCAATTCCTTAATGATGTTTAAACCCTTTTGCAACCAGTCCTGCCTTATAGGTACTGACTTTTCCTTCCATTTCCAGTTTCTTCTGGAATACCCATTTGCAACAAACAGGCTTTACATCAACTGTAGGATCTACCAAAATCTAGACTTGGTTTTGGTACATGGAATCCATTTTAGAATTCATGGATTCCTGCCACTTGGCAACGTATGTGACACTTACTGCTTCCTTGTAGGCTGGAGGATCATTACTATCAACTAATAATGAGTCACCATCCTCGGTAACTAGAAACACATACCATTATAGTTCTCTAACCTCTCTTATACTCCTATACAATACTTGTGTCTCTGAAACAAATTCTTCTTCCACAGGGTTTTGTGGAATCTGTTCTTGTACTAACTCTTGTGTACCTTGAGCCTCGACATCATCAAAGTCTATCACTCTCCCACTATCTCTTTTTGATATGTTCTCCCTCTCAAGGAATATGGAATGTCTTTCCACTATTACCCTTTTTTCTGAGGGGTTTTATAGGTCATATCACATTGTTTCTTTGGGGTATTCTATAGAGGTGCACTTTGTGCCTCAAGGTGTGAGTTTGTTACCTGAAGAGGCCTTAACAAACATTTCACTACCCCACACAATTAAATTCGATAACAGAGATTTTATTCTACTACATAACTCGTATGGAATACCATTTATTGATTTATTTGGTACTTGGTTTATTATGTGTGCCTCTGTTTGTAACACATACCCCCAAAAGGATAATGGAAGACTTGCATGGCTCATCATTGATGTCACCATGTCCAACAAGGTACAGTTCCTCCGTTTTCTTACACCATTCCATTGTGGTGTATAAGGAGGAGTGAGTTGGGATAGGATCCTAAACTCGCATAAGTAATCAATGAAGTCCTGATTAAGATATTTCCCACCTCAATTTGAGAGGAGTTTCTTAATCTTCTTACCAAGCTGATTCTCAACATCATTCTTGTATTCCTTTAACTTATCAATGGAATTAGACTTATACCTCATTAAGTAAATATATCCATATCTACTAAAATCATCAGTAAAAGTTATGAAGTATGAGTACCCACCCATTGCTTCAACTGGAAGTGGTCCACACGCATCATTATGAACCAATTCAAGAATATCTTTATCCCTTTCACCTTTCCCAAAAAATAGGGCTTTGGTCATTTTTCCTTGTAAACATGCATGACGTATTCCAAGTGGTTTTAGTTAAAAAGAATCTAAATATCCATCTTGATGTAAATTTTTCAAGAGTTTCTCGTTTACATGACCTAGCTGGTGATGACAAAGTTAGGTGTGGTATGAGTCATGTGATGTATCTTTGTCTTCAATTTCCATTACTTAGTTTGTGTAATCCAACACGTAAAGACCGTTGTATAAATGTTCCCTAACAAAACAAATGCTATCTTTATAAAATAAGCAACATTCAATTCCAAACATGAAAAAAAATCCATATATATCTGGTATGGATATAGAAATTATGTATTTAGTTACATAAGGCATATAAAAACAACCCTTTAACACCAAGATCATCCTAGTTGTCAACGTTAGGTGGTAGTCTCCGACAACAACAACAACAACAACAAGTCTGGCTCCGTTGGCTACTCATAGATCTTCCTCCCCTTGGTCAATCTTCTTGAATCTACTTGGATCCTGTATTTGGATACATATGTGAGCACCACAAGATGTATCTAACACCCAACTTTTAAAAATATATAGATTTAATTTGATAACAAATGCACCTGAAGCTTCCCCTTTCTTCTTAGGTTGGGTGTAGTTCTTCTTCTTGTGGCCCTTCTTTCCACAAGAGAAACAAATAGCCTCATGTTCCCTTGACTTCCCTTTGATCTTCCTTTTCTTAGAATTCTGTAAAGAAGCTTTGGGCTTAAAACTATTCACCTTACCATTCCTCTTATTCAACATAAGGACAAAAGGATTTTCGCGCTTCATATCTTTGTCCACTTGGAGAATGAGGATAAGAAGACCGATAGAGACTTCTCAATGTTGTTCATATTGAAATTGACAAAAAAGTTAGAGAAGATCTTAGGGAGTGATGCGAGAATGAGATCGGTGCCTAGAACTTTGGGGAGTTTAAAACCTAAAACCTTGAGGCACTAAATGTATCCAATGAGCTTGACTATATGAAGTGTAGCTGGGGAACCTTCTCCAAGCTTACTCTAAAAGAGTGCCTTAGAGATCTCAAACCTTTCTTATCTTGGTCTCTCTTGGTAAAGACCATAGAGGTGCTTGAGCATGCTATAAGCATCCATGTTTTCATGAGACTTCATGAGATCACCATACATTGATGATAACATCAAACATTGAATGTCAACCACATCATTAAAATGTTTCTCATAGACCAGAAAATACTCATAACTTGCCTCTTTGGCAGGCGGACCAATTAACATTTAGTATAGGATATAAGACTTCCATTCATGGTGTAGGATAACCTGAAGGTGTCTAAACCATTCTTAGAAGTTACTGTCGGTGAGGATGTTGTCTTTATCCAGAATTGATCGAGGGGATAATGTGGTTAATGAGCTTTTCATTTTTATTATACAATTAAAATAGTGGATCATTAGTGCTTTCTTGATTACATTATACGATAAATGATAAATTTTATTAAGTCTCCCACTATTTTATCAAGTCCTAATGGGCCTCACCATTGAACTTGGAATGTCCAGTTTCTATGACATTCTAGTGTCAAGGATCCATATTCCCCTTTGCATAACCCCAACAAGGGTTGGTCAAGGTATTAGAAGGTATTTATGTAGTTAGGTCTTTCCCAACCACGGGCTTGCAGCTCCTTGATCTGTTGATTGGACTCCCTAACCCTAAAATCATGACTTTGGATTTCCTCAACTCTTGCCTCCAATATTACACCAATTATAGAAAGGGATATTCCTCTTTATTTAATATGTTTAAGTCAACCTAAAACCTTTCATAAGGTCTTATTTTATAAAAGTAAGTGTCCCAACAACGGTTGTTAAAACATATAGTTTTATTATTTTTTGCCCTTAATCAAGTAATGGAAGGCTTGGTCTGACATAATATTTTATTTGAGGGATTTTTATCTCTTATGAATGAATTGATTATTATCATTATCACATGCATGTTAAGATTAAGTAGATCTTAATTAAGTGATTAACCATGTCTTGATAATATTTACGTACAAGTCTGGTTTATTTTAGTTTCATCTTTCATGCTTGTTTAATTCATTAATTATGTGATCGTGACAACACATACATAATGATAAACCATGAAACTGATAGAAATAAAGTAAATGACATGATGATGAGATTTTTATAATGGTTAGTTTATCTAGCAGTTGATAAACTAACCATGAGCTCGGGGAGAAACACCTTGACACTTTTGTGTTCGTGTTTATAACGTCCAGTTATCCACCTCTGTATCTCCTAGGATTGGTTTCATTTTGGCACCAGCTTGAACCACCTCCCCCAGCTTGGGAGTTCCATCCATTGTATATGTCTTTTTTTTAATTCACATGTAGGTGAGGGGTAAAAGGGGTTTTATATAAAAGAAACCTTAGGCATGTATTCCCTACATATTAATGAGGAGAAGGCTCGTAGACTAATAAATTTAATTTAAATAAATAAATTAAATGAAACCATCAAAATTAAAATGTCTTGGTCTAGCTCATGATCATCCATACGTGCAACGGTATTTATGTATAAATAAATCTAGAATTCAATTCTTTAATTGTTCTTGTTTAAGATAAATCACGCTCAAATCAATTAATTATCATCTTTAATTAATCAATCCTTTTAACTTAAAACCTTTTCTAAATTTTCCTTGAGATTCTAATCCATCATAATTTTGAACAAATAAATTCAATTAAAATTATATTTTTACATAACTTGTTCCTTGGAGGAAACCTCGTGAATTCATACTCATAACTACCTAATGAGTAGACTTGAACACTGCAGAGATGTTAAATTAAACATATATATATAACACCTATCAGGTTTTGTGCCTCATATTTATGCCTGCACGATGGTATAAGTCTCAAGGGTTTATATAATATAATAATAAATATGCATAAATATGCATAATTTGTATGAGTACATGATGTGTAGTTAGAACTGGACAGTGTGTACTATTGTTCACCATCCATCCAAAGTACATGCCTGGGGAAACAACATGTGAGTGTTCTTCTGAAATCTTTGGAGTATATGGAATGTCCAGTGGGCCACACACCGTGTAGTTCCTCATTACATGGTCTCCATCTGGGAAAGCCGTGTATGGGGTACACAGTCCAAACCAAACCCGAAGGGACTACACGCTGTCTCTAGTGGACTACATGGTGTCTAATCCGGAAACCGTGTGCCAACTGTTCCTGGTCAACCCACGGAGTCATTTATGACTTTTAAAGACTCTAACACATGACTTGGTTTGGTGAACTATTATGATTCATTGAATCTTGACTATATAGCGTGTACTGTCAAATACATGCCATGTGTTCTGGTGTTGTACAGCCAGGAATCTTTGGCCCCTCTGGATGATATCCTCTATTTTATTTTAATCAAAATTAAAAGAAAAGATCATTTCTTCAAAGTGAACGAGAAACAAAAGAGGAGGAATAGATCTTGAGATTCAGATTTTCAAAACAATTAACTTGAATTGAAACAATTAAATTATTAAATGTGTATATCATCAAAAAAATATTCAAATAATTATAAAGTATGATGTAACTTCTATGATACCACTTGAAGGTTCCAGGCGCAGTGGAGGCATGGTTGGGGAAAGACCAGACCCAACTTTTATTTTTACCATGATCAAAGATTATTTAGGGATCAATACGATGATAAACACTAGTCTCCATAGAATATAATCAATGATTTAGATAAAGAATAAGAGGACCGAAACCTTTAGAAAGGATCTTGGAAATCATGTTTACAATTAATTTAATTAATTTCATAAAGAAAATAATGCATAGATCTTTGGTATTTTCTTCAGTGATGATGTTGATCATTCAGAGTTACCCTTCTGGATTATCTTGTTGAGCTTGCAAGGATCCAAACTAGAATCCCTCTAGTAGTAATCCAAACGTGATTCAATGGCCTCCAATCGACACCGCTCATTCTCCGGGTGTTAGAGAAGTGAAGCAAGTGTCTTGTGTCGATCATTCTTGATCACTTGTTATTTGGTCTTGAAGAACGTCTCTCATTCTTGAGAGGGGAGAGAAGAGGATTTGGGAGAGAAATTGTTTGGATCAAGAATTCTCAATTCACCAGGAGTGTGGTGTGGTGTATGGCACAATAGGCATACTTTCCTATTTATATTCATGGAATTTAAGTTACAATATTTAATTGAAAAACAAAAATTAAATACATTCATGAACATAGAGAAACCCCATGCTCATAATAATAATACCACGTCACTATTTATGGTGTCCCAACATGTGCAAAATAGAATTATAAATAAAATTACACATCACAAAATAATAGCAGCATTGTTATTATTTTAACTTGTCCCAACTATTTAAATAATTATTTACCATTTTTCAAATAATTATCTTACTACTAGAGTAGCTTTGGTATGTTCAAACTCAACATACATTTATTAAACACTAGAATAAATAAATAAATATTTTATTTACAATGTAATAAATAAATATTTATTAAATGTTCAATAAAATAAATAAATATAATTTATTTAATTTATGAGATCATTTTAACTTGAATAAAATTATTCCACAGTCTTTCGAATAATATTTATTTCATTAATTAAATTCAAATAGAATTTAACCGAGACAACCAAAAAACACTAAGTGCGTGACCCTCTAGGATTATTTCTCATTGGCATTAGGTGGGCTTGCCTAAAGTCCAAGAGTACTATCTAGAGACAGGTGAAGGCACCCAAGATAAACAACATAAAGTCACAACAACAACATGCACATACGAACACTCACTATGTAATATAATTCCTTTGTCACAATATCTCATCAAGCATGTTTCCTGATAGTGTCATCAACTTTTAGGCTTGATATTTCATTCTTTGACTATCTGAAATAAAATCTTCATTACACCATGGCCATGAAATTTCACATAATGGTTCTATTTCAATCAAAGGGTCAAGATATCAACTTCCATAAATAAAATGGAAAAATATTTCCTCGACTTATCCATTAACAACATGCCACTCGTGATGTACCCAACATACCCTGCATCCTGACAACTGTCTGCCTGACAGTTTTTGTCAGTAAATAAAAGTGCATGAGTCATGAAATGTATTAATGATAATATTAATGTCTAAGGATCATTACACATTCTCACAGATAGAAATATCTGATGACAGAATAACATGTGAAATTTCTACTAGTGGGTCATTTTTAATAATCTCCTCTCTTAGAGATCACCAAGTGATGACTTTATGAGAGGAAGTCTCATCAACTTACGAGCACTCGCACCCGAAGATCTGGATTCTATGTGTCCCATCATAGTATGTCAACCAACCGCAGAACTATATTTAATAATATTGTAATATAATTTCATGGTTCTCATCATAGCAGACACTTCCATGACCTTATCAATACAAAAAATACTCTAGGACATTATTACATCATAGTCATGCAGAAAAACGAAAAATATGTAATAATACATTAAATATACATGTAATCAGAGTAAAACCAGTTGGTTCAAGGACACCAACTCTTACAGTTAATACCTCCTTGTATAAATAACTTTTTGTAGATACTAACATTAATTTTTTCATCTTGTATAACAATAACTACAATATATTTTGATGAAGTACCTCACACTGAATCATTTTTAGGAGAAGGTACTAGACATTCATAGTGACAATGGTTCGGGTCTAAAATCACTACCAACATTGGATAGATAATGTAACCTCCAATTATATGAATTATAGATCATTGAGCTTCAATAACCTTGGTAACCATAAGGTAATTACTGGCCCTTTTTAACATTAGGATTATCTCAAGGAACTGATATGAAGAATCTTACAACTTGAGAATAGGATGATACACTTACAGATTGAATAAATCCAACCTCATTCATCCTTGACTGATGATTCAAGAATGAATTATTAAAAACATTACAAAAATATCTACCCTACATACTAAAGGTCAATATTGGAATTAATTATTAATTATTCGTGTTTTTTTGAGTCTTTCCAATCCCTTTATCTTTTATAATATTTATTGACAATGCCTATTTCTTATATAAACCTATCCACCCACTCTATGATTTGTAAGAGATTAATTTACTTTGAGACAAAGATGTTCTAGATTTGGGTAGAACACATCCAAAAAAGTTTTTAGAGCATGTAGAACCCTAAGATACCTTCCCAAAAAAATGATATTCATTATGAATCATTTTACAGGGTTCTTCGTAACTTTGGTTTCAATTATTCTAAGAACCAAACTCCAGAATCCCAAATAAACTAGGGATAAATTTTTTTGACCAAGTATTGGACCATAGACCTTTATAATACCAACCCCTCACTCTACCTACTAGGTTGAAAGATTATTGAAAATTATTATTATTATGATGATAATGATGATGATAATGATGATGATGACAATGATTATAATAATAATATAAATAATATAAATAATAAATTATATTATCGATAATAAAATGTGGTTTCATTATTTACCCCACTACAAGACTCTCCATCCCTAAAAAGTTATAGGATCCTTTATTCATCAAAATTATTTTCAAATTGATATATGATATTTTATTAGCATTCTAATTATTTCCCATAAACATGAACATGTTTTTTTAATACTAAAACCAGTGGAATACTCCTCTATCTTAATAATTTCATTTTATAGTAAATGATACTGATAAGTTTCCTTATAAAATTATATAAGTCTTTAAGTCAATTGTATACTTATTGATAAAATGTAAAGGGACTAGTTGATACTTACTCAATTATAAAAAAATAAAATACTAAAATTATAATTGTATCAAAGTTGAAACCTTAAACAATAAACCATTTCTCTAATCTACACATAAATTTTAAAATTCTATACATATCAAGGTTCTAAAAATATTAAATTACTAGTTAGTGATTTTCTAATAAATGAAAAACTCATATAGAAATTGATATCTAAATTAAAATTTAAAAATTCATTAAAACTTATCTTTAAACTATTTCTATTAAATATGATCTACCACTATCCACATTTTGATTAGTAAAATAATATTAGTCATATATTTCATCAAATGTGTCCCAAAAATATCTTTTCTTACAAATATAATCCAACATAATGGAGATCAAAATAACATACCACATGATAATATAAATATATTTATGTGATTTAAATTTTGATAATTGTTAATATATACAAATTAAACCAAAATTATGTGATCCTAAAATAATATACTAATGTTAAAAACACATACTTAAAGTGTTTCCTTAAAAACTAATGTGGTTCTCTTGAACGATACATTAGTTTAAGGATGATAAGTTATAATAAAAATTGACAACATACCAATATAACTCTAAATTCATATATAAAAATTCTAAAGTAAATCATGGATCTTGAAATGAAATAATCTGTATAAGAACTCCTTAATGTCAAACATCCCAGTAATCTAAGTTAATGGTATTTATAATGAGTATAAAATAGGAAAAGATGGTTAATAAACACAAAAACACCATATTATTATAATTATAATGAGATTATATTAGTTGAATAATTAAAAAAATAAAAAGATATATTCTCTTATTCCCAAACTGGTATTATAAAAGGCTATAAAAAATCCAAAAGTCACATGTGTTTAAATTTCATTTATTGAAAATCCAATCATCGTGGGAAAAAATAATCATGTTATTATTTATTATATACCACAATAATTGATGTTTAATATTATGATACATTTTATATTCTCTAAAATTAATGAATCAACTCAAGTGTTGGAAGAATTTAATAACAACCACTATTATATTATATTGTTATTATTAATGAAAAATTATAAAAAAAATTTAAAGAATTATTTTATTTGTTTCATATGATTTTATATGAAATAAACTTAAATATAATTGAATTTCTCATTTTACTGTTTTACATTTATTTTTTAAATATGAATTTTACTACTTAATTTGATTATTTTTTCGCATAATTATTATAACATATTCAAACACTTTTTTCACACATTAATATATTAATTTTTCTTTGTATAATTTGTTTTAATATTTAAATTATATTTTAATTTTTCTTTTTTTAATATATATCTTTATTTAGCCATGTATATGTCAAATAATTTAATTCATTTAATCTTATTTAGGTTGACTAACATATTTATTTAATTTAATTTAGGTAGATTACTAGGATGACCAATGGTAATTGTTAGAAATCCCAATTGGATGAGTTGGATTTTTTTTAAAACAAGGAGTAAATAATTGAAAATGAGGTTGATAACCATATAGATGGGAAAATAAGGTTGAAGGAATATTAGAGTTGGTAGAAAAACACCATGCCTTATCACAAGGAATGTTTTTTTAGTCTAATAAATATAGGAATGTACATGTATTAGAGGATTCCCTGGTGAATCTAGAGAAGAAATCTTGAGAATCCCACACCTGTCACACAAGGCATGGTGAGAAGAAGAGGCCCAAAATGGGAAGATAGATATGGACCATACTTGTTGTGGTCCCCATGCTGAACACTTGGTTCAATTTTTCAATATGAATTAGTAAAAAATTGGAATAATTGAAATCATGGAATGTTTGTTTCATTTCTTGGAATTTGTTAAGGGAAAACGGGCTTGACACTAGAAGTGGAGAAAGCAACTGTTTTTGTGATATCTACAAGTGTGAAATTGTTTTGTCTGAAAGGGAATTTTTGTCACTAAAAGTAGTCATGGTTGATAGGTGAAGTAGTAATCCAAAACTTACAGATCAAGAAGACAAAACTCATGGTCATTAGTGTTTTTTTGTAAAATTACCAATGATTTTGAAATAGGATGTGGTGGAAGAAATTTTGGGATTTGGCCTCTGGAGCTTCTCTAAATTGATTATGGAGATTCTAGAAATGATATTGAATGATTCTAAAGTTAATGGATTTATTTTAATGTGATTATTCAAGAATATTTATGATTTTTATTCAACATTACATTTATTTTAATAATTTTGTAATAATGTGGAATTATTCAATGATGTAAAAATAGAGATAAATTCATTAGAGAAGTTATGTTGTAGTATTAATGGATTGAATTCAAAAGGATTTTATGAGGAGTTAATGTGTGGTTTATAGATCCCATTATGACGCTAAAATATATCCATTTTCTAGGTTAATTACCATTTTATTTGAAGAAGAGAGACCAACTAGAATATATATATAGAATACACACTAAGATAGAATATAAAAATCTGAGAATACTTTGTGAATTTCATAAGAGACCGACTCCTAGAATATGAGTTTACAAATAGGATAACACATGAAGTAGATATTGTGAAGTAGAATAAATAAATAAATTGAGGAAGACTAGCTCACTAAGATTAGTACAAATTTTGAGACCAATGATTTGAGTGTTGACATCCGTAGTTTATTTTCATAAAGAATATGTATATATAAAAATCCATTGATCAATCTATTCTTAAAGGAAGATATTGAAAATGTTAATTTTTTAATGAGTTGAATTGATCACTATGGTTTTTTGTTTATTTTTGTATTATATCTTACATAGATATTGTATATTGTAGTGGATTATAGAGTACTGGGTAGACACTATGATGAATCTATGTTATATATATGTTGTTTGTAAAGTATTGGATCAATCCATGTTTTGAGGACTAACAAAAATATAAAGAAGTATGAATGGGTTAAAAACCTTGTAAATATCATGTGATATCTATTTTATTTTTTCATATAATGAAAGGTTGATAGATTATAATGAGTGGATAAAAAACCTTAACTGATTCAAGAGGATGAGTTTCAAAAGGATTAACTCATAAAAGTGGATGAGGATCCCTGATTCAACCCTTCTCCTCTCTGTGATCGATAAATTTCCTAACAAGTGGTTTCAAAGGAGGCCATCACTAAATATCCAAGATAGGATTTTGAGAAATGGATAATCACAACTCTATTAATAGATGATCAGTTCTAATATTTTATGAAAAAATAACTATAGTTTGAGGAATATAAATCTTCCATACCTCATTTCTCTTGACATGGAGGTATGCGATGCTGATATAATTTTTTCCCACATTTTCATAACAACTATCATATAAACCATGTTAAAAAATTATATTTGGTGATCGGTGGAAAGGTAAAGAATCATATTTTGATGTATTTTTTAGATAAGGTCTACACCAAGGTTATGGTCTTAGAACATAAGAAATATATGAGATAAATTTAAAAGAATATATAAAAGAAATGTCAAAGTTAAGGAATAAACGATTAAAATTCTAAGGAGAATATTTTAGGATGTTAATATGGATAATGATGAGGATGTTGATATAAATTTCACTTAGGAGAATGAAAATTTATAAATATCCACTAATTTATTTATAAATATGGAGACTCCACTATTGTGAAGAATCTTTTGAGTAACTTTCTAGTCCGGTTTAATCCCAATGTATTGGCTTTGGAAGATTGAGAAATTTTCTCATTGGATGAGCTATAAAATATTATTATTGAATATGAAATGAAAAAGGAACCAAATTTGACAATAATAGATAGTGAAGAATCTATTTTTAAATCTATGAGAAAAGGGAAGGGTAAATAAGTTAAAGGATTTAGTGATTTAGTTTATGATGAAGGTCTTAATCAGACCATGTCCCTTTTAGAAAATATATTCATAAAGGTAAAATTGAAGGTAATAGTAATCAATTTAATAAATGTTTTATTTAAAAGGATATTGGTAATATTGAAATTGTTTTCCCAAAGAACATGTTTGATGAATATATATCATATGAGGAAGAATAAATCCATTATAGGAGGAAAGTGGGGAAGAAATTTGAGAAATCTATCACCAAAAGAATATGATTTGTTTGAAAAGATGATGGTTTATCCATAAATTATGACAATGAAGTCACACTCTTTTCTTATATGTATAAAAGATTACATATGTTAAGAAGTTATGTTGATGTATAAGAGAGAATTAAACTATAGTATGAACTTAATGTTAATTTTGAATATTGTCTTATGTAGATTTCAAAACTAAAGAAATAAATTAAAAATATAGATAAGGAGAACCAGACAATGGATACCCAAATGAGAGTGTTTAGTAATACTAGAAAAGGAGTTATTAATGAATTAAATTAAGATTTTATAAAAAGGGATTCCATACATGAAGATGAAATCAAGAAATAGAATGTCAATATTACTAAATAAGAAAAGATAACGTCTGATCTTGAAGAAAAGTTGAATTCTATTGATGAAACAATATTTGAGACACAATTTATTTGTGATAAAATTCAATAAAAGATGAATTTAGATAGATATGATTTTAAAAAATCTATTAAAGTTATAGGAGAATCATCTCATGATGGTGAAGAGAGATTATTTAAGGAACAAGGTAAGAATACAACCTTTCAGCCTATACGTAGAACTTTTTTTCTAATGGTGTTGTGGCTCAAAGTGAATCTAATAAGATTAATAGGAAAACCTCTACACTAGAGAAATAAAATAAGGTCTTAATAAAAGAAAAATTCTTTTAAAAACAAGGGTCAAATAGGACAACATCAATTCCATTATTAATAAATACGGAATCATTCATGTAATTTTTAATTCAAGTGATATTTTTAGTATTTTTAATGGTATGGTCCCAAAGACTATTCATGTTTGTAAAATGTATATTTTATTGGAAAGATGAAATAATTCAAGGGGATTTTTGGTGAGTATAATAGGTTGGAAAATTTGAGAAATATGGTTGTATAAATAAAATAAAAAGAGGTACATGGAAACAGATTCACAGCTGATAAGTTGAATAAGTGCACAAGATGTGAAAAAATTGGCAAGTTTCAAAGACACTTCAATCACAAGTATGTGTTGATGTTATGATTACTGAGGAAAAAATTAATATCACACAAATATGAAGTTGATTTTATAAGGAAATAATGGCCTCGATTGAGAGGAATCTATCATCCTAAGGGCTTACCGTTAGGCAAAAAAGTTCCCCACTTATTCCCTTAATCAATTGTATATCTTGTTATAAAATATAGGGTATTGAAGGATTAGTTTGAGGATATCATTTCTAGAAAAAAATAGGAAGTTTTATTCATTGAGAACCTCTATATGATAAAGATTATAGGATTGAATCCATTAAGAGGGATCCAAATTGAGGATCAAGTTGTCAAATCTATAATTTTTGGACGACTTCATGAAATCTATAAATAATGTATGAGAATCACAATTTCACTATATATTATAAATTTTTTGACATATTTAACTAGTGGAATTATTGGTTGATGAAATATGAGAGAAAAGGAGAGCTAAATTTCTTACATTTGAATCTTTTTTATGGTGTGTGAAGATATGTTCATGATGTTAATGTGAAATTTGTATCTCAATGATGAGAAATATTAAGTCTTTCTAAGAATGGCATCACATGATGTGTTTTGGATATCATAGATAACCTTAGTTATATCTCTCTTATTTTCTACACTAGGTTATCCTATGTAAACCTATAGTGTATTATTCAAATAATATTTTCTAAGGACAATGTGATATCATACCTCAATTTGGTGTATCGAAGTGGAGGAGAATATTTTTCATAAGAAAAGGTAAATAAGTCCACCTTCCTTAACCATTTAATTTCATTATCAATAAGAGGGTTTTGTATTTTAGTAAATTAATAATATGAATATAAAATGAAAAGGAGAATATTGTTAGAAATCCTAATGGATTTAGTAGGATTTGTTGAAAATAAGGAGTAAAACTTTGAATATGAGCTTGATAACCAAAGTGATGACCAATTAAGGATGAAGGAATCTTGGAAGAGGTATAAAAATACCTTGCCTTATCATAGGGCATGTTGTATTTAGATTTCCAAACATTGGAGAGTACACTACCTAGGGGAGGCCATTGTGAAGCTGAAGAATAATCCTTGAGAAGACCACACCTACTATATAAGGCATGGTGAGAAGAATAGGCCCAAGATGTGTAGATTGGTAGGTACCAATCCCAAGGTAGTCCCCATGGTGAACACTTGGTCCAAATGTGCAGCATGACGTAGTTGGAAATGGTTATAATGGAAGTCATGGTATGGGTGTTGTATTTCCAAGAGTTTGAGAAGGGAAAATCGGACTAACCATGTCTGTAAAGAAATCCATGGAACTCGTGATGTCTATCAGTACGAAATAGTGATATCCAAAATAATAATTTCTGCTCTGATGGAGGTTTTCGTAAATAGGTGAATTGAAAAGTCAAAATATTTCTCACATGAGGAGACAAAAGCTATGGTATTCAGTGTGTTAAAGTAAAAATGACCAAGGATTATTCTTCCGGCCATGGTGAAAGCCATGTCAGGATATGATGCATAGAACATAAATGAATTTATTATGGTGATGCTTGGAATAATCTGAAATGATTCCATAATCAATGACTTATATTTTAGTCCATTATTCAAGAATATTTTAGAGGCATATGTTTAGTTAACTTTAGTGAAATAAATGTTCAATTATTCTAAATTAAATGAAGTGGAAAAAATACCATAGAGTAGTTATGTTGTAGTAGTTAAGGAGGAAATTTGTGTCAAAGTTATTGATGTGTTAATGGGTAGTGTATGGATCTCGTTATGATGATGAAATGTGTCCATTTACCTGGAACATGACCATTATATTTTAATAAGGGAGATTATATAAAATGCGTATAGAGAATTTAGAACAAGAGGAAAAATACATAGATGAGAATAATTTGTGTATTTTATGATAGATTGAATCCTAGAAAATGAGTTGTTGAAGTGGAGCATGCATGAAGTAGAGCTCATGAGGCTGTAAAACTAAATCAATTAAGGAAGACCACATCACATAGATTCTAGGGGATGTTTCAAGAACAAAAATTTGAATATCAATATTATTTTTTGGTTTTATTAAAGAAGGAGTACACATATTTATTTGTCGAACCTATTGTTAATGGAGGAAGGTCACCAAAAGGTGAATTGATCATAAAGGTGATATGATCAGTGGAGTGTTTTTGTTTCTTTTTGGATAATATCTTGTAAATATGTTGTACCTTCTAAGGGATTATAGAAGTAGTGTGTGGACACATTAAAGAATATGTGTAGTAAAGAAAATATTTGCGATGTAGTGGATGAATCTATTTGGGAGGGGGAGGGGAGGGGGTGGACTAAATAACATAGAAAAGAGTAGGCATGGGTTTCAAACCTAATAAATATAATCTCCCATTCATTTTAACATATGAGTAAGGTTTTCAAGATTTTATTGAGTGTATATTGAACCTTTAGTGTTTAAATAGGTTGAGTTTCAAAGGGTGTAACTCAAAAGTGATTGAGTAGGACTTAGAGCATCATTAGTGATGTTGGGTGATGTTTTTGGAGAAACAATTGATGCTTCTCTTCCATAATAGGTTTAAACCTATAGATAACTTCTATATTTCATGAAACCACCTCTAAATAATCATTTCACTTTACATAGTTCATAAAAATTACTAGTTTTCATGATTGGATGGATGGGTATTTTACAAACATTTCAATCGTGTTTGGTTGAATGGTGTTTCAAAAAAATTAAAATTCTTTCATGATTAGTTTTCTAGTTTTTAATGAAATTATCTCTTACCTATTTAAGGGTTACTAAATATGTTTTTATTATGATTCAATCTTGTTTTTATTATCATTCCCCCTCTTTTAGGGCCCGTGCAATGACTTCCCCAAGCCCACCTTCTATAGGCCAGGGGTAGGTGACCAGCACTAGAAAGGTATATCCCAAAAAGGGAAGGCATTACCTTTAAACCTGTACACATACAAATAGGGAACACTATGAACAAGAAAAACACAACGGTAGAATAATTCTATAACAACAAATAAAAACCACCATTTATTTTAAAAGTAAGTACCGAATGTAAAGGAGCTAGAATACAATCCCAACTAAAATGGAAGTACAATAAAAAGTAAAAATAGCTCACGAGGTCATTCTCCAAGAATCCTACCTGAAGGGCGGGTACATCTCATCACTATGGATCTCCACATCAACTAGTCACCTCCATGTACCATCTTTTAATCATCTATGAGCACCGTCTAACCCCATCTCTGCAAGACTTACTCAAGTTGTTCGTCATCTGCACAAGACACAACAAGGTGCAGGAGAGGCCCGTGCATGGGTGAGTATAAAAATACTTAGTAGGGACCCCAAGACCCCCAAAGGTCTCTCAGAATTATACAATGGAAAAACCACAAAGAATGATATCAATCACAAATCACAAAGAAAAATACAACTCACACCAGGTATATAACTTAAGTAAATAAGTACAGTTAATTAGTCGTAAAGCTAGATCATATTATTCTATTATGAGGCTCTGCTACCGACCCACACAAGATTTGACCCGTACAGGATGTCTATGTAGTGACACACACAGAATCGTTGACCACTGACCTACACAAGATCTGACCCACACTAGATCGGTATGCACTGACCCACACAGGATCGTTGAGCACTGACCCACATAGGATGTAACCCACTCATGATCAGTATGCGCTGACCCAGAAAGTATTGTTGGGAGTTGACCCACAAAGGATCTGACCCACAGATGATCGATAGGTACTAACCCCCAAAAGATCACCCTTTATTCTCTACCTCACTACCAGCCACTAGATTCCTCACAAAGCACACTTGATTCCGGGAGGATCATCTCCTCAAACTATCAGTCATATTTCAACAGACACAAAGTCCCACAAAGATGTAACTCAATGAAACACCATGTCCTAAGGGTTCTAACGCCACATAAGGGTTCTTACTTTCTCCAAAACTCATGTGGATTATCTCAAAAGGACTGCATTATCTTAAGGGTTCTGGCACCATAGACGATCTGGAAAACATATGTCTGGTTTAAGAGATACACCTATTTAATCGTAATTGGGAAGAAAAGCGTCTAGGTTCGGTCTGACCCGGTTAGACCGAACCGACTCGACCAGCTGGGCCATGTCCGTAGGGGATGAGCTCAGACCAGTTCGGTTGGGTCAGGTCTGGCCCGCTGGCTGTGGGCTAGGCCCACTAGTTCAGCCTAGCTCACCTAGTTGGGTGCGGTCTGCTAGGTTGCGGAACTGCCCGGCCCGCTGGCCAGGCGCGGGGGATCTACCCCCCTCTCGAACGGCTGATCAGTTCGAGTCTTCAATACAATGGAGCCTAATGGCACTGCACCACCTGAATGGTCCATGTGGACCAGCCTTCTGCGGGACCCATGTATCGTGGGTCCGCCCTCTGTCGAGGCTCGAAGCAGCGGCCTTCTTTCATGGCGTGTCGCCGCAGCGCGCCGCCCGGCTCCAACGTGGTAGGAAAAGTCCGGTCACCACTGCCTCCAGTTTCCAACACCGTTGTGCCAGTGGTGCATCCATGAGCCACCTGTGAAGCTCTAGTGGTCTGATTTCTTTCTTGTCTGCACCTACGGGCTTCCCGGGACTACGCCTACACTGCACAACCCGATGTTTTGCCTTTCCACCATATTTCTCAGTCTCCCACGAAGAACTCCACCATCCCAAGATTGGAGGAGGTTCCATGCCTTTTTTGGCTTGTCCCTCGCCCTCCGTAATAGTGTTATAACATGGGAAGGATTATTTAATCATAAACATTCATACAAAGAAACCCTGCATCATCCTCCTACATTAATGAACAAAATGTGGATCAACACATTGGACGGTTGATCCGTGTTTTTCATAATATTCAAGAATGGGGAAAATAGGAATTAGGCACATAACCCCCAACCTCGAATATGTTGGTAGACAATGTGGATGAGGAAGACATGACCATGTTCAAAGCATGTTCATTAGCAATCATCATTATCCGCTTCAAATCCTATAAGGCATTGAAGCTCCATTCTATGTTGGAGGAAATCATCCCTGGCACTTCTTCAAAGGTTCCTCTCGTGAGTTCACAAGAACCATGACCAAGATTTGTTTAAATAGATATGAGGAACAAACCACATTTCATAACATTAATGAAGTTCATTAATGAACCACATCTAGTGTTCCATTAAAACAACCAACATCGAGGTTAGAGAACCCAAGGGTAAAGTCATTGAATGACCTATTAACTCCGTGGTTCTGCCACGCCACTCAATGGTTAATAAAAGATAAAATAACTCATTGAGTTATTTATTTATTTGTAATGTCCAAAAAATTAACGTTTTCATCTGACCCTTGCCGGTCAAAGTTAATCTCCCTTTAAGAGAATACTGATACTGTGAATTAAATGGTGCTCTCATATTTTCAATCATAGAACCTGTTCAAAAGATAGAAATCAGTGCTCATACGTTTATTGAATGAACTTTAAAAAAATTCAAAAATTAATAACAGTCACCCTCGACCTGTGGTGGTCGAGGTTAGGCTCTGCCTAAGGGGAAAAATCCCTCATGTGCTCAATGGTACTCTCATATTTCCTATATGACTTACTGTTTAGGAGTTAAATAATTTAACATTAAAATAATTTTTACTTAATTATTTTAGGTACAGCCAAAAACTAACTTCCACTGTTGGTCTGTGTTGGCCAATGTTAGGATCTACGTAAAGAAAGCATACCCTCACGAGGAAAGCGGTTTTTTTATATTTTTAATCTGAGTCACCGTTTGTGAGTTATAAGCATTTGAAAAATAAAAAAAATTATTTAATTATTTTATTTACGGTTATGCCATTTTTGGGTTTTCTCACTAGAGGATTGAGCCGACTAAAATTAAGTCTCTCTTAGGGTAAACCCACTATCTTGAACACAATGGTTCCCTAGTATTTCTTATTTGGTCACCCATTTAATAGTTATTCCACTTTTTTTAGGAAAACCACTCACGCAAGCTATTTAAATCTTAACATTTTTTATGGATAATTCGGAACTCCGATCCTCGGAATCATGTGCCTTAAAATTTCACAGTCTCCAAATAATTCCATATAATTAAAAAATTATAAGAAAATTCCGGGACATTACATTATCCCCACCTTAGGTCTTTACGTCCCAAAAAGCCAAAACAAAGGAAAATCAAACAAATGAGGGAACTGAGCATGAATCTGAGCCTCCCGCTCCCATGTGTTCTCCTGGAGGTTCCTGTGCTACCCCGAAACTCACACCAGAGGGATCGATCTTCCTAGGACTCTCTCCTGTTGATCCTCTATCTCCACTGGGAACTCCGTAAAATTCACCCCATCATCAAAGTCCAACTCTCCATTGTCGATAACGTTTGATGGATCATGCAAACATATTCTCAGATGTGATACATGAAAATAATTATGCACCTGGTGAATCTATGGAGGAAGAATAAGGTGGTACTCCACCCCACCAACTCTGCTGATAATATGGAAAGGTCTGATGAATCTTAGAGAAAGCTTTCTTCCCAGGCCAAATCTCCACAATCCTCATCAGGGTGAGACCCATAGGAAGACGTGGTCTCCCTCTTTGAACTCTAAGGGCCTCCATATCCTGTCTGTAGAAGACATCTGCTTGCTATGTATAGTCTTCAACCTCTCCTGGAAGATCTACACCTTTTAAGTGGTGGCCTGTATGAACTCTGGACCCATAAGTACTAAATCCCCAGGGTTTTTCCAGCATAGAGGTGATCTGCATGGTCGCCTATACAAGGACTCAAATGGTGTCATGCCGATGGTGGACTGATAACGGTTGTTCTATGCGAACTCTACCATTGGTAGGTGATCCTCCCAACTGTGACCAAAATCCAGAACACAAGTAGGAAGCAAGTCCTCCAAGGTCTGTATGGTCTACTCCGTCGGACCATCAGTCTGGGGCTAAAAGCTATGCTCATGCGTGATGGAACCTGAGGCCCAGATTTCACTTGAAGACAAGTGAGGAATCATGATACGAAATATGCCACCCCTTTCATAATCCCTGACCACTAGTACTAATGTTGGAGGTCCTAGTACATCCTTCCCACTCCCGGATGTACCGCCAAAGGGGATGTGTGGAACTCCCTCAATACCTTCTCCCATAGCGTCACATGTACCATGGTGCTTCCTCTAAAAAGGATGACATTCTCCCCACATTTAGAAAATCCTTCAGGAGAATATCTTGAGGATATTTGAGCACGTCAAGTCTCGCAGTCTACGTCCCCAAGCTGTGCCTCCAGAACTAACTGAAGGAGTGGAGGAGTGACAGTCATAGACTGGAGGTAAGCTGATCTATCTCTATCCATGAAGGATATCTATAATGCGGCGAGATGTTCTATCACCTCACTCAGAAACTGCAGTCCAAACCTCCCGTTGAGCATGTTTTCTACCACGTCCCCCTTCCCCAGATTATAGACTATCTCAAAGTCATAGTCTTGGTGGAACTCTAACCGTCGCCGTTGTCTCAACTTCTAAAAATCCCATGGGCACCTTTCCATCCATGTGAACGGCTACCCATTTTAAATTATTGCTATTCCATTGACCCTTGGGTAGTGGGTACTCATTCTCCATGATCCTTTGGTTAATTTTCTAGTAATCCACACATAACCTCAAGAACTGGGTATTTCTAAGCCCTTCCATTGCAAGTCTCCCAACTATACTCTCAGCTCCTGGTGCTTCGTGGGATCCATCTGATATGCAGTTGTAGATATTGGTGCCATCCCTGGGTACAAGAAAATGAATAATTCCATCTCCCTGTAGGGATGTAATTATGGAAACATCTTTTAAAAATATGTTTCCACACTCTGCGACTACTTTTGGAAAAGGAAAACTAAAAACTCCTGCAGCCACAAGGGTAAGGATGGCCGACTCAAGAGAGATCGGTTGCACCCTTCTATGCATGCAATTAACCCGTTATTCCTGGGTTTCCGTTTCTTCCAACCAAGTTAATCCCCACTCCAACACTATAGATATACCACAAAAGTTTTTCTTAAAACAATAAATATGAGCATGAACTGTCGATGACCAATCCATACCCAAACTAATGTTGTAAGGCCTTGACACTGCCACCAAGAGGTTCCAACCAAAACTCTCACATCAAGGGTAGGATCACACCATCGGCATAAGGGTGATTATTGAGTCTCTTCCCATAGCTATATTCATACGTAAGAGTCAAGTCAGCAATTTAACCGAAAACTCTAGGCCTTGAACAAGATTTGTGATAAGAAAGAATGATTATAAATTATGTCTATTAATACAACAACAATTATTAGAAACAGACTGTACCTTGAATCATTCCTGGAGGACTTGGGTCACACTCCTTGATTTCATGCAGCTACTCCCTTCCCATGTCCTCCAGCTCCATGAGCCTGGTGGGGACCACATTGGGGTGGTGGTTATAACATGTCGAAATTTATACCACCTCACACAACTCTCCGGGCTCCTCTTCCATGTCTGCTACCCTACAGTTTCATTGGTCCTTATCACTTCCTATTCCCAAAACTTTTTACACACCCAAGTATCTAAGACTGGTGTCCATTTCTTACTAACATTCACTGTATGCATCTAATCATCCAATGAATTTTCAACCAAAGAGGTTCTCTCTAGCACCCTAACATAAGTAGGAATTCACAGAGTAATAGTGTTGGATTAGATGTCCCTAAACACGTATCAGTTGGAGGTCTGATCCTTGATACACTGGTCATATCATATTCATCGAGCACCTGGAATGGTCAGTACAGCTCGGTGAATACTAAATTGACAACATATCATCCTATTGAAACTGAAGAAGCTCTTGGAAAAAACCCCTTATCTTTTCATGGAAAGAGACCACCTTCTCTAAAGAAGGTTCTCAAGATCTGTCCACAGAAAAAGTCACCTTATCATAAGATAAGGTTAATATAAACCCTATCATTTCCCTACTGAGCCACATAGAATGGTCACTTCCAAGACAACCATCTGATCTAATGGTGCCCTAGTTAGATGGAAACTCAGTCACCACCTCAATCTAGTCCTTAGTCGCCTATGAGTTGGGCTCGCCTCGAAAACTGAGGGGTATATGTCACTAAAACTCTTGTAAAGCACTGATCCTATATATGTCCTCTACTGGAAATGCCGGTAGGAACTGCTAACCAACAAGCAGTTGTATCGCATGGACACCTCTTAAAGGTACCATCTCGGGCAACAGTCCTTGTACTGAAGCCTCATCACACTATGGACCATCCTCATGGTTAGACATTGGAATCCTAGTTGGTTGTTCACGTGGAGGCAACATAAAGGAGAATCAAGATGAACCATGGTAAATAAGTTATACCTGGTGAGATTACTCAAAAATAGATCAATAAAAAATAAAAAAAATATTTTAAAAACACATGCAAATAGTGTTTTCATGTTCCTAGTCGAAAAATAAAATTTAAAGCCTTGGGGTATGGATACATCAGCCGCCGCACCAACACTGAAATACATGTACTAAAATCCAAGCTCAAGACACTTAAAACTATTTCCCCCATTGAAAAATACATACAATTAGTTCTTATTATAGAACTGACCACCTCTGATACAACTTTGTAATGACCCGTCCTTCGGGGCCCATACCGTGACTACCCTAATCCCACCTTCCATAGTCCAGGGGCTGGTGACTAGCACCAAAAAGGTATATCCAAAAAAGAAAAGGCATTTACTTTAAACCTGTACCCACATAGATAGGGAACACTGCGCACAAGAAAAACACAATGGAAGAAGAATGTTACAACCACAACTAAAAACCACCACTGAGTGTAAAAGTATGTACTGAAAGTAAAGGGTCTAGAATACAATCTCAACTGAAATGGAAGTACAACAAAAAGTAAAAATAGATCCTGAGGTCATCCAATAAGGATACTACTTGAAGGGTAGGCACAAATCGTCATTGTGGCTCTCCACATCAACTGGTCACCTCCATGCACTGTCTGTCAATCGCCTCCGAGCACCATCTAGCCCTGACTACTCAAAACTCAGTCAAGCTGTAGGTCATCTGCCCAAGACACAACAACGTGCAGGTGAATCCAGTGCCGGGGTGAGTATAAGAATACTCAGTAGGGATCCCAAGATCCCCAATTGTCTTTCAGAATTACAAAAAGAAAAAACCAAAAAGCATGATCTCATTCACAAATCACAAAGAAAAAGAAAGCTCACACCAAGTATATAACTTAAGTATAGAAGTAAAGATGATTAGTCATAAATATAGATCATCTTATTCTCTCAAGTGGCTCTGTTGTTGTCCCATAAAATATCTAACCCACACATGATCGGTATGCACTGACCTATATAGGATCATTGAGCACTGACCCACATAGGATCAGTATCCGCTGACCCACACATGATCACTGAGTGCCGAACCACATAGGATCTGAAACACACATGATCGATATACGCTGACCCACACAGGATCGCTAAGCGCTGACCCACATAGGATCATAGAGCGCTGAACAACATAGGATCTGACCTACACAGGATCGATAGGTAATAACCCCCACAGTATCACCCTTAATTCTCCACCTCACAGTCAACCACTGGATTCCGCACAAAGCATGCTAAATTCTAGGAGGATCCGCTCCTCAAGCCATTGGTCATATTTTAATTGCAACAAATTCCCATGAAGAAGTAACCCAATGAATCTCCATGTCATAAGGTTTCCAACACATCTGACTTCCCATCAATTGGACTCCCAGTCTGTGAGTTATATTCATTTTTAGTCCCAAGGGCCCAATTGGATTCGGGGTTGATCCAACCTGACCATTCTCTAACTTTCTCTAAAAATAAAGTGGAGTGTCTCAAAAGGACTGCCCCATATTAAGGGTTCTAGCACCATAGATGGTCCATCAAATGGAATTCTGGTTTAAGTGATACACCCATTTAAGCATAACTGGGTTCGAAAAGGGTCTTGGTCTAGTCGAACCTGGTCGGACTGACCCGACCCGGTCAGAATGACCCAACCCGTCCCACTAGGCCTAGTCTAGAGGGTTGGGATAGGCCTAGTTTGGTTGGGCCTGGACAGACCAACTGGGTCGTGGGTTTGGCTTGGCCCACCCAGTTGGGCACGGTCTACTGGGCAGCGGAACTGCCCGTCTCGCTGGCCGAGCGTGGGGGATATGCTCCCCTCCCAAATAGGCAAGCCATTCAGGTCATAAATGTAGCAGTTTTGGATGGCACTACACCACCTGGTCAGTACGCATGGACTAGCCTTCTGCGGGACTCGCAGGTCGTGGGTCCTCCCTCCGCCGTTACTCGAAGTCTCAAACTTCTTCCACGGTATGCCGCCTGACTTCAACATGACCGAAAAAAGGCCAACCACCCCTTTTCCACCAAGGTGCCTTTAGTCGCCACTATGTTCTCACGGCCGACGGCAGCTATCTGCCGCCTCCTTTAGTTTCCGATGTCACTACTCTGGCGATGCTTTCATAGGCCACCAGTGAAGCTCTGGTGGTCCAGTTACTTTCTCGTCTACTCCTACAGGCCTCCCGGGATGGCGCCTACACTGAGTGGCCGGAAGTTTGACCTTGCCTCCATATTTCAGGGCCACCCACGAAGAACACCACCAACCTGAGATCGGTGGAGGGTACGAGCTTTGTTCAGATCATCCTGCTCCCTCTACATTGGCGTTATAATATGGGAAGAATAATTTAATCATAAAAACTCCCACAAAAAAACCTCGCATTATCCTCCCACCTTAAGGAAAAAAAATTAGATAAAACCATTGGATGGTTAATCCTTGTGTTTCACAATATTTCAGAATGGGGAAAAATGCAGAATTAAGCACATAACCTAAAACGACCCATACTTTACATACATGGTTATTACTTCAAAATTGAATCATAATTATCACAATATATAAAAAAACCATGAAAGGACCGTATAGGTATAGTGTCTTTAGAAACTGGGAAACATAAACAACTGGTTCATAAATTATCTACATTGTCTCCCATTTATTTCATCATATCTAGAGTCCCTTTTTGGAATATCCTAGTTAATATCCTTCTTCGTGACCTGGGGAAAAGAAAACATACAAAAGGGTGAGCTCAAATTCTCAGTAAGGGTAAAAAAAATAAATATCAAACATATCATATTTATAAGAACATAACATTTTGAAAATATTATCCTGCAAAATAGATCATAACATGGGATAAATCATAGAAGTGAAATGCAATTCCAATAATCATAACTTAAAACATGATGCTTTGTTTCATACACACATAATCATAGAAAATCATTTCTTAGTAGTCAAGACTCATTTCCAAGACTATCTTAGCAGACAAAGTCCTTTTCTGAACTGAGTTCACTCCTCGTTTTAGTCCTGTTACACTGAACCGGTTTAACCTGTCATTCCAACCATGTCTATCTCATGAGATATAAATCTTTAACCAATGCATTTGAGGGATATATACGTCCCACCCATCTCATAATGATACCATTCTTATGTGTGCCACAAAATCATAAACCATACATCATAGCATAACCCATGTAATAAAAATGGGATTCTTAAACATCATGTCATCATAACATAATCCATAAAAGGATATCGTAAAAATTATTCCATCATAACATAATCAAATCAATGTAAAAAATAGGGATATAAATAGAACCCTATATTATCTTATATGGAAAATAATTTTGATATACACTTTAACTCCATTATTGAGGAAAATATCATTTCTACTTCAATAACATTTTCCTTTCTCGACATGTCATATAATTTTGAACTAAAAGAAGTTGATTAAAAATAAACTTGAAAACATGTAATGGAAGCTTCATGGAAATAATGTTCTAAAAATCCATTCATGTCGTATAAGTTAAAAAAACATTCTTCCCGTACTTTGGCTGGAAAAGTAAAAAAGTACCTCGTACGAAAAACGACAAGAGATTCCTTTCATATCTTTTACTAAAAACTCACCATAAGGTAAAATTGGATTTAAACAATTGTAGGTGGATAGAAATAATATTACATATTGGGGAAACATGGATTTGGATGATAAATATTCCCTATTAAATTATGAAAACAATCTCGGATAAAAATGAGATTGTGAGATTTTCCCTTACCTTAGGTCTGATTTTCTTCATAAGTGTCCGAACCTCCTGTATAATGATTTAAATAATGTCATTGACTTATTCCAGAATCATAATTATTTTTATGATATCATATATGGTCATATTCTTAGCTTCTTATTAGTAATATTTCATTGCTACTTGTTATTCATGTGTTTATTTCTTTATGTTCATATATGTGTTTTGTAGAATAAATTCTTATTACTCTTTTTAGGTTATAGACACCTCCTTTCCTGAATGGTATTGTGTAATATATATCATATTTATTCATTCAATTAATTTATATAATCATTATGCAATGAGGATCATGTAGAACGAGTTGCATCACATCGTGGAGACGGTATTCCGTATGTACGCACGAGCGATGATATCGTTCCCATGATTGTGGAATTGTATTTGAGTGTATGTATACTATTTCAGAATCAATATAACTTTACAATAATCATATATAGTCATTATTAACACCATTATACCCATCCAAGTAAGGTGGTGGTGGAAAATAGATTACACCACGGCGTGGAGATGGTATTCTGTACGTACGCACGTACGGTGATTTCATTTTCTATATAATGGATAGATGGTGAAATAGAGTTTTTTAATACTTATAATAAAATATCAGTATATGAGTGATACTTATGTTATTACTTCGTAATGAAAAAAATAAAGAAGAAGAAGTAGAAGAAGAAATAAAGCTGAAAGAATTGGTAACGGACATTACCTCTTCTTTGAAGTGCCTCTTTGAGACCTCCTCTTAGGGCACTAAAATTGGTCTTTGAAGAAGACCAAGACCTCTAGGATGTTTCTAGGGAAGTGAGGATGTGAAATGGGCAGGGGTTGGCCGAGCGTGAAGGCTCAAATTTGTGTGAGGAGGAGAGGGAGGAGGTGCCCTTTTATAAGGGTGGAGAGGGGAACCTTTGGAAATATAAGAAATATTTGTTTATATTAAATCCAAAACCCACTTAAAAACATCCAAAATGACTCATATCTGAAGATTAGATGAGATAGGGTTGTATTCTCATCATCTAATAAAATATATACATGTTAGGAATTTATTTTAAACATCATCAACTTGATTTATCCTTATTTATCAATTTAATTTTATTTGTGGTAATAATAATCTGAATTTTAAATTATTATAAATAATAACATATGTGTTGTGAATTTTCCATAATTTGACCCTTTATGATATTTTTGACCATATAAATTTTAATTTATAATTTTTAAATATTTTTGTGATTTTTAAACAATTTTATAATATGTTATTTTTATAAAATAACAATAGTGTCAATTTTGACAAAATTCGTTTATTTGAATTTAAATAAAATATATACAGATGATATGTTCGAAATAAAAGCTTTAATAGATTCATAAAATTTCATATTTATCTATAAACTTAGAGGAGCAGATTAAATAGTTCATATAATATTTATTTTAATATTCTTAAAACCATTTATTTGATATTTTAATTAATAAATTAATTTCAACATTAATATTGTGTCATAATTAATGATAATTATTTAATCCTTAAAAATTCCAAATAAACTTATATGATGTAGATGATTGTATTAGCTTTCTGGATACTATTCATGTTTGAGGTTTCATTAAGATTATCACTAAATTAAAATTATTATACTTATAAGATTTAAGAAAGTGACATGTTGTCACTTTCTTCGGTTTTTAATAATAATTAAATTATTTTCATGGAAAAAAGTCTATTAAATGAATCTAATCCGACCCTTAGGTGATATGGGTCGACTTTGAGTTATCCAATAGGATTTTGGCAGGTGTTAGGGTAATTTTATAATCTTATATTTACCCTTAATTACCCGATTTACCTTTAACTAAGGTAAATAAAATTTACCGTAGTTACTATTCATAATGCCCAAAAATAAAAAGTAGAATATTAACAAAATTTGGACCCAGTGATTTCAAATATGGAATCCATTTTTCAAAATTCAAAACACATAATTTTCAGTAATTAATTTAAAATTAATCTTGCTATTAAGAAAATGGGTTTTAGAAGTTAAAACATTGCCAAAGATTGAAATGTTTTTACCTATGAATTCAATGTGAAATTAATGCTAATGACATATATTATATTAAATGTTAAAAATATATTCTATTTATATTTTAAAACCATTCAATATTATAATTTAACCAAATAAATTATCTCAATGAAAAAATTTGTTTTTAATTAAAAATTAGCGTATTTTTACTATTCATCAAAATATGAAAGTTATCAGAAAAATATCAAAGATTTATCCAAAGTAAATTTTTATATCCTGATTCCAAAGAAGAAAATTATTTTGTCAAATTGAACTTATAAACCTGTCAAAAACTAGATTTAATGTGGGTGCACCATCAAAAGGCGGCAAAACTGCATTTTTTTAAAAATACTTATTTTACCCGAAAAATTTATTTTGTTCTCTTACCATGTTCTAGAAAATGTGTAAGATGAATAATAATGTTATAAAATTAAAAATGTAGTTAATACTATTCATAATGGCTAGTTTATAATAATATATCGTTGTTTAGTGAAACTTGGTATTGCGTATTACACACACTATCGAGGAAGGTCGTGATTGCGTGTAATGCAAGCCAAGTCAGTATTGTGTGTTGTGAAAGATTCCTTTGGTGTTGTGTATAACATAAAAAAAATTTCTCATAAAATATCAGGATGTTACATTCTACCCCCCCTAAAATTAATTTTGCACTTGAAATTCGTCACTTCATTACAAACAGATGAGGATACCTCTCCCTCATCATATCCTCAAGTTCCCATGTAGCTTCTTCTAATTGGTGGTTCCTCCATTAAACTTTCACCAAGCGAGTGGTCTTGTTCCGTAGGACTTTTTCGTTGTGATCCAAAATCTTTATTGGCTGTTCTTTATAAGAAAGATCTTGCTCCAGCAGTACAAATTCTAAGATGAGTACATGTGAAGGATCAGGTATGTACTTTCTCAGGAGAGATACATGGAACACATTGTGAACTTGAGATAGATTCGGTGGAAGTGCCAATCGGTAAGCTACCTTCCCAACATGATCCAGAATTTCAAAAGGACCGATATATCTAGGGCTCAACTTTCCCTTCATTCCAAATATCATTACCCTCTTCCAGGGAGATATTCATAAGAACACTTTTTCACCCACTTCAAACTCTAGGTATTTTCTTCAGTTGTCGGCATAACTTTTCTGTCGACTCTGAGCTGCTCTTATGTGTTGTTGAATATATCTGACCTTTTCTATCATCTCATCAAAAAGATCAGGTCCTAATAGATTTCTTTCCATAACTTCATCCCAGCACGTTGGAGTTCTGCATTTCTTTCCATAGAGGGCTTCATAAGGAGCCATCTGAATACTGGAGTGAAAGCTATTATTATAAGAAAATTCCACCAAAGATAGATGTTGATCCCAACCACCTTTGAAATCCATAGATAAAGCTCTCAACATGTCTTCTAGATTTTGAATTTTCCTCTCAGACTGACCTTCTGTCTGAGGATGGTAAGTAGTGCTGAAACTCAACTCTGTATCTAGAGCTTGCTGAAGACTTCGCCAGAATTTCGAGGTAAACCTCAGATACCGATCAGATATATTGGAAAGTGGTACTCCATGAAATCTTACCACTTCCTTTACATATATCCTGGCAATATGATCAATATAAAACTCTTCTCTAATAGCAATGAAGTTTGTCGACTTCGTAAGATGATCAACTATAACCCAGATAGCATTATTGCCTTTGGATGTTTTAGGAATTCCAGTGAAAAATTCCATAGTGATGTTTTCAAATTTCCATTCTGGTATGGGTAATGGTTGTAACATCCCCTTAGAATTTTGTCTCTCAACATTAACTTGCAGACAAACCAAGCATCGAGAGACATATTCAGCAACATCTCTTTTCATTCCATCCCACCAGAAGTACTCTTTTAGGTCTCAATACATCATTGTACTTCCAGGATGAATAGAAAATGAATAAATATGAGCCTCATCCAGTAGCTCCTTCTTTAATTCTAGGATTGGAGGAACACACACCCGATTCCTGAACCTTATTATCCCATTAAAACCAAGTTTGAATTCAGGAACATTTCTCACCTTCTTTTGTAACTCTACATCTTATTTCTGTGCCTCTTTAATCTTCACGTGTATAGATGGTTGAACATTCATTTGAGAAAGATAATTTTTTACCTTTCCATTATAATTCCAATATCCATCCATTTTAAATCCATAAATATTGAATCTTTTGTGATCCTCATCATGGATAAGCTAGCATGGTCTTGTCGACTTAATGTGTGTACTTCCTTGTTTTCTTTCCTAGGGTGGTAATGAATTGAGCAGTCATAATCCTTAATCAGATCCAAACATCTTATTTGATGCATATTCAGCTTCTTTTGTGTGAAAATATACTTTAAAAGTTTTTGATCAGTATAAATATCACACCTTTCACCATAAAGGTAATGCCTCCAAATCGTTAATGAAAAGATTACCGTAGCTAACTCTAAATCATGAGTTGGGTAATTTTTCTCATGGATTTTCAACTATCGTGAGGCATAAGCTATCACCATATCATTTTTCATGAGAACACACCCCAGTCCCTTCTTGGATGCATCACTATAGATCACAAACCTTTCTCCACTGCAAGGTAGTGTGAGCACAGGTGCACTGGCTAACCTTATTTTTAGCTCTTTGAAATTCTCTTCACATTCCTTCATCCAAACAAACATAACTCCTTTCCGAGTCAACTTGGTGAGTGGGTTAGATAACCTTGAAAAATATTTCAAAAAATGTTGGTAATATCCAGCCAAACCAAGAAAACTTCGGATATCAGTTACTATTGTTGGTCTCGACCATCTTTCGATAACCTCTGTTTTTGCTGGATCCACAGATATCCCTTCTTTTGAGATTATGTGACCCAAAAATGCAGCTTCTTGAAGCAAAAATTCACACTTGGTAAATTTGGCATAAATCTTCTCCTTTCTTAGGGTCTTTAATACAATTCTCAAGTTATCTTCATGTTATTCCTTTATCTTTGAATAGACAAGAATATCATCTATATAGACTACCACAAACTGATAAAGATAGTCTCTAAAGACTCTATTCATCAGATCCATGAAGATAGCAGTGGCATTAGTAAGACCAAATGGCATCACTATAAATTCATAGTGTTCATACCTTGTATGGAAATCCGTCTTTGGTAAATCCTCCCTTTTGACCCTTAATTGATGATACCCTGAACGAAGATCAATCTTTGAAAAGTATTGAGCTCTGTGTAGTTGGTCAAATAGGTCATCAATGCGTGGGAGAGGATATTTGTTCTTGATAGTGATCTTGTTAAGTTCTCAGTAATCAATGCAGAGTCTCATTGATCCATCTTTCTTCTTAACAAACAGAACAGGTGCTCCCCAAGGTGACGCACTAGGGCATATGAATCATTTATCAAGATTCTCTTATAGTTTCTTCTTCAATTCCTACATCTCAATTGGGGCCATTCTATAAGGTGTCTTTGAAATAGGCAAAGCACTCGGTACGAGTTCTATTGAAAACTCAACTTCACAATTTTGTGGAAGACCCGACAATTCCTCCAGAAATACATCGCCAAACTCCCGTACAATGGTAATATTCTTAATTGTGAGCTTCTCACCAACCATTTGAGATAAATAACTTTCATTTAGTGGAATCAAGACCCATAATATGGAAGAAATTTCCACTGGAAGGTTATGTTCATCCTTGCATCGATAGACGATCATAGATTGATCTAGAATATGAAATGTGACTTCCCTTCTTTGGAAATTGATATGAGCTCCATATAAAGAAAGCCAATCCATGCCAAGAATCACATCAAATTCCAATATAGGAAGGAGAACAGGATTTTCAGGAAGCACTTTCCCAAAAACTTGAATCGGATAAGAATTGTAAACTTTTGATGCGACCGTTGTGCCATTAGGAGTTGTCACAGCCAAATCAACATCTAATTGTTGATGTAATACGACGATACCCTTAGAAAATTCTTCAGAAATAAAAGATTGGGTGGATCCAGAATCAAATAAAACATTTTCTACTTTAGAGTGGATGGAAAGTGTACCTCTCACCACTTCGTTTTCATACTCCACATCGCTGATAGTAATTGCATGTGACTTTCCTTTGTCTTTGGCTTTAAGAGTTTGTTGACGTCGATCATCATCATCAACCCTTGGATTTGGGCATTGATTGGAATAATGCCCCATCTCCTTGAACATGAAACATTGAAGTGTAATAGGTTCATTCTCTGTACCCCTTCTTTTGTTTGCATCATTAGACATCTTCTTCCCATTATTTCGACATTAAATTGCCCGATGACCTTCTTTTCCACACTTATAACATTTTCTTGTCCCCTTAAGAAAATTTCCTCCATAGTTCTTTCCACACTTTGAGCATAAGGGAAAACTCATCTTCATTTTAGTGTGGTATTTAGATTTTCCTTTGAATTCCATTTTCCTCTTCTTATCAAACCCATGTGACTGATGAGTTACACCAATCTCTATCTCAACCTTGAGAGCACATCGAGAAATTTCCTCGAATCTATTTAAGTACTTTAGGTCTAACGCCCTTCGAAGACTTGGTTTTAAGCCACTAAAGAATCGATCGATCTTACTCTCAGGTTGGATAATAATTCCGGAAGTGTACCTTGAAAGTCTTGTAAAATTTACATCGTAGGTACCAACAGATTCATCATCCTTTTGCTTTAGTTCAAGAAACTACTTCTCCATCTTTGTTCGAAGAATACGAGGGAAATACTTATTAAAAAATAAGTTCTTGAACTCTTCCCATTCCATGGAATCAATTTCATCCCTTTGCCTCATATTCTTAATAAGATTCCACCATTGATCAGTATCACCTTCCAAATGATACACTGCTAAGATGAATTTATCATGTTCAGAACATTGAAGAACTGAAAATATCTTTTCAGTGGTACTGATCCATTGTTCAGCCACTAATGGATTAGAAGACCCACTGAATGAAGGAGGACGCTGCCTCGTGAAGGATTAAACAGAATGTTGCTCCTTCGTTTTTTCATTTGGAAGTCCTACATGATTCATAGCTTGAGAAAGTTGTGTGAGCATGGCTACAAGATTTTTCATTCCATCTCTCATAACGTTTGGTTGCTCAGGGGGACAATCATTGCATTGCCCGTCGCATTCCGCATTAACATGGTTCCTTCAGGTTCCAGCCATTGACTAAAACCAAGAAGAATAGTGTGAGCAACACTAGTTATAATAGGAAAACAACATAATCAAGAATAAAATTTCACACCTAAGGTCTTATCATAGGTTGTTCATGTCCATTTCTAAAACACTAAGATTGGGTTCTATGATTAGACATATCCTTAGGTTTCTTACTATGGCCTTCACATCCTAGCTTACAAAGATTGAATAAACCTTTCCTCTGATACCAATTATAACGACCCATACTTTACATATATGGTTATTACTTCAAAATTGAAGCATAATTATTACAACATATAACAAAACCAGGAAAGGACCATATAGGTATAGTGTCTTTAGAAACTGGGAAACATAAACAATTGGTTCATAAATCATCTAAATTGTCTCCCATTTATTTCATCATATCTAGAGTCCCTTTTTGGAATATCCTACTTAATATCCTTCTTCCTGACCTGGGGAAAAGAAAACATGCAAAAGGGTGAGCTCAAATGCTTAGTAAGGGAAAAAAAATAAATATCAAACATATCATATTTATAAGAACATAACATTTTGAAAATATTATCCTGCAAAAGAGATCAAAACATGGGATAAATCATATAAGTGAAATGTAATTCCAATAATCATAACTTAAAACATGAGGCTTTGTGGTATACACACATAATAAAATAAAACCATTTCTTAGTAGTCAAGACTCATTTCCAAGACTATCTTAGCGGACAAAGTCCTTTTCTGAACCGAGTTCACTCCTCAGTTCAGTCCTGTTTCACTGAACTGGTTTAACCTGCCGTTCCAGCCATGTCTATCTCATGAGATATAAATCTGTACCCAATGCATTGGATGGATATATAGGTCCCACCCATCTCATAATGATACCATTCTTATGTGTGCCACAAAATCATAAACCATACATCATAGATAACCCACGCAATAAAAATGGGATTCTTAAAACCACGACATTATAACATAATCAATAAAAGGATATCGTAAAAATAATTCCATCATAACATAATCAAATCAATGTAAAAAATAGGGATATAAACAGAACCCTATATTATCTTATATGGAAATTAATTTTGATAAAACACTTGAACTCCATTCTTGAGGAAAATATCCTTTCTACTTCAAAAACATTTTCCTTTCTCAACATGTCATATAATTTTGAACTAAAAGAATTTTATTAAAAATAAACTTGAAAAATTTTAAAGGAATCTTCATGGAAATAATGTTCTAAAAATCCATTCATGTCGTATAAGTTAAAAAAACATTCTTCCCGTACTTTGGCCGGAAAAGTCAAAAAGTACCTCGTACGAAAAACGACAAGAGATTCCTCTCATATCTTTTACTAAAAAACCACCGAAGATTTTCCCTTACCTTAGGTCTGATTTGCTTCGTAAGTGTCTGAACCTCCTGTATAATGATTTAAATAATGTCATTGACTTATTCAATAATTATACTTATTTTTATGATATCATATATTGTCATATTCTTAGCTTCTTATTAGTAATATTTCATTGCTACTTGTTATTTGGGTGTTTATTGCTTTATGTTCGTATGTGTGTTTTGTCGAATAAATTCTTATTAATCTTTTTAGGTTACAGACACATCATTTAAATAAATTTTTTAGAGTAATATATATCATATTTATTCATTTAATTCATTTATATAATCATTATGCAATGAAGATCATGTAGAACGAGTCGCATCACATCGTGGAGACGGTATTCCGTACGTACGCACGAGCGATGATATCGTTCCCATGATTGTGGAATTGTATTGGAGTGTATGTATACTATTTCAGAATCAATATAACTTTAAAATAAACATATATAGTCATTATTTACACCATTATACCCATCCAAGTAAGGTGGTGGTGGGAAATAGATTACACCACGGCATGGAGACGGTATTTCGTACGTACGCACGCGCGGTGATTTCGTTTTCTGTATGATGGATAGATGGTGAAATAGGGTTGTTTCATACTTATAATAACATATCATTATATGAGTGATACTGATGTTATTACTTCATAATGAAACAATTAAATAAGAATAAGTACAAGAAGAAATGTTTTTGAAAGAATTGGTAACGGACATTACCTCTTCTTTGAAGCGCCTCTTTGAGACCTCCTCTTAGGGAACTAAAATTGGTCTTTGAAGAATACCAGGACCTCTAAGATGATTCTAGGGAAGTGTTAAAGTGAAATGGGCAGTTTTTGGCTGAGTTTGAAGGCTCAAATTGGTGTGAGGAGGATAGGGAGGAGAGGGGAACCTTTGGAAATATAAGAAATATTAGTTTATATTAAATCCCAACCCCACATAAAAACTTCAAAAATGACTCATATACAAAGATTAGATGAGATATATTTTTAATCTCATCAAACAATAAAACTTATACATGTTAAGAATTTATTTTAAACATTATCAACTTGATTTATCCTTATTTATCAATTTAATTTTATTTCTGGTAATAATATTCTAAATTTTAAATTATTATAAATAATTACATATGTGTTATGAATTTTCCATAATATAAGCATTTATGATATTTTAGACCATATAAATTTTAATTTATAATTTTTAAATATTTTTGTGATTTTTAAACAATTTTATAATATGTTATTTTTATAAAATAACAATAGTGTCAATTTTGACACTATTCATTGATTTGAATTTAAATAAAATATATACAGAAGATATGTTCGAACTAAAAGCTTTAACAGATTCCTAAGATGTAATATGTATCTATAAAAGTAGTGGATCACATTAAATAGTTCATATAATATTTATTTTTATATTTTTAAAACCATTTATTTGATATTTTAGTTAATAAAATAATTTCAACATTACTATTGTGTCATAATTAATGATAATTATTTAATCCCTAAAAATTCTAAATAATTTCATATGATTTAGATAATTTTATTATATTTCTGGAGAATATTCATGTTCAATGTGTCAATAAGTTTATCACTAAATTATAATTATTATACTTATAAGATTTAAGAAAGTGACATGTTGTCACTTTCTTTGGTTTTTAATAATAATTAAAGTATTTTCATGGAACAAAGTCCATTAAATGAATCTAATCCAACCCTTAGTTGATATGGTCAACGTTTAGTCATCCAATATGATTTTGGAAGGTGTTAGGGTAATTTTATAATCTTATATTTACCCTTAATTACCCGATTTACATTTAACTATGGTAAACAAAATTTACCGTAGTTACTATTCATAATGCCCAAAAATAAAAATTAGCCTATTAACATAATTTGGACCCACTGAATCCAAATATGGAATCCATTTTCAAAAATTCAAAACACATAATTTGCAGTAATTAATTTAAAATTAATCATGTTGTTAAGAAAACGGGTTTTAGAAGTTAAAACATTTCCAAAGATTGAAATGTTTTTACCTATGAATTATATGTAAAATTAATGCTAATGACATATATTATATTAAATGGTAAAAATATATTTTATTTATACTTCAAAACCATTCAATATTATAATTTTACCATATAAATTATCTCAATAAAAAATGTTGTTTTTAATTAAAAATTAGCGTATGTTTACTATTCATCAAAATATGAAAGTTATCATAAAAATATCAAAGATTTATCCAAAGTAAATTTTTATATCCTGATTCCAAAGAAGAATTTTATTTTTTCAAATTGAACTTATAAACATTTCAAAAACTAGATTTAATATGGGTGCACCATCAAAAGGCGTAAAAACTGTATTTTTTGAAAAATACTTATTTTACCCGAAAAATTTATTTTATTCACTTACCGTGTTCTAGAAAATGTGTACGATGAATAATAATGTCATAAAATTAAAAATTTAGTTAATAATATTCATAATGGCTAGTACTTAATAATATATCCTTTTTTAGTGAAACCTGGTATTGCGTACTACACACGCTATCGAGGAAGGTCGCGATTGCGTGTAATGCAAGCCAAGTCAGTATTGTGTGTTGTGAAAGATTCCTTTGGTGTTGTGTATAACATAAAAAAATATTTCTCATAAAATCTCAGGGTGTTACATAACCCCTACCTCGAATATGTTGGTAGACAGTGCAGATGAGGAAGACGGGACTGCATTAGAAGAGTGTTCGTTGGCATTCATCGCTATCCGGTTCAAATCCTCTAAGGCGTTGTAGCTCCGTTCTACATTGGAGAAATTCATTTTCAACACTTCATTAGAGGTTCCTCTCATTTGTTTACAAGAACCGTGCCCAAGCTTTGTTTAAATAGATTTGAGTAACTAACCATGTTTCATAACATTAATGTATTTCATTAATGAACCATATTTAGTGTTTCATTAAATCAACCAATGTCGAGGTTACGCAACCCAAGGGCCAGGTCATTAAATGTCATATAAACTCCGTAGTTCCACCATGTCACTCAAAGATTACAAAAATAGATTAAATAACTCATGGATTTATTTTTTTAAGTCCAAAAAATTAACTTTTTCATCTGACCCTTGCCAGTCGAAGTTAATCTTACCTTAAGAGAATTCTGGCATCGTAAATTCAACAGTGCTCTCAGATTTTCAATCTGATCACTGGTTAAAAAGATAGAAATTGTGGGTCGCAATTTTACTGAATGTACCTTAAAAATGTTTAAAATTTATTAACAGTCACCCTCGACCCGCGCCAGTCGAGGGTAGACTCTGCCTAAGGGAAAGATACCCTCATGAGATCAACAGTACTCTCATATTTCCAATCGGAGTTACCATTTAGGAGTAAAAGAATTTAACATTAAAGTAATTTTTACTTAATTATTTTATTTATGGCCAAAAACTAACTTCCATTGTTGGCCAGCGTCATCTAATGTTAGGATCTACCTAATGGAAGCATACCCTCACGAGCTCAACTATGGTCTCATATTTCTATTCCAAGTCACCATTTGTGAGTTATAAGCATTGGAAAAATAAAATAATTTTATTTAATAATTTTATTTATGGTTATGCCATTTTCGGGTTTTCTCACTGGAGGCCTGCACCGACTAAAATTAAGTCGTGCCTAGGGTAAAACAACCATCCTAAATGCAACAATGACCTTAGATTTATGATCTAGGCACCTGTTTAAGAGTTATTACACTTTTTTAGGAAAACCACTCACGCAGTCTATTTACATCTTAACATTTTTTATGGATCATTTTGGGCACTCCAGACCTCGGAATCACGTGCCATAAAATTTCGCAGTCTTGAAATAATTTCATACAATTAAAAAAATTATATAGAAATTCTGAGACATTAAATTTATAATCTATTCAATATTTTTTTATTATTATTTATTTCTCCCTTTCCTTTCTATTATACTTTTTTATTTAATTTTTTTATCTAATTTGTTATTTTTTTATTTTATTCTCAATTCATATTCTCCAATCATGTTTTATATTTTAGTTTCCTTTATCACTTGATGATCTATTATGCTTATTGTTTTAACACATCTCTATTAAAAATTCTTGTCACAATAAATAGTATTAACTATTTACAATTATTTAGGTGAAATATTTATTGTATTACTTTATTCTAATTGCTTTTGATATCGGAAAAGGGGGAGAAGTATGAGGAGAATCTAAAAAAATAAATATTTTAAAAAAATCTTTTGCAGAAAAGAAAAATTAGATGAGAAAAAGATAAAATCCAAATTTATTCTTAGAAGGGGGAGAATAAAAAAGAAAGAATGCATATTTTTAATAGTTTTATTTTAAAGGAATAAGAATAAAATTATTAAAGGTTTGTTTTAAAGATCCTTTTTTGAATTTGTTTCTATTCAATGGGATTTTTGATGATAAAAAAGCATAAGATAATTCTACAGACTCATGTTGTTCCAACATATATCCATTTTTAGGTTGTATGAAGATTTTAAAAATAACTATTATAATATTAATGATTCTATCTTAAGTGATTTATATTATACATACATAAAAGGAATTTATCTTTTTCTAACATTAAGAGTTTATCTTAGGCCGTGTAAAATATTAATTCAATGAAAAAGTATTTTATCTTACAAGAATGTATTTTTTGAAAGATTAAAATTCCATCTACTTAGAATAAAAAAATCCATGTTAGATGTTTATCCAACTTTTTAATATATTTTCTAATGAAGAAAATGGATTATTTTTCTCAAGTTCAAATTCAGATACTGTAGTTAATATTAAGTTATGATAAGTCTCTATCTTAAGAAAATGAAATTCATAAATAATTATATTACTAGTGATAAAATACTTATGAAATAAATTCATGAGAGATCAGTATAATAATTATATTACGCTGAAGAATCATCCTACATAGTGTTGTATTTATTTTATCTCATGATCTGAAGAGGAAAAATATCTATTTTATATTTTGAAGCCTCTCAGAAGTTTATCTTACAAGAATAATGTTTCCATTTGGATATATTAAATATAAATAAATGATCTGTATAACGACATGAATAATTACATAATATGTTTATAATAAGTTTCATGCTTTTGAGTATCTATAAAATGGATTTTCAATTTAAAGAATGATCAATTTGTATAAAGTGTTATTTTATAAGGAATAGAAATATTTGAAGAACAAGAAGATCTTTAACCGTGTCGATGTAGAAAATTACTCTATATTTTGAAAGAATTGATTCATTCCATTAATATCCTTTCTTATCATCATATTACAAATTCATCCATTTTTATTATCTCATATTATTAATTTCAAAATCAAAGAGGCTATATAAAAGGAACAGTTAGCCACTGGATTCACACAATAGAATAGAGACTTACAATTTTGTTCACACACTATAAAATACTCTTTTAAAAGTAACAATGAACATATTTACATATAAAACATCTCATATATATGATCACATGTTGTTCTTACATGTTTATCAGTTTCACTAAAAAACATCCAAAGTTGTATCCTGAAGTCTATAAATTTCTTAGGATGCATCTTAATTTAAAATCATTTGTTTCTTACCACTATGTTCTATAATAATTCATCAAAATTTTATTAATATATTTTTTATTACACCCATTATAAGTGAGTGTGTTAATTCTGTGGATTGTAATTGTAAAGGGAGAGCATGGTTGAAATCTCTTGGACATTTTTAATAAGTAATGGTTTCTTGTACTTAGCTAGTATCCCTAAAAAAATGGACTGTTATAGTGAAATCTTTAAACTCAAGGAGTTGAGTGTTGGGGAAGTAGAAAAAAGGATTTTTGTTTCCAAACCATTATAAATATCATATATTCAATTTCATTCCATTAATATTTTATATTTTTGAGGTCTATATTTATTAAGGAAAAGATATGTTCTTACTTACCTTGAAGAAAAAGGTTTAATGTAACGAAAATTTTATGAACTCAATTCACCCCCTTGAGTTCTCAGTTATTTATTGTCCAAGACAAAAATTTATATCATAGATTTTGACTCATGTGTTCATATATTTTAATTCTTTATTTCCAACAATATGATTTCAAATGGATATAATGGTTGATAACGAAGAATGTTTGTCAATAGTTAGATCACTTTCATTAATGGTGAAAATTGTGGTTGTTGGAAGGCTAACATGACCATATATTAGAATAATCTTGGCATGAAAGTTTATCTTAATGTGGTAAAGCCTTATTATATTCTTAACATATAACATAAAATATGGGATGCTATAACAAAAATATATTATGATCTATGTTCAAAATCTATTATCTCTATAATATGTGTATTAAAATGAAATTATTTGAACATTGTTTATTACTATCAAACATCACATGACATGCGTACCACTGTAGTAGTGGCCTATGAAGGTAGTGAAAATGTGAAGGCACTTAGATATGAATTTCACAAACTCATGTTTTATTGTTTTAAAATAGGCGAGGGAGAAATAATTACATATTTATATAGAAGACTCATTGAGTTAGTTAATAATGATGTTTCTATATGAGCACTTATCACTGAGCCTGAGAAAGAATTGAATGTTCTCAATGTCTTACCACCTAATTAGAGGTGAATCTCAGCTTTTATCAGAAAATCAACAAAGGTCAATAATTTAAAAATAATTAATCTCATTGAAAATCTTATGATGTAATAAGATGAATTAGAAGATGAATATTGAGAGTATAAAATGGCAATCAATGAAAATTCTTCCCTGAAGGATTCTACTTCTAAGAATGAAAAGAATAAAAAAATAATACAGATCATCTAAATATTTGAAGAAGAAGATTCTTCAAGCTACTCTGGAACAAATGATGAAATTTCACAGTTTTTTGGAAAGTTCAATAATTTCTATATCAATAGAATATGTTTCAAAATACCCTTTAATAAGATTAGAAATAATGGTGGAAACTATAAGGAAATGAGATTATAGTAATGAAAAAAGCTAATACACATCAAGCTGGACTACCTATAATTACATGAAAATAGAAAGCATGAAAAAAATTTATTCATGAAGCTTAGATATAATAAGAAATCCAAGAAGGATATAAAGAACAAATGAGGAACCGATTAATATTCTAGTGAATGTACACCCTCATAATTAGAAGCTAAATATCTTAATCAAAAGTCCACTATATTATTTATGGAACATTTAGATGAGGTACATTCCTACTACTATTCGGAGAATAAATTTCAAAATTTAAATTTCTCATTTAAAGAGTTAAATGAATATTGTACCATATTATAAATGAGTCATTAAAGTTTGAAAAATATAAACAAATATCTTAGTAAATCTTATAATAAAAATTTTAATGAATAAGAGGAAATAAAAAACAAATTTTTGATTTGATAGATCAATTATAAAATTATACTACCTCATATTATGAACAATTTAAGATAATAAATAACCTAAAAAAGGAGGTTCAATACATTTAAGATGTTTCAAGTGTTCTCACTAAAGGTGAAGATTATTTTGGCAAAATACTTTGTCAAAATCATCTCAAAAAATAATAATTTGGTATAGGAATTCAATGTGAATGAACCAAACTATACAAGGACTATTTTGTTCCTAGATTTAAAAACAAAACCATTAAAAAGTAATTTTTACATTTTGGAGAAATATTTAATTATGATAACATCTATAAAATTATAAATACTTAATTTTGTGTAATTAAAAATGATTTCCTTGAAGAATCTTTCTCAAATTTTGTTTTTCATTTTTCTAGAAAACAAAAACATATTTGGATCCCCATGTCTCTTATAGCTAACATTACTAGAACCAAGAGCATATGGGTTGAAATTTTTTCTATTGGTTTATCTACCATTGTAGGAAACAGACCGCATGAATAGAAATGAAAAATGGTTTATGGATGGTGGTAGTTCATGACATATTAGTGGATATTTATCAAACTTTCACTCACTATCCAAGATATATAGAGGCTATCTAAAATTTTGTGATAATTAAAATTGAAATATTTTTGGCATTGGATCTATTGGAAATCCTCTATCAATTCCTATCAACCATATTCTTTATGCTAAAGGTTTGAAACACAACCTTCTAAGTATTTCTCATATTTTTTATGATGGTTAATCAGTTTATTTTTCTTAAAATGTATTCTAAGTTTTTAAAGTTAAATATCTCAATTTTAAAACACCTAGAATATATAATTTCTATACATTATATGTCAATTCCTTATGTAGAAAACATTTAAATTTTTTAAATTTTGACATTAAAAAATCATGGATGTGACGTAGAAGTCTTGGACATTGTAATATTCACTCCTTGAAATTTTTTTCTAAGAAACATTTGACTTATGACTTCCCTGATCTTAAATTTAACAAAAATAAAATATTGAATTGATGTCAAATGGGAAGCCAACACAAGTCATGTTTTATACCAATTGAAGAGGTTTTTACATCTAGACCTATTAAGCTTATCCATATGAGTCTGTTTGAACCTACTTGGACTGCAAGTCTTGCTTCTAAATCATTTTTACACATTGATTGATGATTTACATGGGTTTACTTATTAAGAATTAAAGTGAATATTTTAATTTTTTTATTAATTTCTTTATGCTTTAAAAAAAATTAAAAAGATGAAAAAAATTGATTTTGTGAAGTGATCATGGAGTTGAATATGATAATAAAAATTTAATTCATATTTATAAAAAACATGTATTAAAAATATTTTTCTACCCCCAGACACCTCAATGGAATAGTTTTGTTCAAATAAACAATATGAATTTTCAAAAAATTTATAAAACCATGTTATGTAAATATAACATGCTCACTCATTTTTTGGGATGATTCTATTAACATAGAATGTTATGTCATTAATATATTTCCAATAAGGAATATATTGAATAAAACATCCTTTGGGTTGTGGAATAATAAAAAACCAATGGTAGGATACTTCAAAGTATTTGGATGCATGTTTTACATGTTGAACACAAAGGTTAGTCTTAGTATGTTTGATCCAAAAGTTGATGAAGGTATATTTCTAGTTTATTATACTACTTCTAAAGATTATAGAGTTTCCAAAAAAGGTCTAGTATTGTTGAAGAAAAAACTCTTCTGATGTTTTATAAAAGTGATCCTTTTAATAAAAAAATGATTCAAATTGATGTGTCAAATAATATCCTTAAGTAAATGAGACTTGAACATATCTTTAAAAACAACAAGTTTGATGATTTGTAACTTGATTACATTAAACCAAATCCTATAAGGGTTGATTCTAGTGAACTATAAAGTGAACTATCTAGATTACCTTGAATTATTAAGTACTATCCTTTAGAAATAGATTTATAAATATTAAATAAAGTATTTATATATATAATAAATATAATAAACCTAGTATAATTTTGTACCTTTTATCTCATATAAAAAAATTATAGAACAATCTTTATTTGATGAAATATGGTTTTTAGTTGTGAAATAAGAGATAAATTGGTTCAAAAGGAATAAAGAATAATAATTAGCTAATAGTACCTAGGATTATCTTGTAATTAGAACAAAATGGGTATTTGGAAACAAAAATAATAATCATGTTGTAATCATAAAAAGTAATTCTAGGTAAGTTGAAAAAGTAAAAAATAAATAATAAAGTATATATTATGAAGAAACCATTTCTCCTTTAGCTAGGATAGAAGAAATCAAGATTATTATATCATATGAATCTTATATGAATTTGAAAATACAATATATGGAAGTTAAATGTAATATTTCTTAATGTAATTTAATGGAGTAAGTTTATGTTGAACAACCTCATGGTTTTGAATACCCTCTCTTTCAAAATTTTGTTTTTAAACATGCCAAAGATCTGTATGGACTTAATCAAGCACCAATATAATGTTATAAAGGATTGAGTTCTTTTCTTTTATCAAATTATTTTATAGCAGGAATTGAATACCATACATAATTTATTAAAACATCATCATCATATATGTTTTAGTAAAAATATATTTTTTTGATTGTATTTTGGGGTTAATAAATCAAAAATTATGTAATGAATTTTCAAAAGAGATGCAATTTTTTAAAATGGGTATGATAGGTGATTTAAACCATTTTTTATGATTTCAAATCTATCAAAAAGATATTAGAAATTAAATAAACCAAATAACATACACAATTTATTTACTAAATAAGTTGGGAATTTAAAATAATTAGACTTATTGAACTCATATGAGAAATAATATTAAACACGATATAGATGGGACTAGAAAACAAGTTGATAAAAAGTTATATAGATGAATTATTTTTTGTTTACTATATCTTACTACAAGTTTACTAGAAATTATGTTTTCAGTATATCATTGTGAAATATTTCAATCCAATACATAAGAATCACATTTAAATATTTCCAAAAGAATTTTAAGGGATTTTAAAAGAATTTCATATCATTCTATTATTTTTCCTAAAAAAATGACTTTAATTAAAATTCATATTCAGATGATGATATTTGTGGATGTAGATTAAATAGGAAGAATACCTCAAGAATGAGTTATTTTCTTATAAAGTCTCTAGTTTCTTTTTCAAGTACGAAACAACACTCTATATCACTATCAACTAAGGAAGATGAATTTATTATAGTAGGATGTTGTTGTGAACAAGTATTGTGGATGAAACACACCTTAATAGATTTTAGAATTAATTTTAATTATGTTATAATCAAATTTGATACCAAAAGGGATATAAAAAATTCAAAAAATAATATAAACCATTCTAAAACATTGAAAATCAATTTTAGACATAAGTTTTTTAGAGATCATACCAAAAATAATTATATCCATTTAGATTTTTTTTTGCACAGAAAATAAACTTCTAGAATTCCTTACTAAAAATTTTTATACTGATAGATTTTATATTTTTAAATCATAATTAGGTTTTTATAATATAACATGATTTTGTATTATATTTTATTCATAACATAGTTTCACATTCAAATAACAAACATTATTTAAATTATTTTATTTGATATTTGGTGTCACAATTTTAAAATTTAGTCACATAATAATAGGACACATTACCTATATTTTATAATGATTACTCATCACACCACTACATGACCCTTTTATTACAGAAAAACAAAGAATAGTGTGTTATTTATATGTGTGAAACCTTTGAAAACCTATGAAAGTTCATCTCTCTACCACCTGAACCTTGTTTCCCTAACCCTACAATCCTCTAAATAATATCAAGAATGGAAAAAAAACAAAGGGAACCTATGATGCTTCCAGAACCATAATTTAGAGTCCAATAAAATAAAGGAATGTTCTAAGTGAGAGAGTAATAATTTTTACTTGTATAGATAGAAAAAATATGTTTCTTAATAAAGTTATCAATCATCAGGGTTGGGAATTTCTCTTTGATGAAGGAAAAACCGAGTTTGTGTTTAAGAAATATGTTCATGAGTTTAATATGACTAGAGTTTTTCATTTTGGTGATAATGATGATTTGGTTACTATAAGAGTGAATAAGAAAAGTGTTTCAATAACTTTTTTGGTAATAGATAAAGCATTCAGGTTCCCTCACGAAGGATACATAGACTTATGTACTTCGTTGATTGTTGTAGATGGACTTAGTCCACCAAAAATTATGAAGTCTTTTTTTGGATCCATAGATATTGAAAATAAGCCTGTTAATGACTTGAAAAAAAATAGATTGTCTCAAAACATTCATTCATTCAACCATCACATAGTGCAATAGTTATTATGACAAATTTTTATATGAAGGTGTTACTTTATTGTATTTGTTTAATATTGATAAGACTATCAATAAAGCATGATACGGTTTGAGATATATTTTACACGTATAAAATAAGTTATTAATTTTATATCAATTTGTAAGGATTTTAATTTTTTTGTAATGTTGGTGTTTTTAGGGATGAAAATACCAAAAATTGTTTTCATGGAATGACAATTTTGAGTGAAAATATTTTATGGAGAAGTTGTTTTTGTTGGAATTATTCCTTAAGAAATATGGTGCAAGTGAGTTTTGATAAATACATTAGAGTATACCCTATTTCAACCCAGGGGTGATTCATCTCAAATAGAATTTTCTAATGAAGTTGTAGATCCTACAGCTATTCCTGTTTTAGTAGAATGACCAGTTCAAGTTGTTGATATAAGAGAGGTTCAGGATAAGAAGTCTATTGGAAAAAAATAATAGAAATAAAAGTTATTGTTTTGTAGAGAGAAGTAGATTCTCCTAAAGTCAGTTCACCTATAATTTCTGAATTAGTTAGACCTGATATTATCCTTGATTCTTATAGTAGGGAATATCTGGTCTCAACTATCAAAATATTTGTGAATGTTGGTCAAGGAATGTCCATATCAATATTGTTAGGTGAAATGACTTCAGATTAAATTTCTCAGTCTAGTGAGAGGAGTAAAATATTTAGAACTGAATTTGATTACCATGTCATCTAAAATATCACTACTGAAGAATAACAAGAAGAAGAGAATGAAACTCAGTTAGTTGTGAGTGAAGTATTAATATATGGATCTATAGGATCATCACATGAGGAGAGACTCTATGCTGATAGAAATTGAAAATATGATGACAATAAAAGAATAGAAGATCATCAATAAACTTTTTATCCTATTTGTTCTTAACAAGAATGATTAAAAGTTCCTATAGCAGAATTAGATATAAAACCGATGGAATATCTATAAGGAGATAATAAAAGTTAATGTTGGAGGTAGAAAAATTAAAAGTTCAGTTTCAAGGGTCCAAAAATGAAATACAAACTATCTACAATCATGTTGTCTCAAAATATGAAATTAGTGATATAAAGTTATTAGTTCAGTGTCACGACGCGTCCTCAGGCATGTGCCCTAAGTACCCCAAGCCCACCTTCCATAGGCCAGGGGTTGGCGACTAGCACTAAAGGCGAAAAACCCTAAGCTGGTAAGACATTACCTTTATAAAATTAAACAAACACAATAGAGTACGCAACCGGAAGTAAACACTAAGTATAACTGAATACAAAAGAGTGTGCTAGAAAGAAGTGGGATAGTTTACAAACCCAACTGAACAACATGTACAAGTAAAAAGAGACAACAACTAAAAGCAAAGAACAACTCATGGATCGTCCTACAGGGATTCCTACCTGAAGGGTAGGTATAGATGGCCACCTCATCACTCACGTCTGTCAGTCTCCTCCGTGTGCCGAATCGTCGCATGGTCCACCTCCGGGTACCGTCCAGTCATGGCACTCTCGGCCTCCGTCAGCACTATCTGTCGTCTGCATCCAACACAATGAGGTGCAGGCATAGCCCGTGCAGGGTTGAGTATAATGATACTCAGTAGGGACCCTGAGACCCACAAAGTCGCACAATATCCATTAAGGATAAACAAAGAAGAAAGATACAATCATGAAGTATCAACCAACCCTACTTAGGTATACACCCATACATATACCTAAATTACCAATCTCAGTCCGGCTCCAACTCTCGAGCCAAAGAACAAACCAATTATATGAAGGAAGTAAAGTCAATCACCATGATGTTAATGGTGGAAAGACATGACTCAGCTCACACAGGCATACAACTCACGAAGAGGGGTAGATATGATTATATGTAGCCTCTGAATCAACTTCTCTGTCAAACCCATATAGGATCCTAGAACAATATCAGCGCTGTCGAACCCACATAGGATCCTGGCACAGAAGTCGTCACTATCGAACCCACGTTAGACTCTAGTACAGTAGTCATCTCTTTCGAACCCACATAGGATCCTGGTACAGAAGTCACTGCTGCCGAACCCACGGAGGATCCTGGTACATAAGTCACTACTGTCGAACCTAAAGAGGATCTTGGTACAGAAGTCACTGTTGTCGATCCCACGGAGGATCCCGGTACAGATTTCATCACTGTCTAACCCACGTAGAATTCCGGTACAGTATTCGTCACTGTCGAACCCACGTAGGATTACGGTACAGTAGTACTCGCTGTCGAACCCACGTAGGATCCAGGTATAGAAGTCACTGTTGTCGAACCCATGGAGGATCCTAGAACAAAAGTCACTAAGTCACAGCCAGCTCTAGGGTTCTTGCACACAGCACGCTCGATTCCAGGAGGGTCCGTTCCTCAAGCAAGGGGTCGACACACCAACAATCAATAAGTACTGAGTTGATGTATCCCAAAGTTCTGTCTCATCAAAATAAACCCAACGCAATAGACGGCGTGTCAATCAGATGCCCGGTCTAAGAGTTATTGGATTTTTTGTTCCAGGGGCCTGGTTGGATTTACGCTCGATCCAAACCCAGCCGTTTTCCAAAGTTATTTAAAACTCACTTAGAGTATCGCAAAAGGACCACCTCGTCGCGAGGATTCTAGTTCCATAGACGGCGAGTCGTTCAGACGCACGATCATAAAGATATTCATATTTAAGTGAAGTTGGGCCCTGCCTGTCAAGCCCAGTGGGCCGGCGGGTCAGCCCGACCCAGTTTGGTGGGTCCGACTCGGCTAGGGGGTCAGCCCGGCCCGGTGGGGCGCGACTCACCCATGGACCTGGTTCGGATAGCCGGCCGGTTCGGTTCGCCGCTCCTCTTCCTGGCCAGCCGAAGCTCGCCTGTTTTGTCCGTCGTGAGTGGCCCGCAAAACGGGCCACTATCTCTCCCATGCGGTGCCAAGAGGCGCCCCAGTTCCCCTCAGCTCGGCCGGCAGGCAGCCGGCCGGTTCGCTCGCCGAGCGGCCCACAGAAGCGGGTTGCGGTTCCTTTTCAGTGCAGCGCCAAGAGGCATCGCGGTCTTCTGCCCGGTCGGCCGTAGCCGGACAGTTCGTCCAGCAAGCGGCCCGTGCTTTGCGGGCTGTGGTCTCCCCTCCACACGACACCCAGTGCCTCGGTCCTCCAGTGGGTCGGCCAGTCGACCGACCGGTTCTTCAGCCCAAGCGGCCCGCTGTTGAGAGCCACGGTTTTCCTCCAAGCGACCGGCGCGCGACTGCCGTTGCCGCCGCCACCTCCGGTCATTTACTCCCTTTCCGTCCAATGGACTCCTTCCTCCGGCGTGGTGCGACGACACCACGCCCTCTCAGCTCCACCTCCATCGTCAAACAACATACTCCAACAGAGGGTCGTCGAGCCATGTTTGTTCGGCCAGTGCCCTCCGCATTATATGATAACAAATGTCCATCACTACACAAAGTAAACATTAAAGAATCGAGGATGTAAATTTTATTCATTTAAAAATAAATAAATTTCCCTACCTCGAAACTTGTCTTTGAACGTCGACGAGCCGCGGATGACGAGCGCCGCAGAAGTCGGGTGTCGTGGAAGACAACGTCGTGTAATACGGATATCGTTCCATCAACATCGAAGGAAAAAGTCATTAGTTGTTGGTGATGTTCCTTGAGGGTGGCTTCTACTCTTTTAATGTAGAAGGAGGTCAAGGAAAGAAAGAAAATATGTCTTCGTGCTTTAGTGGAAATGGCATTTTTCGTCAAGGGGACTTCGTTCTTCGTTGGAGATGGTGATATCCTCTAAATTCTCTCAAGTTCCACCCAAATCAAGATTATGTGAACCCCAGTAAAAGAATGAAATATCTTCTTTTAATGTTGTCAATGTAAATTCAAAATTAAATCAAAAAGATTAATTAAGTGTGGATTTTAATTAATCTTAGGTGTCAACATTAAATGTGAGAAGGTGGAGGGTTTAAAATTTTAAATAAGGGAGGTAGAATCATTTAATTCAAAGGGGATTTTAAAGGGAGTTGGGGGAGGTGAAAAGTCTGAGTTTGTGTGGGCCCCACAACACATTATCCTCTCATGAGAGGTTATGGGGGGGTGGGCCCCACCACCAACCTCTCTTTGGAGATAATAACCACCAACTAGATAAAATGTGTTACTACACATTTTTATTTAAGTTCTAACTTTTAAGTAGAAACCCCAAAATATAACTTCCAAACTCGACCAAACGCTACTGCGGTAGAGGTCTCCTTAAGCGAATACTGGCATTGTGAGTTCATCGGTGTCCTTGGTTTTAAATTTCGAGCACCGGTTCAAAAGATAGGAAAACCCGCACGTATGTTTATTGAACGTACCTGAAAAAAACATCAGAAATTGATTCCGGGCACACCGGGCCTTGGAATCAGGCTCCGTCAGAAACTGCGGACTTGTAAAATTTCGATGAAAATAAGAAAAAAAATCCTTGATATTTCTTGGTTATTAAATTTCCCCCACCTCAGGTCTTTACATCCCCTTAAAGCTACAACACGTACTAGGGAACCAAATGGGGGGTACTGAGCATAAATCTGAGCCTCCTGCTCCCATGTGCTCTCCTAGCGGTTCCCGTGCTGCTAGCGAATGCGCACCAGAGGAATCGATCATCCTAATAGGACCTGCTCCTGTTGATCCTTGATCTCCACTGGGACCTCCATGAATGTCGCCCAGTCATCGATGTCCAGCTCACCGTGGTCGATGATGTGGGATGAATTGTGCATGTATCTTCTCAACTAACATATGTGGAAGACGTCATGCACCTGGTAAAATTGAGGTGGAAGGGCCAAGCGGTAAGCCACCTTGCCTACCCTGCTGAGGACCTGGAACGGCCTGATAAAATGAAAAGACAATTTGCCTCCTCGGAAAAATCTCCGTAGACCTTGTCAAGGTGAGACCCTTAGGAAGACGTGGTCGCCATCCTCAAACTCCAGTGATCTCTGTCTCTTATTAGCATAGGACTTTTGTCTGCTCTTTGCAGTCTTCATTCACTCCTGGATGATCTGCACCTTCTCCGTCATAGCCTAAACCAATCCTGCTAGGACCTAGTGCTCCGTCCCGATCCATAAAGGATATCTGCAATGCGGCCAACTGCTCTGTCACCTCTCCTAGAAACTGAATGTCTGTTCTCCTACTGAGATCATCGGCTACAACATTCCCCTTTCCAGGAGTATAGATTATCTCGAGGTCATAGTCTTGGAGGAATTCAAGTCATCGCCACTGTCTCAGGTTCAGGTCCTTCTTAGAGAATATATACCTAAGACTCTGGTGGACAGATTATAATGCAAAGCATTCACCCAATGAACTATGGGTGAGACTAGCCAATTTAAAACAACTCGTCTACACCCATCTTCGCCTACGTCCTACAAGAGCTTCTAAGATTTCTCCTATTCCGAAAAGAGAAATATGGTCTCATACCCTAGATGAACCACACTCATTGCCTAATACAGTCTATCCTGACATGAACGGTACTAATTCATGCCATGGACGACATCATAAGGCCTCGACACTACTACCAAGAGATCCAACTATTGCTCTCGCCTCCAAGGGTTGAGTCATGTTGTCGATATCACTGTGTGGTCACTGGGTCTCCTCTAGTAGGAATCTAGAATGTAAGGTTCAAGTAAATGGTTTTATCTGGAATCTCTTAGTATTATCAATACAAAATAGAGGAAATCAAACGTCACAAGGACAAGTGTCTTTTATTACTGCATCTCAAAGTACATAGACACAAAGCAACCACAAACAACGACATAAACAAAGATAGAAGCTTCATGAACAAGGAATATATGCCTGGAAATTGTACCACTCCTATCCACCTACTCCCGGAGCACTATGGTTGTAGGCCTCAGCTTTCTAAAGTTGAGCTGCCCCCTCTCCACCCGTCCCCTGCGGTCGAGGTAGACCTCCTGGTGGTGGTGGTGGTGGTGGTAGGGCCTCGAAACGTCATCCACCAACTACTGCTTGGCCAGCTCCACTGCCATGTCTTCCTGCTCCTGGTGGACCACCACGGTCGAACCTCTTCCTCTACCTGGAAGGTCCCTCTACTACCTGCTGCTCATCTGCAGGGTAGGTCGGGCAGTCTCGATCCATGTGACCCTGCCCGCCGCATGTATAGCACTGTCTGCTCCTCGTATGGCTAGCTCTGTCTTGTGTGCCTCGCACAACCGAACCCGAGTCGTGTAGTTGATCACCTGTGGGTATGGTCCTCTTGGACCCCTATGTCATTTGTCTACTGCCGGATGTAGAATACTCCGCTACATATCGCCCTGTAGTGGGTCTCGCTACTGGTGACTGCTCAGCGAGAAAGCTCTCCCCTAGAAGGGCTCGCTCCAGTACACCCTCCTGTGTCAGAATATTGAGGGAGATCATCGAAGCCCTGATCCCATGCATGATTCCATGCTCAAAGGTCTGGGCCCGGAAGAATGGGTCTCATACCATGTCTGTAAAGTAGCACAAGAGGTAGCTGAACCTTGCTGAGTACCGAGGTACTGTCATGCTGCCCTGTTGCAGATGAAGTAACTCCTGAATCCGCACCGCACCAAGGGTCGATGGTAAAAACTCTACTCGGAACAGGTTCTCGAGTTCTGTCCAGAGTAGTGATGCATCATCATGTACTTGGAGCATTAGGCTCCACCATCTGCCTGCTGCTGCCTGCAGGAGACTTACAGCAAGGATTACCATGAGGTCGGATGGTGTCCCTAAAAATATGAAAACTCTCACGATAGCCTCCAGCCAGTCCTCAGCTGCCTATGGGTCCGTATCTCCCTAGAACCAGGGTGGCCTCTGGCACTAGAACTCATGCAGTGTACTTAGGCGAAGTTCACTCTCTGCTCCTGGAGCTGGTGTTATCGGTGGACTTGCAGGTAGTGGTACCGTTGGTGCCTTCGCTGTGATGGGGCCCTATACCGAGGCCTCGAGGCTCTGTGGGATACCATCTCGTATGAAACTCGAAACCCTAGTTGGCTGCCTTCATGGGGAAATCCTGAAAATAAACTGGTGTGCCTCGGTCAAAACAGTATACCTGGTGAGCTGACACAAAGTAATCACAAAGAAAACTTTTTCAAAGGAAACACACACGCAATCAATGTTTTCGTGCACTGAGTCGGTAATCAGAAGTCAGAGTCCTACTATATGGATATGTCAGCCGCCGCACCATCACTGGTTTCCATAAACTGATAACCACACCCAAAACACTTAATAGTATTTCTGTTAAAAGAATCAAACTCTAAGTTCTATGGTAGAACCGACCACCTTTGATACAAATTTGTCACGACCCGTCCTCGGGCCCGTACCATGACTACCCCAAGCCCGCCTTCCATAGGCCAGGGGTTGGAGACTAGAACCAAAGGCATAAAACCCTAAGCTGGGAAGTCATTTCATTTATAAAAGTAAACAAACACAATATAGTACTCAACAGTGAGTAAACACTACATATAACTGAATACAAAAGAGTGTGCTGGAAAGTAATGGGCCAGTTTACGAACCCAACTAACAACAAGTACATGTAAAAAGAGACAACAACTAAAAGTAAAGAGCATCTCCTGGATCATCCTCCGTGGATTCCTTCCTGAAGGGTAGGTACTGATGGACACCTTAGCACTCACATCCATATGTCTCCTCCGTGTGCCGACTCGTCTGAAGGTCCACTTCCGGGTACCGTCCAGTCGTGGAGCTCTCGGCCTCCGTTAGCATTGTTTGTCGTCGGCATCCAACACAACGAGGTGCGAGCATAGCCCGTGCATGGGTGAGTATAATGATACTCAGTAGGGATCCTGAGAACTGCAAGGTCGCACAATATCCAATAAGGATAAACAAAGAAGAAAGATACAATCACGAAGTATCAACCAACCCTACTAACGTATATGCCCATACATATATCTAAGTTACCAATCTCAGTATGACTTTAACTCTTGAGCCCAAGCACAAACCAATTCCACGAAGTAAGTAAAGTCAATCACCACAATGTTAATGGTTGAAAGACATGACTCAGCTCAAACAGGTATACAACTCATGAAGAGGGGTAGATATGATTAGATGTAGCCTCTGAATCATCTTCTCAGTCGAACCCACATAGGATCCTGGAACAATATCAGCGTTGTAGAACCCACGTAGGATCCTGGCACAGAAGTCATCACTGTCAAACCCACATAGGATTCTGGTACAGTATTCATCGCTGTCGAACCCACATAGAATCTAGGTACAGAAGTCACTGCTGTCGAACCCACGAAGAATCCTGGTACAGAAGTCACTACTGTCAAACCAACGGAGGATCTTGGTACAGAAGTCACTACTGTCGAACCCATGGAGGATCCCGATTCAAGAGTTATCACTCTCGAACCCATGTAAGATTCCGGTATAGTAGTTGTCAATATCAAACCCACATAGGATTCCCGTATAGTAGTCATCGCTGTCAAACCCACAAAGGATCCAGGTACAGAAGTCCCTGCAGTCGAACCCACGGAGGATCCTGGTACAAAATTCACTGAGTCGCAGCCAGCTCTAGGGTTCCCGCACACAACACGCTCGATTCCGGTAGGGTGCGCTCCTCAAGAAAGGGTATACACATCCACTATCATGAATTCCTGAGTTGATGTATCCCGAATTCCCCTCTCATCAAAAGAAACCCAATGCGACAGACGGCGTGTCAATCAGACGTCCGGTCTGAGAGTTATTGGCTTTTCCGTTCTAGGGGCCCGGTTGTATTTACGCTCGATCCAAACACGGATGTTTTCAAAATTCATCCAAAAATAACTTAGAGTGTCGCAAAACGACCTCCTCATCGTGAGGATTCTAGTACCACAGACGGGGTGTCGTTCGGACTCACAGTCTTAAAGATATTCACATTTAAGCGAAGTCAGGCCCGGCCTGTCAAGCCCAGTGGGCTGCCAGGTCATCCCGACCCGGTTTGGCAGGTCCGAACTGACTCGGGGGTCAGCCTGGCCTGATGGGGCGAGGCCCACCTGCGGACCTGGCCTAGATAGCGGGCCAGTTCGGTTCTCCCGGCGGTGCCGCCCCTCCTCTGCCCGGCCGGCCGAAGACCGCAGGTTTTGTCCGGTGCGAGCGGCCCGGACAACGGGATGCTGTCTCTCCCATGCTGCGCCAAACGACGCCGCAGTTCCCTTCAGCCCTGTCAGCAGGCGGCCGGTCGGTTTTCTTACTGAGCGGCTTGAAGAAGTGGGTCATGGTTCCTCCGCAGCACGTGCGCCAAAAGGTGTGGCGGTCTTCTGCCCAGCCTGCCATAGCCGGCGGTTTCATCTAGCAAGCAGCCCGCGCTTTGCGAGCCACGGTCTCCCCTCTTTGTGGCACCCGGTGCCGCAGTCCTCGAGTGGGCCGGCTGGTCGGCCATCCGATTCTTCATCCCAAGCGGCCCGCCGTTGCGGGCCGCAGTTTTCCTCCAAGCGGCCGACGCGCGGCTGTCGTTTCCGCCGCTGCCTCCGGTCTTTACCGACCCTTCTGTCCCATGGCCTCCTTCCTCCGGCACGTTGCGACGACACCGTGCCCTCTCGGATCTGCCTCTGTCATCGAACAACATAAACAAACGAAGGGTCATTGTGCGGTGTTTGTTCGGACCGCACCCTCCGCGTTATATGATAACAAAGGGCCATCACCATACATAATAAACATCGAAGAATCAAGGATGTAAATTTTATTCATTTAAAAATAAATAAATTTCCCTACCTCGAAACTTGTCGTTAAACGTCGACGAGCCACAGAAGACGAGCGTCGCAGAATTCGAGCATCGCGAAAGACGACGTCATGTAAGGCGGATGTCGTTCTTTCAATGTCGAAGGAAAAAGTCGGTAGTCGTTGGTGATGTTCCTTGTAGGTAGCATCTAGTCTTTTAACACGGAAGGAGGTCGAGGAATGGAAGAAAACACGTCTTCGTTCTTTGGTGGAAATGGCATTCTTCGTCGAGAGGATTTCGTTCTTCGTTGGAGATGGTGATATCCTCCAAATTCTCCCAAGTTCCTCCCAAAGCGAGATTATTCCAACCCAAGTAAAAGAATGACATATCTTCTGTTAATATTGGGAAAATTAAATTAAAAATAAATTCAAAAATATTAATTAAGTGTGGAATTTAATTAATCTTAGGTGTCGGCATTAAATGTGAGAAGGTGGAGGGTTTAAAATTTAAAAGAAGGTAGGTGGCTTCATTTAATTCAAAGGGGAGTTTAAAGGGAGTTGAGGGGAGGTGAAAAGTTTGAGTTCGTGTGGGCCCCTCCACACATTATCCTCTCATGAGAGGTTATGTGGGGGTGGGCCCCACCACAAACTTCTCTTTGGAGATAATAACCGCCAACTAGATAAAAATGTGTTACTACACATTTTTATTTAATTTCTACCTTTTAAGTAGAAACCCAAAAATATAACTTCCACACTCGACCAAACACAACTGCGGTAGAGGTATCCTTAGGCAAATACTAGCGCTGTGAGTTCATCGGTGTCCTCAGTTTTCAATTCTGAGCACCGGTTCAAAAGATAGAAAAACCCGCACGTACGTTTTCTGAACATACCCGAACAAAACTTCAGAAATTGATTCTGGGCACATCGAGACTCGAAATCAGGAACCGTCAGAAACTACGAGCTCGTAAAATTCCTCAGAAATTATGAAAAAAATTTCCTTAAAATTTCTGGGTCTTTATATTCAGTCTTTGTTGGTGAAATTTTTATAAAAACCTACTATAGAATTTGATTTTCTATTTAGATTTTAAGGAGTTTCTCAAAGAATAAACATGATGACTTCTTCCTTTTCTTAATTAAATGTGATATTTTATCTATAGAAATGGTTCATGATTTTAAAAGGGATGTAATGTATAAAATTAGAAGGTTTCTTATATAACTTCCTAACCCTATTATCCTAGAGATGGTGACTTATTTTATTAAAGTGTAATTTTTACAAGGAAACTAATCCCTAAAGAACAAATAGTTTATCATTTTAGGAAAACGAGATTACATACATGATACCCATAATGCATTGGGGGAAGAAAATAAATCATAACATAAATAAAATACCAGCATCCTTAAAACTCATTCGAAGGATTACTCTTCATAACATGGGTAAAGGAAACAAAATTAGGGTTAGCTCAAATGCACAGTAAGGGTTTGTACAATGGAATAAATAATATATTAATGAGATTAAGTCATCATGGTAATGTAAATAACCGATAAAACATTCCATTCAATTAACTTGATAAGGCATGATCAATATGGAAAGGTAAATAAGTGGAACAAGTTCCATTTAATCAATAAATTTAGAATGAAATGAATCCATAGATTTTATCATATGAAAATCTCATGGATAATAAAAATAATAACTGAAATATCTATGAAAGAAATTTTTAATAATTTTATATCATGTTTGAGGCAGACGAAAACCTATACCATCAAGGCCTTTCAAAATACAATTTAAACACTATAAGTAGAATCCAATTTATTTTGAAAAACTTATTTTTTTTCATGAGAACCTAATGATGCATCCATGGGATATATAAAATCTAGGCCCAACCCATCATTTCCATTCCAAATAATTCATCATATCGAGTAATCAATTTAATTAATAATTATCCTGCATTATAAAATATCCATATTGAATAAAGAATAAAGATTTTTCAATACTTCCTTAGTGGTGGATAAGTAACAGAATGGGTTTTTGACAATGTTGAATGGAAATATTACAAAAATATTGTTAAAACAATTCTTGCGGTAAACAATCTTTAAACATTCCAAAGTGTCCCATACAACATTAAAACATTTGAATCATAATCCCCATGTAGTAATAATATTAAATGAAACATAAATTGTCATTAAAATAAGGATATTCATGATATAACAAGTCAAATTGAAGTATATACACCTTATTAAATAATCTAGGGGCATAATATTCAAATCCTTTTTGTTTGACAACACATTTTATCGTGGGTAGGAATTTTTATCCCCATCAATCAAAGCCCGTAGAAAATATTCATTAAAAGATTTTTGGGAGATAGATTCTATCTGTAAAAAATAAGAAACACATGTTAGATGAGAGAGAAACCCTTAAAAAATAGATACATGACCCAGACATCATAATGATAATTGCATGATACATACAACGATTCATGATCACGTGATCAAATATAGGTCTTGGGAATTGTGCCACCCATGGAGTATCTCACAATCGCATGTCCCATTTAATGAATTGGATCACATGACCATGAGAGAGTCACGTGAACCATGTAACGATAACGAAATCATGAGACAAAGCTAGTTTATGATGTGTATCCCACAAAATATCCATGAAACTGAGAAATGTTTTGATGATCATTCAAATTACCAGAAATTGATTCATAGATTATTTAAGAAATTTATTTAGACAACATGGTCACACATAAACCACATCATAAAATATCATGAAGTGTTATTGAAAAGTGATATTTCAATGTGGTTCATGCGTTGAGGCCTTGTGAGGTAATTACATGAAAGAAGAAATCACAGGAGGTTTAAGAGATCAAGTCATTAGTGGAATAAGAATATCCTTCGCTCCCATATTTATAGATTGCTCTACAGAATACCAAAGGTCACTAAGAACACCAAATGACACAAAAGATACCAATCAATAGAAGCCTCTGGAACTGAGGTATTAATTTACTCTCCTTAGAATAGATTCCTTGTCCCTACAGACCTCGCCACTAATGGGGGTATTTTTTTATCCACAAAATGAGCTTGAAAAGTTTTAGTTTTGAAGAAATTCCCCTAGAATGGGTAATAATTTTTTTGTAAGACAATGGAAGGATCAACATGGCTATATAAAGAAAAATTATCTAGATCAAATGAATCATGTAATCCTCAGGAGGACACTTGATTTCATGACCCTAGGAATGAAACATGGGTGTATCAAGTGTATCACATGTTCTTTGGATGATCACACAAAGCCACTTTGCAGATTCCCTTTAATCATAAAACCCCCATAAAACAATCCATCATGTTAATGTTAAGGAATCAATACAGGCACTGATGATTGTGTGAAGTCAACTCAATGTTACCTTTCTATCATATAATATATCAGGTGACAGACAATTAACAATCATCAAAATACCCTTATAAAATAAGAATTGAAACATGGAAAAGGGAGATACCTCTCATGAATGGAATGTACACATAGTTTCCTTAAAATGAGTTTTGCACCTTGTGTGATCACCATTGATCATGTGAAAACCTATAACAATCAATCTGAGCCTTGTGATTATCTTATAACAAGCCATATTTATCTCACAAATGGCCCCAGATAAGTCTCCCTTGATCATGAAAAAGACTCTTTGAAAATTTTTATGATCTCATGAAGAATCCAAGATATGTTAGCCTAATTTTTTAAAGTCTCTCTGATAAGTATACATGACCATGTTAAGTTCATTTAATAATCCATGGGTCCGATAAATATTGTGATGATGGAGTGTTCAATCAGTCATTTTTTATCATGATACACCATGGATGACAAGTGGAAAGATCATATGAAGATCATGTTGTGATTCTCTCTCCACTGAATGAAGACCATATATATGATATACGTGCCATGTAAGGATGTGTGGATCTAGGGTAGATAGGACTATAAATTCCTCCCACACAGCACAAAAAAACAAAAACAATGAGGTAAATGAGGAATACTCAAGAAAGAACAGAGTGGAATTATTTGAATATAAATCCAAACAATCACAAGAGTCTTCCACCAAGTAAAACATGAGGAATGAATTAAGGATTATGTGACATGTATACACCCTTAGAGTGATATCTCTATAGATCATGAGAATTAATTATATTGTTATGACCAAATTATGGAAAATAGTTTCTACATGTCATCTTGGTCATGAAAAAAATGGAATAATCCAATTCCAAAAAAAATGAGGAATATATGCAATAATGGATGAATAAGAGGGATTAATTAAGAAAATTTGGATACACTGATTTTCATGTGAAGGAACCATGTGTTTCACATTACCTGCCTATATCATATGACAACACCGAAATGTATCATCAAATACTTGATAATTCTTATGGGAATGTTTTCCAAGCCACACAGGATCCTCCAAACATATAATCAATGTCTTTGAAATTCCTCTTTAAATGCTTCCAAAGTATTGTGAGGTTCTCTAGACATATCATCTATATAATGTGGATCCCTCCAAACTTTCCTACCAGATATTTACATAGCCTTCTAACATGACACCCCTATATATGTATGTGATGATCTTGTGAAGACCCTTAGATGTGTCAGAAGAGTTATGTGGTATTCCTCCAGACACATCAGTTAGATCATGCAACACACCTCTGACATGTCAACTTCAATCATGCGAAGTACCCTAGGATAAGTCAATATTTTCATAAATAAACTCAAGAAATATTAGATATAAATTTAGGAAATGTTGAGCATACACTCATTACATGTCAGATATAAAATCAATACTACCAGAAATAGGCACTTGAACATGTCAATCATGTCATACATACACCTCGTAATATGGTAACCCAGTCCCGTTGACACATTAGTACATACAACTAACTAAACCATGAGGGATCAAATTTATTTTATAAACAGGGTATGTAGTACTCATTCTTATTTCTTAAGCTCCTAATGTGAATCCACCTCAGTGTATGTCCCTTCGTATTTCAGAGACTCTAACCAATTGAATCCAAAAAAATATCATGGGATTATAATTCATTATCATCTATCATTGTATTAAGAAGCTAACTAAACTATGTGGACTCTGATTCCTGCAATAAACCCAACATGTATGATGCCTTCCCAAATCCTGAGAACTGATTAGACATCCACCACAGACTATGTCCCATAATATTTCAGATATTCCAACCCATATAACCGAAACACTCCCATTTGTTTACCATTATTCCTCATCCAACGGTAGATTTAGAATCTTAGGGATCATTGAGGATGCTAATTCCTACCATAATCAATATATGTAGGACGCATTTCTCATGTTTGAACACCACATGAAAAACTCATCTAGGTCCTCCCTAGTGCATAAGTCCTTTATCCATAGGAGATGATTCTGATCACTTACTATCCCTTAAAATCACACCAATATTGACTCATGTGGGATTAGGGGTTTTCAATAATCATATAACCTACATAATAAAATTTCAAGGAATGGGGAAACCTTAGAGTCTAATTCCCATTTAGTGGCATGATATGATTTCCCAATACAATGGAATCCACATTGGTGTAATTCCCTAATGCATTCTATAATTTGCAAGCCCTTAGAAAATAACCCTCACAAGTATTAATTATCTCTCACCACCCATTAGCAAGTGGAGGAAAGATTGAACTATGATGACTCTAATTTTGGCTATAAGATATATACATTTGACACATACTTAAGGATTGATCTCATTACCTGATGCCTAAGATTCATTATATGTATATAAATAATTTTGGCATGGTGTTAAACTGCATGTCTAAATAAACTACATTTTTTATTCTTATTATACACATGATACATAGGTTACCTCATGAAGGTCAAATATTGTCCTCAAAAAATCAAACACATAATTATATATAAATAAAGTCAATAGTTCTTAGTTATATGGATTAAAATATAAACAACTAAAAATTATTATCTAATAACATGAAGTGTATGAAGAACCTGAAATACCTATAGATGGACTCATTAATAAAAACCCTTTAACATATAGAAGTATTCAACACCAGATCATTTTTTAGGGTAACTAGTCTTGTATCATTATTTGGAAGTAAATCAAGAACATATCTTAATTCTATAAGAGTGTCCCAAAAAAGTAAATAACCCCCCTAAAGGTTGAGATAGTCTTGACCTCCCATCCTCGCAACCAATTTTAGTTCCTAAGTGTTGTTTGGTCTGAAACCCCAATTGAACCCCAACCTTGGGAAAGAAAGTATGTAACTAGTTATTGATGTGGGAACTATTCTTATTTTCTTTGAGAGATTAAAATATTAAACAATATGTGAATTATTTTGAAACCATACGTGAGACCCCCACAATCAATCCTCAAATTCAAAAAAATGATGGTGAACCTAGTGTGAAAACATGATATGATAGAACAAATGGATCATTATAGGTGTCAAGAATTATGTCTCATGAACCCTAGGGATAACTATACTCCGATTATATTTTGAGGGAAACAAGGTTAATATTCCCTTTTTAGATTCTTTGATATAGACCCCTAGATATTCTAAATTTCATAAAGATATTTTTAATCACAAAATTAGACTTAGGGGAGGTGAGAAAGGTAATTTAGGTAGGAATGTCTCTTCTATGATCCAAAACTCTATCCCTATTAAATACATGGATTCAATTATGTTTCAAATTCCTTGTGTTATTAGAGAGCATAAATTTGATGATGCAATGTTATATTTGAGATACTTCATAAATGTTATGACTTATTATTTATTATCATCAAATCAGGTTGGAGAGATCAATAATTCTGTAATTATTATCCAATTTGCTAATAGATGATTAGATAAGTCAGTAGGAAGCATTAAAGATGTTTTGGTAACTGCAAAATATTTAGTTTTCCCCATTAATTACTATGTGTTAGATATAGATGATGGAATATTTATTAAATATGCAACTTTTATGTTAAGGTGACAGTTTTTTTTAAATTGCTAAACCTATAATTAATGTTCATTAAGGTACTTCATCTATAGATTTTAGAGGTAAAACGGTTAATTTTTGAATTTTTGAATCAATAAAATGTCATGTAGAAGACCATTATTCACAAAAAGTTAATATGAATGATTAGTTTTCAAAAAAAAAAATTGATTTCATCCAAGAAAACTAATTTCTAAATTATTTAAAAAATGTCGACTTTCTATAAAATGATTTTTCTAAAACTAGAAATTATAAAAAATATAATAATTTTGAAAAAAAATTGATTTTGTGAAAACTGAATTCTATTTTAAAATATATGAACATTAAAATATGTAACATATATAGTTTTTCAAAGAAATTATGTTGAAATTTGTGAGGAAATTATTTGTGCTTTTTGTAGGAAATACTTTTATCTTGAAATTATAAATTATAGTGTGAAATTTAACCTAAAATTGATGAAACAAATTTAAAATATATTGTACATGACAATTATGCGGATAATCCTAATTTAACTAATTTTAATTCATGTAATTACACTGTATTGAACTTGAAAATTGTTCCTAATATTTTTGAAGAGTCGTCTGATGTTTGTGAACTTAAATCTGAAATTTATTTTGAGGAAGACACATATTCCCATCTTGAGAATAATTTATCTACTTTTTTAGTGTTATGTGAAACTGTTATTCTGGGGGATAATGTAAAAACCAAAATATAAATAAAAGAACCCATAAAACCTATTTTTTCTGAAGGGGATAGCTAACCTATAGTTTAAATTAATTCCTTTCATGAAAATATAAAATATGTATACTTGGGGGAGAAACTAAACATTATATTATAATTATAAGTGGGATACTAATGTATTATAAAACCAACTATTAGTGGTACTTAATGGGAATATGAATCTAATTGGATTTTCATTATAAGAATTACATGGGAGTAAATCATTGATGTTTTTGAACATGATACTTTAGAGGAAAATTCTAAACCCATTAGACAATTGAAGAGTACAATGAATCATACCCTTATAAAAGTAGTTTAGAATGAGGTGACTACCTTATTGGCCATTGGTATAATTAACCTCATTTATGATATCTAATTGTAAAAACTAGACCATATTTTTCCTAAAAGGGATTTTTCTTAGTTTTCAAGAATATATTTGGAGAATTAGTGCCAGTTAGGTTTCCTACTAATTAGAGGGTATGCATTTATTTTAGGAGGATAAATTTAGTGACTAAGAATTACCACCTTCACATGCCTTTTCTTGATCAAATCCTTGAAATATTAGCTAGTAAATCCCATTATTTATTCAAATATGTGTTTTAAGATACTTTATCATCCATATTTTCTTAGATTAATAGGAAACAAATAAATTTTTCATATCCTCTTGGTACCTTTTCTTCAATGAGAGTTTCATTTAGACTATTTAATTACCCTGACAACTTCTAAAGATACATGCTTAGTATTTTTATGAGTTATTTACGAATGAATTGAGGTGTTTGTGGACTATTATTTATTGTATGGTATATATTTTGAAATATTCATAATAAGTTTAGGGGATTCTCTTATATTTTTTATTGAAATAAAACCGTGTTTTGATCTTTGAGAAATTCCATTTTATGGTTGAGAGTGGAATTTTTCTTGGTTATGAACTATCCATGAATGGTATTCAGTTTGAAAATTCCATGTTTAAATTTATCCTTTCATTGACGTTTTTTATAATACTATGAAATATATTCAATCGTTTCTTGTCCATGCTAGATTCTATAAGAAGTTCAAAAAATACTTTATCCAAATTTCATTTCTTTTGATAAGATATCTATAAAATATATTATTTTTTTATATTATGGGAAGTTTGAGTAGATAAAATAAAATTGAATATAATTTCCGTATCAATAGTAAACCAAATAATTGAGAATTTTTATTTGAGTTAATGATTGATGCTTAACAATTCTCTTTAGGGGATAATTCTTAGCCTAGAGTGGAGATAAAAATAACATATCATTTCTTATTCCATTCCATTTACTCTAGAAAAGAAAAGGAAGTATTATCAATTGTTGTTTCACTTAATAATTTTAGATGCTAAATTTTGGGGGCTAGTGTTGTGGTTCTCACTGTTAATTCTGCAATCAGACATCTCATGAATAAGAAAGAATCAAAACCATGACTAGTTTGATGGATTTTTCAACTTTATGAAATATATAAAGAGATCCAAGATTGGAAAGGGATTAACAATACTGTAGAAAATAATTTGAGTATGATACCAACTATGTTATTCCATGATAAACCATGTGTTGAATGCATTAGAGAGTTTCTTGTTAGGGAAATGTTGTGTTATTATACATTTGAAAAGTGTCCATATTTTTTATACATAGTTAATTTCTTATCTACTAATATTAAACCTCGCTAATTTTCTTATGTATAGGTTTTTAAATTGATTAGTAATTCAATTAAATATGTATGATATAGTCCTTACTTATATATTATGAAAAGTGATCTTATTTTTATGAAACATATCCCAAATTATGAGATTTATTTAGTGCTACAATTCTGACATATTTTGAGTTGTGGACCCAATTTGGTTCCTAGATAATATCTAGGATGGAGTTGGATTCAAATCTATTTTAGCACAACATTTTCAATGATTTTCATACTTTTTGTAAGACTAATAGATCTTTTCAATTTAAAGGAAACATTTCATAAAGACATGTGATTCTATAATAACCTTTACTATTTTTTAATTCCTTTTATGTTTGGAAGATGTGTTTTATGGTCCCTTTTACAAATTATTTTGTCTATTCCAAAAAATTAAATGTTTTAGACTATGTGACTAAGTGGATTATAGCTATAAAAACTAGGAATAATGATGTTATAGTAGTATTAATGTTTTTAATAGTAATCTATTTTATAAAGTTTCCAAGGACCATTCTTATAGGCCATGGAAAAAAAATTTACAATAGGATATTGTAATATTTCTTGAAAAGTTATCGGGTTAGTCATAAGGTGTCTACACCATATCATCCTCAAACAAATGGTATGGATGAATTATAAAATAGAGTGATGAAATATATTCTTGAGAAAATATTTAATCAAAATATAATGTAATGGAGTTTAAGGTTTGAGGATTCTTGCAGACATATAAGGTATCCTATAGAAATTCAATAGAGATTTCACCCTAATAATACTTTTTAGAAGAGATTTTAATTTGGATTTAAATTTAGAGAATAATAGTTTTGGTAAATTTATTCAAACAATTTGAATCATTTTAATGATGAAAGAAAGATAATTTTGTGTGTGCATAAATTAGAAAAAACCAAAAAAATACCTAGGAAAAATTATTCATTTTTAAAGAGTAAACAATGGGTTTTGATGAAAAATTTATTTTGAATAAAAAATTTCATATTAGAGATAATGTGATACTATAAAAATTTAGGTTTAAAATATTTTGAGGTAAATTAAATTACAAATAGGATTCCCTATTAATATAAATCATGTTTTCCCTTTTGATTCTATACATATTAGAGAACCTGGGAAGTATATTTCAGTCAATATAAATGGATATAGGCTTATGTTATTTTGATAATTTATTAAGGAAACTCTGGGGGAGGAGTTCCTTTTGTTAGAAGTTTTATATCACCGAATCATCCAGGTTGTATCTTCCCTTAATTTATTTTTTTGTTTAGAATAAGTTATGGGTAGTTAAAAACCAATTATTTTTTATGTTATTTATTCTATTTCATTTTTAATTTATATAGAATAAAATGAACATTATGGGAGGTTGTTTTCCCCATTTTTCACCATGAGGATTTTTTTAGGAATTATCTTCTACAAATGGAGTGGAAAAATTACAATTATTAATGATATATAAAAGTTACAAGATAAACTTTTTTTAGACCCTAAAATTCTATAATATGGTTAAATTTTAAAATGAGTTTAAATTTATTTATTGCAATACAAATTTGTTTTATTTTTAATACAATTGATCTAACCAAAGGTAATTTTTAAAAGATAAAATGGGAGAGAATTTATGTGAATTTTAAAAAAGTTTATTTATCATGGGTGTTTTTAGAATAAATTATACACATTTTCATGTATTTAAAATCTATTTTATACTGCTTCTTATTTGGGCATTAATTGGTAAAAAATTTATTTGGAAGTGTTTTGAGATGTAGTAATTAGTAATGAAAATACCTTTTTTCAGATATTAAATTGGATGTTTTAGAGTGTGTTTTAGTTTCATGTTATGATAGATATTATTTTCATGTTTGGTAATTCATTTTAACACTTCCTTGAACATGAACTAGTATAAAAATATTACTTTTGAGATGAACTATTGAAGTGGTTACCAATTGGAATAATTTTTCCATTATGTGAGTTATTAATTGTTTTTGTTGTAGTGGAAATATTTCAACAATATTTACTATTATCCCCTTTACAATAATTACTTTGTCCATTTTTGAAATTCCATTTAGGGAAAAATATTTTTATTTGTTCCTCCATTTAAAATTTCAACACTTTGGATAATTACTAGTTTTAATTATGGGGAGCGGTTTTAATTGAGCTAAACTATAACTCGCTATTAACCCATTAAAAAACCCTTGAAATTTTTCAATATTTTTATTTTTAAAAATCACATAGAAAATTTTCATTAGGTGATAATTTTTGTTAAAATTAAATGTTCTGATGCAACTTTTAGGAGATTAATATTTGTTACCTTATATATTTAGTTGAGTAAATCAATTTTCTTTACCTCTTAAAAATGTTGTATTTAATATATTTTTTTAATTTTACACGATAATTATTGTTTTTGATTTTTTTAAATCTAGATTAAACTACTTAAAATTTAATTCAAATTTATTATGAAATGAAATTCCAAATCTAGGATATGCTAATAATTCATTATCATTTTTTATACATTAACAATTCTATGAGTTATTAATTCTAGTAATAAATTATTACTTTAACTCATTCAATAGTGTGTCTATATTAATTATTAATTCATAAATTATATTATTAGGTTAAAATAGTTTAAAAGAGATATTTGGACTTATAGTTGGATGAAAATTGAGGTTTTATAAATTCACATTAAATATTTTCTATATATATAATATTTTTTGTAAAAATACAAATACAAATTTTTGAACTGAGATCATTTATTTTGAGAATGAATTTAATTTTTCCCTTTATAAAATACATGAGGGATAACCTTTTTAAAAATAAATACACTATGGTATTTTTTTTCTTAGATTTATGGTTAATTTTATTCTACATAATTTTTTAGGTTGATTGCTTGAGGACAAGGAATGTCATAATGTAGGGGAATTTGATGAGGTCTTATTAGATGCAAGATTTTGACATCAATTTTGGTGTATTAATGTATTTTTATGGTGAAAATGTGATTATAATGTAGTATTATTAATTAATTAATTTTTTTTTAAATTATTATTCTATTAAATAATATTTGGAAATGATATTTACATTGAATTAGTTTATTTGATGTTCAGTTCTCGGTATTTACTATAAATTGTTGAGAGAATTATTTAATTTGAAGTTACTATTGAAATGTTTCTAGGTTCTTAGGAATCAAAATCGAATTATTTGATTAATATTTTATTAAATTTTTATGTTTTTTAATTTAATTTCCATTTATTTCATTCAAATGTTGTTTTTATTTATAAAAATATAAATTTACCATGTCAACATATTTTGTAAGTGTCATCTAATTATTTTGTTTTATTATTTAATTGTTTTTTTCTTATTTTAGTACATGATTATAATTTATAGCATATATATTTATGTTTCTATAGGATATAATTTAAAGTATCATTGAAGTAAATTCATAATCATAATTTAATATGTTTTCATTTGATGATTAGAATAAGTTTACACATATGTTGAATTTTTGTTTCTCTTTCCATATGATTAAATCCAATAAAAGAATTTTTTGTTCCCATAAGTGAATTATACTTTTTGTAAAATAATCTATTATGTGCTTACTTCATCATAAGATAATCCTTATTTTCCATGTAAGATAATTAATTTTATTCAAGGTCGACCAAAACAAAGGGGTCGACAAAATCTCCAAATCTAACCGAACATTGTAACCCTAGTTTGATATAAGGAAAACCATATTAATACTCTATACATTTGATAACACATAAAAAATGTGATTTTTAATGAATAAATCCATGATTGAGGTCATATTTTAGATTGAAAAGAAGAAATCACAACCCTAATCTACACCTAATGTTAGACACCAAGCCATATTCTATTGAAAAAGTAGATTGATGATTGATGAATAGACATGGACACCATCCAAGATACAAGAATGAATGAATAAAAAATTTAAATTTAAGTTAAGAACCAATTTATTATGGATCAAAAAGATTAAAGAATATCAATTTGAGTTTTCCCAGACCATGGAGGCATATTTTCTTCAATGTTATATTCCTGAGTCTCAATCGAGAACCAAGAGTTTTGTTATGGTGGTGATTGAATGCATTTGAAATTATATGTGGTAGAAACTAGTTTGAATGTTAAATATGATAGTGTTATAGGGAGATGGATCTTTGGTTTTGTTAAAGTGTTTCGGTTGAATCATTTGAGAACAACTAGGTCTAATAGGGATTAAACATAGACATTGAATAATCTTTCGATTGTGTTGAATCATGTTAACAAATCCTTCACTTTTTATGACGTTGAATTATTATTATTGATTTTTTATGTCATGGTTCTTGATTGAGGATATGGTCGGGGATTTGGTTTCTCCTAGAACACATATTTTGAGTTCAGTATGCTATTCATGTTAGGTGTCCTCTCATATTCCTAAGGGAAATTCTAGTATTATGGGGGTGTTTTCATTCATATCAAAGAAACAAATTTATGTGATTATGGTACAATTATGTTTCTTAATTCTTCAGATATTGTTTTGAAGATGAGCATGAACTAGTGGTCACTAGAAATGAATTGTTCAAATCATGGATGACAATGCTTCCTAAAAACCATAGTGGAGTGTTGAGGGTAGTCATAAAATAAATAGTTTTTTACACATGATTGTTAAAGAATCTATGAATTCGACCTTTTGAATTTATATAGAAATTATAAATACATAGGAAGAAGGAAATAACTATTTGATGTTCGCTCATCCTATTGGGTGTCGAAGGATCTTAGTAGTAATTTGAATTCAGATGGAATTTTGAAAATACACCTACAGTAGTCTAACATTAGCCAACATAAATATAGGAAATGAATAAAATAATTTTGAGAAAAAATTCAATGTTACAGAAATATTAAAATAAAAATAAGAAATTATTGGTTTTTATAGAATGTAATACTCACATACAATTTGGTGAAGTTTATTAGAGAATTTTATTAAATATCTATCACCAGTGATTTATGGGGAGGAAATTAATTCTCTCATGTGTATGTTATAGAATAAAAAATTAGTATTGGGAGGAAATTTACCTTTGTAGAAAATAAAAGAGGTTATATTAACATTTTTTAAAGAGAGATTATAACAACCAAAAATTTGGCAACCCATAGCTCATGTCTCCCATATTTCTTTAGTACAAGATATAAGCGATATCATCACAGTGTATTTGTATGTATTTCAATATTAAAGAACCAAATACATAACTGATTCATATATTTCATTGAAAATATTAAATACACAATAATAGAAACATTTTCAAATTCTTTATATTATTCTTAAAATCACTTCATCATACCTTAGGTCAAGGAATAAATATAAATGGCCATATACATTTCTTAGTAGGTTTTATGTATTGTGGAAGATATCATGAATAAATAATGAATAATCAATATAAAATGGGAAATAACTAAAAACAAATTTCATTTAATCAATAACTTGAGCACAAAATGAATCCATGGATAAAATCAAGGAAAAAATCTCCTGGATAATAATAAATAAATTTTGAATGATATAAATGATTAATGATAGAATTCAAGATCTCATACATCATTATATCTTTACCTTCATGGCCTTTCATGAAGATAGTTGAATTTATGGGTAACTATTCAGAAAAACCATTTTTTGAAAGGCTAGTTATGTGGTTTTCTAGATGACACATGTCAATGCATCAAGGGATATAATTGGGCCACACTAATCCCTATATATGTTATCCTCATATATTTAATGAAAACTATAATTTATAAAAAATATGTCTTATCAATGAATATCTGTATCGAGTAAATAATATAGAATGTAAAAATTTCCTTGGTCAATCAAATTATATTAATAATAAAACACTGTTTGTAGAAAATTTATACAATTTAGGCCACAATCATATCCATATACAAATAATATAGTTATTTAATAGAAATTTAATGTATAATGATTATAATAAAGTGAATGTTTCAATATAAAGTTATTAAACAGAAAATGAAAATGAGAGAAATGTTGTCCATCGAATCATTAGAAATATAGGTTCTTTAATAAATTAATATCTTTTATGGAATAAAATATAATAGAAGTGAAATATTAAAATATGTTTACATTAACGAGTTTTCATTGTAAAACCATTGCAAACTTATAGAGTAATCTAAATAGTGGAAAAGATTTATGGTGGGAGAATAATCTGTTAACTCTATATATATAAAGAAGAAACATTCCTTTTGAATATTTTTAAGAGAAAGTTGAAAATAAACATTTCAAAAAAATGTTATAAATATTAATCTCAAACTTTTAAAATTCAAGGATAATATAAAATTTCTTTAATAGATAAATTGATTAAATAAAATTTTCTATTGTTAAAAATATTGAGAAAAAATTATTTTGTTGAAAAATATCCTTAATCAAAAAGAGAAATAGGATTGGGTTTTATTTTTAAATTATTCTTATTTATTCAAGTGAAAAAAATCAGGAAAGTTGGAAGAAAAAATGTAAACTCTTAAATTTTCTAGTTGATAAAAATTTTATGTAGTTTATAAAATATATATTACTATAATATTTCAATGAAAAGTATAAGAAATCCTAAAATTAATGAGATTATAAAATAAATTATTATCTAATTAGTATCTTTTAAATTACAACCCCTTGAAAGAATATACTTTAATTGATAATTTAATCAACCTAAAAAAATAGATTTTCAGGTTAAATACATAAATGTGGTTTTATGTAGACTACATAAACATAAATATTTTCATAACACTAAATATATCATATTAGAGTGGAAATTTAGAAGAAATCCCTTAACTCAAGTTCATACTGACTCGTAAGTTCTTTTAACATCCTATATAATAAGTATAGATACATTATACATATATAATAGAGCTATATACTATCTATAATATCATATTTGATCTATTTATAACATCATATCACCCATTTTTTAATAATATTTTATTATTATTGTCATTTTGGGTGTTAACTGATTTGTTTTTCATGTAATATTCAATTGAGTTTTGTAATTTTAATATTTCTCATGGTTCCATAACATAAAAAACTATAATCATGGTTTAAATATCATATATATTCATTATATATATATATATATATTAAGAACCATAAATTAATGGTCGAGATAGAAAAATGAATTACATATTTCATGGAGACAATAGGCTGTATGTAAGCATGTATATTTTTTTAATTTTCAATTGAAGGAAAAAAAGAATGGTAATTACTAATTAACATTTCTAGAATAATTTTTATATAATATATATTTTATAAATTTATCTTTATTACCATCTATGTAGATAGAAAATAAAAAATGGATCACATCGCTTCATGGAAGTGGTTGTCCACACGTACGCACGAGCGACATTATCGTTTTCCAAAGGATTGAGAGGTAAAAGGTAGATATGAAATTATAATTATAAAAGATAATTATTTCATAACTATTATATATATATATATTATTTATTTAAAACCTAAAAATCATCCAAATAAAGTGATGGTTAAATGTTAATTCCAACTCTACGTGGAGATGGTGATTCCTACTTACACATGAGTGATGTTTTCACTTTTCATATGATTAAAAATAGATATAAATGGTTATACCATAATCATAATAACATATCAGTATATTGATGATACTATAATTATTTTTTTGATGTTTAAAAATTATTTATAGGAAATTTAATTTGAAATAGATTTGAATGAGTCGGTAAAAATGATTACATCTTCTTCGGTAGACTTCATATAGATACCTTATTATAGTCACTTGAAATAAACTTTTAAGAAGAGCAACAGCTCTAAATAATAAATAGACAATCCTAAAATAGAATTATATGGGATTTGGATGACCTAGGATGCTCAGGAAAGTGTAATAAAAAGATATAAGTGGTGTACATTTATATTTTAGGAGAGGTGCACTCTAGTAATTACCTAAGGCCTTAAATTAATATAAATTAATTTTTAGGAAAAATAGCACAAAATTGATAAAATTATAAGATAATTTATATTGGATTATAAATATTCTAATAAAAATAAACATGTAAAAGTTTAGGTTATCTTTTTACCCTTATATATTAGTTTTAACCCGTTATTAACCCTGTTGATAATTATTGTTATATCAATTGTTTTTACTCTTTAGGGGATAAGAAAGTTACTGTAAAGAAAAAGTAACCAATAAATTGACCATAGATGAAATATTTTTTAAAAATAAAACATTAATTTTTATGAATCCATTATATTTATAAATTTTGAATCATTTTATAATATATTGTTTTTTATAAAATATTATCAATGCCAATGTTGGAAAATACTTATAATATTTTAATATAATAAATCTTATGTTATATGGTTTGAAAATAAAATATATTAAAATATATGGGGTATTTTTTCTAATTTTAATTAACCAATGATATTTATATGGGTTTATATATCCTTTTAGACCTTATCTATTCGTTTAACCCCTCAGTTAACTAGTTTTTACCTTAACTATAGAAATGACTCTTTCAATACTCAAGGGTTATAATTTTAAATATAATTTTAAAATTATAAAATATATGGATATGAGATAAAATTTGAGACCATTAATCATCCTATTTTTTTATAGATTAATATTTTTATAATTTTTAACTGATTTAATAAATATTATTTTAAAAAAATATCAAAAATATCATTTTTCATAGTATTTATTTAAACTGATTTAAAGTCATTAATATATTAATTTAATTCATATACTAACCTTTATAAAATATCTAATATGTTATATGAATAAATATAATTCTTGTTATACTATAAATCAATTAAAACTATTATATTTATTATTTTTAAAAAATTAGCTTTATTTTTCTACTGTAATTACAAGTACTGCGTCAACATTGCATGAAAATATATTGTAATTATTTCATTACCAAAATTTTAAAATAAATTTCCATAATAAAAAATTAAAATATTATTTCAAATAATTATTTTGAACTGATCATATGCTATTTTTATACCTTTTACGAAATATTATAAATATTAAAATCTATAAAGTTGTATTTTTTGACTTTATCTTTTGCTTAAATATTATAAAGGTCAAAATAAAATTTAATTTGAAAAAAGGTCATATTTTTAATTTTGGATTATTATTGATAAAATATACTAATATACTAAAAAAATAATGTGTTTGAATAAATACTCATCCTTATTACATTTGTTTTTGTCCTTAATTATGTGATGTACCCTTTACCGATGTGATAAATTCTAACACTGTTACTGATCAAAATGTATAAAAATAATAATAGGTATATTTAAAAGAAAAATTAAAACTACTAAATCCATATATTGAATCCATTTTAAGAAATTTAATTTATAAAATTTATAGAAATTAGTTTTTTAATAAACCAACAAAGTTCTATAAATAATTGTTTTCCAAAAAAAAGATTAAGCCTCAAAAATTGATTTATAACGAACCCATGTAAAAATATTTTATAACAGAATTTTTTAGATTCTTTTAAATCAAATGTAAATTTTATATATTTAATAACTAATCCAAAATAGAATGGTACTTTTTAATAAAATTTATTTATGAAATGAAATGTATGTTTTACAAAAAAGGAAATTTTTAATATTTAATGAAATATAAATAATTTTAGATGATGATTCCAGAAATTATCTTAATTTTATAAAATAAAATTAATGAAAGTGGTTTAAATTAATTATTATTTCCTCACTCAAAATACATTTGAAACCATTTTTTGAAGAAAACAAATTTTTTGAAGCCTAAAAATGTATTTAATAAAAATTGAGTACTTATTTCAAAAGAATTAATCAATAATTTTTTATTTATTAAGGCCATAATACATATATTTCATAATTTGGTTAGTCTTATTTATACCCTCTAATATAATAGTAAGGTTATAATGATCTAATTTAAAATATAATATTTTCATAATAAATTGCAATTCGGTTAAAGATGAATGGTTCGAATTAAGTAATATATCGAGATTATTATTATATTAAAATATATTTAAGGGGTGTTACATTCTACTCCCTTAAGAAAAATTTCCCCACTCAATTTAATCTCATTCATCAAAAGATTATCCTTTGACAAAAATAAACATTTTAAAGAGGTATAATAAAACTTTTTTTTTTGAATAGTTTAATTAGGAAGGATAAATGTTTCCAGAAATAACACAAAATAGGGTTCTTATAAAAGAGAACATTTATAGAATATTGAAATATTTACATGGAGGAGATATTTACCATCAAAGTACTGATAGAGAGTGATAGATAAAATGTTGTTGAGAATGCTAATGACCAGAAAACCATAAATTGATTTATGGTTAGAAGACTATAAATGTATCATATCTATAGGTAACATGATATATTTTTTAATTTAAAGATCAGTTTCCGAATATTGTGGGATTATTTTACTTTAAAGACATAAATATTGAGAAAATGTTTTTATTTTATTTCATTCCATTTCATAATCACAATATCAACCTTTTCATTATATTTTATTAATTTCCACATCATCACTTATTCCAAATAATGAACATTCAAGATGAATTTTTCATGAATTGAGCACTAAAATTAACTTTTAATGTCTCCTAAAATCGAGAAAATAAGGAAAAGTAATTCTTTATTTATCTAAACATTTAACCAAACACAAATTGTTATCAAATATTATCCAATATGGACAAATGTAATATATTAATCCTTAAAACCCTAATAATAACCTCCGAATTTCTACTTAATTGATTCTATAATTAATTATCCCCAAGATTTATCTAAAATATGTCTAAAAATTTTCAAAACACAAAAATCCAAAATATGTGGCCAAATATTTATACCCAAAAAGTATAAAGTATCTCATAATGTCACATACCACACATGTGAATCCCTTCATCATATATTCATTTAAAACATACTAATAACAAGAATCAACATAAAACCTCAATGGAATCGTAAATCCATAAAAAGAATTAACTCTATCCTTATTCTTTAATTAAAATAAAAAATTATCAAATATATCCCATAAATCAAAAAAATTAGTACACTATGTCATAAATTACATTATCCAAAAATCAATAATCATTTACATGTTCATCAATAAAATAAAATTTACATTAATTATTGTTAAATGTGTCTTTATCCAAACAAAAAATTGTAAAATAAATATATAACATGCATTAAGAGTTATCTTTAACTTAGTCAAAAATTATTTTAAAATATCACCTTACCACTAATTAATTTTTCTTGGTTATTGATGCCATTCAATATATACATTAAAGTCCTTAAATAAAACTACTACGGATCATTACATAGTTGTTTCATGATTCGTATAACCATAATATCATTCGTATAATACCTATATTGGAAAATTATAAAATACTAATACATAAACACTTCAATCCTTTCACTTTAATGATTAGAATTACACAGGTCATTCCATTTCCTAGTAGTTAACCACTGCATTCTGGCATTGACTCAGATAGTTCCCATGTTCCACTGAAATAAGAATATAAACGGTACCTTAGGATAAAAATAATATCCCTCTAGTTAACTCTTCATTTTTACATGGAAATTACTTACACCATGCCCTTATTTTCTATACATAAAACATCTTATAATTCTTCTAAGAAATTTCCCTAAGTGATTATTCTTACATATATGACATGTAAGAAACTATATATTCTTCTCTCCATGGTCTTCATGAAACTAATTTTTTCTGTTATTAGAAGTATTAATAAATTCAACCAAATGGATATTGTCAGTCCTACACTGAGATAACTAAGTAAGAATAATAACAAGGTCTCACCTTCCAAATCTTGTTTCATTTGGTTTACCTTGAGGAAAATTGTACAATATTCCCTCACATTAAGTATTAACATGGTCCTTCAAGTTCTATCCACTGAATTAATCCATTAAGTATAGTATGAGTGAAAATAATCATAATTTTAAACTATATAATCAAGAAAAACATTTATATATGAATTATTTTTTGAATCTAATAAACCATATTTTTTTCCTAAGTGAATCATGGTCAACATTTATTCAATTTGTTCATAATGGTTCTTAAATAAAACATGATTCAACCCAAGAATATCCACATGGTAGTTTCAAACTAGGTGTATAGTAAGGGAACACTCATAGTGTGCTATAATGATGGATGAGATATACATGACCGACTATTTTGTAGGTTATTACCTCTAGAATTATTTATTACAAAACCACGTACATTGTAGTATCCAAAAAGTGAAGTATTTCAATGAGAAACACTTAATAACTACTTTTTGAAACTTTTTATAATATTTTACTATAATTAGATAAATACTAAAAGTATTTTATTAGGTAATGTTCTTGAATTTATATTTTCTTAAATCAATTCACCATGGTTTATACAAAGACTTCTTTGATACCATCTATAACAACCCCAACTCCAGTAACCTAGATTTGGTTTCATTTTTAAATTGATAAAAAAATGTATCTCACCATATTGGTTTTATCAATCAAGAATTATTGGATAATAAAAAATATAAATGATTCCAACATTACATTGAAAGTATAAAATACATAGCAGAAGAAACATTCTCCCATCCTTGATATCATTCATAATATCCTTTTTTGTTGCATTGGGCAAAGAAAACATATAAATAGTGAGATAATATACTCAAAAAGGCTTACATATAGGGGATATAATTATGAATAACTATTAATAAAAAATATACTAAAGTAAATAATTGAAAACACGTTCCATTTGATCAATAACTAGATCATAAAATGCATTCATGGATAAAATAATTACCATAATCTCATAGGAAATTGTAACTAGATTCTCAATGAAGTAAATGATTAATGTTATACATGTTGATATTAGTAATCATGACTTGTTTACAATCAATTCATTTCACCCATAATTCTTAATCAATGGGTAGTTGTACACCAAAAACCCATTTAATAGGACTATAAAATTACTTTATCACATAAAGCATGTTGATGCACTGAGGGTCTATCTATAACTAGGCCTCACGCATCTTATTATGTCTAATTATTTCCTCATATATTGAAGGATAAATTTAATTAATAAACAATTTTCCTTATCAATAAATATCAATAACAAGTAAAGGATATAAAATATCAAGATTTCCCCAATTAGTCAAATTAATTTAATAAGAAAATATTATATTTAGAAATGGTATACAATTTATGAAATAATTATATATATATATACAAAGAATATGGTTATTTAAAAGAAATTAATTTTTAACTATCATATTAAAATGATTATTTCATGATAGAGTTAATAACCAAAATATTGAAAAGAGATAAAAATGGTTATCAATTCATCATAAATATAGTTTTTTTAATAAATTCATTACTATTGGAGAATAAAAGAAAATGGAACAGATATATTAAAATAAGTTTTTATAAAATAATTCTCTATAATCCCATTAAAAATTTATAAAAACTAAATATCATAAAATTATTATGGTTGAATGAAAATATATTAATGTCATATATGTTGAAAATAAACCTTTATTTTGAATTTTTGTAAAATAATGTCAAAAATGAATCTTTTAGAAAACATTAGAGATATTAATTTTAAGAATTTTCAAAATATAAGTATAATTGTAATGTCTCGAAAATTCTAGGTAATTTTTTTATTTATATAGGATTATTTTTAGACCAGGTTCTCAGACGACACTAGATTACAAGGCCCGATGAGCTTGAAATAAGTGTTTAAACGTTTTTTAAGATTATTTAAAATAGTGTGCTTACACAGTTTTGGAAACTTCTAAACAGGTGCCCAAATTAAAAATTTGAGGGAACCGTTGCATCTGGAATAAACAATTTACCTAAGGAAGGACTTAACCTTGACCGGTGCGGGTCGAGGGAGAAAGTTAATTTTTGAACTTTTTAAGAAAATTTATTGAAATAATTTGATTAAGGAAAAATAAAATAAACTTTTAGTTTATTTTATTTGAATTTTGAATTTCATTGCAGCGTAATAGAACCGATGTTTCATAAATGAAATAGTATAATGATGTTACACTGTAGTGTAATAGAAATTATATTTTATAAATGAAACAGCGTAATGACACTACAATACAACGTAACAGAAACCCTAAAACACATTTTCTCCATTTAATGGGTTAACCTAAGACCGATCATTCGAACGATCAAGGATTGTTCTGAAAATGGAGATTTAGTGTTGATGAGAGATGATTGATGAATAACCCAGGAAGATGAGCACAATTATCCCTTTGTTCTTCCATCCTTCGATGGATCTCCATTAACAATAGAGGGTTGTAGATCAAGGAGTGATGAACGACAACGGTGCGATCTTCGCCAATGAGCGATCCAACCTCAAGGTAGGGGTTTGATTCTAAGTGACTTTTCTTTTTTCCGAATTCATGGATGTAAGTGATGAACATGGTTCAACCCATGAACAGGTGACTCGTGGATCAATCACTTAGGTGGGAGGGTTTCTAATCTTGGGGTTTGAATCAGAGTTATATATGTTAGATTCTTTAATCTATTTACACCTAGTTTTTTATTTATAATGTGCAGGGATCAGGATGACATGAACAAGGCATGAATCCCTACATTGAGTGAATTCTAGTTTTTTTCATGAATGGACCCTCGGATTGATGGATAGAGATCTTTGAGCATGTCGTAGTGACGACGATGACCTGAGGATCCCAAAAGTAATTTTGGATTGATGAACGGACCACCGGAGCAAGTCTAGTGGGTCGTAAAAGAAACTTCCAGAATGATGGTACTAGCGACGGATGGGGCAGAACGTGGAAGTGGCTATGTGTGGGAGGTGGTTTGCATCAGTGGTACACTGTGGCGGTGGAGGTCCCCGCGACATCGGCTGCATGGAGGCATGATCTTCGGTGAATGCATTATCGAGCCACGTAACGCGACCGACGGGCCGTGGTCCAACAAGAATGTCGAAGGAGTTCCTTGTAAAGACCTATAGGGAAGTCATGCGGTGAACCCAAAATGTTGATTAGGAATAGACCTCATGACCACCTCCACGTCTGGGTGTGGAAATCCAGCCCGCTCATAGCAGTCCAGGCAGGAGAAGGTGGTCTCGACCCATGAACCAGTGGGCCGGACCCACGACCTCCTAGTCCAAACCCACAGAAAAGCGGGCCGGGTCAGACACGGACTGAGTCATATCTGGTTTAGGTCGATCATATAGGGTCAATCTGGACCTGGACTTGACCAACACCTTTTTTTACTAAAACATCCATAACATCCAAACTATTAATCTGATTGACAAGATGTTTGTGGCATTGGGACCCTTGAAATGAGATGGTAGTTTTGTAACACTCTAAGTGAGTTTCCATAGAGGTTGAAATATAACCTATGGCTTGAGGAATATATTCTCCTTAAATCAAGCATGCTACGAGCGGAAATCCTGTGACTGGATATGATGAGATAGAAGTGATGAGCGGACCTTGGTGGCACGACAGATGAGCAGACCTCAGTGGACCAGAAGATAAGTGTATTTTAGATTCCCAGTAAAAAAACAGAACTTAGTGTCCTGGGAGATAATTGGACTTCAGTGGCCCTATAGATGAGTATACATCAGTGGCGTGATAGATGAGTAGACCTCAGTGGCCTAGGAGACCTCAGTGATGAATGAACCTCAGTGGCCCGATGGATGACCAGACCTTAGTGGCCTGGAAGACCTCAAAGATTCATCGGGGATAAATCCCTAAATAGTATAAGATGTTCTGCTTTATAGTTGAAATTTTTTCTATCTATACTTTAGGTTATACTTGTGTGAGATGTCCATTACTTCGTGTGTACTTTTATTTGTGTTTTGGGGTCCCTACTGAGTATTGTGTTACTCAACCCTACATGGGATTCTCCCACACAAGTTTTGTCTTGTGCAGATGACTAAAACTTTGATAGAGATCGTGGCAGTCCAGGACTAGGTGGTTCCTAGTGTGATCAGACAGGTGAGGCATTCTGTTGTGGCTTCCAGCAGCTACTCTTCACCAACCCCTCTTGAAGGTTTTTCTATAGATATATTATCAAATACCTTGTACTCACTATTTTACAGCTTGTCTTTTGTGGGTTTTTATTCTTGTCCATTTTACTTACAGCTTGTACCTCTACTCTAAGTGGTTTTCTTAGTGGTATGCATATTTTTCTTTTCAGAATTGTGGGATGGGGTTGTGAGTATTCATGTATACAGGTACTCATAAAATGCCTCCCACTTTTAGGATAATGCCTTCAGTGCTAGTTTCCAACCCCTGGCCTTTGGGAGGATGGCTTGGGGTAGTCATAGCATGGGACTCAATGAAATGGTCATGAAAAATTTGTATCGTAGGGGGTCAGTTCTACCTTAAGGACAAAGAGTCTATGGATTTGTTTTGGGGAAATATTGTATAAAGTTTCAAGATCTACTTTTAGGCTCGGGGAGTCCAGTGTTGGTGTGGTGACCAATGTATCCATACACTGAGACCCTTAATTCTTTCTTTTTACTCGATACATAAAACATTGGTTTCATTCATGATGTAGGAATTGTTTTTTTCCTCATGTTCTTCTTGATTTAGAGTCATCTCACCAGGTATAACCTATTTATAGTGGTTCATTATGATCTATTTCAGGATTCCACCATGCAGACATCCAGCAAGGATTATAGTGTGTGACTGTGAGTATGGTATGCCCTATGATGAGGCATCAGTACAGGGACTGGTACTGGAGATGGCCCCACCAAAAGGTTCAACAATGTTGCCACCACCTACTGATCAACAATTACTAACATCGTTACTAGTAGAGGAAGCATGTAGGATCAGTGCCTTACACAATTTCTAGAGGTAGAAACCTCTAAGTTTTAGGGGTGAGACTGAACCCTAGGTGGATGATGATTTGTTTGAGGTGGTTACATGAGTCTATTTTCTAGTGAGGATTCCTCTCAAACAGATGAAGATATTATCCATTATCCTTCTTCATGGATTAGTGGGAAGATGGTGGATCTTGATGATCCAGACACATGATGAGGTGATCCTCACCCAGACAGACTTTGAGTGCCTTATCATAGATGAGTTATTTCCAGCTACATTGCACTTAGTGTGCATATAGGATCTACTGCACCTACATAAGGGTAGAATTATGCTAGTGGAGTACTCGACGAGATTAATTTAGCATTATCTCTACTCCATAGACATGGTGTGAGAACCATTCTTCCAACCTCGAGCCTTTGAGTGGGGACTACTCTAGGATATCAAAGCATCCATGGTATCGCTTAGCATCCCTACTTAGGATGGGGTGATGGAGTGAGCCCTATGCATGGAGAGATTCTTGGTGGAGCATGCTATAGTAGAAGGATCTACTAGTAGCCACTAGGTAGTATAGTCTTTAGCCATGGGTAGTAGGCAGTAGACACGGGGGCCCAAGTAGTCTAGGCATTTTAGGGTATGATCCCAAGATGTAGGATTGGTGGTATGAGGATGCCAGGTCGAAGAGAGTCATCATAGGAGTGGAGTATACTACTCATATGACAAGTAGGGGAACATGGATCATTATTGACTCACTCACGACGTAGAATATCGGTAGACAACTTAGGTATTGCTGAGGCAAATGCAAAGTTTTGAATAGGGTGTCCCATTGGGTGGTGGACATGGTAGGGTATCCGGAAGTGTAGCAGGTGGTGGGCGAAGGTTCAAGGTGCTACCACCACCACCCCTAGGTGGTCCACCACGGGCTCTGGGAGCTGGTGGATTGCGTTGAGTCTAGATTCAGGCGATGGAGTCCTACAACCACAAATTTATATAGATTTTAAGAGGTAAAATATGTGTCTTCTCCATCTTAGTTTCAGTTCTTATAGAAACATGTTCCAGTCACTCTTTCCTTGACACTATAGAGTTTGCGTACAACAACAGCTACCACTCCACCATTGGTATGGCACTGTTAGAGGCATTGTATGTGAAACCATACAGGTCACCATTATGCTGGACAGACCCATGGGAGTTTGCACTTGTGGGTTCAGATATGGTATGAGCTACCACATATAAGGTGCAGGTCATCCATGAGTGGATGAGGACTACATAGAGAAGGTATAAATCTTGTAATGACAAGAGATAGAGGCCCTTGGAGTTATATAAGGGAGACCATGTGTTCCTTAGGGTCTCACCTCGATGGGGATTATATAGATTTGGTCTGGGAAACAAGCTATCTTTGAGCTTCATCAGAACTTTTGAGATTCTGAGTAGAGTTGGTGAGGTGGCATACCACCTAGCTCTCCCCCCACAGATTCACCAGGTGGATAATGTTTTCCACTTATCATAGTTGAGGTTGTATGTGCATGATCCATCACACGTCATCGATGGGGGCGAGTTGAATATTGATGATGGGATGAAATTTGTAGATTTCCTGGTGGAGATTGGGGATTGAGAAGAGAGGGTCCTTCATGGATGGTCTATTCCCCTGGTGCGAATTCAGTGGCGGCAAGAGAATATCCAGGATAACACTTGGGAGAGGGAGACTCAAATATGAGCTCAGTACCCCCATTTGTTTTTTAACCCATGTTTTGGATTATGAGTATGTAAAGTCCTAAAGGTGGGGGTAATGTAATGCCCCAAAAATTCCTTGTAATTTTTTTAATTATATTGGATTATTTTGAAATCAGTCACTCACACAACACTTCATTCTAAGACTTTGTGATCTGGGAATAAGTGTTTGATCTTTTTTATGTTTATTTCAAATAGGGTGTGTATGCGGTTTTGGAAACATCTAAATGGGTTCTCATATTAAAAATCCTAGGGAACCATTGAGTCTAGAATGATGACTTTACCTAACTAAGTACCTAACCTCAACCAACGTGAGTTGAGGGAAAAAATTAAATTATGTACTTTTTATGAAAATTTTAAAAAATAATTTTATTAAAGAAAAATAAAATAAACATTTAGTTTATTTTATTTGAATTTTGAATTTCATTGCAGCATAACAGAAAAGTTGTTTCATAAATGAAACAACGTAAAAAGGTTGAAACTCAGTATAATAGATACACTATTTTATAAATAAATCAACATAACGACACTGAAATGTAGTATAACATTGATGAGGAAACATGTTTTCTCCATTTAATGGGATAACCCAAGACTTGTCATTGGCATGAACAAGGATTTCTCTAAAAATGGAGATTTTGCGTTGGTGATTTATGATCAACGAATCACCCGGGATGATGAGAACCATTCTCCCATTGTACTTACATCCTTCAAATGATCCCCAACAACAACGGTGGGCTACTAATCAAGGAACAACAAATGAATGCGGTGAGATATTCACCAACAAGTGATCCAACCTCGAGGCAGGGGTATGATTCTGAGTGAATTTTTTTCCCCCATTCATGGATTTAAGAGAAAAATGTTGGTCAAACCACAAATAGTTGACTCTCAAATCAATCACTTATGTGGGCGAGTTTCTAATCATGGGGTTTGAATCAGAGTTATCCATATTAGATTATTAAATCTTCTTCCACCTTGTTTTTAAATTCTAATGCGGAGAGATTGGGTCGACCTGAACAATGCCCATATCTATATTTTGGGGGAGTTATTATGTTCTTCATGACTGGACCCTCTGATCGACAACGAGACATCTTGTAGCACATCGTAGTGACGGTGATGACCCGAGGATCCCGAAGGCACTCATAGACTGAAAAATGATCCACCAAATCATGTCTTGTATCCCATGGAAGAAACTTCTGGCAATGTCCGACAATGGCCAGCGGAGGCACACCGTAGTGAACACGTGCAGGTGGTATCCCATACCGGTGGCGCGCTGCGATAGTGGAAGACATCGCAGCATCGTCCACGGGGTGGCAGACAAGGACAACGAACAACAGTTGGGGGTGGGGTCTTCAGCTGATGCGAAATCAAGCCATCTTGCCACACCCATACATTAGTGGCCCCATAGATGACCAAATCTCAATGGAATGACAGACGAGCGGACCTCAGTGGCCCAAAAAACCATAGTGATGAACAAAACTCAGTAGCCCATTGGACAAGCGGACCTCCGTGGATCAATAGACCTCAGTGACTCATCATGGATGTGTCCCTCAACAGTACGTGATATTCAGCTTTACGATGAAAATATTTCTTTCTATACATTAGGTTATACCTTTGAAAGTTGTCCATTACTTTGTGTGTACTTTTCATTTTGGTTTGGGGTCTCTACTGAGTATTGTGTTACTCACCCCTACACTCGCTTCTCCAACACGTTTCATGTCTTGTGTGGATGAATAACGTTTTGATAGAGACATTATTGTCCCGGGACCAGGTGGTGCCTAGAGAGATCAGATAGGCGAGGCATAGTCCTACGACTTCCAACAGTTACTCTTCACCTACCCTTTAGCTAGGGTTTTCTATGGATGGATTATCATATACCTTGTAATCCCTTGTTTATAGATTTTCTTTTTTGGGTTTTAATTCTGGAACATTTTACTTATAGCTTGAACCTCTACTCTCAGTGGTTGTCTTAGTTGTATTCATGTTTTCTTTTTCAGCATTGTGATATGTAGTTGTGAGTGTGCATGTGTATAGGTACTCGGAAAATCCCTTTAACTTATAGGACAATGCCTTCAGCGCTAGTCGCCAGTCCATGGCCTTTGGGAGGTGGGCTTGGGGTAGTCGTGGAACGAGCTCTGGGGGATAGGTCCTGACAATAACATAAAATGTCCTTAATAAATATTTTGATTATATTATATAGAATTTTGAAAATTATTTTTAAAAAAAACTTGGATATGGAATAAAAATATAGCCGATAAAAAAGATAAAAATTTACGGTTTTTTCATTCAGATTTTGTTTTATTATTGAAGTGAAAAAGGGAGATGAAGTAGAAATAAAGCATGAAAAACATTAAATATCAAGATGATAAAAAAAATTATTGATTTTATGATGGATATATTATAATATTCTTCAAATGAAAAATATAAGCAATCCTAAAAGAAATAATATTGTAAGATAAATTATTTTATCTTTGGTTACTTCAAAATTGTAACCCAGTGAATGAATATACTTGAGTTGGAACTTTTATAGTTATTAATAAATATATGTTAATGTTATATGGATAAATTGAAATGTATATACACCACATAATAAAAATACATGCATAATATAAAATATGTGTCCATGGTGTAGAAATTGAGATGAAATCCCTTACCTCATGTTCGATATACCATGTAAGATATTTTGACCTCATGTATAATAAATTTATATTTATTATAATTATTTAATAGAACCATATCCTATCTATAATAAAATATATGATCAATTTATAACATATTATCACCTATTTCTTTACAATATTTTATTGTTATCATTGTTTCTAGAGTTAAATCCTTCATTTTTTACATAAGTTTTAGTTTGATAGTTTTGGTACATTCATATTTCTCAGGGTTCCACCATATATATAATTATAATCATGATATAAATAACATATATATTCAATATATAAATATTTATCATGATCCCTTGAATGTTTAGATAGTAAAATGAATTGCACCATTCATGGAGATGGTAGGTCGTAGGTACACAAGATCGTTGTTTTCACTTTTATACTGATTGAATAAAATAATGGTAAAAAAATAATTAATATTTTTATAATAATTATTATTAAATATTATATATATATATATTAAATAAATTTATCCTTATTTTCACTTATTTAATGAGGAAACAATTAGTGGTAGTCCACACATATGCATAAGCAACATTATAATTTTCCAAAAGATTTTAATATAGGAAGGTATATATGATATTAAATTATAGAAGAATAATCATGTCATAAATATACTATATATTCCCTAGTTTCATCATTTTAAAATTTCAAATAAATTTCTGAGGAAAAATGAATTACAACTCTATATTGAGACGGTAAGTCTTATGTACGCACGAGCGGGGTTTTCTCTTTTCATATGATGGAAAAGAGATGAAAAATAGTTTTACCATGATAATAATAACATATTATAATTTTTAGGATATTGGAGTTATTATTTTAGGATGGGTAAAATGTATTTAGAGTAAGAGTGAGAATTAATAAATTTGAAAGAGTTGGTAAACATGATTACCTCATATTCGATAGATTTTCTTTAGGACTATTGTTATTGACCATTGTAAAGGTATTTTAAGAATGAAATAACCCTATAATTCATGGCTAGAAAAGTTCATAATAGAATTTTTTAGGGTATTATCAATCTATTTTTCCTAACAATGTTTAAATAAATGATAGAAGGGGTGTCTGTTTATAAGCAATGAGAGAGGAACTCTAGTAATTAGATAAATTATTAAATTAATAAAAATAAATTTTCCTAAAAAATTCTATAAATTGATATAAGTAAAATAATATATGTAGTTTAATTGAAATAATCTAATAATGTAATATTTGGATATGTTTCTTTGTATGTTTTAACAATTATATTTCAGTTACAACTCCCCATTAACCCATTTTTATAATTACCATGATATCAATTTTTTTACTCATTAGTAGCCATAAATTTAATCTAAATGAAGAAGTGAAAAATAAATGAACCATGATTTATATTTCCAACAATATTAAATTACTTTGGATGAATATATTATTTTTATGAATTTTATATCAATTATTAAAATATGTTTTTTTATAAAATGTCAATAATTTTATTTTTGGAAATACATGAGATATTATAATATAACAGCTGTCTATCGTATGTAAAATGGTTACAAAAATAAATGGATCTTAATATAAACAAAGGAAGTTATTATTATAATCACAAAATAAAATTTTCATAGGTATAGATTTCATTTTAGACCAAATATTTTGGTTTAACCTCATGGTTAACTTGTTTTTAATTTAACTGTGGTAATGAAATTTTCAATAAAAAAGCATTATAGTTTTACTTCTTGGTTAAAAACAGTTCATAAATGAACATATAATGATAGTTTCAAACTATAATCATCCAAATTGTCCTCTTTTATTATTTTTATTATTTTCAAATCTTTTGATAAAATATTTTTTAACATAAAATATCATTAATTTTATTTTTGACACTATATATTTAATTTAACATTAATTTCATCAATAAAGTAATGGAATTCAAATATAAACATATAAAACATTTTTATATGTTATATGTATCTATAAAATTCAAGGTACACTATAACTCACCCCAAAAGAATAATATATTTAAAAAATTTAAAATTATTTACATGATATTTATACCGCTATCACAAGCACTATTGTACAACCTACATTTCATGAAAAATAAAAACTATTATAATATAATTTCACAAGGATGAATATTAGACCTAGAATACCCTTTTATGTTTCTCTAGTGAAGACAGTGAATACATTAGATCATGTGATTCATGCATGTTTATTGAGAAATAATATTTTTTTAAATGATTGTTGAGATTTAAATACAAGTAAATTGAAGAATACATATAAACCAATAAAAGAATATACAATAATAATATAAATAAATGAGGTGTTTTAGGGGATACAATATACACAGTTCATTACATCAAGAATGTGTGGAGGTAATTTTAATGAATTGAGTTGATAATTCGAAGAATAATTATTATGAGTTTTGGAAGTTGATACTTGCCTAAAATAATGTTGGTTAAATTTTGTATATCACTAACACGCATTAAAGTACGGCCAATACTTCATTAGCAGAAGGAATAATTACCAAATAATAATAAAATACATAATAATATATTTATATATTGTGATCTATTTTTTTTTGGATGACTGGAAACTAATTTATCAAGTGCAAATGATCTTAATGAGGTTTACATAAGAAAGTCTAATCTAGAAAGATCATTAAGGCAGATCAAAATCTATTGGTGCATAAGAATCCAAGAGGTGGAATAGGTCATCCTGTATTTGATCAATATATAAAGAAGTAGATAATTATATGATGTAGTAAAAATATCCTCTTGTGGGAATCTAGAGTGTGATGGCTAGTTTAAAATCTGGTAATACAACATGAAGCAATGTAAATATCCTTCTATGTGGATTTAATATTTTTAATACAATGTGACACAGTTTTTTTCATTTAAATTGATTAATATAATATAGAATCCATGTTTGGGGGATTAACTAGGTAGGGAAAAAGTACTCTCACATTGAGGCTAAAACTTTTAAATCACTATATTTATAGCTTCAATTTACTAAATCATTCAAGGTGAGGTGGAGATAAACTATAAGTGTGTATCTAAGATTTACTAGAACACATTGAATGAATTTTAATGGAACAAAATTTTAAAATTAAAATTGACTATAGATTCACCTCCTCCCCCTCTTAGTAATACAACACTGATATAGGCTCTACAATTTCTATTAGAGGGAAGACCCCCTATAAAAGCTGTAGGTTCTCCCTGGTACTTATAATTTCTTCTATAAAGTGAATATTTCAAAAAATGTGTGAGATTATATAGATATAAAAAAGTATATTTCTCTAAATGATTAAAACTTAGGGATTTCATCTAAGAATTAAAAAAATAAGAAAATACATGGAGGGAAGATGATGAATAATCTTATAGAAAAGGTAGCAAAATCAATAACTGAATGTTACCAGAGTTATATATATAGAAATTTTTCATTTCATTATAATTATTTCTTAAAATGATTGTTAAAATTTTGATGATGATGTATCACTTATTAATATTCATGTTGAACTTGAATAAAATATGAATAAATGTCACAAGGATGTTTTAAATTGTATCTTTTAAGTTATTAGTGGTATTCATGATAAAAAATTAATTCTATAAGAAGATGATAATGTAATGTAATAGGAATTCTCTAAAACTCTTAGAATATGAAGCACTATAACAAAACTCTACTGAGAAAAAGTTGAAAAAATCTCTCTTTAAAATGAATGATATGAAAATTATTTTTAAGAATTTATAATTAATGTTTACGTGAAATTATTATTTGAAATTATTCTCATATATTATTTCCATCTAATTTAAAATTTAAAAATAGTTTAAAAGGTTTTCAGAGCATCTTAGTTAGAGGAAAAAAGAAAACATGGGAATGGATCTGGAAAATTAATGACTAGAATATAAAAATCATAAAGAAAAAATAAATAATTTAATGGAGGATTTGGAAGACACACTGAGATTAATTGAGGGGGAGAATAACCCACTAAACATGAAGGGTTTAGATTTGGAGGTGAGATTGAAAAATTTGGAATCACAATAAGCTATAAATTCATATATATATATATATATATATATATTCTTTATCACAAGATTTCATTGAAACTAATGACTATATGAAGGTCATGACATCGTCCTATTTCCAAATATGAACATTCAATAAGAATAAGGCATCCCATAACCTAAAATATTTTTTATTTTATAATATTTTATAATTTTCAAATATAGTTTTTAAAATAAATATGGGGAATGTATGGATGGGGAAAAGTACTTATAAACCCATAGTATCAATAGTGAATAAGAAATTGCATTTAAATATTTTTTCCCAACACGTTTCTAGAATATTGTAGTTTCTCTTAACAAAATAATGGTTTAAAATATATAAAATCTAGATAAACTATAAAAGAAATTAATATAATGAGATTCATTAGCTATTTTTGAATGCTTTCATAACATGAAAATTCATGAAAATAATATAAATATTGAATTTAGGTAAAGAAAAGCTAAAGAAAAGAGAAGACCTTTATTAGAGAAGAGAAATATAATGGTAATGAATCTATTTAAAAACACATATTTGTATTCTTATAATATTTATATGAGTATTTCAACAAAAACTGAAATTGTTATGATGACTGTCAATATATTACAATCACCCACAAGTATTATGATAATTAAAATAGATGAATGAAAAAAATGAGATAGTAAAGAAAATAAGCAGTAAAGTGAGCCTTGGGATATAGAGAAATGAATAATAATGTTGAACAAACTTTTAACAGGGAGATAAGTGAGTGATCTTCTCCTACATAAATGTGATAAATAAAATGTTTATAAAATCACAAACCCTTAAAAAACAAGGCTTAACTTAATGATTCACATCAATAATAAGTGTATATAAAAGTAGAAATTAAGGTGGAAGATTTAGCTTTAGTGGTTTTTTCTAGTGTTTTGAAAGTAGATCCACATATCCTACACTTTCAGGTATAATATTTCATTTCCATGAAATAATAAATAATCAAGGTGAGTCCTAGTGAAAAAATTGTAAATTATTATCACAGAGTAAAATAAGCTACTAGTAATCCATCCAATATACTAACAAAACATAGTTATGAAAGCTTAAAACAAGTTTATGGAATATGGGGAATATAATGTCATAGTTATAATAAATTCATAGAAAATTACACTGATAGACTACTAATAATTTAAAAGGAAAAAATATATTAGAATATTAAAATTGAATAATTTATGTTCATCTAATAATAAATCTGTAAATCCCAAATAGGCTGAGAAGATAGAAAAATATTTTACAGTTCTTTGAAAAAAATAATTTAAATTGAAAAAAATTGTAGGAAACTAAAATAATTTCTAAAAATAAAGGAAATAAAAGAGATTCATAAATGTAGGTAAATGTTTATGATATGTTTTACACAATTATAAAATCGATAGTTCAGAAGACATAGATTAAAAAATTCATTCTGAAAAAAGAATAATTCTAATAGAATGAAGAATATAATCAGACTGATGATACTTAAAATAGAAATATGATACCAAATTAATATTCCCATTCAAACATTGGAATAAAATAATGGACTAGGTTTGGAGGAATCTCCTATCTTTCATGATACCCTTGAAGAATAAAAAATGTCCCTCCTTATTCCCTTATATATATATATATATATATTATTTTTTATTAATATACAAGGAATTAAAGGAGTTATAGGAATCCCTTGAGGGTGGGAATTGAGGGGTGAAAGCTGTTAAATCTTCACAACACAATGAATGTGTAATTTTTCAGTATCTTTGTAAAATTGAAAGATGAGGGTTTTTCATTTCATTGATAAATCTGATTATTTAATTTTCTAAAAGGATAATTGATAATATCTAATCATTATTTAACTTTCATGTTATTTTATAGAGAGTATAGAAAACCATGGTTATATATCACTTTTTTTCAACATTGAGTTATCCCACGTTGACATAGAGTTGATTAACTAAATGAAATTATCTAAATTGAACAATATAATATCATCCCTCTCCAAGAAGTGATCAAGAAATAATCTAATAATGGAGGATATATTTTTTATATAAATTAGGATATGATAATACCTACTATAATCCATTATATATTTGAATTTATTTTCAATATAATGGAGAGGAAAAGGAATACGAATTAATTTACTGACATTGGGAATTGGTTAAGGGAATTAATAACAAATCTAAAAAGGGATATAATTTAACCTAATGGACATTAATTTTTTTCAATAATAGGTAAATATGTATTGGAGATTATAAAAATAGTTTAAGGGAAGAAACATATATAATTTCAATTATCAAGATCAAATGTGATGATTTTTGAACTTATATGAAATTCTAATACATCTTCTAATCTCACTAAGGAAGTGAACATAGTTTAAAACATTAAAATAGGTAATGAATTATAAAGAACACAGAAATACCATTTTCTTGAAGATTTGTGGAGTGATGAAGACATTTTAGTGTCTTAGAATCTGATGAAGAGAAATTTCTTAATATAAAACATTATACTTAGAATTATTATGAATATTATTTTTTAGTGTGACATGTATAAAAAATATGGCCATCCACTCAATCCAAAACTTCAAACTCAATCAAATTTACTTTGAGATCTATCTCAACAAAAATGGAGATCCATCCAAAGAATCTTACATGGCGATGTGGGTGAGCGACTACATGGGGATGATAGTGTTCACATAGAGGCACATGTGAGTATAGTGGTGGAACGAATATGTGGGGAATGAATAGTTTTGGAGGGTGCTGATAGAGGTAACTTTTTGTAGGTGTTGGGAGACGACCATGTTACTCACATCAAGCTACAGAATAAAGTTTATTGCTTAAATAATAGTGGGAAGTTTTTAGTATTATCAATGTGGTGCTGAAAAATAATTATTTTACTATTCATCAATTAATAAGATATGTATAAAACAACTTCCTCCTGATCATGTGAATATGCTCTATCGAATCACATTACCTATCTTATTTAACCTCTTAGTGATGATTTGTTGTGCCATATAACTCCAATTCCTGATGATCATTTTTCCAAATATCTCTTATGATCCAACTAAGAGAATGAGACTCTCTTGATTTTTACAAATCCCCAACAATGAAACCATCATCATGCATGTGTGCAATACATTTTAGAATATTTTTTTATTAATTCAAAACAATTTTTTAATATTCAATTCATCCATCCATAATGAATGTTTGAGTTCCATCTATAAGGGATCATGTTTTTATCATTTTTTATGAACAAGAGGTTTTGTATAATAAGAATAGACACCACCTTTTCATTTTTGTGTATGTATTAGATAGAAGCTTGTGTTTAGAAAACTCCAAAATCCTAAGATCTTAAGAGTGGAGGTCCCGCACGTCCCGACCGAGGATCCCATTCTCCGTGAAATAACTGAGGAGTCCCATCTGGTGCTGTAAAGCTGACTCGGCGTTGATAGCAATCAATGTGTGCCTGGAAGCACACCAGCCAGTCCATACCGAGGATCACATCAAATAGGTCCATGTCAAGGACCAAGAAATCTCATTCCATCTCAACTCCCGGCACAGAGAGTGCGCATGATCGGCACTTAAGGCCTTGCTCCCTCTTTTTTCCCAACAGTGTTACCAACTCCATAGAAAACGATAATAGCTCGGTTGGTAGGATCAGCAGATTCACAAAACGAGCAGATATGAAAGAAACTGAAGCACCAGTATCAAATAAAACGGCAGCTATATAAGAGGAAACCATAATAGTACCTCGAACCGTCGAAGGCCCTGCATCAGATCCCGCTGGTGCCTGATCCACGACATGCAGTTGCCTGGTCCCTGCCTGAGAACGACTGCTCGCCTGAGGCTCTGCCCTGATATGGCTCTGCCCTGAAGACGATCCAGTCCTACCACCACGCCCACCAAACTGAGATCCTGTCGTTCTGGTCGGCTCTGACTGAACTGATACCCCTCTAGAAGCCACTGATCCAGCCCCACCCTGATAAGGGAGTGCAGTCCTGCAGAAGCGCTGTAGATGTCCCACAACTCCACATCCATGGCATGGTCTGGGAGGGTATAGACAAACAGGTCAGATGTGCCCTACCCTTCCGCACTGATGGCACACAACGGACCCTGCACCAGAAGCCCCAGATGAAAACTGCCTGGGAGGATGACCTGAGCTGCCATCACCCTTCTTCCATTTCTCATCACGCTTCCTCTTCTTCTCATATTAACTGCCACTGCCAAGCCCTGACACTGATCCAGAAAACCCCGACTTTCCCTTCTGGTCAATCTCATCCATACAAGCACGATCGACCACCTCAGCATAAGTCTTCAGTTTGAACAAGAAAACCTGGGAGTGAATTTCTGGTCGAAGGCCCTTCTCAAACTTCCGAGCCTTCAAGAATTCGCTTGAAACGATCTCAGTTGTGTACCGTACCAGTTTAGCAAAGCGATTTTCATACTCTATCACTGTCTGATTCCCCTGCGAAAGCTCCATGAACTCCCGAGATCTAGCATAGGCTAAAAACTCTGGACAATACTGCTCGTTGAAGATACCCTTGAAATCCTTCCAGCTCATGTGCCCATGCTTCCCAGCCTGGACCACTGATTCCCACCATTTGCGAATAGAACCCTCCAGCTGGAATGAGGCACACTTCACCCTGACTTCCTCAGGCGTGTCAAGGAAATCGAACATGCGTTCTATCTTCTCAAGCCACTCCTCTGCCTCCTAAGGTTCTGAACCACCTCGGAAAGAAGGAGGTTTTCTCCTCAGAAACTCTTGAGCTCTATCCTTCCTGGAGCTGAATTCTTCCCCTCTAGCTGGAGCAGGGGTGGGGGCAGGAGTCGCCCCTTGTCCTAAAGCCAGAACGGCTCGGACCATCGCCTCAACCAATCTCTGATCAAGCGGCGCGGGAGAACTCTCTCCGGCTTCCTCCCGTGGATGCATGGGAACTCTCCGGGGAGGCATCTTACTGAAAAAGGGCAGCAATCAAGAAAGAAAACCATCAATAAAAAGGGAATAAATTTTTTTCAACAAGATAAACATTCATCAATAAACCAAACATGCAAAAAAGAATCCATATAAAAGCTTTACTTTCCTTACCTGGTGTCCACGTATAGTCTGCAGCCTGCACGTCCCACCCAGAAAATAAGTGAAACAAGCACCCTGACATCCCATGGTGACTCAGTATCGATCACGAGGCGTGATGGCCATGCACCCTACTCGCAACATGAATTCTGAGCCCCGAAAGACCCAACTCATGTATAATCCAACTCATCCCAAATAACATAAACCACCAACAAAACCTCCCTTTGATACCATTTTGTCACGAATCGAATTGGGTTGCCATCCGAACAGACGCCCGACCCGGCCCGCGGCAAGGCCCGAAGGGCGTTCCCGATCCCCACGGGCTGGCACAAGTGCCCGGGTATCAAAATAAACTTTGGGAATGATTTACCAGAGTGAATAAATATAAAGCAGCCAACCAAAGTAAACCAAACAGAAGTAAAGGTTACAGTCAAACATGCAGTTGACCAAACAGGTTTTTGGTTCACAAGTATTCAAAACCCAAATAACACTAAAACAAGATGACCAAAAACCAACCTAAAGACTGTCGCCCGGTGTGAGGACATCGCCTCTAAGCCACCACCAAAACGCCACGTAGATAGTCCTACTAACAACCTGAACCACTGCTCCCAAAAGCTGGACCCCTACCTGTATCAGAAGTAAACAAGTCTACTTACACCCAAGGGTGTAAGTAGGGTGTGAGCAATCGCCCAACAGGATATCAGAAATAAAAGATTCCACGCACAACTATCAAAAGACAACCATTTGCAATGCTGAAATAAAGAGAGAAAGAAGTGAAAAAGAAAATAGTTTTCATAAAATGATTTAAAAGAAAGGCAGTTCAAGATAAACACATTAGGATAGCAGTTCAAGTGACATATCACGTATCAGCATGCACGCAAAGTAACTGGTGGCACCAAAGGATGGGAAAGGCCCTATGGGTACTAGAACTAGTGGGATCCTAGAACATCGTGTCTCGGTGAAACGTGGCTTAGGCGGCCACGACCCTTAGATAACGTGGCTTAGAAGGCCACGACCCTCAGAACACGTGGCTTAGAAGGGCACGAAACTCATATATCATATGTTTAGTTAGTGTTTCAGTCGTCAAACCTGCTAGTGAAACCGGGTCGGGTCATCTCCGGAACACTAGCTCACTAGTCCCAGTCTCCCCACCTAATACCCCGGCTTCCCCCTTGTGATCACCTAAGGATAAAAGTTCATATAGCATGTCACATTATCATTTAAATCCAAACGTGTCACCTGCACACTGATATCCTCTTTGGAAACCACACACACACACCAAAACCTTTTTTTTTCTTTTTCCTATTTTTTTTAAAAAAAGAAAAACTTAAACCACACTGCACAGTTTATAAACAATACTAAACAGCCAAAGTGAGTTTCCGCAATAAAAGTAATGGACTTGCACCACATAAATAGACCACTGGAAAATTAGATGCACACATTTAAAAAGTAATCAAAACTAATTTTTCAATATGGAAACTAATTAGTAGGGTGCAAAAAAAGAATTAAACCAACACGCAAAAGTTCGCCAGATGATAATTGAGTGTGGAATCACCTACCTCAAACAGGAACGACAAAAGACACACCGCAAGACTCCAGTTGCGCCGCGGTCGCACCGTCTTGAGCCGTCAAATAGGTCCTAAAAACAGCAGATCGTACAACAGGTTCAATAATATTGTTAACATAATGATAATAATAATAACGTAAAAATAAAAATAGTGAAAATAATAAAATAATAACAACAATAATAATATAATAATAACAACAATAATAATATTAATAATAATAATAACATAATAATAATTATTATTATTATTATAAATAATAATAATAACAATAATAATAATAATAATAATTATTATTATTATTATTAATAATAGTAATAATAATAATAACATAATACAATAATAATAACAATAATAGTATAATAATAATAATAATAATAAATCATTAATATATTTATAAGAACATAATATTATTAATGTAATAATAACAATAATAATATAATGATAATAATAGTGTTATTAACATAATAATAAAATCAAAAGAAAATGTTAATGTCTTATTAGATAAGATAATAAAATGAAATAAATAATAATAAATAATAATAAAAAAAAGAAGAACAACCCTGCCCGTGAAGAGGAGAAGGAGAGGGAGTGCGGTGGTCCGCCGGAGGAGGGCGGCCGAACATGAAGGGGGTGCGCCGGCCGGGGCGGATGAGGAAGGAGAGTGGAGCGAGGGGCGTGCCGGCTGTTGATGGAAGGTGCGGCCGAACAGGGCGAGGCGCAACAGTGCTGTCCAGCGGGGAGGTCCGGTGGAGAGATCCGGCGGAGCAAGACTGATTAGGGAGGTATGGCGGAGCACCGACTGATGGTCCGACACGGGACAGTGGGAGCGGCGGCTTGCTGGAGGCTGGTGGAGGAGGTGCGGCCTGATTGAGCGGAGGGAGGGTGGAGGTGCAACCTCGGCTGGGCAAAACAAACCGAAAACCAGGAGGGCGCGGCCCCGGATAGGTTCGGCTGGGCTGGGATGTGCGGAAGGTAGCAGGCAGTAGGGGGATAACTGGGGCGGACTGAGGCAGGACAGCGGGAGAGGGGAGCACAGATGAGCGGGTGAGGGAGAGAGCGCCGGCAGAGGAAGAGGAGGAAGAAAAGAAAGGGAAGAAGAAGGAGAAGAGGAGGGAGAGGAGAGAAGGGGAAGGAGGAAGAAGGGGGAGGCGCGGCGAGTGAGCCAGGGAAGGGGTGCGCCGCGAATGGAGGATAGAAAGACGTGGGGAGAAGGAAAGGAGAAGGAAAAAAATAAAAAAAGAAAAGAATTAAAAAAATGGGAGTGGGGGTGGCGGCGGCTAGGGTTTCCTAGGGGGGATAGGTAGAGAAAAATAATAATAATAATAATAATAATAATAAATCAATACCATAATAATATTAGAAATAATATTATTAATATTAATAATAATTATCAAATTCTTAATAATAATAATCGCATAACAAAAATAATAATAATAATAATATGTTAATAATAATAATAATAATATCATAATAATTATAAAGATAATAATGAAAATAATAATAATATAATAATAACAATAATATAATAATCATAATATAATAATAACCAATAAACCATAATAAAAATTTATCCTGTTATTTAACGTTCGAGCATCGGCACCACATGCCGAGCGACGTGAAGCCAACATGCACATATCAGCACACCTAAAATAAAATTTATCCAGCTTGCTCGTGCCTTGCACGCACGCCAAGCGATGTAAGGCCAACGCGCATTTGTCAGCGCCACTGTGGAAACCCCCCTGGTCGACTCAGTCCACACTCCAACCACGCAATTAAATAAACTGGCAATTTAAACTCTGAAATAAAAATTTTAAAAAAATAAAGTTGTACCTCTAAAAGACGACCGGCCGTGACAATTCTCCCCACCATTAAAACTTTCCGCCCTCGGAAAGTCAGCTCAAGGCCTGATCAGAGAAAAGAAATGGGTACTCCTGCTCAACCCATGACTTCCACTCCCAAGTCTCGTGTTCATCATTCCCGTGCTACCAAAGAACACGCACCAGAGGAATGGACTTTCCATGCAACACCTTTTCCCAAGAATCCACTATACGCACTGGTCGCTCGACCACAGACAAGTCGGACTCTATCTCCAGCTCCTCCCAATTCAGCACATGCGACGGGTCGGGGTTGTACTTCTTTAGTTGGGAGATATGAAATACGTCTTGAATCGACGTCAACTGCGAGGGCAAAGCTAACCTGTATGCCACCTTTTCAATCCGCTCAAGAATCTCGAAAGGTCCGACATATCTCGGTGTCAGCTTCCCCTATTTCCCCAAACGACGGTGACCCAAGCGAGGGGCCACTTTCAGGAACACTCTGTCCCCCACTGAAAACTCGAGATCCCGCCGCCTCTGATCTGCATAAGACTTGTGGCGACTCTGAGCTGTCATCAACCACTGCCTAATCAGCTTAACCTTCTCAGATGTCTCTTGAACAAGACTCGGTCCCAAGAGCGAGGCCTCTCCTACCTCATCCCAACACAGAGGAGACCAACAAGGCCAGCCATAGAGCGCCTCAAAGGGTGCCATTCTGATGGAAGACTGGTAACTGTTATTGTAAGCAAACTCGACCAGCCCCAAATGGCTATCCCATGAGCCTCCAAAATCTAGCACACAGGCTCGGAGCATGTCTTCTAGAATCTGATTCGCCCGCTCTGTCTGGCCATCGGTCTGAGGATGGTATGTCGTGCTCATCTTAATCTGCGACCCCAAAGCCTTCTGGAGGCCTCCCCAAAAATGAGATGTAAAGCAGGGGTCCCTGTCAGAAATAATTTCCGATGGCACACCATGAAGTCTGACCACCTCCTGAACATACAAGTGGCCCATTTCCTCTACCTTCGTTGTATCTCTGATTGGAATAAAGTGAGCAGACTTGGTCAAACGGTCAATCACCACCCAGATAGCATTCCTCCCTCGAGGTGTACGAGGCAAGCCAATGATGAAGTCCATGGTGACCTCATCCCACTTCCAGGTAGGAATGGGTAATGGCTGGAGCAGGCCAGATGGTCTTTGATGCTCTGGTTTCACTTGCTGGCAGGTGTAACATCTGGATACGAAGTTGGCTATGTCCTGTCTCATACCTGGCCACCAGAACTGACGGCGAACATCGTAATACATCTTGGTGGTACCAGGATGGACGACCCACTGAGATTGGTGGCTATCCTGCATTACCACCTTTCGCAGAGACAACGGCACTACAACACGGCCTTTGAAGCATAGGACCCTCTGGGAAGACAAAGACCAATCAGAAGGAGTCTCCCCACCATGAAGAAACTGCATAGATCGCTGACAAAACTCATCACCAGGCTGCTCCTGCTGAATCAACTCTAGAAGGGCAGGAGTCAACTGGATGCTAGCCAAGAAAATACCTCCACTGTGTTCCCTGCTCTCCAAATGCATCTGGGCGAAGAGCCCCATCAAAGCCCACTCATCGCTGGACTTCCTCAACGCCTGCACTGGTACTTTTCTGCTCAAAGCGTCAGCCACCACATTACCCTTTCCAGGGGTATAGACAATATCAAAATCAAAACCCTGCAGGTACTCGACCCAGCAGCACTGCCTCAAATTGAGATCCTTCTGAGAGAAAATGTAGGCCAGGCTCTTATGGTCAGAGTAGACCACAAACTTCTCCCCAAAAAGATAGTGGAGCCACGTCTTCAAAGCATGCATCACTACCGCCAACTCTAAGTCGTGAGTCGGATAGTTCTCTTCATGTGGCCAGAGTTGGCGAGAACCATAATCCACAACATGGTCATCCTGCATGAGTACACATCCAAGGCCCGTACCTGAAGCATCACAGTACACCACATATCCCTTTCCCGACTCTGGTAAAGTCAACACAGGTGCGGTGGTCAACCATCGCTCTAACTCCTCAAAAGATGTCTGGCACTGCGGGCTCCACTCAAACTTAACCCCTTTCTGGGTGAGTGTGGTCATGGGGGAGGCAAGCCGCGAGAAGTCCCGGACAAAGCACCTGTAATAACCAGCCAAGCCCAGAAAACTTCTAATCTCAAACACATTTCTCGGCTGCTCCCAAGACATAACTGCTCTGATCTTTTCAGGATCCACTGAAACCCCTCGTTCTGAGACGACATGCCCCAGAAACTTCACTTCCCTGATCCAAAAAGTGCACATAGAGAGTTTGGCATACAGGCGGTGATCCCGCAGGGTGCCCAAAACAACGCGCAGGTGATGCTCATGCTCATCCTCAGATCCAGAATAGACCAGAATGTCATCCACGAATACCACGACAAATGAGTCGAGATATTGGTGGAACACCCTATTCATGAGCGCCATGAAAACTGCAGGAGCATTCGTCAGTCCAAAAGGCATGACTAAGTACTCTAAGTGACGGTACCTACATCGGAAAGCCGTCTTCAGGATGTCTGCTTCTCTCACCCTGAGCTGGTGGTATCCCGAACACAAATCAATCTTGGAGAACCACTTTGCCCCCTTCAGCTGGTCGAACAAATCATCAATCTGAGGCAAAGGATATTTATTCTTAATGGTTACCTTGTTCAACTTCCGGTAATCAATGCACAACCGAAGGGTTCCATCAGCCTTCTTCGCGAATAAAACCGGTGCGGCCCAAGGAGAGACGCTCGGGCGAATGAATCCTTTGGATTCCAAATCGTCTAGCTGTATCATTAATTCCCTCAATTCGGTGGGGGCCATGCGATATGAGGGAAGAGATATAGGTTGTGTTCCCGACGCCAGCTCAATCGAGAACTCAACGTCTCGCTCTGGGCGTAAGCCAGAAAAATCATCTGGGAAAACCTCTGGGAACTCATCCACTACATGAGGTAACCCGCCCTGTGAAATACCACCATCGTCCTCCAGCGCGAGCGACAACAACTGATAAGCAAGATTTCCAGGCTCAGGGAGTGGAGGTCCCTCACGTCCCGACCGAGGATCCCATTATCCGTGAAATAACTAAGGAGTCCCATCTGGTGCTGTAAAGCTGACTCGGCGTTGATAGAAATCAATGTGTGCCTGGAAGCACACCAGCCAGTCCATACCGAGGATCACATCAAATAGGTCCATGTCAAGGACCAAGAAATCCCATTCCATCTCGACTCCCGACACAGAGAGTGCACACGATCGGCACTTAAGGCCTTGCTCCCTCTTTTTCCCCAACGGTGTTACCAACTCCATAGCAAACGATAACAGCTCGGTTAGTAGGATCAGCAGATTCACAAAACGAGTAGATATGAAAGAAACTGAAGCACCAGTATCAAATAAAACTGCAGATATAGAAGAGGCAACCATAATAGTACCTCGAACCATTGAAGGCCCTGCATCAGATCCCGATGGGGCCTGATCCACGACATGCAGTTTCCTGGTCCCTGCCTGAGAACGACCGCTCGCCTGAGGCTCTGCCCTGATATGGCTCTGCCCTGAAGACGATCTGGTCCTACCACCATGCCCACCAAACTGAGATCCTGTCGTTCTGGTCGGCTCTGACTGAACTGATACCCCTCTAGAAGCCACTAATCCAGCCCCACCCTGATAAGGGCGTGCAGTCTTGCAGAAGCGCTGTAGATGTCCCACAACTCCACATCCATGGCATGGTCTGGGATGGTATGGACAAACAGGTCGGATGTGCCCTGCCCTTCCGCACTGATGGCACACAACGGACCCTGCACCAGAAGCCCCAGATGAAAACTGCCTGGGAGGATGACCAGAGCTGCCATCACCCTTCTTCCATTGCTCATAACGCTTCCTCTTCTTCTCAGATTAACTGCCACTGCCAAGCCCTGACACTGATCCAGAAAACCCCGACTTTCCCTTCTGTTCAATCTCGGCCATACAAACACGATCGACCACCTCATCATAAGTCATCAGTTTGAACAAGAAAGCATGGGAGTGAATTTCTGGTCGAAGGCCCTTCTCAAACTTCCGAGCCTTCAAGAATTCGCTCGAAACTATCTCAGGTGCGTACCGTACCAGTTCAGCAAAGCGATTTGCATAATCCATCACTGTCTGATTCCCCTGCGAAAGCTCCATGAACTCCTGAGATCTAGCATAGGCTACGAACTCTAGACAATACTGCTCGTTGAAGATACCCTTGAAATCCTTCCAGCTCATGTGCTCATGCTTCCCAGCCTGGACCACTGATTCCCACCATTTGCGACTAGAACCCTCCAGCTGGAATGAGGCACACTTCACCCTGACTTCCTCAGGCGTGTCAAGGAAATCGAACATGCGTTCTATCTTCTCAAGCCACTCCTCTGCCTCCTGAGGTTCTGAACCACCTCGGAAAGAAAGAGGTTTTCTCCTCAGAAACTCCTGAGTTCTATCCTTCTGGAGCCGAATTCTTCCCCTCTAGCTGGAACAGGGGTGGGGGCAGGAGTCGCCCCTTGTCCTAAAGCCTGAACGGCTCGGACCATCGCCTCAACCAATCTCTGATCAAGCGGCGCGGGAGAACTCTCTCCAGCTTCCTCCCGTGGATGCATGGGAACTCTCCGGGGAGGCATCTTACTAAAAAGGGAAGCAATCAAGAAAGAAAACCATCAATAAAAAGGGAATAAATTTTTTTCAACAAGATAAACATTCATCAATAAACCAAACATGCAAAAAAGAATCCATATAAAAGCTTTACTTTCCTTACCTGGTGTCCACGTACAGTCTGCAGCCTGCACGTCCCACCCAGAAAATAAGTGAAACAAGCACCCTGACATCCCATGGTGACTCAGTATCGGTCACGAGGCGTGCTGGCCAGGCACCCTACTCACAACATGAATTCTGAGCCCCGACAGACCCAACTCATCTATAATCCAACTCATCCCAAATAATATAAACCACCAACAAAACCTCCCTTTGATACCATTTTGTCACGAACCGAATTGGGTCGCCATCCGAACCGACGCCCGACCCGGCCCGCGGCAAGGCCCGAAGGGCGTTCCCGATCCCCACGGGCTGGCACAAGTGCCCGGGTATCAAAATAAACGTTGGGAACGATTTACCTGAGTGAATAAATATAAAGCAGCCAACCAAAGTAAACCAAACAGAAGTAAAGGTTACAGTCAAACATGCAGTTGACCAAATAGGTTTTTGGTTCACAAGTATTCAAAACCCAAATAACACTAAAACAAGATGACCAAAAACCAACCTAAAGACTGTCGCCCGGTGTGAGGACACCGCCTCTAAGCCACCACCAAAACTCCACGTAGATAGTCCTGCTAACAACCTAAACCACTGCTCCCAAAAGCTGGACCCCTACCTGTATCAGAAGTAAACAAGTCTACTTACACCTAAGGGTGTAAGTAGGGTGTGAGCAATCTCCCAACATGATATCACCAATAAAAGATTCCACGCACAACTATCAAAAGACAACCATTTGCAATGCTGAAATAAAGAGAGAAAGAAGTGCAAAAGAAAATGGTTTTCATAAAACGATTTAAAAGAAAGGCAGTTCAAGATAAACACATTAGGATAGCAGTTCAAGTGACATATCACGTATCAGCATGCACGCAAAGTAACTGGTGGCACCAAAGGATGGGAAAGGCCCTATGGGTACTAGAACTAGTGGGATCCTAGAACGTCGTGTCTCGGTGAAACGTTGCTTAGGCGGCCATGACCCTCAGATAACGTGGCTTAGAAGGCCACGAACTTCAGAACACGTGGCTTAGAAGGCCATGACCCTCAGATATCATATGTTTAGTTAGTGTTGCAGTCGTCAAACCTGCCAGTGAAACTGGGTCGGGTCATCTCCCGAACACTAGCTCACTAGTCCCAGTCTCCCCACCTAATACCCCGGCTTCCCCCCTTGTGCTCACCTAAAGATCAAAGTTCATATAGCATGTCACATTATCATTTAAATCCAAACTTGTCACCTGCACACTGATATCCTCTTTGGAAACCACACACACACACACCAAAACCTTTTTTTTCTCTTTTTCCTCTTTTTTAAAAACAAAGAAAAACTTAAACCACACTGCACAATTTATAAATAATACTAAATAGCCAAAGTGAGTTTCTGCAATAAAAGTAATGGACTTGCACCACATAAATAGACCACTGGAAAATTAGATGCATACATTTAAAAAGTAATCAAAACTAATTTTTCAATATGGAAACTAATTAGCAGGGTGCAAAAAAAATAATTAAACCAACACGCAAAAGTTCGCCAGATGATAATTGAGTGTGGAATCACCTACCTCAAACAGGAGCGGCAAAAGACATAGCGCAAACTCCAGTTGCGCTGCGGTCGCAATGTCTTGAGCCGTCAAACAGGTCCTAAAAACAGCAGATCGTACAACAAGTTCAATAATATTGTTAACATAATGATAATAATAATAACGTAAAAATAAAAATAGTGAAAATAATAAAATAATAATAACAATAATAATATAATAATAACAACAACAATAATATTAATAATAATAATGGCATAATAATAATAATAATAATAATTATAAATAATAATAATAACAATAATAATAATAATAATAATAATTAATAATAATAGTAATAATAATAATAACATAATACAATAATAATAACAATAATAGTATAATAATAATAATAATAAATCATTAATATATTTATAAGAACATAATATTATTAATGTAATAATAACAATAATAATATAATGATAATAATAGTGTTATTAACATAATAATAATAAAATCAAAAGAAAATGTTAATGTCTTATTAGATAAGATAATAAAATGAAATAAATAATAATAAATAATAATAATAAAAGAAGAAGAACAACCCTGCCCGTGAAGAAGAGAAGGAGCGGGAGTGCGGCGGTCTGCCGGAGGAGGGCGGCCGAACAAAAAGGGGGTGCGCCGGCGGGGGCGGATGAGGAAGGAGAGTGGAGCGAGGGGCGTGCCGGCTGTTGATGGAAGGTGCGGCCGAACAGGGCGAGGCGCAACAGCGCTGTCCAGCGGGGAGGTCCGGCGGAGAGATCTGGCGGAGCACGACTGATCAGGGAGGTATGGCGGAGCACCGGCTGATGGTCCGACGCGGGATAGTGGGAGCGGCGGCTTGCTGGAGGCTGGTGGAGGAGGTGCGGCCTGATTGAGCGGAGGGAGGGTGGAGGTGCAACCTCAGCTGGGAAAAACGAACCGAAAACCAGGAGGGCGCGGCCCCGGATAGGTTCGGCTGGGCTGGGATGTGCATAAGGTAGCAGGCAGTAGGGGGATAACTGGGGCGGCCTGAGGCAGGACAGCGGGAGAGGGGAGCGCGGATGAGCGGGTGAGGGAGAGAGCGCCGACAGAGGAAGAGGAGGAAGAAAAGAAAGGGAAGAAGAAGGAGAAGAGGAGGGAGAGGAGAGAAGGGGAAGGAGGAAGAAGGGGGAGGCGCGGCGAGTGAGCCGGGGAAGGGGTGCGTCGTGGATGGAGGAGAGAAAGACGTGGGGAGAAGGAAAGGAGAAGGAAAAAAAGAAAAAAAGAAAAGAATTAAAAAAAATGGGAGTGGGGGTGGCGGCAGCTAGGGTTTCCTATAGGGGATAGGTAGAGAAAAAATAATAATAATAATAATAAATCAATACCATAATAATATTAGAAATAATAATATTAATATTAATAATAATTATCAAAATCTTAATAATAATAATCGCATAACAAAAATAATAATAATAATAATAATATGTTAATAATAATAATAATAATATCATAATAATTATAAAGATAATAATGACAATAATAATAATATAATAATAACAATAATATAATAATCATAATAAAATAATAACCAATAAAACATAATAAAAATTTATCCGGTTATTTAACGTTCGAGCATCGGCACCACGTGCCGAGCGACGTGAAGCCAATGCGCACATATCAGCGCACCTAAAATAAATTTTATCCAGCTTGCTCGTGCCTTGTGCGCACGCCAAGCGATGTAAGGTGAACGCACATTTGTCAGCGCCACTGCGGAAACCCCCCTGGTCGACTCAGTCCACACTCCAACCACACAATTAAATAAACTGGCAATTTAAACTCTGAAATAAAAATTTAAAAAAAATAAAATCATACCTCTAAAAGACGATTGGGCGTGACATTTCCCATGCTTATCGAAAGTGAATTTCAAATTAAAATAAAGAGTAAACATAACTTCATTATTTATTTTATAATTTTTCAGAAATTGGATGGGAGAATTATAAATTAACAAAATATATTACATACTTGTTAAAAATGACTCATCATATAAAATAACACAAGTACTATTACTCTGGTAAGTGCTTCATATAATATTAATCTCGACAAAGATGTGAAACTAGTATATTATAATATATAAAGAGGGTTCTATAATAATATACTGTACTTAATTATAATTTACTGGATTTATTGTTATAAGTATTCTAGTATTCTAATTATCAATTTAATCTAAAATAACTCAATTAAAATATTTAAAATTTATATTCTAGTTTATAAAATTATTATCCGATCTTAGATTTTTTTCGATCCTTCAAGTAATTGTTTAAAAATAAAAATAATATATGATTTGGACCTTTTTTTAGTTTTAGATTTAATTAAAATAGTATTCCTAGAATGTATCACTTCCCAAAAAAATCAATCACATATTGATCTAATAATACAGACTTTGTATGAGATTATAACTTTATAGATACATATTTGAAACTTGAACATTAGTGTATATAGTTTTTTAATGAGTCACACACTTTTTGAAAATATTTTACTTATCCACATGTTTATACCTTGTGTAATAACACTAGTGTCTTTTCTATACCTAATAATCTGGAACATCACTCATGAGAGAAGTATACTGATATACGAAACCACTTATTTTGTGATCATATAAAAAATTTTGATTTAAATTTTTATTTTATAGGGAAATATATCTAATTTTTTTGATATATTCAAAAAATAAATAAATTATAAGATATTTTTATTTTATCAAATTGATGTTTGGTGTGATAAAAAATAATTGTTCGTCTTTTATCCAATTTAATTCTTTAAAAATATGTTATATCTCCTGGAAAAATATTATAGTACAATAATTTTATATAATGAAAAACATTTTGGTATACATGTAATATTTTAGAGTTTCCCAAGAACTAAAATCCAAAAAAACATAAAAGATATATATATTTAAAAGAACCAACTATTTAGTTTCCACCAAAGTATAATTGTCTAATACATTTTCTAATTCAGAATAATTGACCAATGTTGGTATGTTTATTATATATCAATGTTGAAGAAATTCATTCAGTATTAGGCCTATAATAAGAAGACTATATCAAGGAATAATACCACACTATATCATTTTAATCTTGTTAGAAAATTCATTACACTCTACTATGATATGAAAATTCATTATACAATTATTATCTTTAAATTTGGGAGTGATCATTTTTTTTATTTTGGAATCATTTTATTAGTCACTATAAGTGATTCTATGAGGGTATTACTATTTTATTTTGATTAAATTATGGAATATATTATTTCCTTATAGAATACTAATTTTAAATTTTTTTATGGTTATTTAAACATTATTGTTATCAAAAACTAAATATATAAAACTTGATTATTTGTAACTTATACAAACATTTCTAGTACTAGTAAAATTTTATTTAAATATATCTGAAATATAGAATTATTTTATTTTGGACAATTAAATCTATAAGAAATATTTTAATGCAAAATAATTCAAGAGGTTTTATATTATAAAAATTCACAATTAAACAATAATATCTTATCATATTTTTGATTTCTCTACTTTATGATTTATAATGATTACTAATGGTTCACTGACTATAATAAATGACTATTTAATTAATCATCCAATAATAAGTTGAATTTAATATTTAAAAAATATAAAATATTTTATCAATTCAATATAAAAATTAATTTCATATGGTTAATGTGGAACATTATAAATTGAATCTAATGAATCTGTTAATAATTAGAATAATTCATCAAGAATGTATTAATTAATATTTTGGATAATGATGAGTTTATACCAACTAATCATCCTATTTAGGATCATTTCACTCCTATTAAAAGGTAAGAAAAAATAAGGGAAATTATATAGTTCTCCATTTTATATAACCCAAGAAAAAAATCATTTCATTGAACTCCAAAAATGGCCACCTTCTAATTTTAAGGATATTTCTAGAAACTATAAGGGATTGGAAACATATAACCCAGTTTCACCTCCTCTAAAAAATATAATAACTTAGTATAAGGAGGTTAAAATTATTCAAGCATTACCTGAAAAATATTACTGTATTTTAAGTGAATATTATATACATGTCACAATACTAAACACATGAGAACCTTATAGGTTAAGTGACTTTGGATTTTAGATAAATAATCAACTTATTTCATGAAAGATCATAAAACAATATAACAATGTTATTATCACATAGTAACCTTATTAAAAATTTACTACTTAAAACTATTCTTCATAACCTTTTGAGGGGGAAACATAAGAAAATTTGAGCTCAAATGATCAATAATGGTAAACATGTGAGATATTAGTCAATGATAATATATATAGATAATATAATCTTAAGGGTATAGAAATGTGACAATAACATACAAAATCATACACAATAATTTATAATCCATAAAAATGAGTCATGAAATAGGGAGTTTTCATAATAAATTACATGATCCATAAGAGTTCAGATTTATCAATAACTAATCATGAGTCATGAAATCATATCATAATCACATGATATATGTTTTTTTCATAAAATTGGGACATAAGGATAAAAATAGAATTTATATGTTGAAGATTTTTACAATGATATTTGATAAATATTATGCTTTGGATGACCACCTGTATATATTTTTGAGCTTGGCTCAACTTCTAGTGTTCCCTCCTGGGATTTGGATAATCACCCATATATTTTTAAGAAACATTCTTTTAATATTTTTGTGTACAAAAGATATGGAAATGGAATTAAATCATAAAAACCCTATATGAAATCCTGGTATAAGAAAATATATGAAATTTAAGATTGAAAAAATAAACTATTTCCCATAAAGAAAATTGAAACATAAATGATCCTAGTAAAAAAGTAATCTCGTATTATATATAATTAAATATTTGGTAGTCTATCAATAAAAACCTCATGAAATAAATATCATTATATGGATTCTAAATGAATCATAATTTTCATTAAAAACATTATAAAGTTAACTCATTTTAATTATATTCAAAACATAAAATATATAATGTGTTGAATATAGAACGCATCCTGAAGAAGTAAAATTGAGATGAGGAAACCCTTACTATATTGGTATCTCTTGAATCTAAATCCCATAAATGATATAAATTGAGAAATATTTTTAAATAAATTTAATTTAATTATATGTTTAAAATAATATTTATATAGAATAAAATACATAAAACAATATAAAACAAGTGGTGAATATGGCCAATGTCTCAAGGAAATAAAACTGAGATGAGAATCACCAACCTCAAGTCCAGGATTGTTTAGAATATGTGGTAACATCATTTAAAATAAATTTATATTTAATATATATATAAAAAATAACTATTTTCATAATTTTATTACTCTATACCATTCCCTTTTAATTTCTAATAACCTATTTGTTAAAAAAATAGAGAAAATATTTGTGTGTTAATTGATATGTTTCCAGGCATGTGTTTGTTGAGTGATTATCATAATTGAATATTGTAAATGGTTGCATAATATATATAATACTAATAATTTAACATATAGAATATTTATTCATTATATAAACTTTTATAAACATCCATGCAATTTAGTGAAGAAAAATTGTTTACATCAATTCATAGAGGGGATAGTTTGCACATATGCACTGGTGATTATTTCATATTTCAATGAATAGAATGAAAAAAGGGTAAATAATAATTTTTATTTATGGAATAAAAAAATATTAATGATAAAATATATAATAATTCAATAAATCTTTTTAAATTTCATTTATAGTCGGTGATGACAACAGCAATAAATTTTCTTGTGGAGGTGGTAGTATGCAAGTACTCATGAGCAACAGTTTCATTTTCCATTAGATGAAAATGAGATATAATTTCTTTTACCAAAAAGATAAAATAATTCCCTAATAATAAATATTATTTTTTTAATTATTTCATGATTTTTGTATAATATTAATATGAGTTGGAATAATAAATAATCTTTAAAGAACTCGGTTCATACAATTACAACATCTTTGGGTATCCACCATTAGATTACACCTTATTCCTAATAATTTTGGTATTATGGTTATACCATAACCTCTTGGAAATTGTTCTAGGATTGGTGATATGACTTTAGTAAATATTGTTCAATATAATGTGATTAGGCGGTTTAGGAAATTGAGAATAAGATATTCCCATTTATAAGTTAGGGGAGTGAAACCCATCAAAACAACCTTAAATTGATAATAATATAATGTAATTTTAATTATAAATAGGAATTAAATGGATATATATTAGAGGATAGTATAATTAAATGTCTAAATAAACTAATGAAATTATATTTAGACAATTTTTATTGATAAGTGAAGCCTTATCTCTTAGTTTAACACATTGTTAACTCTTTTAACCTTCACCCTGGTGATACGACTTTTATATTGACCACTATTCATTATGGATAAAATTTTTGTTAACATTATTAAGATATATTTATTATTATTATTAAAAATAAAAAAAATCTAAATTAAAATATCAAATTCTTATATGTTTTATAAATTTATTCTAATATCCACACATAAAACGCATAAACCCCATTTTTAGAAACAAATATCATTATGCATAAAAATAGCTTTCCGAGTAAAAAATAGATAAAGATAAATTTATTTTAATGAATATATTATCTAAATTTTTTATTAAAATTATTAATTAATAATTCTTAATTCAATTAATTAATTTATAATACATTGAAAAAATAAAAATAATTTTATGAAAAATATCAGTTTTTCCATAAAATGATATTTTATTCATTTATTTCCTATATATAATCAATTTATGAATAAGAATTAAATATTATAAATATTTAAAACCTTTTTTTACTTAATTTAAATATTCTAAATAAAATTAATTTACTTTAAAATAGTAGATATATAATAAATTAATGTCTAAGGAGAAAAAACTTTCATTTAACCATGAATTATTAGGCAAGTATTGATTATCATTACATAACCATTTAATGGGATTAAATAATTAATTTTATTAATTGTTTATTTATTCTTATAAATAAATTATACTAATATAAATCTTTAAAAGTGTTATGTTTAAAAAAATATGATCTAACAAATTAGTTAAGAATAGTTTCTCAATAATTAATGGTATTTTATTAAGTGAATTTAACCATTTTCCCAATCCCATTTATTTTATAAATTTCATGTAATTATCAAATAATTTTTTTTAAATTTTATATTTTACCCAATAATTTTTCAAATTATTTTTGTTTTTCATGAATAACAAGATATATAACACATGAAATTTTTCAAATATAATATATTTTAAAATCATGATGTGGTAGATTCTACAAACCATAAATAAATTTTGACCTTAAAATATTAATTTTTAGTTACTAAAAAATACATCTATGATTATCCAAAATATAATCAATACCCAATATGATATATGAACCTTACTACCTTTTTTAAGATTAGAAACTCAAATTTTACCCTAATAATTATATTATCTGTAAAATTATGTTTCTCCAAAACCAGTTGAACTAAATAGCACACATAAAGAGGTATTAACACTCATATAATGGATGTATTTTCCATTGGGAGTTCAATGAAATCCCTAAAAAAGGATCATAGGTTTATTTAGAATCTAAAATTTGGATTCCCAACTTGGGAAATTGATAAAGATCTCTGTAGTGTGATACAATAAATTCCTAAAATAACATTAAGTTTTACTAAAGGGAAAATATTAAGATATGTAGGAAGTGACTTCCCAACAACTTCTTTTAGAAAGGGATTGTAGTCCTGAAATGAAAGCATAATACAAGTAGGATTTCTAACTAGTTATTATATATCTACTTATTTTATTAGTTCTTTTATTCCCTTAGAATACTTTATAAATATAAATGAATCTAAGGATCCAGAATTAAATTGGAAATTTTTAGTTCATGAGTGCATGGTGAGTGTACATTACACTAATTCATTATCATGAACCACTGAAGTAGTTTTAATTGCATAATACTTTCCTTTATCCTTTTATTTATGAGGTTACTAAGATTTATTATCATCCCTAACCCATGTTTTGGTGTATTTTTGGAATAATTTTTATTTTCATTATAATTATGGCATTGAAGGGTGGGTGAAACATTCAGTTGAGAATTCTTTTCACCAATATATCCTTGATATTAATGTTTTCAGTGAACTTATCTTCCAAAATTGAATCTCATACCTATCCCATGGTGAAAATTTCCTTTATGCTTCATTAATTGTTTTGGCAATGAGAAACATTAATTTTCTTTCCGCTATGGATTTTATTATTTGAATCTTCTAAAAAATATATATTTTTCTCTTTTTTCCCAAAAAAATAGACTAGGGAAATTATCACCTTTCCATTTCCACCTTCAGAGAGCATTTAATTATATCTTCCCAACTATCAAATTCACTTATAATCAATTCATCTCGGATGCTTGGTTTTAAAACACTATATAATTGATCAATTTTTTATTCATGGTATTTGATAAAATGAGAATAAAATAATAAATTAATGTTGTAATTTAAATAATACGTACCAATGGATTAATCGTCCTTCTACATTAGCTCTAGTAATTACCTCTGTATTTTAGTGTGGATAATGTAAGAAAATAATTGTTGGAAAATTCTATCTTAAAATCTTCTCTTTTCATGAAGATAATTTCTTTATCTTTCCTCAAATTCTTAATAAGAATCTGTCATTGATTATTATCACCTTTCAAATTATATATAGCCAAAAAAAATTATCATGGTTTAAACAATAGGAAATTGTATATATATTTCTATAGAATTGATCCCTTTCATAGAAATAAGTGTCTTAAAGGATCCATTGAAGTAAGGTCAATGTTTCTGCATTAAATATTCTATGATGAGTTTTTACTTCCTTTTGAAATTTTTATTTTAACCATGATTCATGTTAAATTTAATATATTGATATATTTTCTTGACCATAAAAACTGGATTTTTTATTAGAGCTCTCATTCCATTTGTTTACCTTGGAAGAGATTAATTTCATTGTCTATCACATTCATTATTCAAATGATTAATTATAATTTAATCCATTGAATAAAAAAAGCATAGAATGAGTATCAAGAATCAATAATCAGAGAAAAAAATCATATAATAATGGAAATAATTCTTAGGATGTACTAATTTATGACACCTTCTTAACATCCAACTATATCCTAAGATTCAACCTATATTTTACATGGGAATTTTTTATTCGTATTTCAAACCTAAATATTTATAAACCCATAAAAATTATTTTAAAAGAATATGTTTATTAAGAAAATTATATCCCACAACATTGTCAAACTAGGTGTGTAGTTGGGACATTTTATTGTGAACTAGGTGAAGATTGAGTCAATCCCCAACTATCCTTTATAAGGCTATTACCCATAGATGAATCTATTCTAGAGATGGAATCTAGTCATTTTTATCCATTAGAGGATGTAATTTCTAGGAAAACACAAAATCTTCACTTTACCCATATATTATGATGTTATCTTATACATATAATCATCCCTAAGGTTCTCAATGTTAATTTCTTATCATAATATCTAAAAATAAATTAAACCTTCTTTGATACCAGCTGAAGTTACTTGAGAATAACTGATTTAAATAATATATCATTTTAGATGAATATGTAATAAATATCACCATAATATATGCTCAAGAACAATCACATCTTAACCTTGCTCACTATAAATTAGTGGAACTTCATAACCTCAAGTAAACCTTCCCATATTATAGAGGCTAAAAAATATCTTTGGGGTCTATATCAATATTGTGGATACACTACACCCCTATATTTGATTGTGAAATCATAAAAATTTACCAATAATCATTTAGATCAATGTGCACGAAGATAATAAATAAACTGAATATTCTACAAAAAATAAAAACTATGATACATGAAGGAATCTATATCTGGTATCCCATAGGGTTAATTCATATACATGATAAATGAAAAGGAAAATAAATGAATACAAGGATTCACTACTAACTCTGATCTAAACCTCATACCCAATCTCCACAATAGTTGAATAGCTCCATCATGATCCAAGACTTCACATGATTTTATTCTCTCATTCAGCCAACATTAGACCACATCTTTAACTATTGTCCATATGTTCCCAATTTGAATATATATAAGGTCTTCATGAGCACTAATGTGTACATTTAGGGGGTGATAATATAATAATCAGTTTTCTACACCAAATTTTGGACCTATAATCCACTTTCATAAGTGTTTTCTCATGTAATATTCCCATAATAATCAATAAATAACTAAATAAATAAATAAACCACCACATAGGGTGACATGTTCTATAATTAAACCAATAACCAACGTCAATCTATTGTTCTGAGACCCCCCTCAAACATACCTTCATTGGATAGTGTATGTGTGTATCTGAGAAATTCATGAGGACCATTTCAACCATCATTATGAATCAAAGGTCCTTCACCCTAGAATATAGTGATAATGATCTTGCAGATACACCCACCCCAGAATAAATTATAATGACCTAGGGAATTCTATATCCCAGTATCATAACCCAAGGAGTGATTCATCCCAGTATATATTGGTTCTTAGAATATGGGACCCTGCAACTGATCCATGATTTCCCAAAAGGATTAAACACACCCATCAAAGACCCCATATTCTCTTGATAGCTGGCACACAGTGGGATTCAATCCTATACAAGGGTCAACCAGGCCCATCAAAGTCCACACAAACCCCCTAAAATCTAGCACATGTTAGAAACACCCTCCTTTACAGAGAACCAAAAAACTTCTCTCAATATCAAAGATAAACCCACCAATAGTATTAAGACAACCCCACTAGAAATTTTCTTTAATATCATTATCTCTTCAAATGAAGTATTCATAACCTCCCTTAAGGGAGTATTCATGACATCCCAAAAGGAAGTTTTCTTTATAAGACACCACAACCACTTCTGAGGGAGTATTCCAAACATATCATGAACATTACAGAGGTATAGAACATATAACATCAGAATTGACTTTTAGGATTATGCTACTAGTTCCATGATCACCTCATAAGAAGTCTCCACAAAAACATAAACATAAAATGAACATGGTTTGGACAAACACCAAAACCCACTAACTTTTTCTGCAATCCAACATGAGAAAAATCCTCATATAGACATCAATGACCCACTACTTATCCTTTATCAATAATTCTACTTAAAGAATATCCAACAGAACCACCACACAAGAAACTGTGTTTTCAATTTTCCTCATAACCACATCAAGAGAAGGAAACCATACAAGGGGATCCTCCAGTATAAGAGAACCCTCAGGGAAATACCATTATAAGGAAACATCATTCAACCTCCCTAATATACAACCCATCGTCAGAATTAAATCACTCATAAAGTAATACATAACTAGTACCTAGAAAAATATCAAAATTTCATCAATAGATCCTATCGAAACCTCAAACACCATAGTTTTAACCCATCCCAAAGTATACAACCAATCGAAAACTCAAACACGACATCAAAACCTCGTGAAGATGGAATAAAAAGCCTCATCCAAGACATCATTAGGTTACATATTTGGTAAATTCCCAAAATAAATTCAATTAGATCTCTATGAAATACTGAATCCCGATTGATCACAAACTCATGACCCTCACTTGAGCATTTTAACTCACAACCTAACCTATAAGAGTATTCTAAATACAAACCTGAATTAAATCACCTTTCCATAACTCTTTCGAATCTGAAACACAATCTTAATGGACACTAATAGACAAAAGGATATCACCATCATGATATTCATGGAAAAATTCTCATAATTTACTACTCACTATTCAAATTAATACTACAGGGATTTAAAATAAAAAATATTCCATAAAATGGTAAATATATGACATACACTCGTGTTCATAACATGTACCCTCAACCATCGACCCAAGACATGTACATATAATTAACCATACATGTAATTTCCAAAGCACATTACATGAACTAAACCTACACAACACACACTTGACATAGGTTATGTGGATGTGTACTCTACTTGGGGTCTGGTCAAGTACCCCATATTTCCTTTAGTTGGGCACTCCACATAATAATTGGTTATGTGCCTCACACAGCCATGATCCCTCAACAAAGGGTGTCTGGTCCTACCCCAAGACACACCTTGATTCATTCTTCATGGAATATTTTGAGAATATATTCCATATTACCCATTATTCCTCGTCTTTTATAATATTAAGAACACAAGACATGTATTCTTAAACTGCATGTCATGTAAAAGGTGTTTACTGAATAGAAATCCAGTTCGATCACCTTGAAACACACATTTCTCCCCAAAAAACTATAGATCAACCCCTATAGGGTCCCCATCCATTGATATAAGGATTCAAAAATAAAAAATAACAATTATATGGTGATCTTTGGTGAGAAATTAAAAAATGGATAACCTCCAATGGTAAAACACTAGTGCTTTTCTCCTAGGTCAATGAGGAATAACCATCGATCTTTGATCGAGGTCCCGATGAACTCCCTAGAAGTAATCCATCTCTCCTACCTACATTTATATCTATGTTGAGTGAGACCCCCACCTAGGGTAGGGTAATGTCATGCAAGAATATTCAAGTGATTAAATAGTTAAAAGGGAATAAGAAAAATAAAATAATTAAAAAATAAAATGAAAATGAAAAAGGGGCCCTAGACCAGCTCCATCACATGAGACGAGATTATACCTCACCTAAAAAAACCCACCTTAAATACTCAATCTTGGAGTTTGGATCTCAAATAAATTCTCTATATAATTTATATCACCAAAAAACAAACATTAATAAATTAATATTTATTTATTTATATATTAATATTCCATGAAAAAGTGAATGTATTGAATTTCCACGAAACTCTATTTCAAAGGTAAACACTCGATTATGGGGACAATGACGAGGTAAAATAAATTATTCAATACACTATTACAGATGGAAAACAATATTTCATCCCTCATCAAAATATGGAACCAAAAATTCAAATTCCATCTAAATTAAAATCCTAAAAAAACAAGGGTCTTTACACCCACCACATCATAACCATTATTACCCCAAAAAGGATCATTGGATCTCCAACAAAATCTTCTATCCTAACTCGATAATCAATTAATCATCATCATATCACATTCCAACTAGGAATTATGATGAATATTCCACTGTGAATATCCTAACATGAGGTGTATTTCTTAACAAAAACATGGCCACCTACTCATCACCACTATTTAATAACCTATCAAACCACATTCCTCACATTATGATGATACTTACAATAGAGTTTCTGACTAAATACACAAAATTTCTACTTCAATCATCCACTATATGATTCCACTGTATCTTTATCCAAAACAAAATTAGAGTTTTATCATAATGACTAAAAATATACTCCCCACAAAATAGTGTCCTTATCATCACTTCAAAACCAAACACCATGCTCCCAGTCTCACACTTATTAGATCACTAAATTAAATTAATTTATGTCGATAAACCATTCAAAAATGATCTCAAAAAAATAAATAAACATCCATAAAATGAGCACCATTTGTCGAAACCTTTGTGCTCAACAAACCGTAAATTAAATAGATGACATACTCCAATGGATCATGGTTTCCCCTGCACTATAAACATTTCCTTAAATTCATCATCGATCACTAACTTCAATAGTTTCATTGTAGCTACACCACTCAAGTTTTCTCAAGACCTGGAGAAACATAATGAACTCACACATAGCCCATTCAATCAAACCACATACCAATAGATATTGAATATGACCTATGAAATCATTTCATGATTAAAAAATTATTCACCCCTAAAATCTTCACTAACCAATACTGAGCCTCAATGTAATGTGAATTTCCATGAAACTCTCAAATATTATTAGAATCACATGTTCTACAACCTAATGAACCTAGATAGCATGCCTAAAGACATTGACAATTCTCCCAAAGCATGATAGTATCAAAAAGCTTGTACTTCCATGGGAACTCCACTTCAAAATCAGAAATATCCCCTACTCAAATCTAATCAACATGCTTATATTCCATCCAAATTCATACCAAAAAATGATTATTCCACCCAAACATTCATCACTCTTCTCAAGCACATCATAAGTTAAGGCGTCCATGCACTCAACTGTTCTTACCCCTAAAATCCATCCAAAAATAACAATCCCTCAAGGTTATTTTTTCATGAAACCCTAAGTCATATCCATGATTTAACCGCATACTTGGTAACACCTCCTATGCATAGATATCAACCCAAATCATCTATCCATTCTTCTGTTTATAATAAACACACAATCCTTGGATAAACCCTCACACGAGTTTCCCTCATAACAAAGCTAATCACTAACTTAGAAAAACACTCAATCACATCCCTAGGCCATAAGGACCTCCCACATACCCTGTAAATCAAAACTCTTAAATTTCATAACTCATGGGATATATTACACACAACCATCTCAACATCACACATCATATCACATGCCCAACATTCCACTATTAGGTCTCACAAAATAATCTCATGAATTATAAAACAAATCATCCACCTACTAGGGTTCTAATTCTCACCGGGAATCCTAAAATAGCATTGACACCTTAAGAATTATAAGTTCATATAGATACACACATATAAATAACATCTCCCAATGACACCATGTATAAAATGAATCGCATTCACATGGTTCATTTATGTATAATTTCATTTCAATATAATAGAAAATTTCCATATAGTTAATTCCTAAAACATTATGTAGCAGAATTTGAATAATAAAAACCCTAAATTTTATCATCAAGGAATCACATTCCCATAAAAACCTTCTAGTTCCACTACGCATCCCTCATAAGAGCGAAAATATTATCATCATTGAAATCGAACACCCTACCATAGAATCCACCTGACCTGTCATCAATGAAAATATATAAATGTTATACCATCTAATTAGAATGAAACCAAGAACATATATCGGAAGAAAATTGATATATTTTGGAGAATATAAAAATTTATACTCTTATAGTTATTGAAACCATACACATAAAAACATTTTATGTGAATCTATATGATTCAAGAATGATGTATGTTTAAAAACCTCTTTCTACCAGGCCCAGATCCAAATTTAATAACTATCCTCTTTCTAATTTACCAAGAGAAAAATCCATTATAAACCATATAATAAAACATAATGTGTGTTTGATGAGATAAAATCATAAATAAAAAAAATTCACAAGACAAAAACATCAATCCCATACACATGGTATCACGGACATCCAATGGAAAAGGTGTTCGTGATGCACGAGTTTGAGTTCCATCATAAGTTGAAAAAAATATTTTATCTCTAATATACCAAATCCTAAAATAGTAGATCAAAATAAGAAATCCTATAATACATGTTTTTAACATCTTGGTACAAATCACTATGAACATTAAGTATGTTGATGATTTTATATGAACTTAGCCAAGCCTTTCTATACTCTAGGGACTTCCAACTAATAACGTGGGTATAAGGTAGTTCAATGGGGAAACTATAACCCCATATCTAAGTGAACAATCATAAAAAATAACTATGAATTATAAAAAATAAAGTATGAAGAGATAATAAATAAATTGAATATTCTATAAAAATGAAATGTAAAATACAGAAAGGAATCTAATTTGTTTTCCTGCTGGTTTGATGTAAATACATGCTGAAAAAATTAAAATAAATGTTTATAGGGCTATAATTCTAAATTCGAGCCAAAGAACATACCCAATATCTCATACTTTAGAACTACTCTTCCTTGATCCAATATTCTACATAAATATATTTGTTTGATCATGAAATATTTTTCCATTTCCTTTAATAGTGTGTGCATGTGCCTAACTTGAAGGTAGATATAAGGTCTACATGAGCACTAAGGGTCCCATACAGTGGGTGAGAATATAATCCTCAGTAATTTGACCCTAATAGTGGAAATATAATTGGCTTTAAAAAGTTTATACTCTTGAAATATTACCATCATATTCAATAGACAATAGAAGGAAATAAATATATAAATAACCCACCATCTTGGGGAACTATGTTCAACCTTGAATAAAATAACTAGTGTCAGTCCTCAGGTTTGTGACCCCAAACAAACATACATGATTCGAAAAATGCTGGATTATCATTATGAACCATTTGTCTTTTACCCTATTATACAGGGATAACAACCCATGGGATAGTCTCACCCTGGTATGCATAATAATGACTAATTGAGTTCTCTATATTGATTTCATAACCAAGGGAATTATTCATCCCAGTATGTAATGGTTCTTGGTAGCTAAGCCTCAACATCCCAAAATTCATTATCATGACCACCAAAGACCCCACAAACCCCAAAAAAACTATTACTATGATAGAACTTTGTCTTATAAAATGATTGAACAAACCCACCGAAGGCCCTACAAGCCCTCGACGACTACTATATAGAAAGAAAACCCTCATATTCCTTAAACCAATAATCACGGGTCAAAAGAAATTGTATCCCCACCAATAGTATCTGGACTACCCCATTGGGAATTTTAATTAGTACCATAGCCTCATTGAAGGGAATTTTCTTTATAACACACCATAATTGACCCCAAGGGTGTATTACATACATATCATGACCACCACAAGGGTAGATTCCATATCAAAACAAGTCCACCTAAAAGATTTATTCTACCAATTTCATGACAACCTCATATGTTTCCTCAATAAAAAATATAAAAAATTTAACAAGGGTTGTCCAAATGCCTAAAGATGTTGTCCCTATCCACAAGAACTGTAAAAGAAACATCCTCAAGTTGCCTTATGTGGACCACCAATAATGATCAATCAACAATTCATAATGAAATTATCAAAGAGGCCCACCATAGTTTCAAGGGAATTGTTAACTATCATTATAATAACATCAAGAGAATGACACACTATACGAGGAACCTCCCACACAAGAGAAACCTCTATGAAATACACTCTTAAGAAAACATCACTTGGTATTCTGAGTATAAAACCCATCCCTTGAATTTCATCTCCCATAAGGGAATTCATAATGGGCCCCTCCGACCCATATCCACATCTCCACATTGGATCTAAAATGTTCCCATCACCCCTTATTGTAAAACTTTCCTAAATGATATAACCAATCCAAAATTTGAATGCATTATCAAAATATAATGAAACAAGACTAAAAAGACTCATCCAATGCATCACTGGTGCCATATTTCAGAACTATCCAAAATAACCTCAAAAAGATCATATTGGCATACTCGATCTATGTCGATCAAAACTCAGGAGCCTCACTCAAGACTCATAAGTCACAACCCAACCTATAGGAGGATTATAAATCCAAACCTAAAAGAAATACTCTGACTAAAAATCACCCTATGAAATTGTAATGACACATCCCAGTGGTTTTCATGCCACAACTCCCCAAGCCCACCTTCAATAGGCCAGGGGATGGTAAATAATATCGAGTAAGAATATCACTAACATGGGAGGAATTGTCTATGTACCTATATACACAAACACACATCTCCAGGATCACAAAATTCTAAAATGTAAAACCACTAAGTAACCAATGCATGTACACAACTATATACCTCAACCAGAGTATGAAAGGGAATTATGTAAAGTAAACAAGGACAAATACAATCCCACCGTAATGTGTCTGTAAACACAAGTCTAACTTGTAAGTAAAAGGTACTTGGACTATTGTCTGAAGTCACATAAAAAACCTCGGTCTATCTAGCATCACTAAGAACCGTATGGTCTTGGTCTACCTAGGAGTTTGTCAAAATGTTGAAAATATGTACAAGGCACAACACGTGTGGGAAAATACCATGTAGGGATGAGTATAAATACACTCAGTAGGACACCCCAAAACCACAAAGAAATATTAAAAAGGAAAGAACAGTTATCTCTACAGATGTATATGTATATAGAACATATATCAAGATTATCTAGATATACTCAATCCAAGACACACAGTATATAGGTAAGACACAACCATAGTATACCAGCCCTATAATTCTAGCTCAAAAATTCCACAAAGCACTCATCCAAGAGAACACAATCTTGAGTCTGATAGCACTGACAATGTACATCCAATAGGTACAGCTCATTGGGAACAGTCATGAGAAAGATGTGATGATAGATTTGAAGAGAATATGATACATAGATGAGGATCACAACTAGAGACATGGGGTGATAACTGTAACTCAATCTAGATATAAACATGCTATATAGAGGATCAGCACCCACATAGTGTTGGTCACACTGATACCAAGAACTCCACCTAGGGCATGAAGATGAATAGAGGATCCCACTTCGAGCCTCTCATGGGGATTCTGGAAACTCTATCTAGGAAGTCCTTTTGAAGGGATTGTAGTCCTATGAGTAAGAAATGATTTTTACTAACCTTCAAGGAAACAAAAATGGGAACTAACCCTCATGAAACTTGTCCAGGATATAGAGGACTAGATATTCAAGTCCTGTAGATAGGGATAGAAGTCATATAGTTGGAGAACACACCATATCCCTTTACCCTAAGTACTTTATATGTGAAATGGCTCGTGTTATCTAACCTATGTCATGTAGAAGAGTACATGACATGTGAATGGGTTATACACCATGTCCTTATATCTGGGTCCACCCGTGTACTTCACATGTGTGCTAGTACAAGATGTCAGCCCAAGTATCTATGCACGTGTACCATATCATGGGGTATCCCATGTATATGTTCAATTCCATGTTGTTCATGGGAGTACACAACATGTACGAAACATGTGTACTCCACTCCAAGTCTATGTAATTCCCATGCAACACACTGACTCACCCAATGGGACTACATGTCATGTATTCGCAGACTACACGTTGGGTTGATTGGGTTTTTTTTCAGAAACCTATCTTCTTCTTCTACATGCCTTATCCCATTCTCCAACCATCATTCCATCAATTTGTTTCCATGGAAATCTAAATTAAACTTCATTCATACATACCATCACCAAATCAGTAAGATTCATTCCTTCAATCATCTCAAAAAATGAATTTTCATCGTTCTTCATTACATGCCGAAGAATGGGAAATTGGAACCAACTATCATTCATTCCACTACCGCAACCACCATCGCACGTCCCTCAAGTCATACTGATGTCAGATCTATGATTTTGGATCATTATTCCATGAATCAAATCCATAATAATCGATCGATCAAGAAAAGTCAAACCGTAGGGAAGAGTGATAAATAACATGAAAAATGGTGAATCGAGGAAGAAAAGCACAATCCAAATAAAGAGGGACAATCCTCGACCAATTTTCATGTTAATAATTGTTCTTCATCATTAAAATGATAAACAAATCCAATAAATCTTAGGATCAAACTTCGGAAAAATCACAAAAAATAATCCATCCCGCATATCGATCGATCCACATGCCAATACATTCATTGATTGGTTCACATTCATCATGGAATTCAACAAAAAGAAATAAAATAATTAAATCATATGACATAAATCAATTTGGATTAGTATCTAATGAATAATGATCATTGTGTCATCATCATTGGTGAGATCCTTCAAGATCGATGTGCGCTGATTGTCGATCCGTGATTTCTTCATTGTATGCTTTAAAGGATTCCTCCAAGGTTCTCTCAACAGATCTCCAAGGGTTTCAAGTTTATAAGGATGAGCCTATGATTTTTTCATGAAAGCTTATTTAAAGACTAAATCTCCACTGCATCGATAAATGAAATGATATAATCTTATTAAAATAACTTTATTCATTTTTCCACATGAGACAAATTTTCCACCAATGACCTGCAAAACCAATGTTAGGTAACACCTAGATTAAAACTGCCATTCAGAACTCAATGGAGCCATAATATTTATGATATAATCACCCTTTTATTAGTTATTCCACTTTTTTAGGAAAATCTAGCATGCATGATATTTTATATTTCAATATTTTTTAAACATTTATTTCGAGAAAACTGAGCATTGAAAAATCATGTGGTCTCAGTAAATAGTCTCAAAATTAATCCATATAATATTTAAAAATAATATATAGAAATTCAGAGTCATTACTTTATACCCACCTTGGGGCTTTACATCCCCAAAAATCCCAAAAAAAGGCTATTAAAAAAGATGAGGGTACTGAGAAAGAATCTGAGCCACCTGCTTCCAAGTGTTCTTCTGAAGATTCTTGGGCTTCCATCAAACATACAAAAAAGGAATCAATCAACCAAAAAGTATCATGTACTATCGATACTCAATCTCCACTAGGTACCCTGTAAAGCTCTCTCAAACCTCAATGTCCATCTCGCCCGAGTTGATGACATGCGATGGGTCGTGCATGTAACTCCTCAGTTAAGACACATGGAAGAAGTTGTGTACCCGGTCTAACTGTGGAGGTAGAGACAAGTGTTACACCACCAAACCAACTCTACATAGTATCTAGAATGGTTCAATGAACCTCAAATATAGTTTTTCACCCCGTTCAAATATCTTTAATCCATGTCGAGGTGAAACTCATAGGAACACAAGGTTTCATTCCTCAAACTCCAGAGGCCTCCATCACCTATTAGCATAAGATTTTTGATGGCTCTATATAGTCTTCAACCAATCCTGGATGATTTTTACTTTCTTAGTTGTATCTCACACCAACTCTAGAACCATGAGTGGTGACTCTCCTAGTCAGTCCAGTAATGTTGTGACCTACAAGGTCACCCGTACAAATCATCGAATAGTGCCATACCAATGGTATAATGGTAGTTGTTGTTGTATGAAAACCCCACCAATGGTAGTTGATCCTCCCAAATATTGAAAAATTATAATATGAAATCTCTCAACATGTACTATATAAACTGAATGGTATGATCTGTTTAGAAGTCAGTTTGTGGGTGAAATGTTGTTCTGAAGCATAACTTGGTCCCAAAAAACTCCTGAAATACCTTCCACAATCCGGATGTAAAGCAAGAATCATGATCTGAAGCAATAATCGATGGAACTCCATAGAGTCAAACTATCTCCTAGATATAGAGGCGTCCCATAATCTCTACATCACTCTACTCTCGAATAGCTAGGAAGTGAAATGAATTGGTGATTCGGTCAACAATCACCCTGGTGGAATTGTGTCACCTAGACATAAATTCTAATCCCATCACAAATTCAATAGATATCCCATCCCACTTCATTTATCACACCTCTAGGGGTTGATCCAAACCCACAAAAACATTGTATTAAATCTTCACTTGCTGGAAAGTAAGGCATTGAGAGATGAACTATGCCAATAATTTCTTTATCCATGGACACCAAAACTAACCTCAATGGTCCTGTTATATCTTTTCCACACCTGGATGCAGTAACAAAGAGTATGTATTACACTCCCTGAAAACCTCCTCCCACAATTTCACTGGTACCATTGTTCATACTCTGAAAAGAATAATGTTATTCTCAACTTTAGAAAATCCATCAGGAGCATGCCCTGTGAATATTTGGGTATATAGGGTCTCATAGTAGGTATCCCTGATCTATGCCTCCCTGAATCACTGTAAGATTATAGGGGTAACAAACATCAAATGGAGGTACACCACTCCATCTACATCCACAAGGTATAATTAAAATGAGGATAACTTCTCTGATTCCCCCTTCAGTAACTGTGAACTAGATCTATTACTAAGATCATATGCTACTACATTCCCCTTACCAAGAGTTTATACAATCTCAAAGTCATATTCTTGGGTGAAATCTATACATCACCTCAGTCTCAAGTTGATATCCTTCTGATAGAAGATATATATGATAATATAGTGATCCAAATAGATGATAAAATTCTCACCCATCAAGTGGTGTCGCCACATCATCAAAGTGAAGAATACCACTACTAACTCAAGATCAGGGGTCACATAGTTCTACTCATGTGGTCTAAACTGGCATAAACCATAGGCAATCACTGCTTGATTCTATATTAGGATACAACCAAGCTCGATTACTAATACATTGCAGAACACTGCATACTCAAAACCCTCCTCTAAAAATCTCAAGATCGAGATCTCTTCAAACTCTACCAAAACTACTAAAAATACTACTATCACTTCTAGATCCATAAGAAAGTCTTCCTTTTTCGAGTCAAATCTTTCATGGGTGCTGATATTCTTTAGAAATAAAGTATGAATCTCTAATAATATCCTTCCAACAAAAGGAAGCTCTACACCTCGATCACACTCTTAGATGGATCCCATGCTAACTCTTCCTCGAACATTAGTCAGGTCTACTACCACAACATCCTTTGAAATAATGTGTCCCTGAAAGAGGTCTACTTGAATATAGAACTAACACTTCAGGATATTTTGTCAAGATGGTGCTCTTAGAGTACTCACAAAACTATCCATAAGTGTCTCGTGTGATCCTTCTAGGGAACTGAGTAGACAAGGATATAATTAATGAAGACCACCACAAATCTGTCTATTTAAAGCTTAAAGGTCAGCTTTATGAGTCTGATGAACACTTCTAGGGCATTCTTATTGCCAAATATCATCACCAAGAACTCATAGTGATAGTAGAGATATCAAAAATCAATATCTGGTATATCCCCATCCCTACTCACAGTTGGTGATAGCTTGATCTGAGGTCAACCTTCAAGAACCATTGAACTCCTCTCACATGATCAAATAAGTCATCGATCCTCGATTTTAGATACTTATTTTTCATAGTCACATGATTCAAGAACTGGTAGTCCACATATAACCTCAAGATCCCATATACCTCTTTAGAAAACAAAACTAGTACTGCCAAGTGTAAACCACTAGGTCACACGAATCCCTTCTACTGTAAGTCCTCCAACTGCACTCTCAGTTCACAAAGATCTGCTGGAGCCATCCAATATGATGGATTAGATATAAGTTCCTTCCTAGGGTGTATATAAATGCAGAAGTATATCTCTTAACAAAGAGGTAAACCTATAATATCTTCGACAAAAATGTCCTTGTACTCCGCCACGACTCTAGGAAACTGGGAACTCATAATATCCACTGCACCAAGGGTCAAGCAAAAAAAATGAGTAATCAACTTCACCCTTCAATGCACGAGTCCATATTGTGATGCCTAGGTTTCCTTTTCATAGATAAATGAAAACCCAATTTTATAATTATGGGAACACAACACCTTTTTCCTAAAATATTCAATGCAGGAATGGACATTAGATAACCAATCCATACAAAGAATGAAATCATAAGGCCTCGATGCTACTACCAATAGGTTCCAACTGAAACACTTTTCTCCAAGGTTTAGGTTACACTATCTTCATAAGAGAGTGATCAACATGTATTCTCTAGTAGGTGTCACCAAGCATAAGGGTCCAGTCAACTGTTCATTGATAATATCTAGGAATCATACAAGGTATGTGGTGAGAAAGTAATGACTGTAACCTTTTTCTATCAATACTTAAACTAATTTATAAAATACATAGATATTACTTTAATTCATTCTTGGAGCCCCTGGGCCATATTCCTCAACCGCATGTAGCTATCTCTGCCATTTTCCTTCAGCTCTCTATGTCTGGCATGGACCACCTAGGGGTGATGGTGGTAAAAAGTCAAAACATCGACCACCTCTTGATGCTCTCCCAACTCCTCTTCTACTTCCCCATCCCTATGGATCTACCTGATCCTATCACTTATTATATCTTTTTAGTCAATAAAAAGTTTCTCTAGGATTATTGGACTAACCCTGGGAGCCTTGAATTGAAGATCCCTTGTCCTTGGACCTCCTTATGAAACATCTCCCCTATCTAGGTCCCTGAGATTGACATCTTCTCCTTACTTTTGAGGTCTCTACTCCTGCTTTACCATTGTTGACCATCACCAACTATATCTACTTTTCCAATATTCCTTAAACCACCAGAGACTGCTCAAGAAACCCAGCATAAGTAGGAATGCATAGAGGGATAATGTCGGGACATATGTCTTTATGCAGACCTCACTCGAAGTCTGAGCCCTGAAGTATTGATCTCGAACCATATCAATCAAGTACCTGGATAGTTCAGTAAAACATTAATTAATAATAATCCACTAACAATTTTCCCTTCTGTAGATTATGAATATCTTGGATATGCACAACCCTCAACGTATCTGGTGAGAACTACATTATACAGGGGAACTCAAGCTCTGTCCATAAAAGATTCACCCCATCTTAAGTTAGGATAACCAAACTCCACCATCATCCCATGTATCCATGAAGAAGCCTCATTTCCAAGACCATAATCTATTATTTTGGTCTTCTGACTAGATGGAAAACTCCATTCACCACCTCAATCTAGTCCCCGACTACCTATTGTCAGGCTCTCCTCAGAACCTGAGGGGTGTCTTCTATTAAAACTCATGAATCACACTAAGCATGTGAACCTCATCCACCATTAATTTAGGGACTACATGTTTATCTATAGGTGGAGTCATGGATGGTGCACTACCTGGAGGTAGCATCATAGGAACTAGTCCCTGTATCGAACCCTTGTCGCTGATGGGGTCATCCTCATGATCAAGATACTGAATCCTAGCTAGTATGTCTCATTGAGGAATCCTAAAATTAAATAAGATATACCATGGTCAATGAAAATATCTAGATATATGAATAAATAAGGACATGAAAACTGTAACCCATTCTTATATGATGCATGTACCAATATATTCCCTACAACCAGTATTCTCATGAACCAAGTCAAAAAGTAGGTTATTAGAGTGTTGGAGTATGAATACTTCAATCGCTGCACCAACATTGTATTCCATGGACTAAAATTAATGTTCTAAATAGTTAACACTATTTCCCCAAACCAATCTCATAGACTCTCGATCCTAATGTATAACCAAATTCATTGATACCACATTGTTGTAACCTGTCCTAGTTGGGACAATACTATGACTCCCCAAGACTGCCTCCAATAAGGTAGGGTATGGTGACTAGCACTGAGTAGGAATATCACTAAGATGGGAGGCATTTCCTTTATAACTATACACACCCACATCTCTAATATCACAAAATTATGAAGGGTAAAAACCACTAAGTAACCAATGCATGCATACAACTATATCCTACAACCAGATTATGACATGAACTAAAGTAAAGTAAACAGGAATAGATAATTTCCCACTATAACAATTCTATAAAAAAAAGTCCAAACTATATGTAAAAGGTATTGGGACTTCTATCTGAAGTCGCATGAATATACCTAAGTCTATCCAGCCCCACTAACCACAGTCTTCTCCTTGTCCACCTAGGACTTTGTCCAAAGGTCAATCATTTTCATGAGATATGACACATGTGGGTAAATCCCATCCATGGGTGAGTATAACAATACTCAGTAGGACCCCCAAAACCACAAAGAAATATAATAAAGGATAGTAAAATCATCTATACATAGGTATATGTATATATAAAACATCTGAGGAATATATAGATATACTCAATCCAAGAAAAAAAAATCTATTTGTAATCCACAACTATAGTATACTAGCCCTATAATTGCGACTTGAAGATTCCACAAAGCACTCATCCTGGTGAGCACACTCCTAAGTCCGATAGCACTGATGATGTTTGTTAGAGATGTACTTATCATTGGTTACTATCATATGAATGATAGGGCAGTATATATATAGAGAATACTATACATATATAAGGATCACAGCTCGGGCCATGAGGTGATACCAACAACTCAACCTCGATTTAACCCTTCTATGTAGAGGATGGGTTCCTCCATAGTGGTGGTCACGTTGATACCAAGAACTCCACCTAGTCAATGAAGATGAATTGAGGATCCCACTCCAATCCTCTCAGAGGGGGGATTCCAACAACTATACCAAGGAATCCCAACTGAAGGGATCATAGTACTAGGAGTTGGAAATGATGCATACCAACCTTCAAGGAAACAATAAGGGGAACAAACCCCCATGAAATATATTTAAGGTATATATAACAAGATATTCAAGACATGTATATAGGGGTACACTAAGCGTAGAAGGGTAACATTTTGTGTCCCTTAACCCCTGTTACTTCCAATGTAAAATACCATGTGTTGTTCAATCCGTGTTGTTTAAAAGAGTACATTTTTTATGAATGGGATACACTCCATGTCTCTATATTCGGGGTCCACCAGTTTACTTCGACCATGTTACAGTTCATGGCTTCAGCCCGTGTATCCATGCCCCTGTACCATTATATAGGGTACCCCATGTATATAGTCTAGGCCATGCCGTGTGGGGGAGTATATTCTATGTAAGAAACCCATTTTCTCTACCCCATTTCTGTGTACTTCCCATGGTACATGCCAAGTCACCTAAAGGGACTACACACTGTGTAGTCACGGACTACATGCTGTGTTGATCGGGCTTTTCTAGAAACCATTTATCTTCTTTCGCACACCTCAGCTGATTCTTCGTCCCCTATTCTATTGGTGGGTTTTCCATGAAACTCTAAATTCATGGTTGTTCATTCATACCATCACTTAATCAGTAAAATTTTGGCCTTCAATCATCTTGGATAAAGAATCATCTTTGTTCTTCATTATGTTACAAAGAACAAGAAATAGTCACCAACCATATTTTGATCCATGACCTAAACCTCCGTTTCACCTCTATCGAGTCATACCATTGCTGGATCTATGATTTTGGATCATTGCCCTAGGATTTGAACACAGAATTATTAATCATTGGATAAAAGTTGAACCACCAAGAAGAAAAATAAATACCACGAAGAATGATGAATCAAGAGAGAAACACAAGACAAATCAAGAGGGAAAAACCTTTATCGATGTTTATTTTATATTTTTTCATCTCCATTATAATGATAAATTAATCCAATAAATCTCAAGATAAAACTTCTAATAAATCTTGAAAAATAACCCATCCCGCATATCATTCAATCCACAGGCCAATATGTACGTTTATTGGTCCATGTTTATCATGTAATTAAAGAATGTAAAATAAACAAATTAAATCACATGCCCTATCTCAATTTGTATCGGTCATTGATGGAGAACAATCATTGCATTTTCGTCGTTGGTGATATCCTACAAGATCGGTGTGCACTGATCATTGATCCATGATTTCATCATCTCCTTCTTGAGAGGATTCCTCCAAGGTTCTATCAATAGATATCTAAGTTCTCTATGGTAATTTGGATTACCGAAGTATTTTTCTGAAGTAGTCTATTTAGAGACTAAATAGCCACTACATTAATAAATGAAATGAAATAATTTTATTCAAATAAGTTTATTCCTTTTTACACTCGTGATGACTTTTCCACAGGTGAACTACACAAACCAAGGTAAGGTCACATCTAAGAAAATATCTCTATACTAAACTCAATGGTGATATCAGATTTATGATAAGATCACTTTTTTATAAGTTATTTTACATTTTAGGAAATCATATTATGTGTGTTATTTAATATTTTAATATTTTCAAACTTTTATTCCAGGAACATCGGACCTCAGAATCACATGTCATCTTAGTACCTATTCCATAAATGAATCCATATGATATTTAAAAATAATATATATAAAATCCAATTCATTATATATATTCTCAAAACCGAACTCCCAGATCATTTTCTAAAACCATCATCTTTACATTTTTTGGATTTTATACTAATAAACGTGACCCAGTTTTTACCCTTCAAAACATATAAAATCACAATAAAATATATAATTAATTAAATAACCATGTAGCGATTAGTTTTAGTGTCTATAGAATTATAAAAAACACTTATTTAATAACTTTGATAATTTAACAACTAGTTCATAATGATATTCATTATATCCCAATAGGACCATCACATCTAGTAAAATTATAAAGAATTACATACTAAAAACCATTCTTTGAAATGTGGAGAAATGTAAAATATAATAAGGGTGAGCTAAAACACTCAGTAATGGTAAATATAAAAATAAAATATTTAATGTCAACAATGAGAATAAGATGAGGTATAATGAAATAATCAATGTTTAAAATCATACCATAAGATAATTCATACCAATTAAAACCTAGATGAGAAAACATTTTACATGGAATAAATATTTATCAAAATAAATTCTCATGTGAATCAATAATCATGAGCCATGTGGTACTAATATTGATCAAGGAACAATTAAAAAACATTGAAATCATAAGGAAAATTTATGTATCTTGGGAAGTTATTAACATATCACTCTTACAATCACTATTAAGAATTGAATAACCTTACATCTAAATTAAAACATCATATTAATATAAACCAATAACTGGTTAACTCCATCTCTTTAACCAATGCTTTGGAGAACTATAATGGGCCCACACATCATTGGTTTATAACATAACCACTCATCCATGGTTTATAAAAAAACCATTCATTCTATGTTTATAGGAGAACCACCAATCATCACAGACAATTTCCAAGAACTATAAAATGAATAATTTATATAGATCTTATATTTAATTATAAAACTAATAGAAACAACAATTATTCCTTTCATAACTTGATTATCCCATAGAAAAGAATTGTGTTCCCTAAAAAACTCTTTGAAAAATAATTATCCATCTAGATAAATAATAATAATGGAATCAATAAAATATATACAATGGGTAGCATAACTAAAATAAAGGGTTTTTTTATGATGAAAAAAATACAGTTAAAATATAATAAAAAACATTCTTGATGAAATTACCCGTTCAAATTTTAAATTCACTTTTTAAAAAATCATAAAATATTATAAAATATCATTTCATCAAAAACATACTTGGAAAAAATAAATAAATATTAGATGTAAATAATGGTCATGACAGAATAAAATCAATTCATTTTGTAAATGATGAAAAACATTCTCCTAAGAAATTTTTGTTAGGAGGGTCAAAATTGAACCATGGGAAAAAATATAAAACAACTTCCCTTTAAACCCATTTAAAATAACATAAAGGATCATGTAACATAACTTTATTAAATAATTTATGTTTATGAAAAACATTTTGGATTATAATTTACAAAACATTGATATGGAAGAGCACGATTTCTAATGTAAGTATCATCTAAAATAAGAATTATAGATATTTCATTAATAAGTATGAGAGGAAATAGAAGTTAAACATGTAAACCAAATTTATATCAATAAGAGAATAAAATGGACATGGTTCAAGAAATTAATATCATATGATTTCATCTAATGAATCCTTAAATATAAATAATATTGAAAATATAGGTGATTGGAAAATAAATCCTATAACGACTTAATAAATAAAAAATAAAAAATTAATTTAAATAAAGTGAAAGATATTTATCCATAAATACCATGAATATCATGAATTAATATGCCAAAATTTATTCATGAGGTATTAAGTACACCATAAACGTAAATCAAGGATCATGACATGAATTATATCTCAAAAAACTAATATTGAGAAAAATAAAACCCTTACAAATATCAAAACATTTGTCCAATAATTAATAAATGGAGTGATTATGTGTAAAAAATTTAAATCTAGACAAATAAAATTAAAAATACAACATAAATAAAAAAATTCATTTCACACATAATAATGTAGTAATATAATCAATGAAGTATAAGTATTATGAAACCTATTAACACTAGGGTAACATCCCCATAAAACCCCCTCTAATTATGTGACGTAAATTATAGAAACAAATATAATCATGTTTGAAGTATTAATGATATAATATTATAAAGGGTCATAAAATAATCCAATTAAATGAAATTAGGAATATAATTTAAAATATTACACAATAAAGAGAAATTGATAAAAAAATCACTTACCTAGACTCTAGAAATCCCATATATGTTCATTAACAATTATACAATAAAAATTTATAAAATATTTTATTTATTAAAAGAATTTTACAATATTAATCCAATATTTTTCTAAAAAATTATTAATCTTATTTTAATGAAATATTTAATTAATTATTTGATTATGTTTACAACATTTATTTGGTTTATAGTTATAAAATGAATTCATTGTGTTGAATTTGGTCAAAAATGGGATTATTCCATAATCACCAGAATAATAATAATGGGAAAATTATAATTTATATGAATCAATTATAATTTTAAAATTAACCTTGAAATATGGTTATGAAAAATCAACTATGTTATAATCATGGAGATTGTACGTACATATGATTAACGTTTCCATTTTCCTGGGAACATGATAGAATGAAAGGAAGTATTATTTTATGTTTATATAATTATGATTATATCATAAATTTTATATTAATTCTTTAAATACACTTATAAAAATCATCCATGATATATGGTTATGAAAAGATACCAACCTCTTTCCATGGAGGTAGTAATCTAATGGTTAGCACGAATGATGTTATCGATTTTCAACATATGAAATGGTAATAAAAAATATAAATAATTATATTTATAAGATGATAAAATTTTTATAAATGAATATATATATACAAAAAAATATATCATTATAAAAATATATGGGAGTTGGTGATGGAAAACGAATTTCATCAGTTTGTGAGGTGGTAGACCTCCGTACACACGAACAATAGATTGATATGCCATTTTATGGAAGAAGAAGATGGATATAGGTTATTAAATTTAAATAAAAGTATATTGGTTTATTTATGATATTTTTTTTATCATTTACGTATGTTTGAACAATATTCCATAGATATAGAAGAATAAATAAAACTAAAACATTCAGTTAAAAGTCGAACATCTTCTTTGAACAACCTCCTTTTCTTTACACCTTAATCCCGATAAGATTGATAGTTTCCACAAAGTATGACCTATATGATGTGGGGAGGGAAGTTAGGCATATATATTGGATTGTATTATATAAACTATAATTCTCATGTTAAGTGAAGAAGATAGGATAGAAGGTTATCTTTTATAAGTGATGGGAGGGGTCTTCTTACAATTTTATAGAGTATTAATGTAAAAATAATAATCTTCATGTTTAACTGGAGAAAATTGATATAATTAAAATATATAATGAGGATTTTTCAAAAATAATATCATATGATAAATTTTCTTAATGTATAGAATAATTTTTACCCTTATCTCTTTGTTCTAACACCTGTTAACACATTGAACAAGTACGACTAAAATAATGTTTTTTACTCTTTAGGGGTCCATAATGTTACTGTAAAAGGATATGGGAACAAAAATTGGACCATGGATGATATTATAACCCACATATCATTCATATTTATTATTATAGGATTTTAAGGAATTTTAAATCATTTTATATAATATTATTTACTATTAAATATTAATTATGTCATTTTTTGAGATGCATGAAATATTATAATATAATATGTGTCTAACTCATGTTAAATGGTTCCAAAAAATACATTTCATTGAAAATAAGGAATACTTGGTGGTAATATAATCATCCAATTATGTTTTTTAGGTTTATGTATCATTTGAACCATTATATTTTTGTTTACCCACATGGTTAAACAATTTTGACCTTAGACGTGGTAATATCTTATTTTATATAAAAGGGTTATAATTTTTATTATATGGTGAAAATTAAATCATATATGGAAAAGATATTAAATTTTAAAGTAGTTATAATCCAAGTTGATATATTTAAATATTTTTATGACCTTTTAATAATTCAATATAACATATATTTAATACAAAATAAATGTAATGTCATTTTATGAACTCATCACATTATTTGAATTTGAAAAAAAACATGACAGAAAAGGAATTTGAATATAAACCTTCTAAAAATATTTAATATCTTATTTTGATCTTAAAAATTCATGGTACACTATATATTATCCAACCATAACAACTTTTTTGAGTTTGTAAAATCATTTACATGATTTCTCTAATACTTGCACAAGAACTATGTCGACATTGCATAAGCATTTTAGGTAATTATTTAATTTATAAAAACTAAAAATAAATTCCAATAATGTAAAATTTAAATAATTTCACAATAAAACATTAATTTTTTTCAATATGTATATTTACTCAAATCTTTGTTTTGAAAATTTATTTAATTTTTTTTCTACTTTTCCATCATTATAAAAGTATCGCACATAAATTTGGATAAGATTATAGTTATATTACTCTAAAATTAAAAAATATAAATCATTATAATAGTTTAAAATAATTTTGAATAAAAATTTAATGAAAGTACTATTTCATAACCATTTCTATCATTTGGTCAACAAATTTGAATTTTCTAATGTTGTTCAAGAAATGTGTCGACACTGAAAAACGTTTTTTTATATTTATCCTAAAATAAATTCGAGTTTGTATGCCTTGAATTATTTTTTTATAATTTTTTAGTATATTATCATACTTTTTTCCTTTAATAATTTTAATTATTTATTATATCATATTTATATATTCGAGATATTACAAAATATATCATATTTCATAAAAATTGCATATTTTTCTATTCAAAAAATATTTAACTTCTTCATAAATATCTCAAAAATTTATAAGATGATAATTTTAAATTTTTTAAACCACAAATTATTCCATATCATAAAATCTAATTCCTAAACATGACAGAATTTAAATTAAAAAAAATCATAAAACCCAAAGAAATATAGTTTTTAGAAAATTGTGTTTTTAAACAAAAAAATGAACTTATACAAAAAATTAAGTAAAAAACTTATTAAAATGTATGTAATTAAAATATTTCTAAGTATATTTTGGATATATTAATTGAATGTAAAATTAAAATCATAAAGGTTCTTTTTAATGGATATAAATGGCAGTTTTACAAAAAAGTACATTTCATTATTAATTGAAAAATCGAACTTTTCAGAAATGTACTGAAAATTTTCCCTAATAGAATTTTGATGTGATGATTTTCAGAATTTTATCCATTTTATAAAATAAAATTTATAAAATTTTCAAAAAATAATTATAATGTTCTATCATAAAAATAATAAAAAATAATTTGTGAGGATAACATAATTTTTAAGCATAAAATAACTTTACAGAAAATTTAGTTCACATATCCAATGAATTAATCAAATAATTGTATTTAGTATAACCTTTATATATATATATATATAATTTGAATATTCCTACTCAAACCTTACAAATCAACAGATAGGTTATAATGGTTATATTTAAATACTAATATTTTGTGCTTCATTTAAACATGTTGTTGAATGGTGGATACACTATAGAACATAGTGTTCTTTTAAAATATCAAGACATTACATTACCTCCCCCACACCATTAATAAAGTGTTTCCCCTCAATTTGAACTTTATCTCTATAATCAAGGGTTTGGTATTTTAGAATACATTTTTTAAAAACCCACATCATAAAAAGGGTTAATAAAACTTCTAATAAAAAGAGGGAAATGGAAATATGAATGTTAGTTTGAATAAAAAAAACTAGGCTTCCAAATTGTTGATCATTAATGGGGTGTAAAAATATAGACATAGAGGAAAATTTTAATGACCAATCAATGAGGGAGAGTGATAAAGAACATCGATTAAAATGAAGTGAATGATCGTTTGAAAGTTAATGCACATAAAACCAAAAATCTATATATTGTAAAAAATATTATCAATTCATCGGAAATGAATGTAATATGAAAATTTTTTGTTTCATGAAACTTTTCCAATAATTGATTAATACCAATAAAATATATACTAAAACCTAACGAAATATACTTACATGAAAAGTATAATTTCATCCTTTAATAAATTTACAACCCAATATCCTATTTTTATCAAAATAATTAGTATTCAAGATGATATTTTCCTAACATAACCACTAAAATTACCTTATAACACATCACATAATCAACAAAAGAAAAAAAAAACTTCCTATAGTGTTCATACATTAACCAAAACTAAAATAGTTAAAATAAAGGAATACATTTTAAAAAATTTATGAACCTTCAAATGAATAAATAATACATTAATCTATAAAATTCAACAACATTATCAATGATTCATTATAAATAATTCTATAAATAAATAACCTTATTACCAAAATAACATCAATAAAAAATATTAAATAATTTTTTTACCTCAATAATGATCCCATAACTTTCTACAAACATCCCCAAATTTTTAATGGAATTTTCCCAAATAATATTTCATGATAAACTATATATTAAATGTAAGGGTTACACATACCAGAAACCAGTGAAACACCTCCCAAAATATCATTAATGATCATTATTAATAAATATATAATCTTTTATTATAGTGAACATAACCAAAATAGAATGAATCAAATTTATATACTAAAATGTAAGGTTAAACATTGATTAACTATAAATATCTATGAAAATATCCCATTATTAATGATTTAATTATCAAAAATCATGGTTATCTAATATCCAATAAACCATAATTAACATAAAATCCAATCATATACTAATCCAAATAATTATATAATCTTAAATATATTATTCTTACAAATTATTAGTAAAATATTAAAATCACCTTATAAAATATTACCTTAAAACCACTAAAGGGGTACTAATGACATTGAATGTATGATAAACCTTAAAATTATAAACCCATGATGGTATACATAACTCTTAAGTTAACCTCGCATGAAACCATCCTAATATATAAAGTTATCCAAACAAAAATATGTTTCCAATTATGATATCCCTGAACATTTACTCCAAGATCTAATGTTAAAAACCCATATTTACATTTATTGAATTGATACTAATTAATGTGACCCAATTATAACCATTTCAAATATATAACATCAATCTAAAATATTTAATCACTTATATAATCAATTAAATTTTAGGTTTAGAGTTTTGAATAATTAGAAGAAACTCTTACATAATATATTAGATACAAAAACAATAAATAGGTAAATAATTTCCCATTAATTTTTTCGATATAGTAACCTCATTAGAAAAAAATACATAAAAAATTTCTCCAAACTAGTAGAAATGGATAAATTAAAAATGGTGATCTCAAATTCTCTATAAGGGAAAATATAAGTATTAAAAAATGAATTTCATCTATGAGAATAAGTTGAGAATAAGGATATGATTACATAATCAAAGATTCTAAGGATTACAAAATATAACTCATACTTATAAAAACCTAGAACATAAAACATGTGACATGGAATAAATCCTTATCAAATGAAATTATCATGGGAATCAAAAATCATGATCCCTTTAATATCAATACCAATAATATTAACCATTAAAAACATATACCATGTGTAAAAAAACATGTCGGTATCATGGAACATCATTGCAATACCACTCTTATAATCACTCTTACAAATGAAAAAACCTACCTGATAAATTCCAAAAATCTATATAGAGAAACTAATAACCTGTTAACTTCATATATTTACCCAATTTAATGAAGAGCTTCAGCGGACCCACTCATTCATGGTTTATTACATAAACTCTCATCCTTGTATTAAAATAAACCACCATCCTTGGTTTATAATTGATCCACCCATAATCATATGCAATATATATGAACCATAACATTAATAAAGTACGCATATCTATATTTCATTATAAAAATAATATAAAAAATTATAATTTCATTCACAACATGATTAAGCCATGGAATAGAAATGGATTATATAAAAATATCCTCGAAAAAAATAATAATACATCTATGGAAATAATAAGTATGTAACAATTCTAACATATCCACATTAGATAATATGTAAAATCAAGGGTTTTGTCATTGTTGAATATAAATACCCTCCAAATACCATTAAAAGAATTCTAGTGGAAAATTACCTTTTTACATTGAAAATCAAAAAATTACAAAACATATTGTGAAAACCTTGAAAATAAAATTGAAAACATATAAAGTTAACTTATATTAAAATAATGGTAATCGGGGTGGAAAAATCAATTCATATTGTAAATGTAAAAAATAAACATTTGTTTTAAACATTTTTAAAAGATATTCGAATGTGAACCATGTAGAAACTATAAAAAAATATCATTTAAAACACATTTAAAAAAAATTCAAAGATCATGTGAATAAACTTTAGGAACTAATTTATTTATATAGAAGAAAATTCTTGAATATATTTTAGAAATCATGTATATGGAACTGAATTATTCCCAATCAGAAAGAAGATTAAACATTAATACCAGTTAAAAAAACTTTATGAATATTTGATTAATCAATATAATAGGAAATAAAATTAAAAAATTAAAACAAAATTATAAGCAGAGTATAATAAAATATATACTTTTTTCAATTAAATAAGACCATTTTAATTCCTCCAAATGAACATTGAACATAAAAAATCTCGAAAAAATAAGATTGTAACATAAATAGTTTACCGCTATAATAACATTCTAATCAAGTGTTATTGAGTGATGGAGTGTGATATGGATTTATAAAAACAATTAATTTCATGAATTAATATTTCAAAATAAATTCATGAGGTTTTAATTAGACCAAAAAATAAATCATAATGCATAGAATGAATCACATCTCCGACAAATAATATTCAGAAAAAACAACTTACAAAGATCAAAACATTGAATTGAGAATTTATGAATAGAGTAATTATGTGTAAAGATTTTAAATCCACAAAAAACGAGTTAAAATACAACATAAATAAAAAAATTAAAATTTTAAACAATTCATTAAATAATTTATTAAATGATGTCAATGTATAACCCAATGAAAGGAAATTGAACTAAGAAACATATTTCTATTTTAGAAACATCCCAATCAAAAACCCTAGGATGAAGTAACAAAAATTAAAACATAAAATAAACCAAATTATGAATTATTCATGATATATCTTGTAAAGAGAATAGTATATACACCATTGAAAATAAATGAGGTGTGTAATTTATAATATTCCTCAATAAAGATAAATTGAGAAAAAAATCAATTATCATGGGTCTAGAAATTCCATGTATGTACTTTATCACCTATATTATCAACATATATAAATAATTATATTTCTTAATAACAATTTTCAACATTAATAATTTATCCTCAAAGAATTAATTACATTTATTTTAAGGACTCATTTAGTTACATGATAAAATATGTCTCCATTGGGTGTTTGGTTTTTAGTTGCAAAAAAACATTATCATGTTGACCGTGGTAAAAAATGTAATTTTTAGATCATATATAGAATAATAATCAGGAACTAATTTTAATTTTTATTCATTAGTTATAATTTTTAAACTAACCAGGAAAGGTTGTTATGGAAAATTAACTATGTTACAATCCTGGAGATGGTGAGTCGCATCTACGCATGGGTAACATTTCCATTTTTCAATGAACATGGTATAAAGAAGGTAAGTGTTATTATATAAATGTATAACTATTATTATTAAATAAATAACATATTATTTCTGTAAATACACTTATATATATCATTCATGTGATATGATCATGAAAAAAAAATCAAATCAATTCATAGAGTTGATAATCCACATGTACACACGAACGATATCATCAGTTTTCAATGGATGGAATGGTACAAAAGGTGATATATTATCTTAAAAGGATTATAATTATGTAGCTAATATCATATATATACAAATATTTAATCCTACATTATATCCATCCATGAGAGATGGTGATGAAAAATTAATTACATCACTTCACAAGGCAGTAGTTCGCTATACACAAAAATGATGGATTTATTTACCATTTAATGGAAGAAGGAGATGAATATTGGTTATGAAATTAAAACAAAAACATATTATTATATTTAATAAAATGGTTTCATTATTTTGGAAAAGTTTAATAATATTTTTTGGAGGTTTTAGAAGAAATAAAACAAAAACATTGGATTAAAAGCCATACCTCTTCTTTGATAACCTCATTTTATTTACACATTAATCCCATTAAGGTTGGTATTATTACATAAGTAAGACCAATATAATGTGGGTGGGTATGTTAGTAAGTTATTTTCATAAGTATATTCTAATCTACAGTAGATATATGGTATGAGGAAGAGAGGATAAGAGATTCAATTCTGTAAGCTAGGGGATGGGCAGTTTTTCGAATTTTATAATTTCTAAATTAATATAAATTAATATTCAAATTAAAGTGGGTAAATTTTTTTATAATTGTAAGATAATATTATAATGGGATGAAATTCACTCATACAATAAATATTTAACATGTTTAGATTATGTTTTTACTCATACCTATTTGTTTTACTCCCCTATTATCCCCTTGGGAAATTCCAGTGAAAATAATGTTTTTTACTGCTTAGGGGTCAAGATTATTACTATAAATGGAAAAAGGAAAAAATTTACAATTTATGATATTTTAAACCATATAATTTTATATTTCAAAAATATATTAATTTTTTGAATTTTAAATCATTTAATAAATAATTATTTATTATAAAATATCAGTAGTGCTATTTTTTGAAATATATGAAATGTTATAATATAATATGTGTAAATAATTTAAAATGATTAAAATTTATTTTTATTAGAATATAAGTAATATATGGTCTTAATATATCCATCTAAAATTTTTTTTACAAGTTTATATATCATTTAAATACCTTATATTTTTGTTTAACCCTGTGGTAAACAAATATTTACCTTCCTTGTGGTAATAATTTTTTTAATTTTCAAGGGTTATAATATGACATATAAGGTAAAAATTTACTCATAAATGGATAATTTATGAAACTTTTTAAATTTTTTTATCCAAATTTTTATATTTCAATATTTTATTCATAAATGATTTAATAAAACATATTTTACATAAAATGCTAGTAATGTCATTTTAAGATCTATTCCCATAACTTGACATTGAAAACAACATGAATGTAGTGGATTTAGAATATAATCCTTTAAGAGATATATAATATGTTATATTATGATTCAATTTTTTTTTGAAACTATAAATATTATAAACATAATTTAGTTTAATTTTTTAAAAAACATTTACTTGATTTTTCTACTACCTTCAGATGTATTGTTTCGGTGTTGAGTTATAATTTAAGGTACTTATTTAATTCCTAAAAATTTAAAAACAATATTAAAAAAATATTTTCAGGAAAAAGTTGTATATTCTTTTAATCAGTACATTTACTCACATTTATCAAAGGAAAAAATTATTTAATATGTTATTTTGATATTTCTAACCATGCACAAGCACTACACAATCATTTAGATAATATTCTAGTCATATAACTCCAAAATTTTAAATTATCAATCAAAATCAGAACTTATAAATAATTTTGAACAAAAAAGTCATGAAAATACTTTTTAAATTATCTATTGGTATCATCTGAACACATAATTTGACTTTTCTGATGTTGTGCATGCATTGCGTCACCACTAAAAATGTTTTTCATCATTATCATGAAAAAAATTAAAATTTATATTTTTTGAATTATTCTTATAATATGGTTTTAGTATATTAACATAAATTATTCATTAAATATGTTTAATAATTTTATATATCATATTTATATATTGGTGACATCATAAAAGATATCTTATTTCATAAAAACTGTATTTTTTTACAATTCACAAAAAAAATAATTTCTTTTGAAAAATAACTAAAATTAAAACTTGGATATAGTTTACATTGTAAATTAAAAAATAATTCTATTTCATAAAATTACATTCTTATAATTGATATATATTACTTCTAATGAAAATTTTAAAAACACAATGAAAACTATTTTGTGATAAATGCATTTTTAAACTGAAAAATGATCTTATAGAAAAAAATAAGTAAAAAGATGAGTCCAATGTAATTAATTATATTATTAGTTAATTATTTATTTTTACCATAAATGATAATAAATTTAAAATTATAATGGGAAATAAAAACGAAAAGAGATTATTAATTTTTAAAAAAGGTGGTTCTTTTCTTTATTCACTGAAAAATCAATATTTTCAGAAAAATACCAAAAATTCACAATAAGATATAATTGATATAATTATTTATAAAATGATATAATTTTAATCAAATAAAATTTTTATTTTCTTGTGAAATTAGTTATGATATTTTCTTAAAAAATAAAATAAAAATATATTTTAATATAATATTTTTTGAAGAAAAAAATAAATTTACTGAATTTTAAATGATTATATCCTAATAAATAGTAAAAAAATATTTAGTATGAAATTTATATATAATTCATAATTTATTTAATAATATTTAGACCTTTCTATTCAACGACTAGGTTATAATGGTCACATTTAAACAATTATATTTCACGGTTTGTCTAAACTCGATGTTGCGTGTTGTTTACACTATCAAACATGTTACCTTTTAATATAACATGAAATTAAATTATCCCCACATAAAAGATTTTACCCTAGAATTTTTAACATTAGATTTATTATTAAGGGTTTGAAATTTCAAAATGGATATTTTGAAAGCCCACATCATTAAAAGGGTTAATAAATCTTCCTCAGAAAATGTAGGAGAGGAAAATATGAAGGTCAAATATAATAAAAAAATAACAAGGTTTCTATATAAAAGATAATTAGTGTGAAGTGAAAATATGAAAATGGGGTAAAAATATAATCCTCAAATAAAGACAAATAGTGAAAGATAATATTTATCATAAGAATGTGAATGATCATGAGAATGTTAATGATAATAAAACCATAAATCATTAAGGTGTGAAAAAACCATTGATTTGTCAAAAATGAATAAAATAGAATTGTGTTTTTTTTCAAGATCATTTTTCAAAATTTGAGGAATTATTTTATCATATATAATAAAAATATAATTAAATATACTAACTTGAGATGTCTAATTTTATCCATTAATCAATTTCCACTACAATATCATCTTTTCGCATGAATTTTTCAAGCCTGAAGAACTAAAATAAACATATAAATGATCATATAATCCAAAAAATGTTAAAAATATATTCCCCATGTCTTTATAAAATAACCAAAATTTATATAATTTTTATAATGTAAGATAATATTTAACATGTATAAACTTTCATATGAGGAAATTATATATTAATCTCTAAAAATTAAATAATATCACCAAAGGTTTTCCATAGATCATTCAATTAATTTTTAACCTTATATCCTAAATTACTTCAATAAAGTCATAATTAAACAATGTTTTAACCTCAATGGTGATGTCATACCTTCTAACTTACATCACCAAAAAATTTATTAAATTCTGTCCAAATAATCATTCATGTTAAACCACATGTTAAACCTAAGGGTCACATATTACTCAATCTAATGAAAAATACCTAAAATTAAATTAATCACCATGATAAATCACTATATAATCATATAATGTATTGAACTTCAATAAAATAGTGAGAAAAATATTTAGATAGTAACCAAAAATGTAATCGTTAGTTAGCTATAAATATCACCACAAATATCACCTAACTAATGAATCACGTTTCACAAATCAAGATTTCCAATATCCAACTGTAAAATAGACCAAAATTAGCATAAAAACAAATTATATACTAACCCAACATATTATTTATTACTTAATAGGATATTCTTCCAAGAAACTAGTAAAATTTTCAATTAACCACAAAATCCAACAATAGAAAACATCAAAAGGGTAAAATATTCCATTTAACTTATGATCAATCATAAACTTATAAACTCATTATGGTATCCATAACTTTTAAGTTAACTTAACATGAAATCATCCTAATATATAAATTTATCTAAACCATCCTATAATACCAATTGTGATAGCCTAAATCCCACACTATGGGATCTAGTGATAGAAACATCATCTTTATATTTTGTGATTCGATACCGATAAACAAGAACGAATTTTAAGCATTCTAAAAATATAAAACAGAAGTAAAATATTTGATGTCTAACATAACCAGTAATATTTTTAGTGTATATTTTTAGTGAATTAGGAAATACTCTTATGAAAAAACGTGGATACATAAACAACTAGTTCAAAAATATCTTCATCATCTCACAATAATTTCATTACATCATGTTACCTTCCATTGAATAACATAAATAAAAATATTATTAAAAATCAGGGAAAAATGGGAATCATTAGTATTTTGAGATCAAATATTCAGTAAAGGTAATCATAAGAATTAATAACTAAATGTCATCAGTGCACATAATATGAGTATAATGGTATGATTACATAAAAAATGTTCATGAGAATAACTTAAGAGAATTCAAAACCATCAAACCCATGATAATAAAAAATTTCCATGGGATAGGGATTTATTAAAGGAATTATTCATGAGAATCAAAATTCATGAGCCATAAGATATCAAATATTGATTAAAGAACTATTAAAATACTCATAGAAAGAATAAATAAAATGTGTTGGTATCTTGGAACATCATTATTGTATCGCTATTAAAATAACTCCTCCAAATAAAATAAGCTACCATGTAAATTCCAATAATCTATTAAGGGAAACCAAAACCCAGTTAACTCTATATCATTACCCAATGCATTGGAAGGCTACAATATAACCACTCATCCTTGATTTATAATGTAATAACCTTTGATTGGTTTATAATAAAACCACTCATCCTCGGTTTATAATGGAACATGTTGGAATCATAAATAATTTCTAAGAACCATTACCTGAATAATGTATAATGTGCTTAAATTTCATCATAAAAATCACATATACAACCATTATTCCTTTGATAACTTGATTAACCCATGGAAAAAAATTGGTTCCAATAAAATCTCTATAAAAAACATAATCCATGTTGAGAAAGAAAAAGGATAGAATCATTACAATATATCCCCAATGAAACATTTTTAAAATCAAGTATTATTGTGTTTGATGACTAGAAACACCATTAAAATAACATTAAAAACATTCTTGAGTAAAATACAATTTTTACTATGAAAATCACTTTTAAAAACTAAAAAACTGAAATCAAAATTAAAAAATGGTTTCATTGAAAATTAAAATGGAAACATATAAATGAATATTCAGAGTAAATAACTGTCATGATGGATGAAAAATAAGGTCATGTCATAACTGTTAAAAATTAAAATTATTTTCAAACTTTTTTTAAAAGAGAGTCAAAAGTGACCCATATGGAAAAAATTAATAATTGAAATATAAAAACATTTTTAAAGAAAAAAATAACACGTAAAATAAAATTATGAAATCATTTTTTTTAAATGAACATTATTAAATGAGGTTTCGTTGGATGCATGAAGATCTATTTCATCCACTACTCTATCCAGACTCAATTCGGATCATCACCCTATTCTAGTTGATCTTGTTGAAAAGGATCCCAAAACTCCATTCCCTTTCAGATTTAACAAGGCTTAGGTAACTCATCCTGAGTGTAGAGATATTATTCAGAACACTTGGAACTCTATAAATTGCAGAAGTGATGCTTTCTCTTGTATAACCAAACTCAAAATTCTCAAGAAGACTTTGAAGAATTGGTGTAAATATAGTTTTATCTCACTTGAATCTGACATTGTTTCTCTTGATTCTTCTCTTTGAAATGTGCTAGATCTCAATACCCTTCATGACCTTTCTAATGGTATTTTTCTGAAAATTGAGTTGTCATGCAGGCTCAACAAGCTTCTTAACCTAAAGGATGCTTTGCAAAAGGACTCTTTTAAAGAAAATTGGCTAAAGGATGGTGACCTAAACACAATTTTATTTAATTCTATTCAAAAAATCAGTAATGTTTCCAAGACTATTTCCCTCATTAAAAATGGTGATCATCTCATTGAAAATAGGAAGGATTTATCTGAGCATGTTGTCTCCTATTTCAAGGATCTCTTAAATGGGGCATATTCCTCTATGGATCATGTGGAAGGGGTTATCCCTCGGCTTGTGACTCAGGAGGAAAACTCCAGCCTTATTGTTATCCCCTTGCCTTCAGAGATAAATAAGGTGGTTTTTTGTCTCAAATCTGAATGCTCTCCTGAACTAGATGGTTTTGGTAACATCTTCTTTCAATATTTCTGGGATATTATCCATATGGATGTTTGTAAGTTCGTCACCCACCTTTTCAAGGATGGTATTCTTACTCATGGTTTAAACACTCATTTTTTGTCTCTTATCCCAAGAGTGGAGAATGCCAATAAAATCCAGCCTTTTAGGCATGTCGCTTTTGTCAACACTATTTAAATGATTATTTGAAAGATCCTTGCTATCATGATTTCTTCTATGTCAAGTAATACTTTCTCTACCAATCATTTTGGTTTTATTAAGTGAAGGTAGATTCAATATTGTCTTATTACTGTGTCAGAATGTTTGAATCTTCTCCAATGTCCGATCAGGGGAGGTAATATTGCTTTGAAGCTTGATGTGCGGAATGATTTTGATACTATGGTTTGGGATTTCATTTGGAATATTCTCACCATGTTTGGTTTGGATATCACCTTCATTAATTGGGTTAAAATCATTCTGGTCTCTGCTCATATTTCTGTTCTTGTTAATGGATCTCTTGAAGGATACTTTGGTTGCACGAGAGGCATCAGGCAAGGTGATCCTTTATCTACTGTGATTTTTTCCATTGCTGAAGATTATTTAAGAAGATTTCTTTTTATTATGGCTGGGAATGGGAAGATGACGTCTGTTCATGCTGGTAGGGGTATTATTGCTCCTTCTCATCTTCTTTATGCTTATGATATCATCCTTTTAACTCAAGGAGACAAGGGAAATATAAATTACATCAAGAGGTATCTTTTTTATAATGAGATGGTTTTTGGTCAGGAGATTAGCTGGAATAAGTCCTTTGTGTACTTTGGGAGGAATTTCACCCCTATAAAAAAATATTCCATTATCAGTGAGATGGGGAACAAAGGGGGGATTTTCCATTCATTTATTTTGGGGTTCCTATGTTCTGGGGGAGGCTGAAGGCTTGCTAATTCTCTAGAATTGTTGGAAATATTAGAAGACAACTTTCTGTCTAGAAAGTTAAATCCTTATCCATGGCTGGTTGTGTAATGGCCCGGACCTCTCTAGTCTATTACTTTGTGAAAATGTGGTGTTGGAGGTGTTCCGGGAGGTCAAGGTGACTTATCCCCAACACTGCCAATTTTCCAGTTTTGTGAACAGTGTTTCCAGTTTTATGAACAGTAACAGATCGGTCTCACCGATCGGTCTGACAGATCGGTCTCACAGATCGGTCTCACCGATCGGTCTGACAGATCGGTCTGACATATCAGTCTCACCGATCGGTCTGAAAGATCGGTCTCACCAATCGGTCTGACAGATTGGTCTCACCGATCGGTCTGACAGATCGGTCTCACAGATCGGTCTCACAGATCAGTCTCACCGATCGGTCTGACAGATCGGTCTCACAGATCGGTCTCACCGATCGGTCACACAAATTGGTCTCACCGATCGGTCTGACATATCGGTCCCACAGATCAGTCGACAGATTGGTTTCACAGATCGGTTTCACAGATCGGTTTCACAGATCGGTTTCATAGATCGGTCTGACAGATCGGTCTCACTGATCAGTCTGACAGATCGGTCTCACAGATCTGTCTCACCGATCGGTCTGACAGATCGGTCTCACCGATCGGTCTGATAGATCGGTCTCATAGATCGGTCTGACAGATCGGTTTCACAGATCGGTTTCACAGATCGGTTTCATAGATCGGTTTCACAGATCGGTCTGACAGATCGGTTTCACAGATCGGTTTCATGTACAGTAACGGTGGGTGAACAGTGTTTCCAGACTCCTATAGTTTTTCCCCTTTTGACGTTTCCTTTGATGTAAAATACATTTAAAGCCTTTTTTCAAGGGCTCTTAAGGCAGTTTCAAATGCCATAAATCCTATATTAATTATTCCTAAGGCTGGGATGTTATTTACTTGGTCAAACCGTGTGGGTTAATGCCATCCGTTTTTAATGGAGAATTAACCGGATTTTAACAGTCGTCCCATTAAATCTTAAAAAGGGACGAGATATCATTCTCCCTTGTTCTTTCCCTTTGTTCTCAACTAAGAGACACTAGAACCTTTCAATCCTTCCCATATGAGTTGCACAATCAATCTTTACTCCTAGGATTGGTTCTGCTCTGTTTTGGATGCAACCGAACTCTATCAGTCAATCTTCCCAATAAGTTGTCACGAGAGGACTATTGTGACCCGTGGTGTGGATAAAGGACGTCAAGAACTCTTCGAGGTAGGGGATTCATGGCTTCTCTAATTTTATATGTGAAATCGTAGAATCAACATGTTTTAGCCCTTTGGATCACAATGAAATTGACCTAATTAAATACTTTACCCAGATTAAAAGAATTTGTTGATCGCATGTTGTTGCTTTATACCGTGATAACGGTTTGCCTCAAGTTTTCCTAGATAGAGTGATATCTATGTTTTCTTTGATTTGTTGTTCGTTCATGATAGAAATTGATAATGAACGTAAAGCCGGAATTAATTTTTAATTAATTGGATAAAGATAAAGAGGCATGTAAATTAGTTAGGTTATTTCTGTTGTCGTAGTTGTTCTAATTTGAGTATAATCAAATTAGGGAAGTAAGCATGGTTATTTAATTGTGATAGCTTACTGATTAGGTATTCTGTAATTGGAACCTATGCATAACAAATCTATTAATTCAATATGGATTAACGAATAGATTGTGTGGAATTTCTAAAAGGGTTCTGAGTTACCCTCTTATTTGCTAAAGGGTTAAGAGCCCATGATGTGATGTTTTTTTCCTGCCACTTGTGCTGTGATGTGACCCTGGAGGGGTGTTGTGATATGTGGAGGCATGAAGGCCTTGTGGTTGTGGTAGAAGATGACGCCTAGAGTGGCGAGATGCATCAGTTTATGCATGTGGGTGTCGGGGAGGACACTAGGGGTGATGGAATGGGATGTATGTTGTTGTTGGATGCTTGTGGATTCTTTGAATGTTTATGTGATTTGCTTTTCCCCACTGCCCAAGGCAGCTGGTCTTGCTACCCTCCTTCCGAAGGAGGTGAAGACGCACGAGGTATTCCACGTTCTTTTCATGTTTAGCCTCTCGAGGGAGAATGGGTCTGTGCACTTTCTATAGGCGGAAAAGACTCGACGGGTGGTATATCTACTCACCGTGTTGAGCTACTTTGTGTTTAGAAGCATAGGATTCTTTTCTAGAATACCTGGGAATATGGAAAAGTAATTATGTAATGAATGTTTGATTAAATGGTGAAAATCCATAGGGATGGAGATACTAGAATTTAAAGGTGATGTGAATCTTAAAAAGGATCAATTGTTTTTGAATGTGATTCCAATTCAGTTTAATGTGGAATTGTTCATGGTTAATTAATGTTTAAAGAATTAATTAATGTACAGTGGAGCTGATAAAATGAGAACGGAGTAATCTAATAATGCTCTTCAAATGTTTGTGTGCTTATAGGATACCTAGTCTTAGAAGTGGTATCCTGGAGTCTGAGAGATGTTAGCTGCAGTTGTATCTAAGACTAGGTAATGAACATAGTGTGGATGTGATTTATTTTATATATTCTGTACTTTTTGTGTTTCTATACGCTACTCCACCCTTTCGGTAAGGGCAACTAACACCCCGGGGATTCTGAGCCCTGGGGGGGTGTTTTCCCCAACATTTTGATGGGATGTCAAATGGATAACTACCCCCTTTGGCCCCGCTATCTTCTCTTGGTAGATACTTATACCATGAGGCACAACGGTTAGTTACCCCATATATGTGTGTAGAGGGCTGTAATGGCTTGTGGTTATTCACACACATATATTCTGGATATAGTATCTTATGGACTACTATAGGTGTAACATGTATAGGCTATGATGGCTTGAGGATCCTTACTCGGAGTATGGGTTGTAATGGCTTGAGGTATTATACCCGATGTATGATACACGTTATGCGGGCTGTGGTGGCTCCCGGAACTTGCCCGGTTGCTGTTAGTTGTGAGGACGGTTTGGTGATTCACCCAGGTATCTGCAGGCAAGCCTATGTGGTGCACGAGGTGCAGTTTGTGGAGCTTAGCCCAGGTGTCTACGGGCAAGCCTTTGGAGAGAGATTCACAGGACGTATGTCGTTGGGGCAAAGTGGCAAACCAGTGGGGAAGTAGTAGCGGGGTACCCTTGATATTCTTTACTATATGCTATATTCTTGTATGCGTTACTTAGTGAGAGTAGCCATGGTGAGGTTGGGAACTTAGTATACCTGTTTAGGTGACGAGTTAGTTTCACTTGTTGTTCACTGGGCTTTAGCATGCTTTCTTTACTTTTTCATGAGAGGATTGGGGAGGATCCTACTGATTATACTGTTATACTCACCCTATATATATATAAACTGTTTTTCAGGTCACTTGGAGCAGGTTGGAGATCAAGCGGGTTACTACAAGATTGTGGTTGGAGGAGGATCTATTCGGGCTTGTGGTCCCTGCCGTTTTACATTCTTTTGGGTACTTTTAGTTTCCCCTTTCAGTTGTATTAATTTTGCATGAAATTTCATATATGTACTTGGGTTTCTTTTGTATTTCAGTTCTGAGTTGGAGTTTATTAGAGTCTATTCTATGTTTCTCTTCCGCATGTGTTCTTTTAGAGGGTAATGCCTCCCATTTGTATGTTTATTATACCCTCGGTGCTAGTTGCCAACCCGGGGCCTACTGGAGTCAGGACTCAGGGGTCATTATCTCTCTTCTCACATTTCCGGCCCAGGAGGGGTACACTTTGTGGGGAGGGGGTCGTGACAGGTTGGGTATATTTAGTGAAGTCCATTATCATCTCCACATTTGTGTATTCTTTTATAGTGTACAAATGGTATTCATATCTCATCAAGACCATAGTTGTGTCGATTAAAAATTTTATTTGGAGTGGTTCTATTATGGAAAGAAGGCTTGGCATGGTTTCATGGAAAAATGTCTTCATGCCTTATGATGCAGGTGGTTTGGGCATTAGAAATATAGGATATTTTAATGATTCCTTACAATATGGGTTTATTTGGAGGATTATTAATTTCAACTCAGAAGATATTAGCTTATTTCGGGTTAGATTCATGAATAAATTCAAATATGGAAATTTTAACTATCTCAGCTCTTTGGTATGTCCTGCTTTTAAGTCTATTTTTTCCATTATTGATAATGATTCGAGATGGATTGTATCTAAGGATTCATACTTATCTTTTGGGAAGTGCAATAGGACAGGGGTTCCTTTGGTTAATTTGATTACATATGGAGACTCAAATCTAGATTTTGACATATCTATTAAAGATCAACTTTAGATCATGGAAAACCTGCCATCTCATATTATTTCAAATATTGACAAATATTTTTTCCCTCCTAGGGAGGACTTTTTATCTTGGGAACCTGCTTATAATGGAATCCTCTCTTCTAAAGTGTTCTATGAGCATGTCATATACAACAATAATGAGTTCAATTAGATGGGTAATTTGAATGGAAATTTCTTGAAGCCTTCTTGGTCAACTCTCGCTTCGAGAGTTACACATAAGAAGATTCCAAATGATGATTTCTTGCAAACTTGTTGAATATATATTTTTTCTATTTGTTTTTTGTTTCATCAGCACAGGGAAGATGTTGATCATATTTTCTTTAGATGAGCGGCTACTTCTGCAATGTGGAAGGCTATGGCTGATCTGTTTGAAGTGTCTTTACCATGGGTCACAACGATTTTGGATTTTTTTAAAGGGATGGAGTAATATCAGCTTATCACCGCATCTTTTATGTCCTTTTCAGGTTGCTGCAAAAAAGGTCATTCCCTGCACTTGGAGCTCCAGGAACAAGGTGATTCATGACCATCACATCTTCCAAGTTGGTGCTGTGCTGGATGGTATACTATCTACTATTCGTAATTCTTTTGTTCCAAAAAAATTATACTGCTCAAACTCCATTCATGACCTCTTGGTTTTAACTCGTATTAGGGTCAAAGGAAATTTTAGACCCCCATATGGCACGATTTAAGTTCTTTGGCAAGATCTATTCTCTGGTTGGATTAAAATCAATTATGATGGTGCCTCAAGAGGTAATATGGGTCCTACTGGTTTTGGTGCTATTTATAGGGATCATCATGGTGTTGTTCTTGGTTGTCTCCATAGATCTTGTGAACACCCTCTTCTCTTGAAGCGGAAATTATTGGTGTGATTATCATAGTTGAGAAAGCTAAATAATTATGTTGGAAGAATATTTGGATTGAATGTGATTCTACCACTGTTGTACTTTCCATTCGACCAGGTTCTATTCATCTTTCATGGAAGCTCACCAATAAATGGACCAGATGTTTGGATTTTCTTTACTCTATGGATCATATTGTCACCCATATATATCAAGAGGCTAATTCACTTGAATATGTTCTTGAAAACAAGGGAATCAATGGTCCTATCTTTAAATGGGACAATCAGCTTTAAGATTATCTTCAACCCCTTCTCAAGAAGGATCAATGTAAATCTCCCATTTTTAGACTTGAGTAAGGTTTTTTTATTTAATAATGGGGTATTGATTTTCTGGTCAAGGTCTCATTTTACCATTAAAAAAATTGTAAGTTAAACATGTAAACCTAATTTGTATCCATATAATAAGAATATAGATATTGTTCAAGAAAACAAGATTACATGATGTACTCTAAATAAACCTTGAACATAAATAATCTCAAAAATAAAGAAGAATGTAACATATAGACTTTAATGTATTGGTAAATTTTGAATATGAATTCATCAAAATAAAGATAATGAAATATCTATTTAAATCCCTTGAATTTCTAGATTTAATAATTCAAAATTCATTCATAATTCAGTATGTACAATATAAATGAAAATCATTGTGCATGATATAAATCATATCTCAGGAAAATGACATTTAGATAAATAAAACCCTTGAAAAGATCATAACATTGAATTGAGAATTAATCAATAGAGTGATTATGTGTAACAATTATTAATACAAAAAAATTATAAATACAACATAAATCAAACACTAGTCATTTCAAATTTAATATTTACTTAATATAATCAATGAAGTGAAAGTATAACCCAATGGAATTCAATCATGTAAAGAAACCTCTTTTCACTTGGGTAAATCACCAATAAAAACCCCATGGATGAATTAACATAAATTAATACAAAAATTTAAATTAAGTAGGAAGGATTCATGATATAAAATTTAAAATGGAAATTATATCCACTATTTGAAATAAATTTTCTGTATAATTTAAAATATGCCTCAATGAAGAGATATTTTAACCAATTCCATTACATTGAGTCCAGACATTATATGCCATTTAGAACAAATATAATAAAATTCCAGAAATTATTTTATTTCTTAATAACTTTTTATAGGATTAATATCTGATTCATAAACCATTTATTTCATTTATTTTAATTTCATATTTAATTAATTAGTCAATTATATCAATGTGAGGTGTTTTGTTCATAATTTTAAAATGACAATGGTATGTTGACAATGGTAAAATAGGTAATTATCGTGTAATATCTAGAATAGTAACCACTAAAAAAGTATCATTTTTATTCATCAATTATTCTTTTAAAACCTAACATGAAATAAGGTTATGAAAAATAAACTATATCACAATCATGGACATGGTAGGCCCTATGTAGGCATGAGTAACGTTTCCAATTTTAAATTAACATGATAAAAATATGGTAAGTATTATTTTATCATTAAATAATTATAATTATATAATAAATATAATTTTATTTCTTTAAATACACTAATATATAGTATCTATGTGATGTGGCCATAAAAAAATTACATCACTTCGTGGAGGTGGTCATCCACATGTACGCATGGAATGCATTATCATTTTTCCAGTTGATGGGTTTCTAAAAATAAAATAAGATACATTACATTTCCATGATAATAATTGTTTCAGAATATAAAAAATATATATTAAATATATCATTATAACCATCCATGATAGGTTGTGATAGAAAACTATTTAAATTGGTCTGTGAACCATTATTTCATCATGCACACTAATGAGGGATTCATTTTCCATTTTGTTGAAGAAGGAGATGTATTTAGGTTTTAACATTAAAATAATAACATATAATTATATTGAGGATAATTGTGTTATTATTTTACCATGTTTGAATATGATTTTATGGTGGTATAATAATAAATAAAAATAAAACATTCGATTAAAAGCTATATATCTTCTTTGGAAAACCACCATTAATAAACACATTAATCCCTTTTATGATTGTATTATTACCAAAAAAATAGCTCTAGAACATGGGGTGGAATGTTAAGAATGGATTTGGGTATGGATTTTATATGATATATTTCTAAAATTGTTTGAGGAAGAGAGGATATGTGGTTCCCTTTTAAAAGTGAGGGGAGGTGAATTCTTGGAATTTCTTAAAGTATTAAATTAATAAAAATTATTTTTCATGATCACATGGATAAAAATTAATATAATTCAAATATACGATGATAATGGGTCTAAATAGTCACATAAAAAAGTTTATACAAGTTTAAATTATGTTTTTACCTATATCTCTTGATTTTATTCCCCTTTAACTCTATTGACGATAATAGCCAAAAATATTTTGACAGATTAGAGGTCAATAATGTATCTATAAAAGAAAAATAGACCCAGAAATGGTACATGGTTTATATTTTTAGCCATATTACATTAAATTGGATGAATATTTTATATTTAGGAATTTTATATACTTTAATGAAATATTATTTATTTGATGATTTTAGTAATGTCATTTTTGAAATAATAGAATGATTATAATATAATATGTGTATAACTAAGGTATAATGGTTCCAAAATGACATGTATTAAAAAAAATTGGAATATTGGGTCTTTATATAATAATCCAATAAATGTTATATAGTTTATATATATTTTCTAAAACTTTTATTTTGGTTTAAACCATTAATTAACAAATTCTAAAATTAATTATATTAAGGTCTTGTTTAACATCAAAGGGTTTTAATATTACATATAAGATGAAAATTGGATCATAAATGCAAAATAGATAAAATTTTAAAAAAAATATAATCCTATATGTTTTATTTTAATTAATTTTTTTTATTTTTAAATAATTTAATACCATATATTTAACATAAAATATTAGTAATGTCATTAACGAACTATTAACATATTTTGACTTTGAAACAACATGAAAAAATGGAATTTGAATACAACTACATAATAAATTACTAGTATGTAATATATCTCAAAAAAATAATTTTAAACTATAAATTATCTAAATAAATTACATTTAGTGTTTTTAAAATCATTTACCTGATTTTTCAACTACTTTAATGAGCACTGTGTCGGCATTATATAAGCGTTTAAGGTAATTATTTCATTTCTAAAAATTTAAAATTCATTACATTAATTAAAAAATTTTGTTCTATATAAAAAATTATATTCATTGAATATTCATATTATCTCATATATATTTCATGAAAATTTATTTAATATGTTAATTTTCCTATTTTTATCCTTACATAAACATTGCAAAATATTTTTTTGAAGATTCTCGTTATATAACCGAAAAATTAAAAACTATCAATACAGATAATCATTTATAAATAATAATTAATTATAAATTAGTGAAAATACTTTTTACGTCTCCATTTTTATTATTTGGACACTGAATTTTTCTTTTCCCGTGCGACACAAGCATTATGTCGCCTTAGAAAATGATTTTCTTATTTATCATGAAATAAATTATAATTTATATTTTATGAATTATTTTTTATTATATTTATAGTATATTATGATAAAATATTCATTTAAAATTATCAATATGATTTTCATATCATATTTTTATCTTAGAGATATCATAAAATTATTGTATTACATAAAAACTATATTTTTTACTATTCACCAAAAATTTAACTTCAACATAAAAATATAAAAAATTAACACAAGGATAAATTTAAATTTATTTATACAAAAAATGCATCTATTTAACTAAATAAAATATCTATAAGTTATAAAAACTACCCTAAATATAAATCCATAAAACACAATGAAAACAATTTTTAGAAAAATGTGTTTGTAAACCCAAAAATAAACTTATTTCGAAATTAACGTATAAAGATGATTCATATGTAAATAAATATACTATTTCTTAAAAAATTAGTTTTATCTTAATTTAATATAAAATTAAAATCATAGTTTAACTTTTAAAATAAAATGAAGGAAAATTTAACAAAAAAGTGGCAGTTTACACTATTCCCTGAAAATCAATATTTTTAGTCAAATCTCTAAATCTCACCCTAAGATAATATTGACATACTAATTTCAAAAATGAAATAATTTTTTACAATAAAATATAATTATTTCAATACAATTATATAATTTTTAGCAAAAATGATATACTGATTTCAATAAAATATATGAATTCCAAAAATGAAATCAAAAAATATACTGATTTTAATACAATATACTGATATTAATATACTGATTTTCAAAAAATGATATAACTTTTTAAAAAATGATATAATTTTTATATACTTATTTCAATACAATATATGAATTCTTGAAATTAATGAAATATTTTCTCACAAAAATTATTGAAACCCCTTTTTTAAGAAAACATATTTTTGAAGCATAAAATAACGTTATAGAAAATTGAGTGATTTTTTAAAATGAATTAATCAATACAATTATATTTACTATGGAATATATATATAATTCATAATGTGTTTATTCTTATTTATACATATGAATTTAATGTCGAGGTTATAATGGTATCATTTAAATAATAATAATTTTTGGTTTGTTTAAGCTCGGTGTGGTGTGTTTTATATGCTATCGAACAAATATAGTGTAATTTTAAAATATTAAGATATTATAAAACTAAATTAAGAACACAATTTATATGAACTATAAAAAATGAAATTTTATAACCATCATGATCTACATTAAAATATTCTCAAAATATACTACTCGTGGGTCCAATTTTTAATTCAAAATAGGAAAACATGAAAATTTTCATAAAAGGGGAAATTCCCGATGTACACCCCATGTACACAACATGTACCACCAAACATCAACGCAAGTTGTGTACCTCTATCCAACCTATCTTTTAAACATAAAATTAGATGGTGTATTAAAATCCTACACAGTGTGAACTTGAAATTGAGTACCTGGACTTGTACCCTACCTAAGGTCTTGCCAAGCACCCCACATGGCCTTTGTCCATGCACTCCACATGGCTATTTTCCTTGTGTCCCGAAGGGCCATGTACCGTCAACACAGGGTGTCTTGTCATACCCTATGTCACATCTTGAGTTATCCCACATGGAATACCCTAAACCCACACTTCATATAACCCCTTACCCCTCATCATTCCCAAAATTAATAGCGCATGACATGTGCTCTTAAACTGTACACCACGTTAATGTGGTTATCAAAACAAAAAACCCCTTGTGATCACCTAAAAATGTCTGTTTCTCTGAAAATAACCATATACAGATCCCCACGATGGCCCCAAAAATCAATATAAATTATTTAAAATTTAAATAAATAATTATATATAGATTTATAGGGAAAGTATATAAACTACATTCCATTGTGAAAAAAATGTCAACTTTTGACTCTATGATTCACGAGGTACGAACATGAGACTGTGATCCATAACATGAATAACTCCCCACTGGTGATCCATGTATCCACTCCCTATTTCCTTCTTTTAAGAGCTTCTCACCACTAAGGGTAATGGAATGGGGTATTTACCAAGACAAGGGAATAAATAAAGAAAAGAAAAAAAGAAAAAGAAAAATAAATAAAAATAAAAGGGGCCCCAACATCAGTTCCCATGATGGGATTATGGACCAAATAGAAAACCCCCATGTCCTCTAATTAATCACATATCTACAATCTCAAACTGATACATTGTTTAAAATATATAAATAAATGAACAAAAAAGACTAAGTAAATTTTTTATTAATTAAATACTAATATTTTTTGCAAATTGAATAACTCAGACTTTCACCAAACTCATATCCTATGGTAATCACTCAATTCTAGGACCAAGTGAGTGGTTAGAAACATTATCTAAGATCATTTCGATGGGTAAAAATCGTTTCACCCTCGTGATCTTCCAAAAAAATTCCATTTAATTCATAACCTGAAAAAAACTGGTCTTTATAAGAACCATTAAATTTAATTTTCTTTATAGACTAAATAAATAATTTTATTATTTTTATAAATATGCTCAATATATCTCATATTTTTATTCTCACATAGTATCCCTCTTAGAAATTTCATAGAGAAAACCATTCTTCATACCCTAGGGACATGAAAAAAAAATAAAGTGTGACCTCATATTCCCAATAAGGGTAAACATGAGTGATATAAATACATTATTATAAGTGAGAATTAGATAATCATAAGATGATGAGAGCATACTCAAAACATATGAGATTATTCCGAAAAATCCATAAGCTATAAAACATGAGTCATGGGATAATTATTTTTCATAATAAAATACATGTTCCGTTATAGTATGGATTCCTCATTAATCAATGAGGAGACATGAGAGAATATCATAAACATAAGTCTTAATTTTATGTCTTAAAATTATTGCATGATTAAGCATAAAATTCATATGTCATGTATTATCACTATGACATTCATCACATATTAGGCTTGGACAGACCACCTGTGTAACTTCGTGGGCTTCATAAAACCACCCATGTACCCTATTCATCTTGGGTTAATCACTTGTGTACCCAATTTGTCTTGGTAAAACTTTCTATGTACCATATTGGGAATGTGTGTACATTTCTAGTATTGGGAAAACTTATCATGTATGCTCTTGGGATTGAGAAAATTTATTTTGTAGATTATTTGGATTTGGATAATCACATATTTTCCTTATAAGATAATGAGATTTAAATCATTTATCAATGAAATGGAGGTATTTAACAGACCCACCTGTCACATAATAATAATATTTTCATATATATTCCATAAGAACATCATAATATTCATCATTTATTCATTTTATAGTAAACCAATTACAAATAATTGTGTTTCTTGAAATAATAATAAAACTTCATAATCATAGGAAATATAAAGAAAGGAAGTACATAATATCATAATATCATTTCCCCGGTTAAGTATAATAATCCTTAATGTATTTTGATAAGTATGAAAAATAATTTTCTAAAATCATTGAAAAAAACCATATAAAAAATAAGAAGAAAAATAATTTTTTTTAAAAAAATAGTTTAAGAAAAATGGGAATGTGATTTTATATATAAAACCATATATATTTATAGGGTATATTTATAATTAATAACAGTAGTGAAGGAATAAATATCTGATTGATTCGTAATTGAATACTTCTTTAAAAACTCAAATGTAAATCATATGGAAAATCATTAAAAAATTCCTTTTAATAATTTTTGAATAAATTAGAAGTTAGTATAAAATACCATTATTAAAAATTTATGTATTGATAAAAACTCCATTAAAATAATTTTAATTACATGGATATGTAAAATAAAAATACCTTTCATAAGTATATAAATATAGTTTTCCTTTCTTAAAAACATCCTTTCATATTTTTTGAGTACCAAAGAGAGGCTAAATGAAAATAATAATTTAAACCCCTTGAAATAACTAGTTTAGAATAAAATATATGTGTTTTTAGAGATAAATAATATACAACTTTCTATAATATAAATTAAAACATAAATAATCTTGATAAAAAGTGAAATTGTAACATAAACAATTATAACATTACAAATCCTTTAATTAAAACATCATAAAAGAAAGTAACTTATAAGGATTTTTATGCCTCTAAATTTTAATTAAATTAATTATAAAACATTTTATGGGAAATATATAGACCAGACAAAATAAATTTGGTGGTTAATATAAAAAATATCATAATAAAAGGAAAGTGAGTTAAATAAAAAATTACATAATTGGTATCTCTCGAATCGAAAGACCATGAAGGATGGAACATTGGATGGATTTTTAAATCCATTTAATTTTTTGAAAGTATGATTAAAAAAACATATGGTTATATATATATGATATAATATAAAAAAAGTGCTGAATTTTGGATATGTATAAAAGAAATAATACTGAAATGGGAAAACCTTACCTGAAGTACCAACATATTTCATATGCATTATAAACTCCTATACAATAAATTTATATTTATAATAAACCTATAAAATCACATATTCATACTTATATATCTATATATCATTCCATAATAATTTACAATCACAGAATATTAGCAATTATTCATCAAAAACAATATTTTGGTGTTAACTGTTTCATTCTCCATGCATGTTTCAATTCCATGATTATAGTCCTTTCGACTTTTTCATTGTTTAGTCATGTAAATAATCTTAATATTTTTATTAATTTCAATATATTTCACTATATAAACTTTTAAAACCATCCATTAAATTCATTTTTGAAAAATTAATTACATCACTTTGTAAAGGTGGTAGTTAACATATACGCATGGCAGATTATTTCATTTTTCAATGAATAGATTAAAAGTAATCTATATAATATTTTTTCATTATATAATTATAATTATATTTTGAATATTTTATATATATTCATTAAATTATTCCATATAACCATTCATGGGATTCATTTTTGATAAATGATATACATCGCTCTATGGAAACAATAGTATGTATGTATGCAAGAGCGACACTTTAATTTTCTATTAGATGGAAAAGTGATAGAAAATGGATGACATATTAATATAAAATCATTTTGGTATGATATATAAAAATTTATGTTTATAATTTTGATTATATAATATTATTATGTGGTTAAATAAAAAATATTTTTGAAAATAAGTTGGTTAATACAATTACCCCTTCTGTGGGTATACACCTTTGGATTACATCTGAATACTTCTTCAGTTGGTCTCTTGGTGTAAAAATGAACTCTTCGATATGAGGATGAGATTTTTAAAGGGTTTTTTTATCCTGTTTGATATAATTTATTGAAGTACTTTTTAGAAGTGAGTAGAGGAGGTTCCCATTTATAAGTGAGGTGGGGTGACACCCTTATAAATATCCTTGAAAATAATATAAAGAAATTTTCAAAGAAATGTGAACATGAATTGAGATATTTTAGAGGATAGGATAATTTAATATTGAATTAAATTAAACAAATTATATTTAGATATTATTTAATGAAAATTTAATCTGTATCTCTTTGTTTAACTCACACATTAACCATTTTCACCGTTTCTATTGTGAGAAGTTTTTTCCCATGATAACTATTAATTAGGGATAATTATTAATTTTTAAATATTACCTAATATTGAATATGATGATTAAGAATATGTAATATTTTTTACATGATTCAATTCTAATAGGTGTTAGTAATCAATTATAATATTGATTCATAAAATGTGTAAAAACCATTTTTATATTAATATATCTTTAAGCATAAAAATGATTTTATTCTCATTCCATTCTTAAAAAAAAACGTAAAATGAGTGTCATTTTTTCTCTTGAATATATTAGATATAATTTTTATTAAAATAATTAATAATTATTTATTTATTTATTATTTCAATATAAAGTACACTACACACTTAAAAACGATTTTCCAAAAAACATCTATTGTTTACCATGAAATGATTTTATCTTCATTTATAACAAGTAGAAAAACATTTTATAAATTATGATTCAATTTAATTCATGTATATAAAAAATATTTCAATAATTTTAATACTCTAAATAATATAAATTTATATTTAAATAAAAAAATTATAATAAAATATTATTTGTAAATAAAACAGTTTTGTTTCACTAAGATTTATTATACTAGTAATAATTATCATGACATTACCATTTCATGGTTGTACTTAATTGATTTAATTAACTATTAATTGAATATTATCTATAAATTTTAATAATAAATTTCATAAAAAGAAAAAAGTTTAATAAAAAATCATAATTAAAAAAATTATTCTAGACAATTTCTCAAGAATTAATGGTTTTTAAATAATTGAATTTGTCCCTTGTTTAATTCATTAATTCGAACATTTTATTTGAATATATAATAATTTCATTCAAATTTTATTTTAACCAATAATTTTTCACTTAATTTTTGTTTTTTGTGAATCAAAATCTATTGAATAAATCAAATTTATTATAGAGAATATATTCTAAAATTTCATGTTATTACAAATGAAGTGGAATAAAAATTTAAAGAATAAAAAGAATAAAAAGTACAATAAGAAGAAGAGAAAAAATAGTTATTATCTAGATTATAAAAACAAATTATGTATGTCTCTACAAAAATTATTGTCTACAAATAAATTATGTTCTACTCCACAATAAAACATAAGGTTATGGTGGATAATTATTTGGAAAACTATTTGATAAAGGTAGAATAAATTCCCTAACTACCTTAGTTGCAAAATTGATTCTTTTTAAAACTACCAATCTTCTTGAAACACAAAAAAAACTACCTTATAAATAGATAAATTCAAACATATTGATCTTGCCTATATTAGGAAAATATATTTCCTTATTTTAGAATCCTTTAACTAAGGTGAATGAACACTTTATTAAATTATAGAAATATAAGTAACCTATAATAAATGATGAGGATGAATCTTCTTAAATAATAGAGTATTTTTTTTAAAATTCAACCAATGAAATCCAAACACAATCTATAAATATCTATTCTCACATACTCTTAAAACTAAATGATATGAAAATACCTACCTCTTAAAAGAAAACCTATATAACCTGATCCTCCACATAATTCTATTGAATCCAATTCAAAATACTATCACGAAATAAAAATATATATAATATATTAAAACTAAAACATATCATACGTATCAAAATTAGGTCAATACAACTTCCAATAATCTTTAATAAAACACTAAAAATTAATACACCTAACTTAACAAAATACAAAATAAATTAAACACTCTAATGGAACTTAATACCAACATAGATATCACTAATGATATGTTTGAGGTTTATCATCCTTCCAATACTCAACCATTTCACTCTATGATAGGTCATCGTCTTCTCAATAGGTAGGAAAATTTACGATGTGAATTTGAATTTATAAAAAATGAACATTGAAATAATAATTGTCTCACTCTATGTTAGTTAATTATAAGTTAATGAGTTAAAAAAGTCACTAAAAGTTAATCTTTTTCTGATAGAGTAGCTAAATTATTAGAATTTTATGATGAATTTATAATTTTCAATGACTTGATGAAATTTTGTATGAGGTAAAAGTATTTAACTATTACACTAATTGATATCTAAGTAGGTATAAATTTATTTTTATGAAATTTACAATATATAGTATCATTGATTTCTATAAATGTTAATTTTTATAAAAGTAATTCCTTATTGGTTATGGACTATAAATTTTAGAGATCATTGATTTTTTATGATCTGATTGAATTAATTAAAATATTAATTTAGGGGGTAATTTTTCTCATAAACTCTTCAGGATGAGCATTATTATGAACTTTTGACAATTTAAACATTGAAATTCATGTTTATGGAATTATAGTGTAAGATTTATAATTTTTCCAAGCTATTATTCTAATATCTTATCTAATAAGTAGTTTAAATCATACAACATAAAAAAGGTATTACACCCAAAGATTTAGTGTTATGTTATCCCTAATTCCTTTATTAATTTTAAAGTGGTTATAATGAAAATATATGTTCTTTAAATTACATTATAATGAAGAGGTTTTATTTTATGGATAGTATAGAAAAAAATTTGGTTAATCTAAGAGGGAAAGTTTGAATTTCTCTAGAAATTTTGTTTCATAGTGTTGAAAATAACCACAATATCATTATCATTTTTATGTTCTAGTAGTCATCATTTATGGGGTGGTAATAATAATGCTTCAAGTTATTTAAGTAGATGAATAATAAATAATTTGTATTTTTACCAATCTTACCATGGTGTTTAGCATGTACAAGAGTATAGAAATGTTGAATATGAGCTACTCCCATCATCCATAGTATTCTTCTTCACTATTCTAACCATGGAGAGGGGAATGAACTGTTGATCCACTTATATATGATGGTACTAATATAGGATAACTATAATAGCCTCAAAACCATACTCTATGATCTGATGCAAAGAATATAATGTATAAATTTCTAGATTTTATACTGATAAACATGACTTAATTTATACCATCCAAAAAATAAAACATCAAAACAAAAATATTTGTTCACTAACATACCAAATGACCTTTTACATTTACATATTTATAGAATTTGGACCAACTCTTACATAACCATATTCACGTATTTATGTCACTATTTTTTCCACAATAAAAATATTTTATTTTCCTTTATTAAGTATTCATTATTGTTCCTAATCATCTAAAGACAGTGTTAAAAAATTAAAAATGTGGGATGAGCACAAAAATCCCAATAAGGGATATATAAAAATAATAAAAGTAAAATTTTATTCTATTTTAGAAATCATGAGATCATCTATGATAAATTTTCTCTAACATAATAAAAATTGAGTTCAAATAATAATTTACTCGCACTGAAATTATATTTACAACACAATTTTTTTTCATAAAACATAGTATAAAAAAACATGAAGGAAAAATCATAAGAATTGTGATTTCATATAAATAATGATACCCCATGAAATATATTTCCATAAAAATATTACTTTTATAGTTAAATTATATAATTATTCCATTAAACAAAATATCATTAGCTTGACTTATAAAATAAATATATTTCCCTGAAAATTCATTTTCAAGCATTGAAAATTCAAATAGGTTCCCTGAGAAATAATTATATAAAACCCTTTTAATAACAGTCTGAAATGGAATAACCTACTCAGTTAATTCCAACATAATTATAAAGAGAACATAAACATTACCCAATGCATTTGAGAGCTATATCAGGCTCACCCATCATCATGAAAAAAATGTAAGACTATAACATAAATAAAACAAATAAAATATTTTATTTATATAATATAATATCATTAATTATAATTTTTAACACATTTGCATAATATATTTTGGGTTCACATTAAATTATGGATAAATAGCATTTTTTGTTGAAAAAACTTTTAACCAGAATTCTTTAAAGAATAAGGAATGGGTTATTAATTATAGAAACCCCTTAAAAATTATAGAGGAATATTATTAAAAAATAATTTTTATGATAATGATAAAATCTAGTCATATATTATATGTTATAAAAATATTTCTTTCACACTTTTAAAAATTTCAAAAATAACTTGTTTTGAAAAAGATAAAAAAAAATAATTTTAAAAAAGTCATAAAGAATGTCAAAAATGGTTTAAAATTAATTCTAGTATAAAAATTATTATATTAATTACATACATGAAATTTTTTAAATAAAATTTATAAGGATTAAAAATAAAAAATATAATATAAAACTTATAAAAAAATGTTTCAATGAAACAATCCATTATCTCGAGTCTGACTTATCAAGTATGTTCTTTAACTCTTATATAATAAAATTATTTAAATTATTTTCCTTCATAAAATGAATTTAAATGTTCAAAATATTACGATTAAACCATTTATTTAATTTATTTAAATGAAATATTTAATTACTTAATTATTTTTGTCAACATTAGGTGTACTGAGGATGTTCGGTTCATAACTTTAAAATGGCTTTGGTATGTTAACATTGGTGTAAGAGATCATTATTACCTCATCTCCAAAGTAGTAATCATAACAAAATTTTAATTATTATATATTAATTAAAATTTTATAACAATATATTTTTGATGGTTAGGAAAATTTAATAATGTTACAACATTAATGTTGTAGTCCATACATATGCATAAGTACCGTTTACATTTTTCAACAAATCATGAGGGAAATATGGTAAGAATTATTGTATCTTTATAGAAAAATTATTATGTTAAAAACATAAAATACATTTATTAAATATATACCCATGACTTTGATATTTTGTACATCCCCATTGTACTAAGTTGAGGATAAATTGCTACTTGGCCTTAGGCAACATCTGAAAAACACCTAAGGCTTTAAATTAATGCCAAGGGCTTCAGGAGTAGATGGGGGATGAGTTAAACTTGTAAAATAAAACATCCACAAGTAATCACACTATAACCAAAATTAATATATGTTGTATGATGACAATGTAAAATAAATTAATGCAATATGAACTGATATTAAAACAAAAATATACCAGAGTACCAAATTGGAGGACTACCAATATAAAAGTATATGACAAAGAAAAAACCAACCAAACTTAATAACGACAAAGACATAACTCAATATCTCTAAACATATTCCATGATATAACTCCAAAATATAGCCCAAAGTATCATGATGCACAACTAATGAAATGAGATACCTTGCCTTTACATGGTCCTCGATAATCAATATCTACAAAAGCATCAATGTGCCAAAGCAGGGGGTGAGCAATGAAACTGAGTTGGATTTCCCCAAATGACATCCCAATTCATAAAACTAGGATAGAAAATGGTAAAAAATTTATTTAAAACAATTTATGAAAACACATTAAATTATTTTTTGTCGAAACCAAACCATTTCTAAGAAAAACAGTTTCCATATAAATAAAAATTCCAAACCAAAATAATTTCAAAGGAATTCAGCCAAAAAAATTAATAAAATAATTTTTCAATTTTTTTCACTTAAACAATTTCATTATACAAATACACACATTAAACTATGGAAGAAATTAGTGAACTCCCTGTAATCTAATGTGGTGTTTCATGCTTTCACTAATCAGTCAATTAGTGATCCATTTTGACTAGGGAAATTCCAAACCCTTATCTATACTACTATTGATTGGGTAAAATTTATACCATTATCTATTTCATTTTTGATGGGGTAAGTTCATACCATTATTTGTCCCACTAATGATGGTGGAAGCTTATACCCTTATCTATCCCAATTCACATGAACCAATCATTTGTTTTAAAAACTGATCGAAAGAAATTAATAAAAACCATTTTAATAAAACACTCATTTTATTGAAAAATTACAAAAAACATTTTCCCGTGAATCAAAAAAAGTCATATTTTAAAACATCATTTTAAAATCATGAAACAAACACTTTTCAATCCCAATTTCAACAATTTTCCAAACCAACACTAAATAGGTTTTCTACCAAGATTTCAACATCAATTTCACAATCTATCTCAAGAAAGTAAAATCTATTAAAATTGATCCTTTAAGTTCTAATAAGTGGAGTTTAGAGTGAATATAATTACCTTAGAATTTATGGATGAAATTAATAACGAATATAATTAATGAAAAAAATTGAGATGAGTCACAAAAAACCCCCCATAGATATCATTCCCTACCATTAACACAACCATATATCATCATTATTAACATAAAATATCATATATATATATATATATACTCAATGGAATACATAAATGAATCCAAGTTAGGTAAGATAAGTACAAGTAAGGAAAACTCCTAACAATGAAGACTTAGCAAGTAATGCTTCCTTTGAAGCACCAAGATTCACCAACAGATTGCTTCTGGGTTAAAGAGAAGAGTCTTAAAAGCCTTTGGGAGGAACAAAAACCATGTTACGGTTGAAATGTATGAATCAAATAGTGTTTTAGAGTCAAATATTAGAAAAATATACTTTTTTATTTTATAACTTTTAACTATGAATTATTGGGTCGCACAGTTAATAAAACCCTTCTCTAACCATGTGCCAACCACTTCCTCCCAACACCCTTCACACAATTTTTTTGCATGGTTATAAAAGCCATGAACAAACCAGGTTATTCCCTCATTTACACACTACATGGTTACCCCAATGGTTTCCACGCAGTCTGGGAAAACCTTGCACCTACCCATAGCCCATTATCCACCCTTGTACGATTTCTTGTTGGAATTTCATGATTTCAACTAATCAGGTTCAAACTATGAACCTCCCGAAAATCCTCCAAAACATTCCAAAAGTATTCCAAACCTTCCCAAAAATTACCCAAAAACTTTAGATTCTTAAAATAAATAAATTAATGGTTACTTAATTTAAAATGGGGGTGATAAATTCTCCCCACTATTGTCCTTTCCATAACCATAAAGTGGAAAACACCATTTTTCTGAAACTGATTAGGCCATTTCTCAAAACTTTTTTTTCTCTGATTCCCAAGTTTCTTCCAAAATCAAACCATGTTTACCCAACACTCATACTAGAAATAATATTTATCCAGACATGACATTATCTTTCCTATCCACAATCCACACAATAATGTGAACCAACAAAGCATCCATATCTAAGTCAATGTGATCCCATTAAATCACACGACCACGATCAGGCTAATACGTTTTCAACTGAGATACATGAAACATATTATGCACCATATTGGACCATGGTTTCCAAAAAACCCATCATGAAACCTCACCAACTCATTCTAGTATCTCAAATGTGCCTATATATCTTGGATATAGATGGCCCTGCATCATAAAACGATGATGCCCATGCCTTAGAGAGATTCTCAAGAACAAATCATCACTCACCTCCGCTAAAAATGGAAATTGAAGATGATAATAATATGATTTCTGAAATATATTATCTATCTCCATTATCTTCCTAATAAACTTAATCTTATCCATTTTCTCTTGGACAAGCCTCAACCAAACCAGTGAAGTATCACATGTTTCCACTCAAAAAAGTGGAGAACGGCAAGGATGCTCGTAGAAAGCTTTAAAAGGATCTATATGTATCGAGGGATGATAGATATTATTATATGAGAACTCCATTAGAAGTATGTTATCCTCTCATGATATACCAAAATTCATTACAAAATCTCACAATATGTCTTTCAACATTTGTATCATCTTTTTAGATTGTACATCCTTCTAAATGGAATATATCGTACTCTTAGTAAATTGAGTCCAAAAGGATTACTATATGGATTTCAAGAAAGGAGTCATAAAAATAGATATCCATTTGGTACTATAAAAATTGGTACTCTATGCCTCCTTACTACTTATTATATATATATATTTTAGATAATTAATCCACTATAGGATATTCACAAATAGGGATGAAATGGGCCAACTTTGTGAGATGATCCACTATCACCCATATGGAATATTATTTCGAAACCATTCTTGGTAGAACAATTACATAATACATAGAAATATTCTACCATTACCAAATAGTAATATGTAAGGACTGAAACATACCTACTGGTAACCGATGCTCTACCTTAACCTACTAACAAGTTAAGCATCTTGAAACAAACTCTACCACCTTTCCTTTCATACTGATCATATAAAACATTTCGTTCAATGCCTTATACATATTATGTATTCTAAAATTAACAAACCATATCTAATGGTTGTATTTATAAAGAATTTTTTCATGAATAGCAGTAGATATGACCATCCAATTCTGAAAACCCAAAACTGAAATCTCATCCAACTTTCATCCTTCAATGTTCTCCCCATCATTGGGTTTAGATCTCCTGGAAACAAATTTGTAATTTAATATTTTTTCCTATTTAAACATGTTCATAAAATCTTAAACACAATAAAATTTTAATGAAATCCACTGTACTAACAAAATCATCAAAATCAAAGAGCATGTCAGCTATGACTGACATCAACTACCATGGATCTGACGCCTCTTTTTCTAAATGAGCTTATGACTTTATTATTAATTAAACTACCACCAAATTTACTTTACTCATTATATACATCATATCAAAGTAAAAATTTTTGATATACTATATATATCTTCTTTTTCATAAGTATAATTACCATTATGAGAAAATATGTTTCATTCTCTTATGATATGTAAAAATGGTAAATTTATCAACAAATAGGTAATGGCTCCATGTTTTCAAAGCATGGACTATAGAATATGAATCCAAATCATGTGTTGGTTAGTTATTCTCATGAATCTATGACTTCCTTGAGCTATAAGAAACAACATGATCTCCTTGCATGAGAACACACCCCAACCCAGATCCTGAAAATTTAAAATTCACCACATACCCTTATCTTGATTCTTAAAATATCATGATTGGTGCTGATGTAAGGTGAACCATAAGAACTTAAAAATAATTATGGTATTTTTCATTCCAATTTAATGGAACTTTTTTCATTATCAAGGCAGTCATAGGTATAGATAGTCATGAAAAATCATGACCAAAATGTCAATAATAACCATATAGACCAAGAAAAAAACATATCTCAGTGAAATTATTTAGTGTCCAAGAGATAATAGAGTCTATATTTTATGGATCTAAAAAACACATCTTTTTTATATTACATGGCCAAGGAAACATACCTCTTATTTCCAAAAATCACACTTTGATAATTTGGCATAAAAATAATGATCTCTTAAGATTCCTAACCCTATTGCTAAGTGTTACTCATGTTATTCCCTTTCCCTTGAATACACAAATATTTTATCCACAAAACCACCATAGAATAATCAAGATATCATTGAAATATCCAGTTCATCAATGTCATAAAGACCAATAGTGAATTATTAAGACCAAAAGGAATTACCACATACTCCTCAATAAATTTTCTTATTAATTTAAAATACAATTTTTGGTTATATGGGAACATACAAAACCATAAATTTCCATTAATATAACCCTAAAAACCATATTTAAATTTCAAATTTCACATTTCAAAATTAAAAATTCAAATATCAACAATCATCACTCCTAAGAAAACATCCTCGACCCCTCTTCACACAGACACCAATAAGGAGACCACCAGAACCCAACATCGTCATCATAAAAGCACCATCATCACCATCGAAAAACACAATAATTGAAAACCACGGATCATCAGAACCCTAAGTCGATGAAAATTGTCAATGGAGATATCAAAAACACTATAATTGACCAAATAAGATCTCCAAATCCATAAAAACCTTGAAGAGAAGCCACTCTATAATATATCATGAATATAAAGCCCTCCGGGAGCCCTAGGATAGAGACTAAGAAACCATAGAGATTCAAATTATGACACACAATTGACTGCTCAAACTCACATCCCAAAACTCCTTGAGAACCACCATGTAAATTTTACTGGGATAATATTGGTGTCAATTAGGATCCATGGCATAATATAGAGCACACAAAGGCCTCAACAGATAGATGTTACCACCATAATGACAATCGAACTCTGCCTTTCGAGCCAACACTAGGAAAAAAACACAAGGAGAAAAAATTCAACTTTAATGAAGAACAAAAAATAGAATCATCCAAAATGAAGAAGAAATAGAGAAACCTCTTCACTATTGACATCAGGACCATCAAGTCGAAACTAAACGGTGAACTGTCGAGCAAAATCATTCATCAGAACACAACCAATTCTCCACAAAAATAAGATCTCATCTTTACATGCTGAACCAAGGAACCTCAACTTGGATCTTGCATGACCCTACTATTGTTATCCACCAAGCACATGACGCAGAGGTTTGTTCAATTTGAATAATCAAGCTACAACCTCGCACACCGACCATGAGCATGACATGATCCTAGGGGATAGAGTTTTTTGATGATGTTTGAGCTAGATGATAGTAGATAATTGGAACCCCGAATATATTTATAGGAAATGATGGATATATCATGAAAAAATCCCATGAATACCACATATCGAAGGTAAGGCCAAAACACATTGATCAGTGAGCAACATGACAAACACCCTTAGAACCCACAACATGTGATATCCCGATCACAAATAAATTTTATAGAACCACTGAGATCGTATTATCTAATTAAACAGACCATCAATGCATGGGATTGGATACCAATTATTTATCATAACTTTTTTAATCATGCAATAATCCACACATATCCTTGGAGTTCCATCAATGTTATTCACAAACTAGATCGGTGCTACCCATGGAGATGTGATCGGATGAATGAACCCCTTTATTTCTATATATTACAACTATATATTCAATTCAATTAAATCTATTGGTTCCATCTGGTTAGATGGATAGGAAATAGTATTGGTCCCCAAATGAAGGTAAATTATAAACTCCACTTCTCCTTTGGTTCAAAACCCTAAGTAATTGTTAGGAAAACATCTTGAAATAGATAAAACCCCACTATAGAACTCTTATTCATAATCCATTCCATTTATTCCAAATTCAATGCTAATTAATGGAATGAGATCCTTCAAACTTTTTGTTTCCACAAGCCCATCGCACCTGCCTTTACATTCAGGTATCTTCTAAAGAGATGCTCGATGTCATCATCAGTCGTAAAACTAACTCTTCAGGTGAAAACACCTATGTGATCCTTGAACATAATCAACCAATCAATATCATGGATTATTTCATAGACATCCATATCATTCATAGAGAAATCCCATATCAAATCTACTCTACCAAATTCCATAGAACAAGTTATACACAGAAAATCATGACATTATGTTTGACCAAGTGGTGCTTCATGTTTCAAAATTGAAGGCATCATATCAACATTTAAACCCAACAAAATATCATGAAAATAAATAAATTAACGGGATTCAATTGTATCAAAAAAAGCATACATAAGTGTAGAATTCGAAACAATTGTTCTTATCACCATTGATGGTCCTGATTGGTCATCCAAAATATATTTCTCATCTCTATATAACATCTTAATCACTGCACGTTGTTCTTTATTTCCTTTCTGATATTTTACTTACCAAGGATACATGGTATTATTGGAATCCCATGGTTAGCAATGTTCTACTAATGATAATTATTCTGCTTCCCTCATCTCATCGAAGCATAAGATGTTTGTGCCACATGTGGTGTGCCCGAACACCCGATGTTGGAGCAATACAACAATAGCACTAGAGATTCCTTATCTGATTTAAATTGTGTCATGCTCTATGTGGTGCTTTTTATCCTTGATTCGTGTGGTAAAGATTACCACATTGAAAACATACATATTTTCTCATGGGTCTTGGAGAAAGAATCACCAATCCAGCCATCTAATTTTTATTCATACTCCGACCTTGGAAATAAGTGTCTCCCTTATGAATGTTCCCAATATTATATTTCCCACTATTTCATATAGGTATCAATATGTTTCCTCCACATGTAGCACTTAAGATTTCTTTTTCTTCCATTTTCTCCCTTTTTAACATCTCCATATAATTCTTTATAAAGAGAACATAAATCTTTGAGAAAATATCTTTCCTCACCCTTGATTAAAATATGTGTGCCTTTAAGGATTCCCCTGAAACAACATCAAGTAAAAATAAAAATAAATTCATGAAATTTGGTTCGTATTTTACCACTATGATGTTCTTCTGCTTCATGCAAAAAAAGTAGGTCTTTCATGAAATACTAGACGTATGAGGAAATAATTTTATGATGAAAAATTATTCAAAGTCCTCTCATGAAATTCCTCGGCCTAATTTAGCCAGAAATTCTCAATACCACCATTGTAGTGAAAGATCATCTAGCATATATGTTACTAACATTACATTCAACTCTATTGGTGAGATAAAGAAATCTATGTCTCGATTCATCTTATTCAACCACACCTATTCAGTCTTTGGTTCTGAATCACCCCAAATGATGGGTAGATTATTCTTATAGAACTGAATAGAGTGATCTTGTTTCCTTGGATCCTCACTTCATTTCCCACTATACATAGCCTAAAAATCCTATACAATACTCTGAAACAACTGTTGGTTCACATGTGCCTTAGGTGAAACCACATTCTCACTAACTTCATCTGGTTGGTTTCTATAATTCCTATTTGGTTCCATAATCTATAAACACAACAAGATCCATAAGTCTCACTCTATAGAAACTAGAGGATTAAAAATTTCAAATTATACCATATCATATATCACACCAAAACTTTCCAAAATCAAAACCATCTATTTTCAACTCATTTTGTAAATTCCCCCATGATTTTGAAAATGAAACCATTTTTAAAATATCATTGTCATGCCATTTTTAAAATCTCACAATTGAAAAAAAAATCATCTTTTTTAAAAAATTAGCGATTTTGTATAAAATAATAAATAATTACTCAAAATTAAATATTAAATTTTTAGGGGATCTCATCTCTAAAATTCATTCCATTCCCCTCTCATTGGACAAACCCTTAACAATGAGATTATACCTTATATAGTTGTCTCTAAAATAGTTATATACCCAAATCCTTGGTAACGTGAAGTTAAAAAAATGATACCTATATTTTTTATGAAATATATTTTAATTCCTCTAAATCTTACTCCTTTATAACATCTCACAGAATTTATAAACCATAATTATTTTCAACTCAAAGCTTGAATGACCTGTAAACCATGATCGAAGAAACTGATACCATTTTTATGTTAAGGACCGAACAAGATGATACCACATGTAACATCTTTCCTCTCCTTATTTTCTTGATTCGAGGTGGAATTCGTACTTGGACTTAGGTGACATCCCCAAGATTCCAAAGGATGTAAATAAATGATAAGGGATTCATAATCACTTGGGAGATGATTTTCACATTGAAAATAAAAAAAAACCAAAAGAAATAATACCATAAAAAACTATTATATGATACATGATAATAATGTAATACAACACAAATAAATACCAAATAATTATCAAAACAAATCTATAATAGAGTACCAAAGAAAAATACTACCAACCTCAATGTATAAGTAGAAGAAAAAATAATAAAAACTCAAAGACTTCAAAAAAACAACTCCCCGTATCTAAACATCCTTCATTATCAAACTACACAATATATCTCAATGTTTCAAGATGCACCACTAAATAAATGGGATACCTTACCTTTACCCATGTCTCATTAAACAATATCTGAAAAATAACCAATGTTCCAAAGTATTTGGTGAGTAATGAAAATCATTAAGTTTTCCCCAAATAACTTCTCCAATCATGGCACTAGGATAAAACTTGTTTTAAAATTTATATAAATTTTTTTTATAAAATAGTTTAAAATATGTTATATAAAAACTAATCCATTTATAGGAAAATATATTCCATATTAAAAAAATCCAAAACAAAACCATTTCAAAGGAAAGAATCCAAAAAAATCATCAAAACCATTTCTAAAAAACCATTTTTATTATTAAACATTTCATTCTCCAGATCCAAACATCCAACTATGGAAACTATTTTTGAAATATGTGAAAAACTTAGACACACTACAAAATTATGCCTTGTTTTGTTACTAGTATAAAAAATTATACAAAAAAATTCTCAGAATACAAGTGTAAAGAAAGAAAAGGAAGAAGAAAGTGATCTAATAGTTGAAACTGAATTTAAAGCCACAAAAGGAGAAGATAGTGGGATTCTTGATAGTGGGTGTTCTTCTCAAATGAGAGGATATTATAAATTATTGAATAATGTGGAATATTTTAATGAAGGACTAGTGACATTTTGAAATAATGAATACTTGAAAATTAAAGGTGTTGGATCAGAAATCATTAGCAAAGAAAAGTTGAAATCCAAGAAATTTTTTTATGTTGATGGAATGAAACACAATTCTATTAGTGTTTCAAAATTTTGTGACTATGGTAAAAAATATATTATAAAAAAATATGGGTTTGTTTTGAAAATTGAGAAATATTGAAATATTATTACAATAAGGAAACATACGAAGGGTAACTTGTTTCATGTTGCTGAAAAAATATAGTTGTTACATGATTATAGAGGAATATAATACATTGTGGTACAATATTTTGGGGAAAATGAGTCATAGAAACATGATAAAACTATAAAAATGATATAGTTTATGATACATCATTCACTTTACAAGTAGAATATATTGGTGTTGCACTATTTTCTAGAAAGGAAATATTACAGACACACTGCACAAAAATGTTTATATTTATTCAAGACAACCCCTATAGCTTATTCATTCTGATATTTTTAGGCCAATGAGAAAACATTCAGAAAATATAGATAAGTAATTCATCACTTCAATATATTATTTTACTTGAATTTCTTTTGTTTTGTATATTAAACATAAATCATATTCTTCAAAAATGTTTAAATTTTTTAAAAGGAAAGATGAAAAAGAATGTAAGTATTTAGCGAAGAAGTTGAGAACTGATAATGGAGGTACATACAGTAGTGAATAGTTTGAATTTTATATAGATAATCATATAATTTGACATGATTATAGTTCCTAAAACAGTCCTCAACAAAATTGATATTCTTAATGAAAGAATAGAGGTTTGGTGGAAATCAAGCAGAACTATGTTACTCGAACATGGTCATTATCATTACTATTAGAGGCAATCCAAGAGTACTATTTTTTATATTAAAAATTGTTGTTTATATAGGAAAATATTTGGTATGAATCCATTAAAATTTATTAATAAAAAAATCCATGTTTGAAATAATTAAGAGTTTTAAGGAGTCCATGTATTATAAAAAGTAAAGGTGGAAACTATGTAAAGTCTGAGTGGAAAGGTGAAGATGGAATTTTTCCCAAATATGCCCCAAAAAGAAGATGATATAAATGTTTCAACAAAGAAATAAGAATAATTATTGATTTGGTTGGGGTTAAAATAATTGAAAAGTAAAAGGAACATAAACATATTCAGGTAGATGAGAAAGTTGATCAAGATTATTTTGAAAACAATTCTGATAAAGATTCATACAATTGAAATCCTAATCAATAAAAGTAATCAGACTCATCTATTTTTAGTGATGATGAAGATACTCGTAAATCTCCTCCTAGCATGAAGAAACCAGTGGAATATCATAACATTATTGGTGATCAACATCCTAAGGTTCATACATGAATAATAATAAATGCTATTATACATAATTATTTTTATTCAAAATAAGAGACAAATGATGTGAACGAAACTTTTGAGTATCTGCAATGGGTTTTAGACATGAATAAATAGTTGGATCAAATAGAAAATAATGATACATTGGATCTCATACCTAAAATCATTATTAGTACAAATTGGGATTTCTGGAAAAAGCTTAATGAATAAGGTGAAGTTATAAGAAACAAATCAATATTGGATTGAAAAGGATATTATCAGATAAAATGTATTGATTTTGATGAAAAATTTACCCATGTGGAATGATTAGAAACAATTAGAGTCTTTATTTCTATTTTTTCACAACAAGGTTACAATATTTTTTAGATTGATATTAAATCTGAAATATTAAATTTTGATCTTGAGGAGGAAGTTTACATTAAAAAAAACCTTGTTTATTTGTTGTTGGGAAAGATTAAAGTTATGTGTGTATATTGAAGAAGGAATTGTATGGTCTAAAAAAATCTATGAGAGAATGATATTAAAAATTGGATGTTTACTTAAGGAATATTAGTTCTAAGAAAAGAATAGTTGATAGCAATATCTTTATCAGATAAATTCAAGAGTATTCCCTCATCATAATTTTTTATGTTGATGACACTATCTCTTTTAGGAATAATAAAAGTTGTGCAGAACGATTTGATGAAGAAATGAAAAATATTTTTAAAATTTCCATAATGGGGGGAATGAAATAATTTCATTGGATATAAATTTTACAGAATTATAAATACATTTTTATTTCTCAAGAAAAGTATTATAAGGAACTTCTTAGGAGGTTCGACATGGAAAATTCAAAACCTGTTCCATACCGATCTCAGTGGGAACAAAAATTCAATACATAGTGAAGGAAATTTATTTCATCAGAAAGAAATTTTTAAGTTGATTGGATGTTTATTGTATTTGACTTTTTCAATACCTGATATTGTTTATGTTGTTACCTTATGTGAATGATTTCATAGTGCTCCAAAAGAATCACATTTAATTTCTGGATAAAAAATTATCTAATACATCAAAGGTATAATTAATTTCAAAATCAAGTGTGACAGCTTAGAAAGTATTGATTTTTTTGGGTATTTAGATACTGATTGGGAAATAAATGTCGATGATAGAAGATCCACATTTGGTGGTGTATTATTTTTTGGAAAGAATTGTGTTACATGGAATTCAAATAAATAGAATATCTATAACTCTTAGTATGTCTAAATATGAGTATATTGCTTCCACTCAAGCCACTACTTAACTTATTTAGATGAAAACTAAATTAGAACACCTACTTGTTGAAGTTAAGTTACCCTTTATCATGGGTTGATATAATCAAAGTACAATCAATCTCATCAAGGATCTGGTTCAATATTCTGATTCAAAACATATTGATATCAAATATCATTTCATCAAGGAGAATGTGGAGAAGAATGAATTGAAGTTGGATTATGTTCCAACATCAGAACATGTTTCTAAAATTTTCACAAAACCTTTACTGAATGAATCATTTTCTAAATTATGGTTGACTATGGGAATCCAACCTCTTTCTCACCAAGGTTGAGGTATTTCTTTCTTTCTCATCTCTCATCTTACCATTGGATAGTGTTTCAAGGGGGATAGTTTAATTGTTTCATAAATCTATCCTTAAAAGGCGTGTAAAAAGGGGGAGTTGAGGGAAAGCTGTGAATTCATAATTGTATTATGTGTGAACTATTTGACCTATTTATTGGATGGGTTATAGAAAAAAAATAGTTTTTTATTCTAGGATATGTGAAGAAGCTAAAAATAAAGAAAGAAAAGCTAAGGAATTTTTCATAATCACTTATTTTGGACATCATGGTTTTGATTAAAATGATTCGTGTTTCCTACAATGAGTATATCATATAGGATAAGAATTTTTGATGAGATATCCATTTCTAGAGGATAAAAAGATCAATGATTTATGAAACATGATTGAAAAAAAAATCCAACGTGATATTATTAGGACCAAGATGATGAGGAAGGTGATTGAATTCAAAGTGTTGTCTTTTGTTGGAAAAGATGTTTAAGAAAATAATGAAAATCACATCACTTTGTATTTTTATTGGCTATTATATTAAAAAAATCAGACTCCCAAAGCGTAAAAAGGGTCCATCGTATTTAGGAAAATCTAGTAGGAAACTCTCATCATATTAACATTGAATCTGGAATGAAAAGGATGATCATTTTGATAATGCATATTGTTGGAAGAAAATGGTCATCCAGTTTACTCTAGATCTTGAATGAAAGAAGAAATCATATTAATAGAGAATTGGAGTTTTTATGACTACAATAAAACAAATGTGAAAATTATTTTCTAATCTTAGAGTTCTCATAAATAATAAGTATGTCATGAAACATATGATGCAATCGTGATGTAAGAATGAGTAAGTGAAATAGATTCTACCAATCATATTCAAATTGATTGGATATGTATGGAAATAGAAAGGGGGTGTTAATGATTGTATTCAGCCTAATTTTATTCAGGCTGAGAATGAAAGAAATAGGTTGATGTAGGATTTGTAAGTTACAATTATTTCTATTGAAAGAAAAACACTATAGTAGTTTATTTTCATTGTATTCAGAGGAATGATCTTAAAAGAATAAATTTTGTGAGGCCATCATAATATGATCATCAGATTCATAAAGACAGATATATTTTGTGTAAAATGTGATGATTCTTTAATTATTTCAAGGTCTATCATAACCAGAGAGATAATGGATTGATACCGATATAAAAGGAATTGATATGAAGCTGATGAAAATCATAATGATAGAGACCTATCAACAATTTTACAATAATTTAAAAAGGTTTTAATTACTTTGTTTATCGATCAAGTGGATTAAGATAACTGTTGAAGAAAATAAATGGATGTTTTATCAAAGGGAATATTGAAATTCAAAGATGTTTTTGTTTTATTCAATTAGAAGAAAACATTGTATTGAATAAACAAGATAGAGAAAATAAAATTTAGAAATAGAATTCATATTTGTGATTAAAAATAAATTCAAAGGAATAGATAAAGATTCTAGAAGATTCAAAAAATATCAAGAAGAGTTAAAAAGATTTTTTGAGGTCAATATTCACCCTGAATTCCAAGAAACATGCAAATTTTGGAAATTTTGGTGAGTGGGAATTTTTTTTTGGACTCCCACCAAAACCATCTATGGGTCACCTATAAAAGGGAGAAGTACATTTTACTTTCCCCGATCACTAATGTGGATGAACAGTTCACTAAAGAGAGAGAATATCCAACTTTCTATGGAGAGAGATATAGTTTTTTTCGTATTGTTCCTTTGTTGAAAAAAATTCAATGGATAGAAGTGAAGGAGAATAGAAAAGATTACAACATTACCCAATTGTTCATCGTACTGAGGAAGGAAGTTTTTTTAATTTTCTTGATCATATTTTTTTAGAGTTATATCTATCGGATTGGAAAATCAGATTTGAAGATCGAATTTGAATAATTGTAGTGGGTAGATTGGATTGAGAAATTGGGATGAGTATTCATTATGATGTTCAAGAGGTTCTAGCTGGATTCTATGTAAGAAAGTAAATAATTTTTTTCAATTTAATACATTTGTGGAAATTGAAAATTAGCACATGTAACAAGTTTTTTTACATAGAAATTAAAATACCATGTTTGTGTCAAAAGGGTGCACACACATTTTTTTTATTGTCTTCAAAGTAATACATTATTTAAAGGGTATATCCTACTCGTTGTATTCCAAAGATTTATTTCTAGTGTATTTTATAGTATTGGATCATTTAAAAACCATGCCAAGGACATAACTATTTTTATTGAATAGTGAACCCTGTAAATACTTGTGTTCTTATGGATGTCTGTTTGAATTTTTTTAATAGGGAATAAAATATTTAATTGGATGTGAAGGTCGTTTCAAGGAAACATAAAATAAAAGGTATCATTGATTCACCCCCTCCCCCTCTCAATGATATAATTTCCTGACTAAGCAATTTCAAAGGGTGGATACCCATAAGAACCCATGGGTGAGCTTGATATAGGTGATACAAGGGATAATCCCCATTATAGATCTCTAATGCATTGTGAAATGAAAATGTTATATTTTGGCCTTATGTTTCCTCAAATTAAAATGGGTTTGAACTGGTTTTATGTATATGATGTTCTAATTCACCACAAGAGGCTTAATTTCGTGCTTATTGGGTTTTAATGCATATTCATTGAGAAAAATGTGTGTTTGTTATTTTTTTTATTTTTTTATTTCATATTCTAAAATAAAATTTATAATAAAGTTGAATGTTAATTGATTTTTCATGTTTTTACTAAACCAATGGTTTCATTTATTTAAATATCCCTTACTTATATTTTGGGCTCATGAAATGTTTTTAAAATGTTTTCATTGGGTTTAAGGATAGGTAAGGGAATGTAAGAAGTCATGTTGGAAGTCATAGGGAGTTTTAATTGAATATATCATGATTTATTTAAAGTTTTATATGGTGAAAAAATGATATTATTTATAATATTACACTTTGTATTTTATGGTTTTGTTATGTATGAGTTATAGACTAATTCTCTAAAACTCAAAATCGAAAAAGATAATCAATATAAAAGAAAGTAATTTATTATATAAAACTCAATATTATTTAATGTTTAAGGTCATGTCCTTATAGTTGATATAAAAGGAAAGGTTTAGAAAATGTTAGAGGTTAAGATAGTGTTAATATAATTTCCTTATAAGATCTTACATTACAGTCAAGTTTAAATTATAACACATTTTAATATTTCCATGTTTTTTTATCTAATGTATGTTTGTTCAGAGTTGTTTACCAAATAGAAAATAAGAAATCTTTTGTGGTTATACAATAAGAGGAAAATATCTTTCCAAAACAGTATCTTGAGATGGTTGGAATTCAAACGGATAAGTTTGTTGCAGTGATGGATTAGTTGAAAGAAGTAATAAAATGTTAGGGTATAAATGCTAAAGGGGAACCCGATCTATCATGAAGGAACATGATGGTATTAAATAATTTCATGAGGCAAGATCCTCATCATTAAATAGATCATCTGACCTAGTGGTAGCTGAAGTATGGATAAATTCTCTAGGGAATATTTTTTTGAAGTCATGGAATGTTTGAAACTTCAAAATGTAACACTTTCCATTTATCATTTTGAGGGTGAAGTTGGTTGATGGTGGTATTTAGTTAAGAATGCTATATGGAAATATGAAATTGATTCCTTGAATTAGAAAATATTCAAAGGTATTTTCCTTGAAAAATATTTCCCTATGTTTTTTCATCTTAGGATGGAAAAACTATTCCAAGATTTGATGAAGAAATAAGTATATTATGTGGATGCATATAAAAAAACATCATAATATTGGATAGGTATGTGATAAACTTTATTTATTACATTGATAGAAAAATTAATAGATTTTAATCAAGATTGAATCCAAGTATATGCAAATATTTGGCCTCTTGATAATTTAAAAGTTATGAAAAAGTGGTTCATTGTGATGAGAAAGTTGAAATGGAGTTTTTTAACACATACGTGCCATGAGATGACATGAGTAAGAAGTATTCATGGTGGAATGAAAGGGAGATTCACCAACTAATAATTCTAGAGGTAATCTAAAAACTTGTCCCAAGTGTGGAAAAATAAAATTTATAAATTCATTTTAAGATATGAAAAGTGTTACCGATGTGGTAAGTTTGGTCACATGGTTCGTGAATGAAATTAAAAGAGTCCTGAACAATCCAATAATGTGATAACATAAATCCAGTCAATTAAATGTTTATTTAGCTACAATGAGTTGGGACAGTGTGCTAACGTGTGTCTGAGGGAACATACTCAGTGTGGAAATCATTAGGATTAGAAGAAAAAAGGGGTGGTGAAATCATTTACTACTTCTACAGCTGATGTTGGGCCATATAGTGATTCGGTGACAGCCATAGGGAGATCAGTATTTTTTATAGTTTGATCATAATCCCAATTTCATATTCACTACTCTTTCAAAATTTTAAATAATTAAAATACCTTGGGAAAATTTATTGAGTTTTTATATATTTCTGAGGTATGTTTTTACAATTTATTTGAGGAAGAACACATCTACTTCTGTTGATGTAAGTTTAATATTATCAGTTAAAATTAGGGTTATATATCTATGGAATGATTTATTTTTAACATTAGTTATTAATATTTAACAATAGTGATTAATGCATTATATCATCAAAGGAATGTTTGAATTGTCTTTCTATGCAGTAAACATTGTGGTTTAGGTTGATATATAAAGATAATAAGAATATCATGTTATCCTTTAAAGTATTAAGTGATATGTAAGGATATTATTCTAGTGATTCGTGTATGAAAAGTCATTTTGGATACTCATTATTTGGATCAAGAGATGAGTATGTGGTGTAAATTGATTAATGGATGACTCAGTACTCATCAGGTATGTATATTTCATTATTCTCCTAGTATAGATGGTAAAGGAATCCTTCAACTCTAGGAAAAAGAACATGAAATAAAAAATAACTTGTTACCTTCTTTTCTGATTATATCAATGACCTTTTCAAAACCTATTTGGCTTGTGTATTTCCATTCATTGAAATTATCTCGACAAAATTATTTGTACCTCACTATTAGTATATTGGAAATAATTTTTAATTTGAAATTAATCATTTTATTTTCCACCATTGTTCTCCATATATGGGGTCCTAGTTATGCGTATATTATGGTGACTGTTAGGTTTTCCACTTTCCCTTTTTAAGATATTTTTTTAACCATTTCCATGATGTGGGTTTTAATAAATCAACAATTGAAATGTCAATCATTTGACAACGAAGATGAATTTTAAGGGAGAAATTCATTTTAAGGGGGCATGAAGTAATATACTATGATTTTCATAAATATATTATTCCAAATTAATTTAAATTATTTTATATATTTATTTACACACAATACATGTTTTATCTTTCATCACATGAATTACCAAATTTATCTTTGTTGAACATGAAATTGAGTTCCTCTGAAAAACTATGTTACATGAAAAACAGAGTCTTACCGAATAAAAATATAATAACATTATTATTTAATATGATAGTTATGTCCTATATATTGGAATGGTGGGAATGAAAGATATTTAATGAGTTATGAAATTATATTTTACACATGTCTGAAAAATTAATTCATTTTTTACCGATTATATAGAAATGAAAATAAATACCATTTAAATATAAAGGCTTTAACAGCCTAGGTAATATTATAATAATTATTTTTACTATTTATTAATATTTTTGAATTAAATAGTAATTTTAAATTAAAATTTATTCTAATTCCAATAGCATAATTGACACATAATAATGAGTTTTTCTAAAATACTGCAGTGCACACAAGACTCAGTTACACCGAACAATAATATATTATTAATATTATTATTCTCAATGGTAGTCATCGCCTAGTCCTTTTATCGAAATAATTTAATATGACTAAATATTTTATTTTTTCATAAGTTAATTAATTTTTCTATATACATCTAATACATTTTATAGGCTTAAAATAAGAATAAATTTCATTTTAAGCATAAAAGGAAGTATATTTTTAAAAAGGTAGTTTTACAGCCTTTTAAATGGGGACCCTATATTAAATATAATTTTTAAAATTTACAGATTTTTATATGAATAAATAAAATTAATTAATTAAATTTAATGATCAAAATTTACATTGGGTTAATTTTTAGAATTTTTCTGAGAATATTCATATTTTTATGAATAGAGAATAATACTGAATTTTAGAACAAAAATGATTTTTCATAAAATTTATTCACATGGTTAAATAATAATTTTATTTATTTAAAAGAATAAATAGAAAAATTTTAGATCATTTAATATAATTTAATTCATCATAAACTATTTTAAATTTAATATAGATATTAAAACCTAGCAAACGTTTGAACATTTTTACTTTAAAAACTCTCTTTGTCATCCCATCTATGGGATTAATTTTAAATTAATTTATACCAATAATGTGATTGTAATTTGGAAATATGAATTTCATATTATTATTAACAATAATTTATAAATTTTATTAAGGTAAACATATTTTTAGACAAAAAAAATACTGAATGAAATTAAAATTAATTACAACGATTAAGGTAAAAATGTCGTCCCTTGGTGGGTAAACATTAATATTTTGAGTCTAAATGAACTAGAAACATGTAAAAAAACTAATTTCATAGACATTATTAGACCATATAACCTCCTGGATATAATTGGGTTTATTATTGGCGGCACATGATATAGGGGATGCCTCTCAACAGTGTATACTTTTTTATTTACAAGAATACCACTCCCCTCTACTATAAAAATGAATTTACCCTCCCCGTTTATTCGCAAATATAAAGAAATTTAGATCATAAAAACCTGAAAAAAAAATAATCATTAAAATACCCCCCTAAACCCAGATTCATCACGTTGGGAATAAATTCAACCAGTGAATCCCTTTTCTATAAACTAAAAGGAGTTACCTGAAAATAAGGTAACATTCTTCTACATGAATTTATGTTTTATTTATTTCTCCAAAAATTAATATATTATTATTATAATATTATATAATAAAATAAGTATCTTAAATATTCTTATATGTTTTTATGTTACATTTTGGACCTACACCTACACAAACGTCCATAAAATGAGTAATGAAATTACTATTTGTGTATGGAGAACAATCACCTCATGAAAAAATGTCATTAATTTTTCCTTAACACCTCTCATGGTTGTTCATTGTGATGGAAAAAATGTTTTTATATGATATATATTAGTTTTAATTTTTTTCTTAATACTTATATAATTTTTATATAACACATGACTTTATTCTTTCCATATTGTGTAAATACGATAACACCATTTTGTGGACGTTTGGACTACTATCTCCTAAAAGTGATGTGATACGTCACACCATACATGGAATGTATAATGTATGGGTCTAATTAAAAAATTTATATATATAACATCTAGATGATATTAATTACCTAATTACTTTTCTGTAAATATAATATATCATTTTTATTAACACATTTTCTCACACTAAAAAAGTGATAATTTTGTTCACAGACATGTGGCTACAACCTCCTCAACGTGATGTGATTCCTCGTATGTCACAATAATTATAATTAAAAGTATATATGATAAAAAAAATATGTTATTTATGATATAATTATCATTTTTTAAAAATTAATGTTACCTTATTTCCATAATGATCATTGAAAAATGGGAACATTACTCATGCATATGTACGACCTACTATCTGCATAATTGTACTATTGAATCATTTCTCATAACTATCTTTAATGTATTATTTTAAAAAGTTTAATTTATTTATGAATAGGATAATTATTTTCATGATTATTATTCTGTTTATGTTTATATAATGACCCATTTGACCGCATTTGACCTACAAAGCCATTTTGACCCATAAATCTAATATGGAAAAAACACCCGATTGATTCCAGTTTTTCATGATAATCGAGCGACATTAGAGGATGAGGAGTGGTTAGATCTTGTATAAGGTGACTTAAGGTCTATGGGAACTCCTGATTCCATGAGATTGCATGTTGTCATGAGTTTTTTTTGAAGTTATGAGTTTGGATCAGTGGGATCTGATCATCCCATCATCATTTAAATATGGAATGTCTTGAGAAGATTTTAAGACCACCTTTATCTGATGGTTCATACATGAGGAGGTGAAGACGAGGAAATTGGTAGAGATCTTGGGTATTTAGAAAGGCCAGTGGATGGTGAGGCCTGTGTGGATCGCTACAAAGATATGGTTTCATTATCACATAAAATAGAATTAGAGTATTATCTAAAGACACCAATCGTCACATGGTGTCATTAATCATAGATCAAGGAGTGAGTTATCTCATATGGTGAAGTTCTATTTGAGAAGATGGTGGACAACATAATTCTCAAAATGTTGGTTTACAGGGTGAAAATTATGGCAGTTGGCAGTCCACTTTATTTTGGTCCCTATGAAGGTTGCCCACATGGAGATAGGTTTGTGCCAAAGGAATCCATATCTGATAAGTTTCCTTCATCAGTTGTACTTCCTCATTCATAATACAGTTCATTTTTTGTGCTTCCAGTGTGATTGTTATTGGCATTTTAATCTATCTTTTCATAATCCTTTGAAGGCATATAATCAATGTAGAAATTTTGGGCACTTATAAAAGTTATGAAATCATTTTTACAATAAGAAAAGGTCTTAGTCGGAGGTGTTAGCTTCTGAATATAGATAAACATGTTATTCATGACATTTGGGCTCCATCCATAGGCCCTAGAGTGATGCTTTTCATGCATTCAGGAGTCATTGGATGTGAAAAACAAAGCTAATCTTTTTTCTCCAATGTTGGAGTGTATATTATTGAAGTATTTATATTTTTTTCTTGGAATTCATATGTTTCCATTCATTGTTAAAGTCTTGGTGGCCCCTCTAACCAATAATCATTGTGGGTTGGTTTCATTTTATGAAACCCATGCGGTTGGATTTTTGGAATGGTTTTGGTATTGGTTATGATTATAAAGAAATATTTATGCTTTGTGTAAATGATAAATTGTGGGTTGGTTCATTGTCTGGTTCAAGTTTAATTTAGGGGTTTCCCTTGGGTTGGTGGTTCGAACTAGGTTGGGAGTTCTTATGTTGGTTAGTGATTGGTTTCCTTGTGTCTATGTCATTGTGCAAGTTGGCTTCTTATATTAGAGAGGACCCTTGAATCTTTTCTTGTGATTTTACATTTTTTTCATCATTATAACTATTTGGGTTTGACTTGGTGAGTGAAAGGCCACACCGAGGATAGAAGTCCCATTTGGATTCATTCAGTTTTAATCTTGTATTTTGTTCCTCATTCGACTGTTTAACTTTCTAGGGGAATAGTTTTTTTTCTAGTTGGATGAATTTTCAAACCCCGACCATGATTTTATTTTATTTTCATCCTTTTATTGATGTTGGATCTCACTGTTTTCATTCAGGTCAATTTCTTGAAGTATATTTTTGAGTTTTAGATATTTTGGGTGGTTTTTGACCCTATTCACGGTTTGAGCATATTTTGTGCCAAACTGTGTGAGGCATAAGAAATACCATGTGTCCTATAAGTGTGTTTAAGGTAAGTCTAATTTCTTACACATAGTTAGGAGAAACCTTTCGAATATCATGTGTATAAGATCTAATATTTAATAGATCCAATTATCATTGTTGGATAACAGTTTTCCAAAACATTCATCTAGCAAGAGCGAGTTTCCTTCTCTTCTAGTGTGGTGTAAATAGTTGGCATACAGTTTAGAAAACCATGCGGTCAAACCATGTGACATTCCTAGATCTTTAAAAACATTAAATTCATTTTTTACCCCTCTTATTATTTAACTTCATTCAACCCCTCCTTTACCTTGGTCAATTTTGGGGCACAGGAGGGCTCCCAAACCCCTTCTCCCATTCTTCTCACCCCTTGGATGATGCTCCTTAAAGATTCTATGTTAGTTTTCTATGGATTTTTGGTTGATTTACTCTCATTATATTATCTCTATATTTATTTCTTGGTTCTTACTTGGTGGTTTCTCTCTTGGATAAAACCTATATGATACAGTTGATATGAGGATTATATTACTCTGTTATTAGGGTTTTTAGATTGTCTCTCAAGCTTAGTTATTCCCTCTCCTAGAATTTCATTTCATTCACATTTTGTTGAGATAGGTTTTTTTATCCATTTAATTTCTTGAACATTTCATTGGATTCTTGATTGTTTCATAAAAATTATTAAATGTTATTTAAATTCTTTTGAAGTGTTTGTGTGAATTTTTTTGTCATGTTCTTGTAGAAATTTGGTTAAAATGGATTTTCAATGGTTTTCCCTAACTATGACTATATATATGTAAAAAAAGTTTTTATAAAATTCAAATCGATTCTTAAAAGTTAAATTGGGTTCTTTGGGATGTTCTTGTCCTTGATTATGTTGTGTTATTTTAGTTGTCATTATGAATTGTGCTTGTGTGTGGTAGTAATTATATTTTGTGTTTTACTGGTCATTTGTGGATTGTTTTTCTTGGTGGGAATGACAAGGGAGACTCAAAAAGACTATTATTTGTGTACTTTTATAATTTTCCATAAGCATTCCATTGGGAATGGAAATTTTCCTATGTGAATGGGGTGCACATAGGATAAGGCACCAAATTGATAATGTTTCTTAAAAATGATGATCACCATTAAACCTAGATTTCAAAACACTTTTCCATACTCTCTCTTAACCTTCTTCCACCCTATCTTCCAATTGTTCTTCTGAAACCCCAAGAGTTTTCCAAATGAATCCTTGGTACCTAAATATTTCTAAAGGTGGTTTCCAAATTATTTTTCAAATTCTTGGCCTATTTGGAACTATAGAGTGAGTTTTGGTAATTATGTGATATAAAGGCCTATTTGGAACACTTAGAGTATGTTGTATGATTTTAACTAAATTTTGGAAATGGTTTTAGAATTGTATTTGAATTAAAAATGTAAAAGGCCTAATTGGAATTCAATGGGGTTTTGAAAATTATTTTTAATGTGACATAACATGTAGGCCTGATTGGAACATTGGGATGGTTCAATGTATGGTGAGAACATTTATAGTAGTCCCTTCGGGGAAAGGGTAATCATATATGTGGTGTCACTATTTGGGATAAGCTATCATGATGACATCTATGGATTATTGGTTTATTCCATGTGTGTGAGGACATACTCATTGATCAAGTACTACAATAATCCGATTCTAGGATTTAATCTAGAGGGTCAAGTGATGGTTTCTTATCAACAATGATTAGACGGGTTGGTACCCCCTATATTTACAGAGAGGCTAAGTGGGATGTGCCACTAGTGAGGATATTTTAGATAATCCAGTTGGTTATAGACTATTGAGATTCACTATGTGCTAGTAGGTATTTCCAGTCTGATTTTTCATAGGGATTACTTCTAGAGATGTTTCGGAAACTGTCATGATTATTATCAATATGTTCTATTTTATTCTACTACACCTAGTTATCTATTCTTTTGGTTTATGCCTTCTTTTTTTTCATCTACATTCAAAATATCACATTGTTTTTACATAGTACGGATTCTTTATTTAATTTTGGTTTTATGAAATGGGTTTTAAACATTAAAACTATTTTAAAAAGGAATTTTCTGTTCGTTTATGAAAAATGATAAACCCCCACTTTCTAAACATATATCAAACTAACATTTATAGAATTTTTTGGAAAAATAAATGTAGGTACTCTTTAGTTATTAATTACTGATTTTTTTATTTTCACACCCTATGTGTGCCTCTCAGTGTCAGAAAAGATAAGTTATTTTGAAGGTTTGAGTTTCTAGTTTAGGTTTTCTTTTGGAGCATATTGGCCTTATAGTTGGTGGTGACCAAGAGGTCATGTGGAGATCATGTTTTTCTAGTTTGGTTTTGGTTTAATTTCATTGTTTCACTTTGTTCTATTGTTATTGTCTTTGGATCTGATTTGTTTATTTATTTATATTCATTTTTTTATTCTCTTAGTTTTTCTACGTGCATTATTTGGTTTATTTGTATATGTTGGATTATGGGATAAATTATTTCCTCTTGTGAAATCATTGATAATTAGTGTTGGTTTCCATCTTAGAATGATAGGGAACACCTCTTGTACCTTTTCTTGTACCAGTGAGGTTTTAGGTCATATGTCATCCCATTCTGGTTCATGACAACATCTTTTCATGTAAGTGGTAGTCCAAATGTGCACAATCAACATTATCATTTTTCAATGTAAGAAATAAAATGATTTATTTTCTTATAAAAATGATAAATATGTCATTAATTTAAAAACTATGTAATTTATATCACATAAATTATTTAAAATTAAACTTATTGCCTTCTATGTAAAGATTTAGTGAAAACTGGTCACATTGCTTTGTGAGGCGGTAGTACATCATAGACACGAGAGACAATATTGTATCCCCCATGAAAATAAAAGTAATAAGATATTTTTGATATAATAAAACTATAATTTTACATATGTTATAAATATCAATCATATAATTTAAATCCATCATTATAATAATCTAATCAAGGTGATGATGGAAAACGAATGACACAGTTCACAAGGAGGTAGTCCACCGTACACACAAACGATGATTTTGAATCCCAATTGATGAAAAATGAGATGAAATTTGGTTATTACATTAACATAATAACATCTAATTATATGGGACATATTTTTTATTATATATTCATAATTTAATATTTTTATAAAGAGGTAAAAGAAAAAAATAAAATAAAGATGCTATGTAAATCAAAATACATCTTCTTCAGACAACCTCCTTAGGTAAGAACCAAAATCCTTTATGGGAGGTATTTTTTTTTATCAAAGTAAGGTATATAGTTCATGGGTAAGGATATTATTAAGTAATTTTGGTATTTATTTGGAGATACTATGTTCTTTGAATGTTTGAAGAGGATAGGAGAGGGTGTGGCCATTTATAAGTCAGGTGAGTGGAAAAATTTTAATTATTAAATATAAAATGGTGTACCTATGTTTTTCACATGCCAAAAGCCAAAAAAATTTACTATCATCAATAAATATACACGATAAGGTCATAATATGTTAATAAAATATATATTTTTCATTTTTTAGGTCTTTATAACCCTTTTCATTATAGTTTAACCCCTGGTAAATATATTTTTACCTTAATAGTGTTAATTAACTTTTACTATTTTCACTATTAATTATAGTAAAATAAATAATTTTACCTTATTATATAATATACATTATTAAGAATTCAAATATTTAATCCATTTCAACAAATTCAACCCATATAAGTGCAAAATATTAACTTAAAATTAAACCTAAAAAATAATGAAAATGCGAGTTTTAGGAAGTGTATTTTTCAAAAAAAAAATGATTTTCTATGAAATACATGATTAATATTAATTATTATATGAATATAAATAAATATTTATGGATATATAATCCATAAATTTTATTTAATACTTTCTGCATTAGGTATAATTTTAATTAATTAATATGAACAAATATGATGCACTTTAAAACTGTTTTTAGAAAAAAAACCGTTTTTAATCCAAAAAAAAACTTATAATAAAATCTAATATAAATTTGATTCAAAATTAATTAAGTGTATTAAATATAAATAAATATTAATTATATTACTATAAATCATTCTAAAAAATGAATCTTTTATATTACTTAATTTATGGAAAATAAAATATTTTTTTTACAAAAATATGTATTTTTCATTATATAATGAAAAATAAATATTTTTTTAAAAATCCAAAACATTCATCCTTAGTAACTTTTTATTATATTATTTAAAAAATTATGATAATTATTTCAAATTAAAATTCTAATATTTAAATACGAAACATTCAAATAAAACCTTATAATAACTTTTTAAATTAAAACTATTTTCTTTTTTATTTAAAAATTACTTAATATTTTTATAATGAATATAACTATAATAATAAACAATAAAGTGTTTTATTATACAATTACCTAGGTTATTAAATTCTTAAACACATTTATAAATTATATCATCTCAATTTTATTCACTTATTAAACTAGTGGGGATATCATTATATGATAGCATCATTAGATTCCCATGTTTCCATTTCAAACAAAAGGTTTTCCCATTAAACTTAAAATATTTTAATTAGCTTATCCTAAGAAAATTTCTCACTATTTTTAATAATCTAAATAGACTACTCTTTGCATAAAATTTTCTCTCCAAAAGAACTACATCCAAGCTCAAAACTTGATATGAATATGGAACATTTTTCTTTAACATCGGGACATGAAAAGCATTGAGTTGCTAGAAAAATATCGGGGGGGGGGGGGGGGCACTCAGTAGGAAACTGATCCAAACATCTCCATGATATCATATAGATCCTTGAACCATGGAAATTGATTTACCTTTTTACCAAAATTCAAAATAGCATTCCATGAATTTACTTAGAGAAAGACATGACCACATACCTCGAAAGAAATAAATTTATTCCAGTTAAATTTTCTACCGGATCGGAACCATCCTCATATATTGCTAAATAAATGAAACATTCTCATATATTTATTCTACTAAATATAGTCCCTTTAACTTCCTTTCCCAAAAATCATTATAAGAATTGGTGTATAATACCTCTTTCTATATAGTTCCTTAAATGGTCCAATCTGTATATTAGAATGAAAACTATTGTTATAAGAAAACTCAAATAAATAAATATATTGATCCGAAATTTCTTTATAATCCATTAAATAATAAAAATGAATATCTTCCATGGTATTAATCATCTACAAAAACTAACCATAGTTTTAATAATTAAATGTTTAATTGAAATTTAATTCATTACCCAAAGATTTCTGAAATCCTTTCAAAATATTAGATGTGAATGTAGGGTCACAATCTGATAAAATTGAAAGAGGAACTCCATGTAACCTAACTATCTTCTCTAGAAAGAGTCTAAAAAACTAATCCAAAGATATATTAACTCAAATGGGAAAGAAATGACCATATTTAGTTAATCGATTAGCAATGAACCAAATCACATCATTACCTCAAGAAGTCTTTGGTAATCTCACAATGAAATCCATTGATAGATTTTCTGATTTACACTTTTGAACTTGAATAGGCTGAATAATTACCTCTGATAATTATTAATTTTCATAAAACTACTACAAATCAAATGCTTTAATATAAATTCAATCATGTCAATTTTCATACCATCAAACTAGAAATACTTTTGAAGGAATTCGTATAGATTTTTGTTTACCATATAAATAAGAAATGGAGAACTATAAGATTTACTCAATAACACTTTCATCAAATAAGAATCACAAGGAACGCATAATTTGTTTCTGAGTTTTAAAACACTATATTCATCAATATTAAAATCAGTAAAATTACCCTTCTTAATAGATTCTTCTATTTCTTTAAAATAATGATCCTCCTTTTGAGTTTGATAAAATCTATTTGAAAAATTCTATTTCACTAAAAACTAAAACAAAACATAGGATGTCCATTAATCCACAGATTCTAGGATAAAATGTCACGACCCGACCCTACCCCAGGCTCGAGCCGCAACTACCGCAAGCCTGCCTCTATAGGCCAGGGGATGGTGACCAGCGCCGAAGGCACAATAACTCGGGGAGGCCTTTGCCTAAGTACCTATACACACACACGCAGCACACTCAATGCAACAGTGCAGAGTAAAAGGAAAGACGAGTGAAGAAAAGGGTAACTGCTATATATATACCACAAATTTTCATCGACCTCTAAAGAGTACAAGTAAAGTGCTGAAAAGGAAAAAGGGGAAAAACACGTGCCCAACCAGAAAAGTGCCACAACCCGACAACAGGTAAACCAAACAAACAGCTGGAAGGGTTCCCCACCTGGAACCTGACTACGACCACCGCACGCGGTCCAAGCTCCCGAACTCCTATGCTCCTCTGAAGCCATGACCAACCTGTCCATCATCTGCAAAGGCACACCAAGTGCGGGAAAATCCCAAGAAGGGGTGAGTATAAAAATAATCAGTAGGATACCCTGAAGGCTCGAGGGAGCAAAAAAAGAGGTACCGAAGGGTGAGCAGTAGAGCGAACAGGGAAAAGTAAAGGAGTACAATAGAGAGTGCAGTAAGGAGTACAACAGAGAGTGTAGTAAGGAGTACAGTAAAGAGTCCAGCTTAACCCAACATGAGTAAAGAAGGTAGACTCTTACAAACACAAGGAGATGGAAATGGTGAGAAGATGAACTTCTAATCGAGTCTTCACTACCTATAGCAGGAGATTAGACTCATCCAACCATGAGAAGCTAGACACGGAAAGCACGTGGCATACCCTGTGCGTCTTCGCCTCTCCTGGAAGGAGAGTAACCAAACCCAAGAAGTGGGTATCGGAAACAAGGTATATACATATCCATATTCTCAATAAGAAACCCGAACAATCTCGTAAGGGGATCTCCATCCCATAGCTCAGCCCAAGAAAAGTGAGTCGCCAGCAGTCCCAGAAGAAAACACCATCGATGCCCAGCATCCCGCACGTCTGCCCCGAACCGCAAGCCAAGGGGATCAATCACCACACCTCGACACTATCCTCTTTGGGCGGCACTGACTATCCAGCACGGTTTTAGGTCGCATCGCAAGGACGCATCTTGGTGGGGGAAAGCTCTCCTCGTACTTGAGAGTTCTGGGGGAACGTTAACCACAAATCATCACTGCCCCGTAGTCGAGAGGTCTGCTCAAAGTCGACAGGCGACCCCCTGCCCAGCCTCGCTAGAGGATCCCTGGAAGTTAACGGGTTCCCACTACAGGGAGACCCAGAATGTCAACGGGTGCCACACTTCCCAGTCCCGTCATAGGGTAATCCACTGGAGGGCGACCCGACTAAAGTCGGAGATGGGACCACTACCCAGCCAAGCTGGAGGTAACCCGGCATCGGGAACCACTGCCCAGCCCAGCTGGAGGTAAGCCCGACATCAGGGACCACTGCCCAGCCCTGCTGGAGGTAAGACCGGCATCGGGGACCACGGCCCAGCCCCACTGGAGGTAAGCCCGGAACTGCTCTGGACATCCCTACTGGATGGTACTACTCGGTGAACACCGCTGTGCTGGCCATCCCTGTTGGACGGTAACCCACTTGCGGGCCCTGCTCGAAACAACCTCAGCCCTATTGGAAACAACCTCAGCCCTGGTGGAAACAACCTCAGCTCTACTGAAAACAACCTCAGCCCTGCTGGAAACAACCTCAGCCCTACTGGAAACAACCTCAGCCCTGATGGAAACAACCTCAGCCCTACTTGAAAAAAACCTCAGCCCTGTTGGAATGAAACGAGCATAGAAGGACCCTCTACGTCACGAGAGGTCAAAAGTATGTAAAGAAGATCACGACACACAAGTGGGGCCCACACGACATGTGGCCCCAAGTCAACCCAACTGAGCGCACAAACGTTCTCAGGTACAAAACCACACGTACCTCCAAGCGCTCTCGTATACTCCAAGAGTATACCTCGTTCCAGCCCAAAGGCTATCATGCACACGGCACCCAGCGTCAACATGAAGGCATGACATAAAAACTCCACCTCAAAGGCCTAGGCACGGCCAACCACATCTTGTGAATCATTTATATCACTCTCCCAAGAGTGCGCGATCACACGCCAACGGCCCGCTACAAACTAGGTAGGGTGAACCACCACTGGAGCACCTTTCATGCTTCCAAATTTAATAAGATCGCAAAAGAGGCTCTGCACAGCCCAACGGATCACACCGTTGTAATCCTCACGGAAAAACACGCGATATCGAATACTTACTCGCCTCTAACGGATATCCGACAGAAAAGTCACCAACACCGCCTTACGCCCGAACGGCGCCCCGTGATCCCGAGCCTCGGCCCCGAAAACAGTTGGGCACATCGCACCAATGCGATCCCCTTGGTAAAACACGTAAAAATAATTACTCACTTGAGTGCAATGAATATCCGGAGAAAAAGATATGTTCCGGCACACCGCACACGAGAGGTGCTTCGTGGGACTTGCAACCCGGTCCCGAAACTCAACCAACAGATCACATCGCGGCGATCCTCTCGAAAAAGCACACAAGATGGACTATTCACTTGTCCAAAACGGTTGCCCGGTGATAAAGATGGAAAATCACCGTCGACGCCCAAATGACCCTCGTGGGGCCCACACCAGCGTGCGGAATTATAGTGGGCAGACTGCGCCAACGCGATGCCCTCAGAAAAACACCCAACATCGACTGCTCGCACGCCTCGAACGGACGTCCGAGAAAAAAGTCGCTAAAAGTTGCACGCAGCTCAGAAGACGGGTCGTGGGGCCCACGCCTCAACTCCGGCTTCAACGCCTAGAAGCACCTTGGAAACCTCCACCTTGACGCTAGGGTTCCAACGCCACTGACGGCGTTTAAAGCGGACGTCGGATGCGTCAGCGCCGCTCAAAACAAGATTCCCGGAATGACATCAATCCCCTCGACGTACGTGTCGTGCCACCGAGGCCCTCATTTCAGGAATTAAAAATTCCCAAAATCATCTCAAGGCATTCCCCTCGACGTGAGGTCCGTGCTTCTGCTGATAGTACACAAAACAGACGCCCGTAGCGAAAGGTACGGGCGTCGAAAAACTGAGGGGCAAAGCCCCTTGGGCTGGACCGGCCTGGACCGGCCGGTCCGCCCGGCTTGGGCCGGCCTGTGGCTTAGCTTTGCAGGTCGTCCGCGGACTCGCGGTCCGCGCACAGACCATCCACGAGGGCCGGTCGCGGCAGCCGCGTGAAGACCCACGCGGCGCGGGTTTTTGTCGTCGCACGGGGGTTGCGCGCCGCGACCCCGCGGTCGCCGCTCCCTGGCGACCGCCGCCGTGCCGAGGTGCTCCGCCTGAGCCTTGGCCTCCTCCTAAAGCTGCCCTGCTACCGCACCAATCGACTCTGCTGCATGCCCTCAGAACCCCATGGACACCCCCCTGCTGCCGCTGTGAAGACCCCCGGCCGCCTGAAGCTCGGCCGAACCACCGTGCCGCACTGTCGATCCCCCAATTCACGCAAACTTCGGCGAACATCCGTGAGCAGCTAGGGACACGAAATTAAAATCTGAGAGATGTTTCAGAAAGGGAATAAACTCTACTACGCATTCATGGGATTTTCTTGAAAATCCAACAGCAATTCGAGCATAAGATTTAGGTTCAAAGGAGGTGCGGGAAGGAAAAATGCAAAAAGACCCTACCTCGTGGGCGTTTCCCGGAGCTTCACCGTGATCTTCCGCCTTGCCGGAGCTGCCTCATCGGAGTGGAGGAGGAGAGGAGGAAGGGGGAGCTCTTTCCCGGAGATGAAGTGAGGGGAGGGGGGGGGGGTTAAGTGTTTAAATAGAAACACACTTAACCACCCTTCCGTCGGCCCGAACCCGAACCTCCGGTGGGGTCGAGGTTAAGCATCCCCTAGGCCAAACACCACCTCCTGAGCACAACGGCGCTCTTGGAATTTTAATCCGAGACCCCGTTCAAAAGTTATAAAGCTGGACGCCCAAAGCCGTCAAATTACGAAAACGCCCCTGGGGCCATTTTTCACAGACGGACCGTGCCTACAAAACTTACACCCCTCCTAGGGTAAATAGCCTGCTCCAAACTCAACGGTGCCCTCGGTTTCCCAATCCAAGACACCATTTAAGAGATACTGGAGTTTCACCCTTTTATGAATAAATTAATTAATTAATTTATCCGTTTAACATTCCGAAAGAGAGCGAGGGGTCCAAACGTCCCGCGCCGACATACTTTATGTCGTTCCTAGGGTAAACACCCCATTCCGGACCCATCCGTACACTCGGATATCTGATCCAAATCACTGTTTAGGAGTTATCCCATTCATTTTTCATTTCCAGTGTGTACGCACTGAAAATTTAATTCCGTCCACTCCGGGCCTCGGAATCGCACGCCGTCTGAAGGCACTGCTCTAGAATAACATCAATAATATTCCAAAGTCACTGACAGAAAAAAATGGGTTCTTAAATCATTCCCCCCTTCAAAATATTCATCCCCGAAAAGTAAAACTAGGGAGTAACACAAGGTACTAAGCCCGCACCTAGCTTTCCCATACCCAGAAGAACCCACGCACAGCTCCGCATCACCGCACACAGACCAAAGGATTGATCTGTTCATGCGAGGTCGGCCCTTGCCGATGTCGTGCACCCACTCCAGACTTTGGGGTTAGGGCAAGGTGGTAGGGTACCTCGCCATCCCTTTGCACGGTCTCAAACAGTCTGAAGGACCACGGGGGTAGCTCACCTCCCCGACCGAACCCTTACGTCGCACGCTGCAACTAGAATCACCGCCCGCACCTGGAACAAGGTCCGGTGATTCCCTCATTCAGAATATCCATATGGTGAAACTCTCAGGGATATCTAATCATGCAAGGTTCCACAGCCGATGTCTCACAACCAAGACTCTCTTACATGCTCAAAAATCGATGGAGTCGACACTATCGACTAAAGAAAAAAGGTCCCACGCCTTTTACCTTACCAACACAGGGTTACACTGATGCCCTACGTCACCCTAGTAACACCTCAAGCAAGGAGCAGGGAGGAAAGAATTTCACAGGCAGAGTCTAAAAATTCTACTACAAAAATGTAGAAGAGCTGTAGAGCGTACCTCTTATCACCTCATGCTCTATAGGATAGTAAACATCCAAAGCTCGCGGCTGTCTGTGATCCCAACTGTCAGCTCCCGGAGCCTGACGTGGACTGCCTAGTGGTGATGGGAAGATCTCGTAAAGCCATCCCCCACTACTAGCTCCTCCCGCTCCTCTACTAGAACCACCTCTCTGGGCGCTACTCTGATCACGACACTGCCTCTGTCATGGTGGTGCACCTACGGCCTGGCCGAAGCTCTCTGCATGCCTGGTCGGGCAGTCCCGTGCCGGGTGACCTCGCCCATCGCAAGCATAGCACTGACTCTCTCTAGGCAGCATTGGTACCCTCCGGCTCCATTGTGGTGTACGACCACACCCATGAGTCCGGTTGTCAGAAAGCCACCTGCGTTGAGATTCTGCTTGCCGACGCCCACTGGCTGCGACAGACATCTCGGCTCCAATGTGCCTGCTGCCACCACAAACACCAGAACGTGACAGGGAGCTATCTGTCACCAATTCCTGCTCTAGCACCTCAGCATAAGTGGAAATGCCCAAGGGTACTATGATAGCACGAATCTCTTGGCGGAGACCCTGCTCAAACTTCCCTGTTCGGATGTCATCATCATGGACCAAGTCCGGGTAAAAGCGTGCACAGTCTGCAAAACTAGCCGCGTACTCGGCCACCGTCATCCCTCCCTGCTGAAACTACAGGAGCTCCTGAATCTGAATGGATGACAAGCAGGAGGGAAAAAACTCATCATGGAACAACAACTGAAAGTCACCCCACGAAAGCGACAACTCATCAAGAAGCTGAGTCACTAGACTCCACCAACGCCAAGCTGCTCCACGAAAAAGGTTGGTTGTCAAAGCCACTCTCTGATCTGTTGGCGTATGCACAAGACTTAAAAGTCAAACCACTTCCATGAGCCAAACCTCTGCTGCCTGCGGGTCTGGCTCACCACTGAACCTCAGTGGTCTCTGCCGCTGGAACTTACGGAGCGCGCTCAACCTGCGCTCAAGCCCCGTCTGCTCTACTGAAACTGTCTGCTGCTCAACAGGTGGGGGTGCTGCTACCAGCCCACCCAGAGAAAGGGGCTCACATGATGGGTCCTAGACTATGGCCTTGTAGCTCACAGGGTCGTCGTCACGCACCAAAGCTGGTATCCTAGCTAGCTATCTTTGCGGAGACATCCTGAATATTATCAAGGAGTGTCGCGGTCTGATGAGCATATACGTATATACCAATAACAACAACAATGGGGAGATGAATCAAGAAGGACAGTCAAAGACTCAATCCTATGTGATGCACAAACCAATTTTCCATGCAACAAGTGTCTCATCATGTCAAGTCGACAAGCGGGTTATGAAGGTCCGGGTGAATGGATACGTGGACACTGCACCATCACTAGACTCCCTAGCCTGAGAGCCACTCTCGAGACACATTAACACCGTTGCCCTATATCCCACCCAATTACTTTTTTTTAGGGACGTCTGAACAGCGTCCCAAGGAACGAACCACCTCAGATACCACTTTGTCACGACCCGAACCTACACCAGGCTCGATCCGCAACTACCCCAAGCCCGCCTCCATAGGCCAGGGTCTGGCGACCAGCGCCGAAGGCACAATAACTCGGGGAGGCCTTTGCCTATGTACCTGTACACACACACGCAGCACACTCAATGAAATAGTGCAGAGTAAAAGGAAAGATGAGTAAAGAAAAGGGTAACTGCTATATATATACCACAAATGTGCATCGACCTCCAAACAATACAAGTAATGTGCTGAAAAGGAAAAAGGGGAAAAACATGCGCCCAACCAGAAAAGTGCCACAACCCGGCAACAGGTAAACCAAAAAAACAGCTGGAAGGGTTCCCCACCTGGAACCCGACTACGACCACCGCACGCGGTCCAAGATCCTGAACTCTTATGCTCCTCTGAAGTCACAACCAACCTGTCTGTTGTCTGTAAGGGAACACCAAGTGCGGGCAAAGCCCAAGTAGGTGTGAGTATAAAAATACTCAGTCGAATACCCCGAAGGCTCGAGAGAGCAACAAAGGAGGTACTGAAGGGTGAGAAGTAGAGCGAACAGGGAAAAGTAAAGGAGTACAACCGAGAGTGCAGTAAGGAGTACAACTGAGAGTGCAGTAAAAAGTACAGTAAAGAGTACACCTCAACCCAACAAGAGGAAAGAAGGTAGACTCATCCAAACATAAGGAGCTGGAAATGGTGAGAAGATGAACTTCTTGTCGAGTCTTCACTACCTATAGTAGGAGAGTAGACTCGTCCAACCATGAGAAGCTAGACACAGAAAGCACGTGGCATACCCCGCACGTCTTCATCTCTCCTGGAAGGAGAGTAACCAGACCCAAAAAGTGGGTACCGGAAACAAGGTATATACATATTCTTATTCTCAACAAGAAACCCGAACAAGCTCGTAAGGGGATCTCCATCTCATAGCTTATCCCAAGAAAAGTGAGTCGCCAACAGTCCCAGAAGAAAACACCATTGATGCCCAGCATCCCGCACATCTGCCCCAAACTGCAAGCCAAGGGGCTCAATCACCACACCTCGACACTATCTTCTTTGGGAAGCACTGACTCACCCGCACGGTTTTAGGTCGCTTCACAAGGATGTGTCTCGGTGGGGGAAAGCGCTCCTCGTACTTGATAGTTCTGGGGGAATGCCAACCACAACTCGTCACTGCCCCACAGTCGAGAGGTCTGCTCAAAGTCGACAGGAGACCCTCTGCCCAGCCCCGCTGGAGGATCCCTGGAAGTCAACGGTTTCCCAGTACAAGGAGATCCGGAAAGTCAACGGGTGCCACACTTCCCAGTCCTGTAACAGGGTAATCTACTGGAGGGAAACTCGGCTAAAGTCGGCTAGGGGACCACTTCCCAGCCCAGCTGGAGGTAACCCGACATCGGGGACCACTGCCCAGCCCAGCTGGAGGTAAGCCCGACATTAGGGACCACTGCCCAGCCCCACTGGAGGTATGACCAACATCAGGGACCACTGCACAACCCCGCTGGATGTAAGCCCGGCATCGGGGACCACTGCCCAGCCCCGCTGGAGGTAAGCCCGGAACTGCTCTGGTCATCCCTGCTGAATGGTACTGCTTGGTGAACACCGCTGTACTAGCCATCCCTACTTGATGGTAACCCACTGGCGAGCCCTGCTTGAAAAAACCTCAGCCCTGCTGGAAACAACCTCAGCCCTGCTGGAAACAAACAAGCACAGAGGGACCCTCTACGTCACGAGATGTCAAAAGTACGTAAATCATATCACGGCACGAACTTGGGGCCCACACGATGTGTGGCCCCAAGTCAACCCCAACTGAGCGCACAAAAGTTCTCAGGTACAAACCACACGTACCTCCAAGCGCTCTTGTATACTCCAAGAGTATACCCCGTTCCAGCCCAAAGGCTATCGTGCACACGGCACCCAGCGTCAACGTGAAGGCATGACGTAACAACTCCACTTCAATGGTCTAGGCACAACCAAAAACATCTTTTGAATCATTTATATCACTCTCCCAAGAGTGCGTGATCACACGCTGAGGGCCCGCTACAAACAAGGTAGGGCAAACCACCATTGGAGCACCTTTCATTCTTCTACATTTAATAAGATCACGCAAGAGGCTCCACACAGCCCAATGGATCACGCCATTGTAATCCTCATGGAAAAACATGAGAGATCAACTACTTACTCGCCTCCAACAGATATCCGACAGAAAAGTCACCAACACCGCTTTACGCCCGAACGGTGCCCCGTGATCCGAGCCTCAGCCCCGAAAACAGTCGGGCACATCGCACCAATGTGATACCCTCAGGAAAACACGTCAAAAGCACTACTCACTTGAGTGTAATGGATATCCGGAGAAAAAGATACGTTTCGGCGCACCGCACACGAGTGGTGCTTCATGGGACCCGCAACCCGGTCCCGAAACTCAATGAACGGATCGCACCGTTGCGACCCTCTCGAAAAAGCACACAAGATGGACTATTCACTTGTCCAAAATGGTTGCCTAGTGATAAAGATGGAAAATCATCGTCGACACCCAAACGACCCTCGTGGGGCCCGCACCAGCGTGCGGAATTAGAGCGGGCAGACTACGCCAACGCAATGCCCTCGGAAAAACACCCAACATCGACTGCTCGCACACCTCAAACGGACGTCTGAGGAAAAAGTCGTTAAAAGCTGCACGCAGCTCAAAAGACGGGTCGTGGGGCCCACACCTCAACTCCGGATTCAATGCCCGGAACCACCATGGAAACCTCTGCCTCGACGCCAGGGTTCCAACGCCACTGACGGCGCTTAAAGCGGACGTCGGATGCGTCCGCGCCGCTCAAAACAAGATTCCTGGAATGACGTCAATCCCCTCGGCGTACGTGTCGCACCACCGAGGCCCTTCCTTTCAGGAATTAAAAATTCCCCAAACCATCTCAAGGCGTTCCCCTCGACTTGAGGTCCACGCTGCCACTGACGGCACGCAAAACAGACGCCCGTAGAAAAAGTTACGGGCGTCAGAAAACTGAGAGGCAAAGCCCCTTGGGCTGGACTGGCCTGGACCGGCCGGTCCGCCCAGCTTGGGCCGGCCCACGACTTGGTCGCGCAGGCCGGCCGCAGACTCACGGTCCGCGCGCAGACCGGCCACAAGGGCCAGTCGCAACAGCCTTGTGAAGACCCGCGCGGCGCGGGTCTTTGTCGCAACACGGGGGTCGAGCGCCGCGACCCCACGGTTGCCGCTCTCTGGCGACCGCCGTCGCGCCGAGGCGCTCCACCTGAGCCCCGGCCTCCTCCTGAAGCCGCCCTATTGCCATGCCAAGCACCTCCACCACACGCCCTCAGAAGCCCGCAGACACCCCCCTGCTGCCTCTGTGAAGACCCCCAGCCGCCTGAAGCTCAGCCGAACCACCGCGTCGCACTGCCGATCCCCCAATTCCCGCAAACTTCTGCGAACATCCGTGAGAAGCTCGGGACTCGAAATTGAAATCCGAGAGATGAGTTGGAAAGCGAATAAACTCTACTACGCATTCATGGGATTTTATCGAAAATCCAACAGCAATTCGAGCATATTATTTAGGTTCAAAGGAGGTGCGGGATGGAAAAACGCAACAAGACCCTACCTCGTGGGCGTTGCCCGGAGCTTCACCGTGATCTGTCGCCTTGCTGAAGATACCTCACCGGAGACGCCTCGCCGGAGTGGACGAGGAGAAGGAGGGGTGCTCCTTCCAGGAGATGAAGAGAGGGGACGGGGGGGTTAAGTGTTTAAATAGAAACACACTTAACCACCCGCCCACTGGCCCGAACCCGAATCTCCGGTGGGGTCAAGGTTAAGCATCCCCTAGGCCAAACACCACCTCCTGAGCACAACGGCGGTCTCGGAATTTTAATCTGAGACCCCGTTCAAATGTTATAAAGCTGGACGCCCAAAGCCACCAAATTACGAAAACACCCCTGGGGCCATTTTTCACAGACGACCCACGCCCATAAAACTTACACCCCTCCTAGGGTAAACGCAATGCTACGAACTCAACGGTGCCCTCAGTTTTCCAATCTGAGCCACCATTTAATAGATACTGTAGTTTCACCCTTTTACGAATAAATTAATTAATTAATTTATACGTTTAACGTTCCGAAAGCGAGCGAGGGGTCCAAACACCCCGCACCGACATACTTTATGTCGTTCCTAGGGTAAAAACCCCATTCCAGACCCATCCATACACTCGGATCTCTGATCCGGATCACCATTTAGGATTTATCCCATTCATTTGGCGTTTCCAGTGTGAACGCACTAAAAATTTAATTTCAGCCACTCCGGGCCTCGGAATCGCACGCCGTCTGAAGGCACTGCTTTGGAATAACATCAAAAATATTCCAAAGTCTTTTGCAGAAAAAAATGGGTTCTTACATAAAATTTATAAAATTGTTATCTAAAGGGTCATGTTCCAAATAAAACATGGGTAATGTAGCATTGTTTTTATGACTCAATGTTTCAATCACTTTGATTGTTTTCCCTGATGGTAATGAATCATGAAATAATATTCTTGATTAGTTCCAACCATATTTTTTTTATCATGATCAATTATTTAGCAGTTAATATATACTTAAAAATATTATAATCAGTATAAAATGTAAGCTTTACACCATTAAAATGATGTCTCCAAATTTTCAAAGAAAAAACAACAACAGATAATTCCAAATAATGTGTAGGATAATTTAACTCATGTTGTTTTAATGGACATGAAACATAAGAAATTAACTAATAATTTTACATTTGGTCATAACCAAGTTGTTTCAATGAAGAATCACTATAGATGACGAATTTTCCATTTCTAAAAGGAAGTTAAATAACTTGAGCATTATCCAATCATCATTTTAGTTCTTAAAAAATTCATCTCATTCATTTTTATAAATGAATTTAACTTCTTTTTTGAGGTAACTTAGGGAGTGGGCTAGATAAATAAGAAAATTATTCAAAAATAATATTATTAGTAACTAACTAATCCAATAAAATTATGAATATTATTAGTATTTTTGGGTCTTGTACATTCTTAAACAACTTTTGTTTTATTAGAGTTAATAGTTATTCCATATTAAGAAAAAATATCTATGGAATGAAATTTGTTGCAACCAAAATTCACACCTACTAAATTTTCAATATAGTTTCATTTGTTTTAAACTTTTCAAAAAAAATACTTTGTGTCTTTAATGTTCCTATTAAGTTTTATAGTATATAATAATGTCATCAATAAACATAATGAAAAAATTATCCTATAACACATCGAGAAAAATATTTATAAGGTCTATAAATATAGAAGGTAGATTAAAAAACCCAAAGTGAATTACTACAAACTCGTAATGATAATTTATATTCTGAAATACAATATTTGTAATATATTATTCCTTCACTTTATACTAATGGTTCTATGACCTCAGATCAAACAACAAAAAATATTATGCTCCCTAGAGCATTAACCAGTCTTCTTTTTAGTTCCTAAAAACAATTATTATATTCATTTTAAAAAATTAATTTTACTCCCTTCAGAGTTAACATAGTTAGTGGGATAAATAAACAAGACAAATTTTCAATAAACTAAAAGTAAAAACCCATTAATCCAATAAAACAATCAATATCTATGATATGTTTGGATTTTTCTATTCTTTAAAAACTTTTGTTACAGTTGGGTTAATATTTATTCCATCTTTAGACACCGTGTTTCTAGGTAAGGAAATTGATTTCAAAAAAAATCCTATATAGTTTACACACGTTTAAGGTTTTAAAAACAATACATGGTGTCTTCTATGTTCATATTCACTTTTAGAAAATAAATTTTCTCTTCAATAAACACAATGAATAACTTATCCAAGAACTCATAGAAAACAATATTGATAAGGTCTATAAATATAGAAAGTTCATTGGAAAACCCAAAGGGAATAACTAAAAAATCATAATGCCAATATTTAGTATAAAAAAGTCTCTCGAATATCTTCTTCCTTCACTCTCAAATGATGGTACCCTAAACTGAGATCCAACAACAAAAAATATTGTGATCTTACGACCTGATCAAACAAATCGCCGAAGTGAGGAAATTGATATTTCTTTATTAATAGTGATGTTATTAAAGGATCGATAATCAATATATAATCTCATTAAACCATATTTATTTTTATAAAATCAAAACAGGGAACCCTATGGTGAAGTGATTTTTCAAATGAATCCTTTATCTAGTAAATCCTATAATTTCTTTTTCAATTATAAAATTTCTTCTTGAGAAATTTGACAAGGGGGTTTAGAAATAGGATTTTCATAAAGAACTAAGTGAAAAGTAAACTCAACCTCATGATTGGGAATCGATCCATGAAAATAATTAGAAAATAAATTCATTTATTAATTCATAACTATATCTTCACAAATTTTATTAGTTTATTTATTTTCAACAATATAAGCAAGGTAATTTGTAGCTCCATACCTAATTAATTTCTTATCTTATTAGTAAGTTATCAAAGGCTTATAATCATTAAAAATATCATTTTAGCTAAATAATATATCTTACATAGATAAAATGAAATTAAATCCATACCGATAATGATATCAAACTCTATTTTATCTATTTCAATAAGATTTGTAGGAAAGACCATCCCACTAATGACAATAGGAAAATTATTATAAATCTTGGTTTCTTTAATATTTCCTCCTAGAGTTTTCACCAAAAGTTATATCATACATTCATGAGGTGATATTCCCAATTTACATTCAAATTACTCAAAAATGAACGATTATTAAGATCCAATGTCAAACTAGGTATTAGATTAATTCCAATACACAAGTAACTTACCTATCACCAGTTAATTTTATGGACCAATTTCAACCATAATATTAGAAAAATATTTTTCCACTCACCTATCACTTCAAATTTTGATGATTTCTAGACTTATTTACTAACATCGGGTACACGTTAGCAAAATAACCCAATCCATTTCATCCAAAACACATTACCATTGTATTTATATTAGTTTTCGAATTCTTTAATTATTATTGATTCTTTTCCATACAAACACAGGCTATATGGAAATAAATTATACATCTATAACACTTCCCTGATTACATTAAACATTCTCTAGGGTTATTTTTACCAAAATACCATAAAGTCGAATTTTATTTTTCTTAACTATAGATTTATATAATTCATGTTTCCCAATTTTCTATCATCCTTGATGCTTATTAATTTAGTCATCATGAGTCAAATAATTTTCAAAAAACTGCATCATAACTTTTTCAGCACAATGAATAACTTTTCATCGATTATAAATTCTTGTGCACCTAAATATCTTAAGAGATTTTGGTTCAATATGAAGTAAAATATATTTATATTATTATAAATGTACAAAAATAATATAGTATATACATATCCAGTCTTGTAAAATTGGCTTCACATGTGGCCATTGAATCTTCACCTTTTTCCTCAATTCCATGAGTAGTATTTCCATCTAGAGTCAAAAAACCTTAGAGAAATATTTCTCAAGGAAAGTCTCATTAAATTTTCTCATCCATGGAATAAATATCATATCCCTCTCGAGTATTATAAACCAAAAACCATCATTGATCACCTTCAAGATAAAAATTATTAAAGGAAAGAGTTATTATTGGATGTCCTGAATATCCCAAGACATCAAATATCTTCTCCAGAGAATTGATCCATCCTTAGACTACCACATGGTCAGATGATCCACTAAATTATATGGGATTTTTCTTCATGAAATTCCTTAATATAGATAAGTTCCTTTGTATTATATTTGGATACACTCTAGCAGGGATACCATTACAATTTATTTCTTATGTCAATAGATCCATCACTACAACAAGATTTTATGTTCCAATTGCAACCATCTTGGGATAACAATTTTGAAGGATATTTTCCTCTGTTTGCCTTCACACTAAATATTCCATGTTACCTATATAGAGAACCATTCTAAACAATCGTAGATTAGATAAATAAACATTATCATCTTAAAATAATATTTCATTTCAAAAAAACCATATAATAAAATCTTTCAAGGGAATGTTATTGACATTATCAAAACCTCTAACGTTATATATAACATCCGCTAATACCAACTATATGGATCGATCCATAAACATTAAATAATGTTTAGTTTTATGTTAAGAATTAATTCTCTTACAGTTGAGGATCTTATCAGGTTCATATTTTCAGATAATTAAGTCATAAATCATACATAAAAAACCATAAATTATAAAGTTGAAACTTTTGATTAGTATCTATTTTATCAAAATATAATACTTTTAAAATAAAGAATGATTTTTTTTTCTGAAAAATATTCACTATTTCTAACTTGACTAATAATTTTTCTCCACCCATACTTAAACCCTATGAAAAACATTTTCAAACATAGGATAAGCACAAAAAGAAAAATAAATAAAAAAATAAGTGCTTTAGTCTAATGAAAAGGATGAAAACCCATGAAAAATATTTTCTTAAAAACCATACATTTTTTCTAGAAACAACATCATTTTTCCTTAAATAATATCATTATATTAACATTGTAAATAAAATTGTTTCCTGAAATCCCATTAGGAAACCTAGAAACCCCATGTTGGTGGCTTGGAACATCATCTCATATAACCTTTACAGAACCCTTACAAATTGGAATAATAATACGATCAATATCAAATATAATTATTTGGAAAAAAATAATCATTAATAAATTAATTGGAACACTATCTAGGTGCACCAATTATATAATCTATAAAAGGTAACCTCATGCTATTAGGGAATACCCATTGTATAAGCTATAATAGGCTCACCGTGAGCTATAATGGGGTTCAACCATTATTAAACAATGTAAAAAGATTGTTTATTGAAAAAAAATGTTTATTTTTTCACTTTTTCAACATAAAACTTTTTAAAATATCTTTTCAAATACTTTTAAAATCATGTTCAGATATCATAATACACATTTCATTTAAAACCCATTTTCAATACCAAAATTCCCTTTTAATTTAAAACCCCATTTTCAATACCAAAATACCCAGAAAAAGAGAAGAAATGTTTTCTTTTAAAGTAAACATGATATCTTGTAATGTAATTAAACATTTAAATAATGGTTATGATGGTTGTAAAATTCATCACCATATATGTTAAAATACACCATTCATTTTTTCATTTGAAAATAAATTTAAACATTACATATAAAGATACAATTTTTCCTAAAAATAGTTAGACAAAGACATGAATTTCATTTATAAAACTATCATGTACATAATAAAATCTATATAAAAATATGGAGATGGGAAAAAATAGAGTTACAAGTAAAAAATTAAAATATAATGTTTTTAAAAGAAAATTCCCATATCACAGTAGAAATATTTGAATAATAGGGCCAATGAATGAATAAAATGAATCAAAACATTAAATAGAATGATAATATATAAATTAACATTATAACATGTCAAAGTTGTTTTATATACACCTTCTAAATGATTATTGGTTAATAACATCCAAATATTCCTCAACATAAGGAAAATCAGATGAAGTCCCTTACCTCGAGTTTGATTCTCCGTGCTTGTTCATTATCAACCCTAATAGTAAAATAATGTAAATTATTTAATTTACTAAAAAAATTCAGGGTTATTATTCATTTTTTCACATGTTTTCATGTCATATAAATTTTTTAAACCAATTATCTTTACGTCAGATGTTTCTACAATATATGGCTTTTGTGTCAAAATGACTTTGGTTTGTTAACTATTGTTCTAAAAGGTAATTATTTCAACATATACATAAAAATAATCTTGTAATATTTATCAAAATTATACATAAATTATAATTTTAAAACCAATCATTAAATATGGTTATTAAAAATTATCTCTTTTGTGCTCATGGAGATGGTAGGTCACATGTACATATGAGTAACGTTTCCATTTGTCAATGATCATTATGAAAAATGGTAAGTAATATTTTATATTTCTATAATGATCATAATATTATATATAAAATATTAATTTTTTAAATATAATAATATATATCATTCATGTTATGTGGTAATGAAAAAATTAATGACATCGCTTCATGGAGGTAGTAGTGCACACGTACATGAATGATGTTATCATTTCCAAGTGTAAGAAAGACAATGATATATTATATTTTATGACTGATAAAAATGACATTAATATTATAATTATTTTATGTACACCAAATATATTCATTAATTGTTTCTTTATTACCATCCATGCAATGAATAGTGGAAAACGAACCACAATGCTTCATGAGGCTATAGTGCCCTGTACACACAAGCAACGATATCATATCCCCTACAGAATGGAATTTAAGAAGGTGTATGGGATATTATAACTCCATAAGTATAAATATATTTAAAATATCGTATATATACTTTAAAACCATCATTCTAAAAAAACTACATGATAGGTAATGATAGAAACATAATGTCATTGGTTTGCGAGGTGGTAGTCTCTCTAACACACGAATGATGATTTTACATCTAATTTTATGGATGGAGAGATGAATTTTTATTATTAAATTAAAATAATTACAACTAATTACATTTTATACAATTGTTTAATTATATAATAATAATTGAAGAATATTTTAATGATTTTAAAGAATTAATAAAATAAAGACACTTGATAATTAATGATACCACTTCTTCAGAAAACCTCCTTAGGTAAGAAGAAAATATTTATTAGGATGAGTAAATGATAAAAATAAAGGATATAGGCCATTATTAGAGATTTTAAGAAGTAATTTTAATATTATTTTTCCAATATAAATGGCTTTTATTGTGTGGGTATGAGTGAAGAGTGGGAGGCCTTAAATATGAGAGGTGAGTGGCACACATATAATTTTTAAAAATAAAAAGTTGTACCGATGTTTTTACCATGATAAAAGTTTACAAAATGGATAATTATAAATTATTATACACCATAAGATATAAAAATTTCTATTCAGTATAATTTATAAAAAAATTATGTCATTTTAAAATTTCACTTTTTAGTTTAACCCCAGAAAATCCATTTTTACCTTAACCACGACAATTAATTTTTACCAATGTAACTATTCATTATGGTAAAATATAAATTTTAAAATATTAGAAAATATAAATTATTATAATTAAAAATATGGAATATATTTTAAAAAATTAAATCCATATAAGTGGAAAATTTTATTTTAAAATTAAACCCACTAACGCAATGAAAAAATGGGTTGTTAGGAAGTGTATTTTTTCAGTAAAAGATGATTTTATATTAACTATATGACTGATAATAATAATTTTATGAATATAAATTAATATTTATTTATATATAATCTATAAATTTCATTTTCAAAAATTAATCATTATAAATTACTTTAATTAATTAAAATAGAGAATCACTATGCACAGTAAACCAGTTTTCAGTAAAACCATTTTTAAAACCCAAAAATAAACATGTACTTAAAACATTTATAAATTTGAATAAAAAGTTAATAATTTAATTAAATATAAAATTAAATACTTATTTTATGTTAAATTATAATAAAAACAAAATTTAACATTTAAATTACATAATTTATTGAAAATAAGTGACTTTTTTTATAAAATTAGTAGTTTCATTATTCAATGGAAAATATATATTTTCTAAAAAATTAATAAAAATTACCCTAATTAAATTTTAATATAAAGATTTAAAAATTTATATTCGTTTTTTATAATTAAAATTATAAAATTGAGAAATTAATGTTTTAAATAAAACCTTACAATGAAAGTGTATTATTGAAACTATTTCCTCTTTGAAATAAAAATTACATGATATTTTTATAATGAATATAATAATACTAATAAACATGATTGTAATTTATTATATCATTACCTTGGTTTTTAAAATTTTCAATGAACTGTGCTTTCAAAACACTTTTTAAACATTTAGATTAAAAGTAATTTCCCTATGAAAAGGTTATTTTCCTCAATAATATTTTAATTATAGTTTTATGCTATTTTTAGTCATCAATAAAAACAAACCTTTATTTTACATGTAATATCTTGAAGTATGTAGTAATGATACCATATTTTTTTCTTATGATTGATTATGATCAGTTTGACCAAAGAAATTATTGGCATCCTCTTTCTTGATTAATTTTTGTTACCATTAAATTTACCTTGAAATATTCATTTCTTAGTGATCATTGGACATTAAATTTCCACTAAATATACATATTATTTATCATAGATATTTTTATTACATGAACTATATATCATTTTTTCATATGGTATTTTCATGTGAAGGTTATATGATTTATTAGGTAAATTATTACTGATCTATATTCCTTCCTCGATATGATTTTTTTATAATTCATGTTGTTTATGATTTGAATATATCATTCGATATATGAAGAATATGTTGGAAATGAAGTTAAATGTGAGGAGTGTTTATAAATATCCCCTTGACGAATAAGTAGTCTTATGAAATGATTCAATCTGATAGCCTTATTGAAATTGGTCTTTGGTCTATACATACACATCAGTTTTAAACAATCTTATAAAAAGTCATGACTGTAGAGGTTTCATGATGCATGATATAATGATATCCAATGATTAAGAACATTATTAATTAATAATTTAGTTATTATTATCCATGAGATTATTGCACTGATATTATCTATTGATTCCTTTAATTCTCATGTTATTGATTATAAGGTAGGTGTGTTTAATTATTCACTATTCTATAAACGTTATGCATTATCTAAAACCAAGGGGTTTGAACCCACAACCAAAGGTAGGGAAGGGTGGAGCACCTATTACTTGACCATGTTATGGACTATTCGGTATATAATTATTTTTTTTTAAATTATTTGACTGATAGATGCTATGTAATGGATTAAGTTGAATTTTGGGTGTTACTATTTAGGTTTTAGATATTAATGTATAGTATTGGATATCTTGTTCTCACCCTTTTGGATTTAGTAAATATTTAGAGACATTTGTAAGGGATTTTCACTCTTTTATGTATTTTATTATACTTTTAATTTTAATTTTATCCCTTCAAGTATAAAAATTAGTTGTGTATATAAATTTATTGGATTAATAGATGAAGTTGAAATTGATCAAAGTACACCCAAAGGATGCAAATGTTCTTATAAAAAAATATCACGTAAGTATATTTCCCAATATTCATCAATATTATGAAAAAGGACCTTAAAATAAAAAATTGATCATATTAACTTTATATCCAATGAATCAAATTTTTAGTTAACTAATCATGTGTTTATGATTTTTTTGTCAATGACCTCTATCACTCTTGATAGTTAATTATTTTTTCACCCATGTCCATATCTACACTTTTAACCAATTCTCTCCTATTTGGAAACCTAGAATGTGTTATTACAAATGGAAATTTATACTTCATTTTTTCTTCTAGTAAGATAATTTTTTATTAAAAAATTTCAATGCGGGTTACATATTAATGGATTTTCTATTTTTAAACCCTTTACTATCAAGATTAAGAGTAAATTTTGAGGATGTAGCTTATTTATGGGGGTAGAATGTTACACCCAGAGACTTTAAAAGGGGAACGTTATTTTTTTAATAGAAAATAAGACACAAAATGATGCTAATAGAAGAGAATTTTACAACATGGTATTTTAAAATAGATATTTACATTTAAATTAATTAATTTTATTTGATAGACTGTGATGTATGCAACATTGGGTTTAAAAGAAACATTATATTCTATTTAACTATGATTATTTAAATATGTCCATTATAACCAAGATATTGAGTTGGCAGGTATGAATAGTAATAATTAAATTTTAAAAATTATATGTTTTAAACATGTATAAAATAAATTTAATTATTATATATTTATTAAAAATAAAATAATAATCATTTGAATGAAATATATATGTTTTCTAGAAACCAGTATTTTTCTAAATGGAAATTTAGCCTTGATTGTCACAAAAAATATAAAATAAATTTTAATGAATTTTAGAAATAATAATTTAAAAAATAAAAAATAATTTTTTTTTTGAATCTACATGTAAAAAATATTTTTGGGTGAATTTTTTATAATTTTATGGAAACATAAATTTTTTCTGAATAGTGAAAAATACATATTTTTATTGAAAACATTCTTTTAATTTAAACTATTCACAATGAAAATTTATATTTTTTATTGTGTTTAAGGTAAAAATCATTAAAATTTTTTACAATTTAACTAATTTATGTCATTTTAACCACCTTAATAATAAATAATAATATAAAAACTTTTTAGTATTTTTAAATGTTTTTCTTTGAAAAAACCATTTTTTCGACGAGTCTATGGGTTTAATTATAAATTGAATTCTTCATCCTATATAAATTTAATCTAAAGAAATGGATTCCATATTTTTGAATTAGAATAATTTATATTACTTAATATGTTTAACATAATGTTTTAACATAATGAATAATGGAAATAGTAAAGAATTTAATTTTCGCAGTCAAGGTGAACTGGGTATAACATGGGTTAACCTAAGAAGATAAGGGTTACAATGACATATAAATTTTCCAATTCCCATTTTCTAGAAATAGTTTTACATTATAACATCTATGTTTCAACAATTACTTATTTTTTATCCCATTAGTAGAAAAGGGGGCTTTGGATCCCCCCTAACACGGGCGGCCGCCATTGGAGGTCGCTATTGATACCCAATAGTGACTGCTAATGGCGGTCGCTAAGTTTTAAAAACCTGCATCAGTGCCCCCCCCCCCCCCCCCCCCCGTGCTCAAATCCCCCTCGCGCCGTCGGAACCCTACCTCGCAACACCGACCACCGCCAAAATCGCGTCCATCCTCCCTTATCTCACTTCTGACACTATCCACCTATGCCCTACCCTCCCCCCTCCCCCTCACGCTTGAACCCCCCTCATGCAACCCCTCGTGCCATTAGAACCATACCCCCAGCACAGACCACTACCACCCTCGTTCCGACCGCCGCCGCCCGTGTGCCCGTTCTACTTTGTCGCACCACCGACACCATCTGCCTCCACCCCTCCCTCCCCCACCCTCATGGTCGAACCCCCCCTTGCCCCTAAATCCTACCCACAGTGCCTGTTCTCCCTGACCGCACCGTCGTCACCTGTCACTGGTCACCGGCCGACACCACAGTGTTGACACCTGCGCGACCCACCCCCCCCTCGCGGTTGAACTCCCCTCATGCCCGAACCCTATCTGTAGCATCTGTTATCCCTTTCCGCAATTCCATCGCCCATCACCAGTCACCGTCGACGCCGCATGACCGCCTATGGATCCCAAACGTCGCACATCTCCTCCCTCACCGCACTGCCTCAGACTCTATCTCCCCTTCGCTGCCCCTCCTCTCTCTCGCAGCACCACCTCTGGCTCCCCTTCCTTCCAAATTTGTATCGCTATCAGGTATGCCCTAACTTCAATTTAAGAGTTTTGATTTTCTCAAATTTTACAACACAAAGTTGGCATGCATGAATATTATATGAATATTTTGTGTGAATAAGAAATGTGGAAATTGAAGTTCATGTGTATACAGGCTTGTCTTCATGAAGAATTATGAAACAAAGTGTGTTAACAGTGTTTATATAAGAATACATCACACTTTACTTGAGGTTGGAAGTTACATACAATGTGAAATCCATGTATATGTTGACTGGATTAATATTAAGTTGTGTTGTTATTTTATTTATAGAATTCGTGAGTCTGTGTGTGTATCCCATGAGAAAATGTTTGAGGCTTGACCACATTTTTCTAAATGTTTTTTATACTGATATTATTATGGATAAGAGTTAGATTGATATTCCAAATTGAATTTCTAGAGAATATTTTGAAGGCATTATGTAGTTCATTGAGTTTAATGGAGGATTTAAAAGTGACTATATTAGTCGTACTTGTAGAAAATGTGCAAATAGATATCAATTCACATGAGATACTATGATAAAGAACCTATTCTTGAAAGGATTTTTAAAAAATTATATTATTTGGACTCATCATGGGGAAGAATATATTCATTTTCAAAATACAGATGCATTTCAGATGAATGTTGATGTGAGGATGAATGATCCAATGCATGAAATGCTTACTGAAATGGTACATGGGTTGGATCTTAAAGGCATTGACCTTCAGAATGTTGAGACCAATGAGATAAATATGCGCTTTGGTGCAGATCATGATTGCAGAAGGTTTTATAAAGTACATGATGATATTAAAATGGAATTATATTCTGGAAGTACTGCTTACAATAAATTTTCGTTTATCGTGGATTAATTGCATTTGGAAGCCTTTCAATTAGTGGTCAGACACATCATTCGACATGCTATTGGCGTTATTGAAAAAGGTTCTTCCTATCGATGCTAAGATTCCTGAGTCATATTACCATGCTCGTATGTTGACATAGAACTTAGGTTTTATATATGAGACAATTGATTCATGTGCAAACAATTGTATGTTGTTTATAAAGGAAACTACGCATTTGGATATTTGTATAGTCTGTGGTGCTTCCTGGTGGAAAGAGAACTTGAGAAATCAGACTCATCAAAGTCAGACTGTGAAATAGGGAAAACTGATTTTTGTAAATCAAATGCGTTACTTTTTCCTAAATTTGAGGTTGAAAAGATTTTTTATTTCATCTAAAGATTCTAATTTAATGAGATTTCATGCAGAAAGGAATCATGAAAGTGATATGTTAACCCACCCATAAGACTCTCGTGCAAGGAAGGATTTCGATAAGAGACACCTCGACTTTTCTAAAGATGTTCGTAATGTCCGATTGGGGTTGGCTGCAGATGGTTTCAATCCATTAAAGTCTATAGTTGTTGCAACTCATAGAAAATTTCATGTGGTTTTGGTTTCGTATAATCTTCCTCCCTGGATTTTTATGAAGCAACAATTTATATTACTTTCCACTCTTATTGATGGACCGAGAAGTCTGGTGGATAAGATTTATGTTTTCCTTCATCCATTGATTGATGAGTTGAATGAATTTTGGGGCAATGGTGTGATGACTTATGACTGTGAAACAAATGAAATGTTCAAATTGTAGGCAACATTATTGTGGACAATCAATGATTTCTCAGCTTTTCAAATTTATCAGGCTGGAGTATGAAAGGGGAATTTACATGCCCTTATTTCAATACAAGTGAAAAATCTGTATGGCTTAAACATTCCAAAAAATGGGCATACATGGGTCACATAAGTTTTCTCCCCCCTCAGCATAGGTTCAGAAAGGACAGAGTGAAATTTGATGGTTCTAGAGAGTTTATCCCAGCACCAAAGATCACTACAGGAGTCAAAATGTTATCACAAATTGAGGAAGAAAACATCTGCATGGTATATGAATTTCATAATTTAGTGGACCATCCATTATGTAATATTCATGGTGCAGGTATACAACGCAGTCACAATTGAAAAAAGAAAAGTTTATTTACAATCTCCCCTATTGGAAAACTAACATGCTAAGGCACAATTTGGATGTCACGCACATTGAAAAAAATGTTTGTGATATTATATTGTGGACTATTTTAGGTGTCAGTGGAAAATCAAAGTACCATGTTAATGCACGTCATGATTTGGAAGAAATGGGTTTAAGGAAACAGTTGCATTTACAATTAGTTGAGGGAAATAAGGCATATATGTCTGCTGCACAGTATACGATGACTACAAAGAAGAAAGAGACATTTCTTTCCATTTTTAGGACGCTCAAGGTGCCAAATGGTTACTCTTCTTATATTTCAAAGTGTGTGAATTTTAAGAGCAAGAAATTTCAAGGGTTTAAAAGTCATGACAATCATATACTAATTCAGTAGTTGATTCCAATCACAATTTGTGATTGTTTATCCCCAAATGTTGTTGAACCGTTGATTGAGATGAGTAATGTTTTTTAGACAGCTTTTTTTAAGAAATCAACGAATGAGTGATTTAAAAAGTTTGCAGGACCGAATTGTACTTACGCTTTTTCACTTTGAAAAACTATTTCCCCCCTCATTTTCGATATTATGGTTCACTTGACTATGCACCTAACTAATGAGGTAATAGATTATGGTCTAGTGAAATTCAGGTGTATTTTTCCTATTGAGCGGTATCTGAATACATTGAAACAATTTTTACGCAATAGAGCTCATCTGGAGGCATCAATAGCCAATGGTTATTTGATGGATGAGTGAACTACATTTTGTGTAGAATATCTTATGGATGTTGAAACAAAATTATATAAGCCCCATCAGATTCATGATGATCCAGTTGGAGAAGGAACCACATTTGATATGGACAACATCGAGTGGATACAAGCGCATCCATACATCTTGTTCAATAGTCCATCAGTTGCACCATTAATGCAGTAAGTGTCTTATCAATTTTATTATTTAACTTTTACATGTTTTGTTTGAATAAGTTTTTCATTTAAAAATCGATATTGTTCATTTGCATGAAACATATTAATGATCTAAAAGAAGAGATGTATTGTGCGGCAGATTATCAAATTCAACAATCCCATTATGCGTCATTTCATGATTGGTTCAATGATTTTGTACATATAAATTGATTTTCATTATGAGTGAAGTATTATAATAATTTATTTCTACAGAAATCATTATTGAATTCTATGAATTATGTAGGTTCATAAGCTGAAGGAGTTAGGTGACCCCACACTAACTGAAGAATTTATCTAACTAGCTGAGGGTCCATTTATAACAGTTCATCGTTATAAAGCTATGGATGCTAATGGATTTTGATTTCTCATTAATGATGTTGATGAAAAATGATAAAAACAAAACAGTGGCATCGGTTGTCCATTTGTAGATTCTAGTTATTACTATGGTCAATTGATAGATATCATTGAAGTTTTATATGCACACGGACAGCCCCCACCCCCTGGACAGCCCCCCCTCACCCCGGACAACCCTCGCGCACCCACCCCGAATAGCTCCCCCCACCGCATAAAGCCCCCCCCCCCACCCCCTGGACAGCCCCCCCCCCTAGACAGCCCCTGCTCACCCACCCCAGATAGCTCCCCCCCCCCTCCTCGGACAGCTCCCCCACCGTAGACAGCCCTCCAACCCCCACCGTGGACACCCCCCCAGAACAGCTCCCCCACCCCGGGCACCCCCCCCCCCCCACCCTCTGGATAGCCCCCACCCCCACCCTAGACAGCCCCCCCACCCCCCGTATAGCCCCCACCCACCTCGGACACCCACCCCACCCCGGACAACCCCACAACACCCCTCTCTAAATACAAGCCTTTTTTACATAATTTTATTTTTATTTTGTTAATTTTTTTGATTTTTTAAAATCCATTTACAACTAATTATTATATCCCTTATTGTTTGATTGACTACTGTACAAGTTTTAGTTTTTAAAAAAAATACAATTTATCTTTTTTGATATTGTGGATGGTCCCCTTATTAATGTTTTGTACGATTACAGGCATGTCATGGGAATAGGGAGCAGATCCACATCATCCATTTGATCCATCTACATATCAGGGTCAAGGTATGTTTAAATATAACTGTTTCTGATTTTTTATGTAATTTATAAACATATATATATATTCACATCTTTCAAATTATGTATAAAATTGTTTTCAATAGGATCGGACTCGACTGCTTCTTCCTCTCACAAGAGAGGCCCAAGTTGTAGGATTTTATAATCGAATTCCAACACAATTTATGATGTTTCATTTGATGACAGATTTCATCATGTGGGACTGACTTCCCCTGCATTTATTTGTCAGTCGGGTCATATAATACTTGACCTACACTATACCTTGAGATACATTAGATCGGCTTTGGAGGGAAGTTAAGGTAAGAAGACCAATTCAGTTTCTTCCCTATGTTTTAAAAAATACTAACATGTGTGATTTTTTTCTTAAATAGAATAATATGAAAGTGTGCCCTGATGAGTTTCAGCCTATGTGTATGAGCAAGTGTCATAATATGTGGAAATATTATAAATGCAAAGTCAAGAGGGAGCACCGGGTGCCAAATATGGATGCCACATACATTTTGGAAAAAGTCCCGAGAAGTATTCTCCTACCTCAGTGGCATGACTTAGTTTTATATTGGACTACTGAGGCCACCACGGTAAGTATATTTATTTTGTTATATATATTATCATGAATGTGTGACATTATATTTTCTTTAAATTTGAATTAATTGTATGTAGGAGGTGTTAGCATGCCATTTCGAGAATCGAGCGTTACAGGGACCACCTCACAGGCTTAGGACTCGTCAGATGTCTGAGATCTGACATGAGGTATTTATTCTTTATTTTTTTATTATTTATTATGGTTTTGTGTTATACTATTATATTTTATTGGTATACAGTTATGGGATCAAGGTGCACCGACAGATAAAATGTCAGTGTGGATAAGGATTCGTGATCGAAATGATCTTGAGGTTGCAGCTCTAATAGTAAGTGCTTGTACTCATTACCAATACTTACATGCATCTTTATATAAACATATATATGTATATATATATTTAAATATTTCACAGGCTCAATTTGAAGCTAATTTAGAACAGTTTCTAGAGGATCAACGACAACTTCCCATGCGAAGGGATGAGATCTTCCATCGAATTATTTGTCGTGATGGACATGGATATATTTTGACATATGGAACGGGGATTCATCATTTTGTAGTATCACACGCTAAGTTTTTTGGTCTTTTTGTTTCTTAGATGACATAATATACTTTAGATTCTGAGGCACAATTGCACGCTTCTGAGAAGATAAATGGGCAATTGATTGTTGAGGTTAGAACAATGCGGGAATATGTGCTTCCGGGTACTTGTGAATGAGATCATATGACACAGATTCATACTAAATTTATTTATTTACTTTATGTAATTTCTGTTATTAAATCTTTATATTTTTTATTTGCTGTTGGACCCTGATACACCGGATGGAGGTAGCAGCCAAAACCGTGCATGACGCATCATATTCACGAGGTGTGTGTTTCTTTTATATTTATTATTGAATTAATGTTATATAATGTTTTAGACTATAAATGTAAATTTTTTGAGGGGGGGGGTTTTTCTAGGGGGTGGCGGGGTTGGTTCGGGGTTTGGTGGGGGGGATGTCTGGGGGGTGGGGTGGGGTTGTTCCGGGGTGGGGGTTGTTCGGTGGGTGCGGGGGGATTTTTAGGGGTGAGGGGGGGCTATCCGAGGGTGAGGGGGGCTGTCCAAGGGTGAGGGGGTGTGAGGGGTTCCTGGTGGGTTCCGGTGGGTGTTAGGGGCTGTAGGGGGGGCTGTAGGGGGCGTCCGGGAGGCTGTCTGGGCGGTGTTCGAGGGTGAGGGGGTTGTCCGGGGGTGAGGGGGGTTGTCCGAGGAGTGGGGGGATGTCTGGGGGTGAGGGGGTATATCTGTGGGGTGAGGTGGGATGTTGGGGGTGAGGGATGCTGTTTGGGGGTGAGGGGGGGATTTTGGGGGTGGGGGCTCTCCAGGGTGGGGGGTTGGTCTGGGGTGGGGGGTTGTTCGGGGGTGTGGGGGTGTGTCCAGGGAGAGGGGGGTTGTCTAGGGATAGGGGATTGTCCGGGGGTGAGGTGGGTTGTCCGGGGGGTCACAGGACTATCTGGGGGGTGAGGGGGGATGTCTGGGGTGCAGGGTTGTCCGAGGGTGAGGGGGATATCTTGGGTGGGGGGGGATGTTCGGGTGGAGGGGTTTGGTCCATGGGGTGGGTGGCTAT